>JAGMVK010000025.1:0-737630 GCA_020747065.1 Cadophora sp. MPI-SDFR-AT-0126 | reverse complement strand
TGAGGCTCCGGTGTGAGGTTCAGGCGTGCGAGAGCTATATGAAGAGAGGGAGGTGTAGTTGATGGAGGTTGAAGAGCTTGGAGCCGCTCAGCTTGAGTTGAGTACTGGAGATCGTCAGTCTTGATCTTGAGCCTGATCTTGAGGTTGTAAGATTGGAAGGAGAGAGATTGGAATGGAAGAGCGACGAAGCTCTGTATTCACCTTGGTTGGAGAGAGAGTGGCGCTACTCCTGTAACCTCCTTGAAGGTTGTTTGCTCTCAGAAGTGAGCTCTTGGAGGGGAAAAGCGGCTGCAACTTGGTCTTCGTCGCCAGGGGAACGCGCATAGTGGTAAGGAAAAACGAAGAAGCTTCCTACGCAGCTTCAAAAAGGGTTGTAGAGCTTGTTGAGTGGAGAGAAGGAAGGAGGTGGTGGAGGTGTTGTAGTTGCAAAGGTTGAGGGAGAAGATGGAGGTGTTATGGTGGGGGACGACCTTATGGAGGCAAGCTAAGCGAACCTTTGTTTGCGATTTTGCCAAGACCGACGATAGTTCAGGCTTCACATGACTTTGACGTCACTTCTGCACCGCGGACCTCTACTTTTACCTCTGGAGATTTGATGCTTTTGGAAATAGCCTAGCTCTACTACATTCGTTTACTGTAATACTCGGGGGCGAGTTTTTGAAGGGGGGGACGCATGTGGTGGGGATTGGCTCGGTAAAACTTTTGTCACCTGACTCATGCACTCCGCATTGTACTTAAGTTGAGACCTTCTTTGAGAGATCTTGCAATGAACAATAGCACTTTTCCTTCTGATAGGATTTACACTTCTTTCTCTAATTGACAATTCGTACTCTTTGGATATGTGATATCTTTTGATTTCGTCTATCTGTTATTTCTTGAACCTTACACCTTATGTACCTTGCATTTGCTACCCTCTTGTCGTGTGGGGGATTGGGGTCCTCCCCTCCACAATAGTATTAAGTATAAGAGTAAGAGAGTGTAACGTTGAAGTGACGGAAGTGCTGGAAATAGGGGTACTCAGGTTTAGCCGGAATATTACCGGACGGAAGCCGGACCAGATTCGTGTATATATAGGACCGCTCCTCCTGTGAGGGCTCCTTACCTTCTTGTTTCCTTCGTACCAGACCTATAATATTACTATTTGCCTACCCTCTTGCTCCCATACTTGATACTGCACTTAGTAATATTGCGTCGTTACATTAAACAAGAAGGTCACTCCCGCCGGGGACGGCCTATATAATATCCCACCACCCAGAAGATACAGTCGACCGATTCTTATCCGAATCGCCCCCGATTGCTATCCTCGAAGAGTCAGGATTCCAGAGATCTCCTGAACGAACTGATGAACCAGGGTTTGGTTCTGCTCGTCGCAAATCAGTATAATCAGAGTGGAGTAGTCTTCATTGACAGAGACTCCAAATAACCCCCTCCGCACAGAGGCCGCTGTGGACAAATTTGAGGTATCGCAACTACTGCTACCGGAACCCTCAAGTTTACGAAACTCTCTTAAACTACCTTCGTTCCCCTTCGGAACGCAACCGCGCAACTCCCACCGCCTATGGAGTTGCGGCGTACAAAAACTACCCTAATGCTAATATCCCTTGCTGGGAAATTGCGAAGTGTCCCCTCAACACTCCTGGAACCCCTATTTCGGGACTGACCCGAATCACGCCCGAATCTTCTCCTATTCCTATCATGGATACCACTAACACGGCAGGTCCGTCTAGCGGAGCCACTGACAACACTCTCAACTCTCCAACTCCAGCCGGAAGCCTTTCTGGCCGCAGGACTCGAGGCAACAAAGGCAAAGGTCGCGCAAACCGAGATGAGAGAGACTTCAGCGACCCAGACGTGTTGAGAGGAATTATCCAATCCATGGAGAATCGAAATCGTGCTCAAGAGGCCTCCTTGGCTCGTATCGAGCAATTGCTAATTTCCGCTCGAGCCACGCCAGTAGCACCCCCCGCCAATCCTACCTCGATTCCCCTTGGAACCGTGCCGCCGATTATTCGATCAACGGAAAGAGACGAATCCACAGGTCAGAGTGGACGTACCCCGTTTGAGCCAGAAAATACCCCCCTTACCACATACGGGGCGGAATCGGATGCCCCTCGGGGACCTAAGGTACAGCTCACAGAAAAGATCTCTCCCTTGGACGAAGGAACCGACCCGACGTTCAAGCAATGGAAAGCTTCAGTTAAAGATCGATTAGAGGTCAACGCGAGTCTCTACCCAGACGCTCGAGCACAGCGAGCTTTAGTGTGGGGATCGACCACTGGCCTAGCCCGCTCTTACCTAGAGCCTCAATACCTGTCCGAAACTGATACGTTCCGGACAGCCCAGGAAATGATTTCTTTACTGGAGACCTACTTCCTTACTGGAAATGAAGCCTACGAGGCTCGTACTAAGTTCTTCGATATGAATATGCAAGAACCAGATCACGCACGCGAAACCTTTGCCCAATTTCGTGCGAGATTCCAGAATACCGCAATCCAAGGAAATGTGGCCCGTACAGAATGGTTCTTCTTCATGTGGCTCAAAATCACCCCCCAGCTTCATGCCGCCACCACGTCAGTCAAGAGCTTATGGCAAGACGACTACACGGCGATGGTAACCCATCTCATCTCAATTGACGCTGATAGGCGACGGAATGCACAACTCAACCCGTCTCTTGCCAGCCTCCGTAAATCAGACTCTCCCAGGAGGGCAGCCAGGTCGGGCCCCTTTCGGAAGACTTCCGGACCACCCACTTCTCAACCAGT
This sequence comes from Cadophora sp. MPI-SDFR-AT-0126, assembly GCA_020747065.1. Classification (NCBI taxonomy): domain Eukaryota; kingdom Fungi; phylum Ascomycota; class Leotiomycetes; order Helotiales; family Ploettnerulaceae; genus Cadophora; species Cadophora sp. MPI-SDFR-AT-0126. Next base: position 734,868 of record JAGMVK010000025.1, on the reverse strand, counting down.
ACTTAAACCTACTTCTTCTCCCAACGCTCCCTTCCACCACCACTCAACATCGCAGACCTTCGCAACTCCCACCCTACCGCGTCGGGAGGGCACGCAGAAACCTCAGGGAGGTTCTGGCGACCCGCAGGTGAAGTGTTATGGGTGCGGAAAGTTTGGACACTACAAGTCAGACTGTCCCGAATCGGCTAAGGTTCAGGTCCTTGACGAGGAGGAAGTCAATGATGATGCTGAAGGGATAGCGGAGAGTGAGGAAGATCAAATGCAGGAAAACGAAGAGGCCTAGGAAAAGACTCCTTCTTAGGCCTGCGCAAATGTGATCTGTCAAAACTCGATTTGAACTCTCTAATGGGGGGGAAGCAGTTCGTAGTCAATTGTACACTTAGTATGAATGGATTAGGAGTTGCACTCTCCGCATTAGCAGACACTGGAGCAAACGGTTATCTCTTCGTGAATCGGACCATATCCACACGCCTTTCGAGGGCGTTAGGAGTGAAGATTCAGCCCCTCCCGCACACTGTACCAATCCGTGGTTTTCAGAACTCCGTCCGAAGCCACGCCACCCACTACATGCGTCTGCACTTGACGATTGACGGTCGACGCGTGTATAACTGTCCCTTTGTGATCCTTGACCTAGGGAAGCAGGATATGATAATAGGCGTCAAATGGATGCGTCGATTCCGTCTCAAGTTGCAGACAGACCAGAATCGATTTTTGTGGCCATCTGATTACCCGCCTACCAAACAATGGTCTCGGGAGCTAGTCTTGCCCTTTCCACGCACGCAGCTCCCTCCACGACGAGACTACCAGAGCGACGCAAACCGCAGAGATCTGGCAATCCAAAAGGACGAGATGCGACGAAAACATCTCCCCTTCACAGTTCAAATGCTAGGAGAACATCTCCTCCGAGTCGCTCCCGAACCGGCCCCGATATTGTCCCCCGCAAGTGAAGGACCTTTACGGGTCCGGAAATTAAAATGCAAACCATCGAGGACACCACCTACATCTGTGTTTATCTGCGAGATCAGCGCAAACGCCTTCCATTTCAACATGAAACGCAAAGATACCGAGTTCTTCCAAACCAGTATCTATGAGATAGACCGCATCTTACAGGAACAGTATGAACCGGAAGATCCTGACACCGCCCGACTCCTATCCGAAAGGCTTCCGAAACAGTACCAACACCTGAAGTCGGCATTTTCCAAGAAAGATGCAGATACTCTTCCACCTCATCGATATTACGACCACAAGATTCATCTTGAGGGGCCACTACCTGACGCCTACTCTCCTCTCTATCGTCAATCAACAGAGGAGCTCAAAGTGATGAAGGAGTACCTCCTGGAGAATCTAGACAAGGGTTTTATCGAGTCGAGCCAGAGCCCATTTGCATCACCTGTACTCTTTGTCAAAAAGCCCGATGGAGGTCTGCGATTCTGCATTGATTATCGCAAGCTGAATGCCCTCACACGAAAAGACGCTTATCCAATCCCCCGAATCGACGAGCTCCTTGCTAGAGTGTCGAATGCAAAGATATTTACAAAATTGGATATTCGGGCCGCCTTCAACCGCATCCGCATGGATCCAGCCTCCGAGGAGTATACCACGTTTCGGACCAGATACGGATCATATAAGTGTAAGGTACTACCATTTGGCCTTTGCAATGGACCTGGCACATACCAACGTTATATGAACGACGTACTCCTTGACTACCTGGACAACTTCTGCATGGCTTACCTGGACGATATCCTAATCTACTCCGAATCTGTAGGGGAACACCAGGCCCACGTAGAATCTGTACTGAAGCGTTTGATGGAAGCCGGATTGCAAGCTGACATCAAGAAATGCGAATTCCATGTCACCCGCACTAAGTACCTGGGCTATATAGTAACCACTGAGGGTATCGAGGCAGATCCGGAGAAGGTTGAACCACTGCGCAACTGGAAGTACCCCAAGACCGTGACAGCCGTCAAGTCGTACCTAGGGTTCTGTGGTTTTTACCGACAATTCATACGCAACTTCGGGCTCATTGCCAAACCTCTGTCTGCGCTTACTCGACCTACAGTAGCCTGGAATTGGACAGAAGAGTGTCGCGTTGCGTTTGAAGAGCTCCGAAAGCAGTTGCTGTCAATTCAACGGATTTACCATTTCCAGCCGGAATTGCCTACCAAGCTGGAAACGGATGCTTCTGACGGGGTAATCGCTGGAGTGGTGTCACAACAGCACGACGACAAACAATGGTACCCACTCGGATTCTATTCGCACGTACTCAACGGTCACGAACCAAACTGGGAAATCCACGACAAAGAACTGTACGCCATCGTGGAAAGCTTTCACAAGTGGCGCCCAGAGTTGATGTCCCTTCGGAACAGAATCGAGGTATATTCGGACCACCGCTCTCTGGAGTACTTCATGACCACTAAAGTGCTCACCGCTAAGCAAGCTCGTTGGATGGAATTTCTCTCTGACTTTAACTTCCAAATCATGTATACCCCTGGTAAAGATAACCAGAGGGCGGACATCTTGAGCCGTCGGGAGCAGGATTTGGAAGTACAGAAACAGGTCCAGAAAGATAGTCGGAGCCGAACCCTACTGGCACCGGGAAGGCTCGACCCCCGCATCAATTCTGAGCTGGCGGAACGGTTTGTTTCCTCCGTAGTTGTGGCATCTCTCTCGCCGTTGACCACTGCCGAGGCAGAAGCTCCTCCGAATGCTCCCCTGGACTCTTTTAACCTCATTGAAAAGCTTTGTCAGGACAATCGTACTGCCTTTGCCGACGTGCGAAAATCCTTACCCAAAGACTACTCGATTAAGGATGGACTCCTGCTCTTCAAAGATCGACTCTGCGTACAACGCAATACTCCCCTTTGCACCAGGTTGATCAAAGAAGTGCACGACCAGCCGTCCATTGCTCACCCCAGTGGGTTGAAGACGTATCAACTCCTGGCCCCGAAGTACTACTGGGTCGGAATGGGTTCGGACTGCAACCGGTACGTAAGAAATTGCCGAGCCTGTCAATTCTCGCACTCCAAGCATTCCAAACAGCAAGGCCTTCTCCACCCACTACCAATTCCAAGTTATCCTATGCAGCATTTGTGTATGGATTACAAGGATTTCCCAAAGGACAAGCATGGTTACGACAGAATCCTAGTGTTTATCGACCGCCTGGGAAAGGATTCCGTGACGATTCCTTGCCACCAAGATATTAACGCACGCGGTACCGCCAAACTCTTCATCCAGTGGATCTACCGATTCGGACATACTCCGGAGTCGATTGTATCGGATCGAGGGCCGCAGTTCGTCTCATCGTTTTGGAAAGAGTTCTGCCGGATCATCGGCGTTAAAGTCAAGCTTTCTACGGCATATCACAAGGAGACCGATGGCCAGACGGAGATCATGAACAGGTATATCGATCAGAGATTACGGCCATTTGTCAACTTCTACCAGGACAACTGGAGCGAACTGATTCCATTAATAGATCGAGCCCAGATAACCCTTCCTCATGCCTCCATTGGTATGGCCCCGTACCGGCTCAAATTCGGATCAGATCCGAGGAATAGTTGGGATTGGAACTCTCCTAAAGCTACCACTCCTCTGGAAAGGCTCAACTACCGTGATGCTAAAGCAGTGGCAGAACGCATGAAAGAGGCGTGGGAGTTGGCTAAATCGAATATGCAGGCTGCGCAGGATCGCATGGCAAGGGCTGTAAACCAGCATCGCAGACCTGTCGATTTCCAAGTAGGTGACAAAGTGTACCTGTCTACCAAGAACCTCAAAAGCCACCGACCAAGCCGCAAGCTCGGTAATCAATGGGAAGGGCCATTTGAAATCCTACGTCAAGTAGGGAACTCCTATCAGCTCCAGTTACCTGCAGGATCGAATATTCATGATGTGTTTGCTCCTGAGCTGTTGTTCCGGGACCCAAATGACCCCTTACCTGGTCAGGAACAGCCCCGAAACCCCCCCGAGGTAATTGAGGGACAAGAAGAATGGGAAGTGCAAGAAGTTCTCGCATCGCGATTGTACCGCAACACCTTAAAGTATCAAGTCAGTTGGGTAGGCCACGATCCTGATACTACATGGTACAACGCGTCTAATTTGATGGGGTCGCCTCACAAGTTAAGAGATTTTCACCAAGTTAACCCTTCTGCTCCGGGACCACCCCGAAACCTGCCCGAATGGTTAGCCGCATGGGAGAATGGAGAAGACGACTACAGTCACTTGGAAGACAATAGACCAGTTGGCAAGACGGCAAAACGAGGTTTGATTCAGACCATCTAAATACCCTCTGATTCAAAGCACCAACGCCGCGGTCTTGCGACTGCACCCCAGCCAGAACATCTCACCGGTTTCGCCACAGGGGGCTACTCCCGCATGAGAAGTCTGACCGAAGGTACAGCCACGAAGAACCAACGACGAAGCCAATCCGAAACAGGGCCTATTCTCCCCCTATTCCAAGTTATTTGGAATCTCCTCTCCCTCCCCCGCGCCACCAGGGCGTCCACTACTTCGAGTTGCCCGGAAACGGGCCGGCAACTCTCCCTCCTCCTCCTCCCCCTCCACTCTCTTACGCTTGACACCACCACGACGAACGGTCTCAGCCACCTTGGTGGCACCGGCGGCAATCTCCTCTCGGATTTGGCCTAGGGCCAAAACCAGACCCTATTCACACGTCAATCGGAGGTCATTCTAATCTCGCACAGGGGAAAACAGGTATATTCAGAACCAGATCTCTATCCCAGATGGAGATAGTTACAAGCGAAACTTATGACAGAAGAAAAAGACAAAAGAAAAGGGGGTAACCTACAGCTTGTTGTGCGGCCAGATCCGCAACAGCCCGGCGAAGAGCACGGGTTTCCTCCAACAACTCCAACTGCAGCTCACCCTGTGTCTTGGGGGCATTGGCGGCAGCAACACGCAATCCGGCATCGATCTCTTGGGAGGCAGAAATGATACCCTCATTGTCTTTGGCGGTGATGGCGAGGGAGAGCTTGTGATATTCCTCAGCCATATAGTGCGGAATCTGGTACAGAAATCAGTATTTTGGCTTATCCGGATCACAATCGGACCACATTCACAACAATCGGGATTTGGGAAAAGGAAATGGGGAGTACCTACGGGATTGCACTTTTCTGCTTGCTTCTTGCAGTACGCACACTTCTTGCTTCTGGCACTGTTGAACTCGCAAACATGGTCTGGTTCCGTGGCGAGCAGACGGACGCATCGGATGCAATGCTTGCGGTAGGCGGACTCGAGGGCGTTGACGGGGGTTGGAGCAGGCACTGTTTATGTCAATACACCGAATCAACTCCGAATCACCGCTGAACCACCAGGAATTCAGAACTTAACTTACTCTCGAATTGCTTATTTTGTTTGATACGGACTATCAAAATGTATTAGCAATATGTACAGATCGACAAATCTCCATGTACAAGGTTCGCTTACAGAGCTTGAAGTTGTAGTTGTTTGAAGAAGAAAGTCAGAATTCTGGAGATCTGCGCTGTTAAGTACTACAACACGCACAATAGCAAGCAATTATGGCCTCACCAGACCTGGTTCGGACGCCTTTCGGACGGCTTTACAGTCAGGTTACTACCTCGCTTACCACTGCTATTGTTGTTGACCAGCACTGCCGGATCAACACTTCCTCCGGAATCTCCCTACCAAAGCTGTATATCTCTACTGTTTTGTACAACGATAATTCTACGTGGAAATACGATTCAGAGCTTGGGGGCAAGCTCTCTTACAGGAGGGGGGTGATGTAACGTTGAAGTGACGGAAGTGCTGGAAATAGGGGTACTCAGGTTTAGCCGGAATATTACCGGACGGAAGCCGGACCAGATTCGTGTATATATAGGACCGCTCCTCCTGTGAGGGCTCCTTACCTTCTTGTTTCCTTCGTACCAGACCTATAATATTACTATTTGCCTACCCTCTTGCTCCCATACTTGATACTGCACTTAGTAATATTGCGTCGTTACAGAGAGTAAGTAAATAGTAATATTATAAGTCTAATATAAAGGAAATAAAAAGATAAGAAGCTCTTAAAGAAGAAGTAGTCTTATATATATACGAATCTAGTCCGGCGTTTATCCGGTAATATTCTAGCTAAACCTAAGTACTTCTATTTCTAGTACTTCTATTACTTCAACGTTACAATTCTATATTAATTAGTTTTTATTTTTATTTTCATTTTTTTTCTTAAAGTTCTACGCCTACAAGCTCTCTTAACGCTAACTCGCCGCCGTCTATAACTTATTAGAACTAACTTATACTTAAATTTGAGTCGTATCTAAGCTTATTTAGACGTAACCCTAATAAATAAATCTAATCAAATAAATCTTATAGCCTCGGCAAATCCACGCTAGTGGATTATATAAAGAATCAAATAAATCTTATATTAGATTCATTTAATAATAATAAATAGAAGTTAAAGAATCAAAACTATTTACGAGATGTAGGAAGAAGGGTTTATGAAAGAGATAACGAAGAAGAGATCTCTAGAGCAATAATCGATTGTTTCCACGTGTTTCTTCGTATAATATTATAAACCAAGAGATTATGAAGAGCAAAGCTTTCGCTTGAAGAAATCAGCCTGGACCTTCACGAAGGTCTCAAAATGCGGGAACCCAGCATACACGTCATAGTGACCGGCCTCGACCAAGTGCAACTCTTTTGGCTCAAGCGCACGATTATATGCCTCCAAAGATGACGTGGTAGGTGTTACAGCATCGTTTGCAGCCACAGATAGCAGCAAGGGTGTCGGCGATATGCGATGAATCCAAGCCCCCCCAGGATGCGCTCTGAAGTTCTCCATGCTAATAGTAAATCAGTACGTAAACTTTTCACGTAGAAGTCCTTCCTTCACCAGGGATTGCTCACCTCTTTAAAGTTACTTGATTTTTCCAAGTAGGAAGGAGTGCTTCAAGGTTGTCCATTGCCCTGTTGCTGTCTTTCGTTGTCATAGCTGACCGGTTCAACTGGTTCGGATCAACCACAGGTATCATCATAGGTGGCTTACCAGCCGCTCGGCCAATCCGATCTAGGAAATTTCGATAAGTTGGATTGCACTAGGTAAGAAGAGCTCGGGATAAACCTTTCTGGAAGTCAGCCTCCCAGTCCGCCAACTCGTCTGATCGTAATAAGTTTGCGAAACCGGACCATCCATCTACTAATGGTGCTTGCGATACAACAGCCTTGACCCTCCGATCAACAGCCGCTACCCATAAAACACTACCTCCACTGAAAGACGAGCCCCAGATGCCAATCTTCCCGGGATCCACCTCCGATCGAGTCTGGCTGTACGTGATTGCATCCGAAATGTCCTTGATCTGTGCCGCTGCATCAACCTCAAGTCTAGGTTGACCTACTCCTGTGTCACTTTCCCCGAAGCCCCTGTTGTCGAAGACGAGACACGTGATGAGTAGATGCGTTGTGAAATATTCCGCAACAGCTATTAGACCTCCCTCGATGACCGCTGAGAACCCATTGGAAATGATTACACAGGGTAACTTCTCTCCAGAGGGTTTTGCAGGAGTCACGAAAACGCCACGCAATGTAACGTTATCGACCGTTGTAAAGGAAACTTTTTCCACGCCCATGATGGTTGGTAATAATGAGATAAAAGGTTACAACAAGTGATTGATCAGAGCAGAGAACTCTTACGGATTGCGGTGCTTCTCAGAGGTTTTTGAAAGTCTGTCGAAGATCTAATGCATCGAGAATTCTATTTCATTTATCATTTTAAACTAAGAAGGGAACACACTAATCAACGATCTGTCGTACCTGCCGTACCTGCCGAACAACGGGGGATTACTGAAGATTAAGCAAGGACGCCGAGGTTATTAGTCCTGTAAGGCAGTAAGAGATGTGGGGTGATAAGTAAAATATAACAACTACTATCCCGTCAAGACGTGCAGCGAATATAATATCGAAAGGCTAAACCAAACTTGGCTCTGTGTTTGTTGAGAATACAAAGTCACCAAGCTCACAACGTGCGAAGGTGGGGGTGGGGGTGGAGGTGGAGTTAAAGAGGAGGGGGGGGGGGGGGGGGGGGGAGGTGGGGGCCTTGAAGAGGGGCTGCAGGAGAGACGGGTCTGATTATAGTATATGTCCAAACATGTGATATCAAATCAGCTTGTTCACGGCTGAAAGCCTTGCAGTGATGTACAGATGTGAGGGTTAGGGAAGTAATTGATTGGATCTTAAGGTACAGTTTATGTGACAAGAGCAGAGGAGAGGTCTTCATCCGCATAGCCGGCGAAAATCCTAAAGCCCGATACAAAAGACGTCGAAGCCACAAATTGCTGTAGAATGTGAACTCGAGTAGAGATCCAGCAAATGAATTCAAGGGCACATCGTGAGACTATTAACAGCTACTGCAGGCTCCATTTCTGTTAGACAATACTAAGTTCTCTTAATTTAGAACATCTTGAGCTGAGTCTGTATGATTTGGCAAGCGATGTATTAGCCCTTTGACGCTTTGGATGTTACCATTCTACAACTGTTCATGGATCAAGCTTCTCATATCGTTTTAATACTATTTACTCTTATTGTGAAGCATGCCGGTTCCGAATTGTACATACACGTCTAAGTTGTCAAGGAAGTTTCATATGAGTAAGAACTGACATGACATGGATTTTGAACGTGGCATCGCAGAATTCACAGTATTATGTGGATTCCTGAATTCATAAAAAGAGTGGATTAACAAAAAACTGCTTGTGAAAAACACATTCCTCCTCGTCCTGGCCTTGCGCTGCTCTCTCATGCGAATAGCTGCTTGCTTGTCTCAGGCTTTGTTGTCTCGCTCCGCAAAGGACTGCTGGCAACCAAAATCTAGAATGAACAGGTTCCATCTCTGAGGATACAATTCCACCATTCGATCGAACAATGCCTGGGGACTCTTCGCCACGGCCAGCTCTTTCTCAAAGGTGTAGATATACTCCCGTGTCGATTGAATCAGATACGGTGCATCTGATTGAGAGGCTCTTTTGTGTCCAGCGATAACAATATGCGGGTTCAATGCCTCGATGCGATCAATAGCATCCAGCCACTCCTTTCGTTTTCCTGGGGTATTAGCTTCTCCCAGATGTTGATGACAGTCGCCATAGACAATATCGCCGGAAACCACAAGATCGACGGAAGGAACGTAGAGAAAGCTAGAGAAGGCGTTGTCTGTATGCCCAACTTCAATGCCAAGCAGTTTTTCACCGTCAATATAGAACTCCCCGGAAGCTGGGAGAGCTTGAGGAACCGGCTTTGTTGTATGGAGCTGATCGGGGAACATGGCTGGCCAGATATGGTCAAAAGTAGTGTCGTACAACTCTTGGATACCAGCTACAACATGTTGCAGAGCGACAAATTGGACCCCAGGAAAGTATTTTTCCAGTACAGGGACACTCATATAGTGATCAGGATGGGCGTGGGTAGTGTAAATGTACTTCAACTTTTTCTTGGGAATGATGTTTGCAATCCATTTCGCGAGATCCTCTCCTTGCTCAATCGTAATAGGAGTATCGATGAGGGCAGCGAAGTCGGGACCATGGATAAGAACACAACTGATGGGTGACCAAACGGACTTTTCATACTCGCTGTAGCCCGTGATAGCCCTGATAGCGGGAGCAACATAGACATCAACCTGGAGTTTGGTAGGCATTTTGTATTTCGAGTGGAGCGAGAGTAAAAATTGAGAGGCAGAGATGTTGCAAAATGCCAAGGTTGTTATGTTCAGGTTGTTATGTCCTTTTATGTCTCTGCTCATCAGAACAATGGATCGCTAATATTAGTACAGCAGCTAACATCCACCTGATTACTGATTTCCCATTTTTCCACTCGGCACAGCAATTGTGCCCCTAGTAGATATCCCGCAAAAGCTTCTTCTGCAGATTGCCAATAGTGATGTCTGAAACTTTAGGTTCATTTCACAAGTGATCTCATACCTCATGTTAAAACATCATGAGGCCAATCGGAGAGCACCCTGGATTGTTCTTATGATATGGAGACCTCGGCTCATGTAAGGCCACGAAAGTGCCGAGTCGTTACTTTCCCCCACCCCCACCCCCGCTTAATTATTCGGAACAACGGATCTTATGCGGGGATTTGTACGGAAGAGGGTTCCAAGTGGTCTCGTCCACCGTAGTTAGTGGCAAGGTGCTGTTAACCATAGAATAACGTCGAACACTCCGATTCTACCTACAAATTTCTACAAGTAGCGAAAGAAAATACTAGGCTGAACGAGATCCACTTGAAACCCCCTTCCGTTCTATGATTATTGACTAGGGCTTTAATTGCTTGAAAGATATTGTTTACACCACGTGACATGAAAACAACAACATGAAAGATATACTTCTAATAATCTTGTTAATTATATCTTGACAGCGCTTCACTATGATTCAAGTAGTTTCTTAATATATTAATTGGATATAGTATTCCAAGCTGCCTAAATAATCTGTTGTAGCATCTTAAAAGATACTTTTTGTGTATTATTTATAAAGAAATGAGCCTGTAAATGACTTCATCCAAGATTACATATACTCGATCAGGTGCAAATCAGATGAATAAGGAGGCCAATTGATTACAGGGAGATTCCTACGATATAGGCTGCTTGAGTCTGAAAAGACCTGCTAGGATTTCTGTTACGTTGCTGAACAGTCCGTTGTTCCTAAGTTGTCTCGTCCTTGAAGCAAATCTTAATTTGTGATAATATAATTTCATTATTATTCCTCGAATTATTTATACCTTAATCTTTTTCTCAAATGTCGCAGAGCATTTTTTTTCTTCAATAGATTGAACCAAAGAATATGCAAGCAGGTTGCTTTTTGTACTCGTGTTGTATACAATCAGGCCGGTATATATCTTCACAAACATTGTTAATCTCACCTTTAATCAATATAATAACAAAGCTTTGAGTACAACCATCCCTATAAGCCCAAACCTTGTCTGAAACGCCTCTTTTATCAGGGCGTTCTTAAAACCATCGCAACCCCGCTCTTGCAACGGCAACTTGATATCTTCGTACTTCAAGATAGTCGGAAAAGTCTTTGTAATAGAAATTTTCCTTTCATAACCAATCGATTTGAAAGCAGTTCGAATAGCATCGGCTCCGTAGGCATGAAGTTCGAGTTCAGGCGCGAGTTGAGATAGGTATTCGAAAGGTATACAACGGCGAAACAGCCAGCCTGATACCTAATATCTCAGTTATCTAGCTTTCGTAAAACGAAGAACGGACTTCCTGTCACATCGGTTTTTCGTTGAGGAGTGTCAGGCCCATCTCGCGTAGGTCGAATCTGTCAAAGAGTATACGTATCTTTTCTTTCGAACTCACGGAATACCTTGAGCGGGGTAGAAAATTGAAGAGCGGTTTGAACTCGGATTCGATCACCTCGAGTGTCCCTCGAGCACATTTTCTTGTAGAGGACAAAGTTTGAGGGGTTCGAGGTAGGTGAGGCGTGGTGAATATCAGGTCCTGGACAATTTTTCTCCGAATAGCTTTAAAAATAAGCGAAAATTGTATTTAATCGATGTTGAAAGTAAATAAGTCCTTTGGGTTTAATTGGCTATCGATCCTGATCAGCATTGTTTTGGGGTTCATTTGGAGATTCGTTTTTGAGACCGTAATCACCAGGTAATCTTTTCAATGACATTGTTCTAAGTCCTCTGGCTGCTGAAGAGGCCGAACAGGAATGAATAATACAATAGAGCTTGATAGCCCCTATGGCGGGCGCAGGTAATCATTTAAGAGCCTTTGCAGATATATATATAGCCCCCTACCGGAACATCACCATCAAAATACAATTGTTCATCTTGTAGCGCAAATTGGTTTCAAGATACGTTTGTCGATGATTCCGCAAGGCAAACAAGAGGGGTATATTCAAGTCATTAAACCTGACTTGTATGCTGAGCTACTTAGCGAAAATCAAAGACATTTAACATTGAGAGGGGCCCTTTCTTATTGCAATCTGAATGCAAAACAAGTTTGTACCACTTTTGAATGCTATCCGCAGGACTTTTTGAGCCCTAGTCCCAAGCTCATAATCTGAAGCTGAAAAGGGAATCCACTGGCCGCCTTTGATCAATCTGGGTTCAATGACTTTGATTTTCATTGTGATGGAACTCCTCCTCAATCAGCTTCAGCTCAACTTCCACTACCCTTCCAACAAGGTGAACATGAGTACTTTCCAGTAGTTTACCTTTGGGAACGCCTCTCTCTGGGGCGCAGGCAACTAACTGCCTTAACCGTCACGAATCTAGTATCAGTCAGGTCGGAAACCAATTGAAGTGACGTCCTTATCGTCTTCGACTTGTGTTAACACGCTTACTCACGACTATGTTGGTGCCCTGGTAGTCGGGATAGAGCCTTTCAAGTTTCCAAGTTTTTCCAAGAGCTCCACAGACGGTAGTTGAAATTGGCATCGAATTCGTTATTGTTGGAATCTGAGTCGAATGAGTTATGGCGATCATAGTGTTCTCCAAATGATGAAGCATGGCAGTCAGTCGCCCATCTTCTGTCGTCGCTAGAGAAGATCGATCTCAAACGTTTACTTCCAAAGACCAGCATAGTAGCATCGCAGGATCGAACAGCTTCAATAGCGGATGCGAGACTAAGTATTACCAATATAATACCACAATTCTACCCGCCTATCATTCAACTCGTTGGTTCTTGCACTGACATCAAATTGGTGGCGTTCTAAAGACTTTCTTGGTGCTGTTTTCGGGTTCATTGGGTCTCGGGGGAAGTGTGTGACGGTTGGATCTGGCTGAAGTTATTGCTTGTATTCGCATGCTTTGCAATTTATGCACTTCCACGCCATTTCATTGTGACCAAAATAGATGAATCGTGGCGAGAGTAGGCGCTCTTACAGGACCCATCTCACTCTAATAAAGTGTGTTCTTGTTTCCCATCCAAGTGACCGACGCTGTACTTAAGAAGTCGCCCGTCCGAAAGGGAGTGTATCGGCACACGGAAGAGTCGATCTCTTGGGCCGGTTGTGGCTGCAGCAGCCATCGTCCATTCATTATCGTCACCATGAATTATACAGAGCGTATCGATCCACAGGTATCGGCACTTCAGTTCTTGGGTAGCATCACTGCATCACAAAAAGTCTGTGTAATGATTCGAGTTCTATGCCGTTTCTGTGGTATGCAACAGTCTGCTTTGTCGTCTTGATTGACATCGCTTCTGTTCCCCAGAAATGACCGAGACACACATACGCAGCAGACTTTTCTTTCAATTCTTTTGTCTCCATAAGTCTCACACATGATGTTTCGAAAGCGATCTCCCACGTCAAGAACCCGGTCTGGCAATCTCGGGTCCTTCAGTCCAGTCTTTGAACACTCAATGTGGGCCAAGCATTCTTTCTGCTGCCCCTAGTCTTTCCCAAGGTCATCGCACTGTCCACAAAACTTCTTCTGGCAAATTCAGACACCCAACACAAATTGTCAGGTTCATTTATATATTACCTGTTCAAATTTAATCATTCTAGAAATTGAAAGAGCACATATATACCCGCGATATAGATCTCGATCTTCGGATTCTTAGACTCCCTTCGCCTATCAATCCATCATTACACTTCCTAAACAAAAGAAACAAAAGGGCTTAATTGGGCACTTTATAAAACTTGAAAAATATAAAAGCGTATAATTAAAAGGTTTTAATATTATCTTAATATCTGACTCTCAAATATCTTAATTTCCAGCTTACACAGACTTGATCTTTAATCTAGGCAAACTTAAGTCTTAGCTAAGGTAGTTATACAAAATAATGCGGCAGGCAATAGCTGGGCAGGCTTGCATGCATCCTACCCGCCTCTGTAGCCAGCCAGCCCAGTTGTCTTTTTCTTCTTCTTTCCAGCTCTCTAACTAAGCCTTGTACTGACTGTCACATACATGAACTTTACATAGTTTTGGCTAATCACCACTTCTTTCTTACGGGACGAAAGTGTCACGGGAACGAATAGCCTTTGTCCTTGTGTTGTGCAGAAGCAAGACCGCCCACCACCTAATGCAGAATAGATTCCTAAAGCTAGTACGTGTGTACGTAAGATGTATGGGGTGTTGGGGGACGAAGGGGGGGGGGGGGGTATTAGAACGTTGCCAATTATCAATTGAAACCAACCAAAATAAATGTTAGTAGTAAGACTATTATGCGTGCCACGTTAACAGACAGTTAGCGGAGATAGGTGCAGTGCGATGAAACTTGAAGCAAAGCAAAATAAATATCCTCCTTCTTTTCTTTCCCTTGTATTCAGCTTCCGACGGCCGAAAAAGCTCGCCCCGATTCCGATTCTAACTAAGGTAAGTGAGTGAGTGAGTGGGCTGTTCTATTCACAGTCTTATACCTCATATCTCACACTAGGGCCGGTGTTTTGTTTTGTTTGTTGCGAATGAATGAATAAATGAATTAGTACATATATATATATATATATATACGTACGTATGTACACAAAGTCAAGTCGCATAAGAAAGAAAGGCAAACAGATAAACAAACTTTCTCTGTTTTGCCTTTGATTTTGATTTCTTAAGTGTGAAGGGAGACACTCACTCACTCACTCACTCGCTCGCTCACTGGCTCTTATTTATTCATCTATCAATCAAGAGGTTTAAATTTCTCATAGCACAGCACAATAACAATACAACACAACGCAAGCAAGCAAGCAAGCCAGCTAGCCAGTCAGTTATTATCTTATATCAAACTACACTAAAACATCCATTCATTCTTCTTACCAGTTAGTGAGTCAGTTAGTTAGTACAAGAAAGAAAAGCCAAGTTAAGTTGTTTGAAAGTTAGTTAGCTCTTTAAGATCGAAAAAAAAGAATAAAACAAGAATCTATCATTTAATTTGACTTAATCTTGATTTAACCTAACTTGATCTTATAATAAGTATTAATTAACTATCCCCCTTACTGTACATATATAATAGCCATTAATTTATTTATCAATTTTAGCTTGACTTCATTCATTCACTATATATATACATAAATAAATAAAAAATTACTATGCAGCTCAGCTTAGCTCAGTTCGCTCAAAGGTATCACGCGTAACCTGACCTGGCCTGACCCAACCTGACCTGCCAGCGGCTTATAAGTCATAGTATATATATAACATGATAGATATATAATGAATAATACGCAAAAACTCTAGCTCCAGCTCCAGCTCCGTTTGGTCGGTTGGCAAGTAGGCGGGCTCATTCATTCATTCGGATTCTTTTACCGAGTGTGTGGAGGAAGGGGAAGAAAGAAAGCGATTTTTGTAAGCGAACTGTAGCTGAGGTAGAAATGACAATTTATCAATTTATCATCTATTCATTTTATATTCATTCCTCCTCCTTCATCAAGCTTACTAAGATATAGCTTGAGATTACTCATACACGGTTGATCGAACTGGCTACGGATTCTGTTGTTGTTGTCGCTCCCCTTCGAACCTACACCAAGATCGATACATCTCTGACTATCGAGCATGACTTGGCCAAGGAGCCAGAATTGCAAAGCGTCTTTCATGAAGCCGATCTGTCTCCACCTTTGCCCCTGCCCTTGCCCTCGGATAGATCCTCCCTGGCTGGTTGATTGAACAACGGGGGTGGTTTCGGGTTCATGAGGGTTTCCTCCAAGTCCCATTAACTCACGCAGAGTCCATATCCGGCGCCAATTACGCATGCTGTTTAACACGGCCGAATTTGGATCGAGTGGGAGGGTTGAGTTTCGAATATAGAAGATTCTCGAGTGGAGGGCTGAGTCCATGATTAGCAGAGATCATGACGAGACTGATTTTCTGATGACCATACCTGTTGTGAGGACCAACAGATTCAAGTGGCCAACCTGTGTGAACATCTGTTGTGTTTGAGAGTCTAGTGTACTTCCACTCAAGATCTTGAATGCGTCGGCGAATGACATGCGCCATGCTTTGAAGAAAGGATGTGATACCCAGGCTTGAAGCTGTTGGACACATTCCGACTCGGTACTCGCCTGGAAACAGTCCTCTGGACAGAACAAGTCGGTGTGTAACTCTTCGACCATGATCTTAGGAACGGAATTGTATAGGATACCCCACGAGCTATCCAGAATGAGCATATAGGTAAGAGTGCTGAGTTAAAGACTTTAGTCACATGTTTGGAAAAGGTTGTGGAGTTTATACCGATTGAGCTCTTCTTTCAAGATGAATTCCTTCCAGCTGAACGTGCCTTTGGTAACGTTTTCAAGATCCGTGTGCCGGCCGTTCTGGAAACCAAGCTCACGACCCATCTGAGACCAGATTAGCACAGCATTCATTCTACCAGCCCGAGTCGACTTACGTCAACAACTTCACTAAATCGGCTTCGTCTGGCTCTTCGCATTGCAATCGTGCCCCCTTCAAATGCCTGATATACACACATAGCGAGCGCAGCTTGTAGTGCTCTCAGCCGTTTCTCCAAGCACGCCGCATTCAAGGATGAAAACATGGTAGCGCTTCCAAAGTATTCGTCTGTGAAGACTATCGATTCCACAACATCAGCCCAACAACGGGCAAGTTCTCTTGCCTCGGAATCAGATGAATAGCTGGTGGCCAGAAGGACCAGGCTGGCAACGAGAGTGGCTGGTCTTTGTGAGATTTGAAAAGTCGCTCTGTGAATTGCCGGCCAGTGGATATACCAACCATTCCAGTAGTCCTCGATGAATTTTATGAGGCTGCTCGGTCCAAACAAGGTATAGCATTCGTTTGCGATCTGAGGACTCCACTCCTGCGGATACCTGGACTGACATAAAGGCTTGCGGCAGATCTCACTCCTGAGTCTTGATATGATCTCATTGCTGACTGTCACACAATCATTAACTTCTGCCGACCACTCGTGTTCGGGTGGAGGGGTCCAGGTTTGACTGCTGGATTCCACCCCCAAGAACGGGGTGGCTTGGATGGCCTCGATTTGTGCGCTGGCATTATCCAGACCAAGACCGTATGTCTCGTGCGCCCATGGAAAGTTTTCATCGTCAGAAGAAGCGCTCCATGGCCAGGTATGTGATGCAGTGGCATCACCAGCGTCCATCATGGTAATAGAGCCAGGAAGATCCCATGTTGACTCCCAACTTGCCTGACCGAGAGACAAGTCTGTTGTTACACAAAGCGCAGGTGACGCAGTGGACGCCGGTAGCGTAAAATCTGGGTCAAAAACCGAATTGAGTCCAGATTTCGAGACGGTCCGGAAGAATATAGAAAGTGACTTGGAAGCACCACCACGGATAGATTCTTGATAGGCATCCGATTCCATCTGACTGATCAAATGGTCCCACGGTGGCGCCGGCGAGAGATCATAGAGTTGATCGGCTTGTGACTCGAGCTCATGTTCACCTACCAGGTTAGGGACAGAGACTAGCTGATCGAGAGGTTCGCGCGCAACTCTGTTGGTAACACTGGCTTCACTCTTCTTGTGTGGTGTGCAAGTATCGATGTGTCGACGAAAGGCGTCCCTGAAGGGGGGTATTGGGTCAGTTAATCTTTTCATTTAAGGGGAAGGGCGATTGTTGAGTAAGGAGGAAGGGAGGGGCCTATTCATTACCTTCGATTGAAACCTCTGCTGCACCTCTTGCACACAAAATGACGAAGGTCAGTATCTTTCTGTTGTTAGCCTAGACTAGCTACCTTCGATCTAATTAAATGTGAGTGGGCAAGTTGGGGCAGACGGCGACCAGGGCTATCGGGGGCTGGCATTACTGTGATGGACTAGACAGGACTGGACTGGCCTCAATGAATGAAATTGAAACTTACGAGTCAACAAATGGCGTCTTAGATGATCATTGCGGCTGAAGGTATGTTGGCAGATTGGACACAGGTGGCGAGACCCCATTGATAGCTTACTGGAGGGACAGACAGCGGTTCGTTAGTTCGTTAGTTCGTTCGTTTGTTTGTTTGTTTGTTTGTTTGTTCGTTCAGGATAGATGGATGGATGGATGATGGATGATGGATGAATAGAGAGATGGATGGATGGCTTGATAGATCTATTGATAGATAAGTAGATGAAAAAAGGAAAGAAGAAAGGAAAGAAAGTTACGCGGGTAGGTAGATCCGGGAGGGAGCGGAAATGGGTGGGTATAGTAGGTAGGTGGGTAGATAGATGCTGAGACGGACTTACTTCTTATTATGCAATCGGAAGCTTGATTCAGGTAGGGTAGGGTTTGGTGAGGTAAGGTAAAGGAGGTAGAAAGGGAAGGGAGGGCATAGGCAGGCAGTAAGTAAGAGTAAGGGCACGGACCACAACGACCCCGCACTTTTTTCGTTCCGACGGGGACCGATACGATGCCAGAAAGATGGAGTAAGTAAGTAAAAGTAAAAGTATTGTGGGGAATGATGGGTCCAGATATGGGTCCGAGTCTGGTTTAGGATTAGCCTGAGCACGGACTAGAATTGTACAATTTTTTACCCATGATGCGAAGTATATAGAACAGATCAGATGTGACCAAATATGATAACTTGTGCGTCTACTACTTCATTCCATATCTATGTATTGTATTATCTACATCTGTGAGATCAACCACCTAACCCCCTCCACCAGATCATCAATAAACTGTTCTCTCTCCGGCAAAGGGAACACCCAAAAATAATGCGGCATGCCCTTATAGTGGTTATGCTTAGTCGGCACGCCCTTGCTCTTCAGCGCCGCCTCCATCACATACGCATCATCCCGCAACGGATCAAACTCACAGCTAGCAAAATACGTCGGCGGGAAATTCTCGTGGTTATCGGTCGCGAGTGCCGTGAAGGTATTGCTGTCCTCAGGGTCTACTTGCGCTTCTCGGTAGAAGATCTCCATGGATTCCTTATTGATGACCGGGACGTCGGTTTTGTTCTCTTCGTACGACTTGTGCATATATTGGTACTCGGAGGGTACGTTGTCGAAATGTAGTGTGCATGGTACCATTGCAGCGACTCCTTTGATGTTGTTTCGTGTCATGGGGTCTTTCACGAGTCGGTTGGCAACTTGGAGAGCTAGACCACCTCCTGCAGAGCCTCCGATTGTGAAGAATCGCTTTGCGTCTCCGCCGAGTGATGTTGCGTTTTGCTGGGCCTGATTGGATGATTAGAAAAATTATTGTTAAAGACGTGATCCAGCACTAGATTGACCATTTGGGAGATATGACTTACCCACCGATACACTTTCAACGTATCCTCTAGCGGAGTCGGATAAGGGTGCTCAGGTGCAAGTCGATAGTCAACATTGACAACGATAGCAGGTGCACGTTCCGCGACAATTCTACAGAGAAGGTCGTCCGAGTCGAGATTTCCCGTTACCCAACCCCCTCCATGCGTCCAGATGGCGACTGGAAGCGGTCCTCCGAGTTTTGAGGCGTCTCTGGGCGTGTAGATGCGATACTTGATCCCTTCCACTTCACCATCGACGCTGGTCGTGGCATCGGATGGAGGAGGGAGCAGTGAGGCACACAGGGCGGCGGAACTGGCGTCCATATCACGGATGTTCTGGACGCTGCCGTGTAAGACGACTCGACCACCGGATGCTTTCTCGAGCTGTTTGTTTCGTCAAGTCAACAATCCGATTGTTTTATAATGAAAACATGAAATAAATGCTCACTCACCTCTTGCCATGATTGTGTGTACCCCATCTTGGATTTGTGAACCGAGAGTAGATTAGACTAGACGAATGTTGCGTTGCGTTCTTGAACCCCCAAAAACGTTGTAACAAATGTAGAACTCGAGCAGATAACCAAGATAGGTGTTGGTTGATGAGAATCTATAGTAACATGTAGCATTCCCTGATCATTTTGTGTCAAGCGTATCACAAGAAAAATGATGCCACGCACTAATTAAACGAGCCGTAGAAATACTCATGCGTTCGTTCATTTGTCTGTCTGTCTTACAAAAACGCAGGCATTCATTCCCCCCTCCTCAATCACTAGTCACAATCCACTTACTTCCGAGGTACGAAAGTTACATCCTTTTATGCTTGCTTGCATAAGAACCAGCCCTCCGTATTCTTTTCCCGAATTACAAGATCTACAAATGGTAGTCGTTGAACCGACTGACCGGGCCTAGGCTCGCTCGCTAACCAGGAAAGAAAAGCCCGAGGTCCCGACCGACTCATGAAACAAGCTCCCTTCCTTGCCAAGGCCCCGCCCCGACCCCACCCCCACCGCCACCTCCACCTCCACACTTATACTCGGATCAGGATCGAAGTCGTTAGTCTACTGCATGCACACTAACCAAATTCCTAGCTTTCCAATAGGGCTTGCTTGCTTGCTTTTTTTTTCTAAAATTGAAACATGACATGACATGACAATGCGGATTTTCTGTTCTGACGTCAAAGCAAAGAAGAAGCATGACAGGTCATGTCAGCACAAACTTCCAAGGACATTACATTACTACCAATAATATGATTGGAAATTTATTCAATGCTCACGGAAGCCTCAGTGAATAATACAAGTATTGTTTACATAGTTGCTACAGTATTGGATGAGCTGTAATGTTTAAGTAGATCGTGTGTGGTTATGAGATCTAAAGTAGAAATAATAGCCGCAATCCACGACCGAGCTACATGGTACTATCCCCTTACCAACCCCCCTAAACACGTTAGAGCCTCCTCTCCGTAGGTAGAACGAATAGGTAGCTTGCTCTGAGTGACCAAGTAGCAAATAGCCCTGTCAGCCTTAGACCACTAGCCAAAATCAGATCTGCTATAAAAGCAAGAGTGGCTGTAGAAGGTTTAGGAGCCAGCTTAGGGCTAGACATCTTATGATTCATTAGATAAACACCCATAGAGGCTACCCACACGAGACCCGGTCTGCCCCCCATTTTAACGATTGTTTAGAAGAGACAAGGGGGGGGAGGGGGAGGGGTGATAGTACCACAAAACGTTTCTAATCGCAAACTGAATCTACCCTGATTACAAACATGAATCTCGGGGTGCAAGGAAGTTCGGCATTTGCGAGGCATCACAATATTTAAGAATATACACTCCCCGCGCCGCCTTCCTATTCGCAATTCCCTAACAACTCACCGCTAATCTATTCTCCAACTCACTGTTTGATTTGCCGCAATGTCTCCTGGAAAGATTACAACACTCAATTTCGGCAAGTTCTACAATATTGTCGACGGCAAGCAACGCGGATCCGATAAGATCCATCGTGGCATCAATCCAGCCACGGGCCAGGAGCTCTGGGACGTCCCTATTGCCAGCGACCAGGATCTGGATGATGCCGTCGTAGCTGCAAGAAAAGCCTTTCCCGGATGGAGAGACACGCCCATCGAGGAGAGGAAAGAACTCCTTGCCCAGCTCGTGAAAACTTATGAAGCACACTGGGATGATTTCGTTGAGCTCCTTTGTCGAGAAACAGGCAAGCCGGTATGTGAGGTGGATTTATATACTCTGGCCTTCCGAAACTAATCGCGAAATAGAGGAAGGCTGCTGCCGGAGAGGTTGGCCTGATACCTGGGCTCATCAACCACCATCTGGGACTCGATATGCCCTCTGACAGGTTCGAAGACGACGAGAAGATTGTGTATACTGAGTTCACGCCACTCGGCATTTGTGCAGGTGAGGTTGGCCTGTTAATGGTACCAGACTGACGTTAACATCATCCCAGCTATCTGCCCATGGAATTTCCCCATCGCCCTCATGGTCGGCAAGGTTGCACCAGCCCTTCTGACCGGCAACACTCTTATTGTCAAGCCGTCACCTTTCACACCCTACACCTCGCTCAAGTTCGTTGAGCTCGCACAAACCATCTTCCCTCCCGGAGTCTTTCAGGTTGTCGGAGGCAACAACGAGCTAGGTGCGTCCATGTGTCGGCATCCCGACATCAACAAGATCTCCTTCACTGGCTCCATCGCCACTGGCAAGAAGGTCATGGAAAGCTCAGCCAAAACCCTCAAACGCGTCACGCTCGAGCTCGGTGGCAATGACGCATCCATCATCCTGCCAGACGTAGACATCAAGAAAGTCGCACCCGAGGTCGTCCAGGGAGCTTTCCAAAACTCCGGCCAGATCTGTGTAGCCACCAAGCGTATCTACATCCACAAGTCTATCTACAAGGAGTTCCTGGCCGAGATGATCACCGCCACTAAAACCTACAAAGTCGGCAGCCCAGACGATGGTGATAACAAGCTCGGTCCCGTCCAGAACCAGATGCAGTACGAGCGTGTCAAGGGCTTGGTCTCGGACAGCAAGACCCAGGGGTACAAGTTCGCATCTGGCGAGCCTGATGTGACGACCTCAAAAGGATTCTTCATCCAGCCTACTATCATCGACAACCCACCCAACGATTCGCGCATCATCCAAGAGGAGCCTTTCGGCCCCATCGTGCCCACTCAGTCCTGGTCTGACCTCGAGGAAGTCATTGGCCGTGCCAACGCAACCAATACTGGTCTTGGTGCTTGCGTGTGGGGCAAGGACGTCGAGCAGGCATCCAAGATTGCACGACGACTCGAAGCTGGCTCCATCTTTGTCAACTCGTACGAGAAGTTGGTCCCGCAGGCCCTCTTTGGTGGCCACAAAGAGTCTGGAATCGGTGCGGAGTGGGGTAAGACTGGTTTGGTGGCCTTTTGCAATCCTCATGTCATTCACGTCTACAAGTCTTAGGCCGAGAGAGAGAGGATAAGTAAAGCATAAAGTACTTTTTGATAAGCCATAGCTCAATGAAAACTTTCTAAAAGAACACATCTACCTCTTCCTAGTGTAGACTCTGCGCAATGTAAACCATACGCAAGCCAATGTGCACAAGGGCACTGGCACCAGCACCGCACTTATATTACATGCTCCCACTAATGTTACTCCAAGAAATAACATCCCATGAAGATATTCCCAGAGGTGTCACAGTAGTCGGTTGGAAGATGTGTGTGCTCTCTTCTTACCCACAGACACAGTCTCTTTCATGAGTGTTGAAGTGCCTCAATAAAAACAATGTTTTTGTGATTGTACCAAGTACTATACCACTCTTTAGTCTCGCTTGAATCGACCCTATCCATCCCTAGACCCACGCTGGTGAATGATACTTCTTTCCTGTGTACTCGCAGCCTGCTAATGTCGATGATGGTGATGATGTGTTCAAGTTTTATAGTGAAGATGACGAACTAGTTAGGTTATGCTCTACTCTTGGGAATGCCCTCCTCTGTAACTGATAATCTACCCCGTCCTTAACTATCTTACCTATAAGGAGTTTTTCTATATAGTAGCGGCCGATCTATGAGACGTCTTAAAGCGTGACTAAAGCGTGTGATAAGACGACATATCTTTCTTTTCCTTGATTTCGCTTTAAAAACTTTGCAAAGAGATTTACGTTCGTAAGATACCCGGCGTACAAGTGTTGAGCGTCGCCATCCCCGCAGCCACAAATGTTGCCGTCGTCGAGCTTTACTAACATTGCTGCTACGGTGCGGCACACACTCGATGAGAACGTGGACATAAAAAACACCACCGCCCCTGAAAGCAGACAGACCGAAATAGGGATCTACAGATCAGATCAGATCAGATCAGATCCCACCGCCACCCGACCCATGGGGCAGTACCTCAAAGAGGCTCTGTTTGTGGCATTGAGGAGAAAGTAGAAGCATTTGCAAAGATATAGACACAAGCCACATGCCTAAACTTCTTAGCCGGCTGTTGTGCGGCTAAGGCTTTTTGTTGCCTAGGAGTTCTAATTGAGGCAAGGTGCATAGCTTGATTATCGTGCAGATCTATGGCAATGAAATGCTAGGTAGGCTAAAACCGGACCCGTGGCTGTGTTCTCTTACTTACTGTCACTTAAGAGTCACTTCTCCGACGAAGCGGGAAATTATGAAAGCAAGAAAATAAAAAGGCAGCTTCATACACGTTTTGGACATTTAAGTAATTATGCAGTAATGCCACCAAGACTCACGGATTTGGTCTATCCCAGCCTCGGCGATTTTGTTCTTCTGTGCAAACTTCACTCAGTACTTTGGTGATGTGCTTATGATGCAGCTTCCGCGGTCGTCATCGATGGATCAGAGCAGGATTTGTGATCTACATACAGATGCAAACTAAGAACCAAAAGAAGAATTTCTTGACCGTCAAAAGTCATCAAGCCTTGCCAAACAGCGTTCGCGGAGTCTCCAACCCCCCCACCACCGAACTACAATTTAGCCCGCCCAGATTTGAAATTTTCCCAGTCCTTGCGCTCGAATGGGACGTAGCGATTCGACTTTGGTGACAGCCAGAGGATGTCATCTTTTCCATCGGAGCCCTCGGTACCGACCAAGTCAGGGTCGACGCCTTCCTTACGCAGCGGTACTTTATTTTGCTTGAAGTTATGAATATGTGTACTTGCTTTGACAAGGCGAAGGAAGATTGGGATGGCGTAGCGTGGAAGGCGAGTCCGGAGATATTCGAGTAGATCATTGTAATCCACTGGAGGTCCTGTATGGTTCGGGTCAAGGTGAACCGCAGCACACCCTGCTCTTCCGTCGTGATTCGGCAGCAAGACACCGTAAACATTGGCTTCCGCAATGCCCGAAAATTCTCCCATCGCCGAAGCAATCTCCGCAGTAGACACATTCTCAGATTTCCATCGAAAAGTATCGCCCAGTCGATCAAGAAAGTACCATCGGCCGTCATCATCTCTTCGCAGAGCATCTCCGGATCGATAATAAATATCGCCTTTTTTGAAGACATCCGTGATAAACATTTTGTCGGTCGCTTCTTTCGCACGCCAGTATCCTTGGAAGGCCTGTTTATTTGGTACTGCCACCAGTATTTCACCGCCTTCATCATATGATGCCCTCGTTGCGAATCCCGTCTTAGGGTCCTTCAAGATGTCACCCGAATCATGATCAATTTTGACGGGTACATAGACGTTGTGCAAAGCCGACTGAAGCCACAAGCCATGGTGGCCGACGCATGCTTTTAAGAACGGTCCTTTGTCGTGATTGAAGAGTCCGAACATGCCTTCGGTAGAATTGAAGAATTCCCCAATCTCAGGAATTTGAAAGCGAGATTGAAGTTTTTCCCAGACCTCAGGTCGCAATCCGTTCCCGTAAGCAAATCGAAGCTTGTGTTTCCTTTCCAAGGGATGGGTTGGCCCGTTGATCAGATACCGTGCCGTCTCACCAACGTAGGTAAAGCCAGTCGACCGAGAATCATGGACATCATCCCAAAATTTAGAAACCGAAAATCTGGGCGCCAATGCAACGCTGACCCCTTGTAAAAGAGAGGTGGCGGAGGTAATGCCGCCAGTACCATGGTACAAGGGCATTGGATTATACAATCGATCCACGCCGGGAATACATCCACATATGGGCAAGTTGTGTCCGCATGCTGCGTAGATCCGTCGCAGGGTGAAAGGACAACCCTTAGGAAGACCCGTAGTACCACTAGAATATGATTAGTGAGTATCCTTTGTCATGGAATGGAAGTGGCCTGCCTTGTATAAATCAGAGTCCAAGGGGATTCTCCTTTAATGCCATTCCGCCACTCATCACCAGGACGCTCAACCGCAAGAGAGGCAATATGACCCTTCAGGCCCTCGTTCAGCACCGCGACTTTCATTCCAATGGCCTCGATTTCCGTCTGGCTGCGATTTAATCGCTCTTGGCATGCGTTGTCTTCATCTATAATAACTAAGCGGGCCTGGCTGACCTCAAGACAATAAAGTAAACCCTTGCCCTCCAGATGATAGTTGATGAAAGCCGGTGCTGCCCCGATCGTCATTGCAGCAAACCACACGAACATGAATTCAGGGCAGTTGGTGAGATACATGGCGACCAGCTCTGCTGGCTTAATGCCTTCACTGATCATATATTGTGCATATCGAAGAGTATTCTCGTAGAGCTCGCCAAAAGTATATGTTCTTTCCCGAGTCCAGATGGCTTCCTGGTTCCATCTCTTCTTGCACGTCTCTTCCAGGACGTAGAAAAGGCTGACTCTATCTTCCTTGACCACACGTGCATACTCCCTTTCACCCTTCTTTTTAATCGAAAGTGCTCGAAGGTCCTTCCGAAAATGGTATTTGGCATCGAGGTACAAAGCGCCGGCCCATCCACCAGTGGCAATAGCAGCAGTCGTTGCTGGAGGAGCATCAAGTCAGTTTTTGAGACCAAGCCTTCAATGAACCATGGCGAACATACCAAGAGCCATATTCTGCAGACCAAATTTGGGGAACGTTCAACACTGACATGCAGCATGTGGAAATTCGAGGATTCTTTGATGCACGGCACGAGAGTGACGCCTATGACCGATTCTGAACAGACAAGCAGACAGACCAACAATCAAGAATGAGTGGATGTCTGTTGCAAGTTATCATTAAGCAAATTATTACTAAGCAAGAAAACACCTAGTTGGGACGGGCCCAGCATTTAGGACAGTCACGACTAGATGGTACCCAGGAGAGTATGAATATCCATTCATCCATGTCCTTTCACTCATTCAAGATACCGAGGATGCCCGTGACGGCAATAGGTGTAATCTTTCAAGATGGAGGAGGGGAGAGGGGGTGGGGGAGGCGTGTGGGGGAGGAGGGGGCATGGGCAGGTGTTTTTGACGAAACAACCCCAGTCCAGACTGCGGGTCTACGCTTGGCAGGTATTCACCAAGGACTCCAGTCTCAAGTCGTCATTTTCCCTTAACGTACCCATTTTATTTTTTGAATCCTTGTAACCCGATTTATCGATTTATGCCTTACAAATCCAAGAGCCTGGGAGACCTCGGTCCAAACTATTGCCCTTTCAAATTACATTAGCGCGCTTGGGTTGTTCTTTGAGACATTCTAATGGTGTGTTGGTAATCACCACACGAAGGCCGCCCATGTAGTAAAGGGATTTTCTGCCAAAACGCTTCTTTTTCATTGATTTCTCTTGACGAATTTTTGCTTTAACGAGGAGCCAAACAAGTGAACATCATGGCTGAGGACCGAACTCAACTGCAAGAGCCTGTCGGCAATCGCAACTACACAAATGCAGCCGTTGTCATCATCGGTGCAGGAATCAGTGGCATCTGCGTCGCAATCGATCAACTCAAGAAAACGAATCGAAACTTTGTTATTCTGGAGAAAGGTACTGGTATCGGGGGTACCTGGAGAGATAATAAATACCCTGGGTGTTGCTGTGACGGTAACCAATCTTCGAATTGCCCTTGTCAAGGAGAATATTGCTCATTATCTTTTAGTCTGGTCCCATCTTTACAGCTACTCTTTTGAACCAAATCCAAGCTGGACAAGAGAATACGGTGGACAAGAGGAAATCCTCCAATATCTGATTGGTGTTGCCCACAAGTACGAGCTATATCGTTACATACGGTTCAATACGAGCGTTGACTCTGCGCGATGGGACGATACTACCAATAAATGGAACACCACTGTGTCGGTTTTGGGAGGTAAAGATGCGGAGTACGGCGGCGACACATATACGATGACCTCGGATTTCCTTGTCTCTGCGGTTGGTCAACTCAACCTACCAAAGTTCCCAGATATCGCAGGTCTTCATGAATTCGAGGGACGGCTGATGCATAGTGCTCGATGGGATTGGAGCTACAGTCTTCGAGGAAAAAAGGTGGCTATCATTGGTAACGGAGCAACGGCTGTTCAGATAATCCCCGCGATCGCTGGCAAAGTCGACCATCTAACCGTCTTCCAACGTACACCTAACTGGGCTCTATCGCGGGGAGACTCTCCGATTCCTGCTTGGAAACGATTGCTGTTTCAATATATTCCTTTCATTCGAGAGCGCAAGAGAGCCAAGATGATGGACTTTAGGGAGGCACTATTTGGTGCTATCGTGGACCCAACCTCACCGGGGTCGGATCAATTGGAGGACCTGAGTCGACAGCACCTACGTACTCAGCTCCCGAATAGGCCGGACCTGTGGGATAAGCTTCAACCTAAGTACTCACTGGGATGTAAGCGTGTCCTCTTGACAGACGACTACTTTCCGGTATTCCTTCGAGACAATGTGAAGCTCAAGACTGGCCGCATCGACAAGATTACAGCAAAAGGGATTGTTGTCGATGGTCAAGAGGAAGCATTTGATCTGATTATTACAGCCACAGGTTTCCGTGCCGTCGAATTCTTGCACCCAATGGAGATTACTGGTAGCAGCGGCCGTACACTCAGCAGTGTATGGAAGGACGGTGGACATGCCCTCTACGGAGTTACCGTCGAAGGCTTCCCGAACTTCGGAATGCTTTATGGGCCGAACACAAACTTGGCTCACAACAGCCTCATTCTCATGGTCGAAGCTCAAAGCAAATACATCACCGCACTCGCAGACAAGGCATTGACTGCGAGGTCCCTCCATGGTAGCCTCACGATCAGCCCCAAGCCTGTACGGGTAAGAGAGTTCAACGAGCAACTCCAGTCTAGTCTATCGAAGACTAGCTTCGCAGATCCAAACTGTGACTCCTGGTTCAAGCTGAAGGAGAGTGGGAAGATTACCAACAACTGGAGCGACACCGTCGTCGCGTATCAAAAGGTATGTTGGGCCAGCTCATGAAGTCAATGGAAACAGATCACTGATTAGTAGAGCAGATACTCAGTCGGGTGGACTGGTTGGATTATGATGTCGTAGGAACAGGGGCAGACGAAATCAAAAGATCTAACGTGACCATGGTCGGTCGCGTGGTGGAGGAATCCATTGTGAGTGATACTACAATAGGACTGACAATCCTCAGCACCGTGACGGTGCTCGGGGCTTTCTTGTACCAAAATACTGGTCGACTGTCGTCGCTTCGGTAGCCGTGGCTACGTGGATGTTTAGATTGCGGGATCTCTTTAGACTCTATAGACTTCCAGTATCAATAAGTATGACATCAATTTGGGATTTCCAAGTTTCAATGAAGACCTTTGATTACTATAGTCACATTGAAATTCTCACAGTTCAATTGTTTTAGATTGGTACCAGTTTGGGTTACTAATTCAAAGTATAAGTGCAGAATAGGAAGTTGATTAGTTTAATGTTTTACAAATCTAGTGCGAAGGGGAAGGGAAGGAGGAACCAGCATCGGTTAGCATTAGTCAGCACCACAACCTTTTAGAAGGATGGTTCCCACTTAGAGAATGAAGCAGAGACTTCTTGCAATTACAACTTGAGACTGCCCCTTCATATCTAGTCTAGAGCATTCAGGCTGTAAGCTTCACCAAAACCACATTCATGGCGCCTATATTATTGGTCAGAATTTGCCAGTAAATTTGTTTCGAGCTCCAACACTAATATAAATTACACATCAGCTTGTTAATACCTTAAGCGCAAAGGTCGGCTTGACATATGAACTCTTGCAACTTTTCCTTCTTTAAATCACGATATGTACTTGAGCTCAAACCTTTTCTTGACAAAAACCAACTAACTTGCCATTAATAGCAGAGTGGACACTCAACGAGAAAAGTACAACAGGGTGCATGTTGGTCTACCTTTACCATAAGTGAACCGAGTCGTTTGAGCCAGGGAGATGAATAGCTACCAATACTTTTCAAGGAGTCAATTCGGTATCTTTAGGCAGTCACTGGCAGAATCCAACAATAGTGATTAACATCAAGTGCAGATTGACAAAACTCATTGACATATATTGGTAGCTTGCCAAACTAGATCATGTGATATACATCGGCTTGATGGAGGCCATCGGCTTCTCCATACCCTCAAAGGGGCCCGGACGATTATTCTTAGCCCAAACTGCCTCTGCCTCCGAATCATTGGGAGGTAGATACATCCCATTCATTTTACAGAATTCTCTGGGGCTCTCGACCAGGTGATACTCGACTTCATGTCCCTTATCCAAAATGTGTTTCTTGAAGATGACGTCGACCTTTTAATATGAGTTAGCACAAACCCTATTCAAACAGTAAATCAAGCTAATCGAGAGTAATGGTCTAGACCACGTGTTAGATATAGAATTTGGATGTAGAACGCACCCCTTCGAAAAACTTCAGTGCCATCTCCGGACTCTCGATGGTGCGCGCAATGTGGTCGAAGACGATTCTGACCATTGGTGACTCGTTGGGATCGGCATTAGCCCGCTCGTCGCTTCGACCACCAACGTAAACATGGTCATCTGGGATTGGGATGAACAGAACGACGACGTAGAAAGCAGGTATGCCGTAGGCAGTATACATGTTGACGATCTGTCTCACAGGATGCCGTTAGATCCGTTAAATTGAGTATAGTTGCAAGTTTCATCCTCAAGAAGGGGATGGAGGAGCGTAAACGAGATATGCCGCTCTCCCTTGTTAACCAGTAAGGGTGAAAAGACAAAGAATAAGATAATCGTAGAAGTACATACATCATCGGCAAACGCCTTCCGCTCCTTCCTGTCGGTGAAGGTACGTGGGACGGGATGGTGAATTCGGACGAGTGGCATTTTGACTAGTAATAGAGATGAGGCCTTAATTGATTGTAATGATGATGATGAGATCCTTGTTGCAATGAGAAGGAGTTGGTTGTAATGAAAAGAATTGCTGAAGGGGAAGAAACTCTGATATCTTTATAGCTCTGTGAGAGGACCAGGCGCTTGTGCTCCTCTTTCTACAATTAGTAACTATTTAATTAGTTCCGAGATATATTATTCTATCCAGAGATTGAAGATACATGAATTGTACAGTCGTCGCTAGACTAAACAATCTGGCCGAGCCGTTCCCCGCCGCCTCCCCCTCTCTCCCTCTCCCCCTCCCCCACCCCCACACTATACACTCCACACTCCACACTCATGCTCTATACTTTGGGAATTTCTAGTGTATTGTTTCAGAGCCGAGTGAGCCGCCCACCCAAATAAAAATTCCGTTTTCTTTCTTGACTCTCCTAACAGCCTGAGATACTTCGAAGTAATACTCAGAGTTTCACTACCTACTCACCCTCGCCCTATTGTACTCTCACCACAAAGATGTCGAACCTGGAAACAGAAATCGCTCCTCCACCACCGAACCCATCCGTGCAACTATCCGTGCCTACACCAAACATCCTCCTGGTGACGATAAACCGGCCCAAACAGATGAACTCGGTTCCTTACCCAGTCTCATGGTATCTGCACAGTGTCTTCGATTGGTTTGATCGCGAGCCGACGCTGCGCGTGGCCATTATTACTGGTGCTGGAACTAAGGCTTTCAGTGCTGGACAGGATCTGATCGAGTTGCGTGAACGCGATCCGAAGGTGCTGGAGGCACAACCTCACCTCGCCACGCTCGCTAGTACTGGCTTTGCGGGTGTTAGCAGGAGGGTCGGCAAGAAGCCTGTCATTGCGGCCGTTAATGGCTTGGCCTTGGGTGGCGGATTTGAAACTGTGTTAAATTGGTAGGCCATTTCGATTTTTCAACTTTTGAAAGGAACCTCTCCATTCTTCCTTCCTGGAAGGATGCCAATCCACCGAGTTAAGACCAGGCTCCGTGCAAAACAAGACTGGCTTGAACTTCCTTTTCCTCATTCAACACTCACAGACTACCTACTAACTGCGCCGCTCAATAGTGACATGACCGTAGCCTCACCCACCGCGACGTTTGGACTCCCTGAAGCCTTGCGTGGAATATACGCTGGCGGTGGCAGTCTTCCACGCCTGGTGCGAAACGTTGGCATGCCACTAGCATCTGAGATCAGCCTGACTGGCCGCACCCTATCCGCCAGCGAGGCACTTAAATACAATCTTATCAACAAGATCTCATCGACTCCAGAGACAGTAGTCCAAGAGGCCGTGACGTTAGCATCGAAGGTGGCAAATCTCAGTCCCGACGCCATTACTGTGACACGCGCTGCACTACGCCAGGCCTGGGAGACGGGAAGTGTCGAGCGTGGGAACACTTTGATTGACGAGCGATTCTTACGCGACTTATTGGAGGGTGAAAACGCGAAGGAGGGGTTGGCTGCGTTCAAGGAGAAGCGCAAACCTCTGTGGAAGGCTGGAAAACTGTAATTAAATGGTTGATATATGTGCACCCAAGTCAAGTGTTTGAAAACTTGAATATATAGAACAGAGAAACACAGGGAGAGGGTTTCCTATGATAAAGGTAAAGCCTTCGATAACACAAGTAAAGTAATAGAAAGATATTTACTTTATAACTCGGAAGGTCATCTCTATGCCTGTCACACACCATTTCTCTTGCAGAAAACTCCATATAAAGGTATATTTTCGGAGCTCTTCAACCCGGTGAGTGGCAATATTGGAGTTTAGGACCAATCCCCTCTTGTCTATCGCTGTTTTATCGAATAGACTCCAAGAGAGGGTGCATGGAACGATGCAATGTCCTGCTTGGGACCCCTCAACAACCAACACGGTTAATGGTGAGACGGTAAGCACCAAAGGATCCTCAACTTTCTTCTGACACCATTGATTATTTTGAATTATATACGGTATTCGATCAGCATCTACGCTCACCTTCGCCTTTGCTTGACTTGTTACCTAGTGATGCGATCAAAAAATGATGTGGGATAACGCTGTCTAGTAGTGAACGAGAAGGACATCGTTGTTTAGAGTCATATAACAATCTAATTCCAGATGTGGGCCAGAGGGAAGGAGCTGAGACCTAAGCAGAAAATTTTAGCGGTATCTCCACTGATCCTCAGATACGATTGCGTTTTTGGAGCCAGCTCATCACCATGCTCCGTCTTATGCTTTAGGAGCTAAATCAACACGCGGATAGATGAGTGAAGAACTAGTTGTAAGAAAGAGACAGGAAGATATAAAGAGATCGCTGATAGAACACATATATGACTCTTCCGAGTATCCAAGGGTCCCGCTTACGCAAAGCTTTAAAGAATCTAGCCGTGGCATAAATGTACAAGCAGCCGATCGACGGTTGCTTCTTTCTCGCTAGTTGCCATTGGAGGTATTGTGCCTGCCCCTGGGTCTCAATCTTGCATGTTCAAATCTCAAAGTCAAAACATATCGATCAAACATGCAAAGTATTATCATTCCGGAACGATAAAAGAGATTCAGCTCATGTGTTAGTGCTGGTTGAAAATAATAAATTCAGTTTGGCAGGTATCTGAAATGCTTTATCTGGGACCACTTCCCACTTCTCCAACACCCCTTCAGTCCACTCGTTCTCATTCTACCTCCGGCGTCAACAAGCTACCTGGTCATAGCTTACTCGAAGGTTGCAAAAGCGTTTTGTATTTCGCTACCGTTTCAACGGCCTCCTTTTCAATTCTTGTCAAAAGCTCTTGGCAGGTGGGGATGTCGTGAATCAAGCCTATAACTTGGCCAGCAGTCCAGACACCGAAGTCCTTGTCACCATTGATGAAGACTTGTCGCCCACGCTTGCCAGAGACATAGGGCGCGATTTCCTCAAAGTTGCCCGTCTCGCTCGTCAATTCGACTTTGAGAGCCTGGGCACTGACTGGGTTCTTGAAAAATCTCGAAGTGTTGGTCCACCTCCTCATTACGAGCTCAGTGTCATGCTCCGACGCGTCAACGATCGCCTGCTTGATGTTGACATGAATTGGTGACTCTATAGTGCACATGAATCTTGTACCCATGTTGATACCCTCAGCTCCTAAAGCCAGTGCAGCTGCAAGTCCTTGGCCATCCGCAAAGCCACCAGAAGCAATGAATGGTATCCCCAGTGATTGTCTCGCCCGTGTCAATAGAATAAGGTTGGTAATATCAGACTCGCCAACATGACCTGCGCATTCGAAGCCATCAATTGAGATAAAGTCAACAAGTAACTTGGCTGCGGATGCTGCGTGTCGTATTGTAGTGCATTTATGAATGATCGTGATCCCGGCGGCTTTCAATTGCTTGATGATAGGTCCAGGAGAATCACCGGCAGTCTCGACAACCTTGATACCTTCATCGATACAAACTTGTGCGTACTCTTTATAAGGCGGGGCGCCCATGGCAGGAAGGAGGGTAATGTTGACGCCAAAGGGTTTCTTGGTCAATCCTCTTGTCTTCCGAATCTCCTTCCGCAAGTCTTCGGGTGTAGGTTGTGTCAGGGCAGTGAGCTGTGTGTAGTCAGTATCCTTCAAGTCGTTGACAGTTGGCCCGACTTACTATTCCTAAGGCGCCAGCATTTGATATCGCCGAAACCAACTCTGCGTAACCAATCCACATCATACCGCCTTGAACAACAGGCACTACAAATAGTCAGTATCAAATAAAAATACAATTTAGTATTGCCCCGAGATCATACTTTCAATGCCCAATCGGCGGGTGAGTTCCGTATTGAAGCTCATGATGGACGACTGTTTGAGAACTTTGATGGGTGGAAAAGGGACAGATATGATCAAGGAAAACTGCGTCCGAAATCGAGAGGGGAAAAATGTAGCGTAAATGCAATGTGAAGAAGAGAGAGCATAGTTTACATCGGGGGAACAGAAGCTTACAGTTATTGTAATGCAGTCGTGCTCGCTCCGGGACTATCCGAGGCCTAGCACGGAATAGTATCATGCGTTTCAAGCCACTCGCGAGATCGATGAGCAAATATTTGGCCGAGGTTGCATGGAAAGGCAAAATAGATGACAACTCATGGTTATAAAGAGGATCCAGTGGTTGTGAACAAAATTGCGGACATATTTTGAACCCGCCAGCCCATCGACCTCCAAACCCCACCCCCACCCCCACCCCCACCTCCTCCTCAATCCGGCTGCCTTTGGAAATTTGCCTTTACAAGAAACGCATAAAGACAGTTTGGGCCTAGGATCTCAAAACTATGCTATATAAAGTAGCCTCTGACAAGGATTTTCAGTAGAGCTGCTTACTTAATTGCCCCTTGTGCAACGATCATACTTTTCTTTGTGGACGCTGATGCGAAAAGCACTCGAACGATTCAAGGCTTGAACGACATTTGACTCGACTATGACTATAGAGGTTCCAGCAGTCATTGCCCTGGCTCCGTCTGAGTCGGGACATCCAAGCTGGAGGTTTGGGTCATTGAAGTTTGCAAGAACGCTGCGCGAAAACGAGTTGAAAATTCGAATGGTGTCAACAGGAATCTGCCATACGGATCTCTTCATGTCGTCGCTGCCACCAGGCACGCTTGGCATCACCTATCCCATGGTCATGGGTCACGAAGGCGCCGGCTACGTGGAGGAAGTCGGCTCTGCTGTGTCAGTCGCTAAAGCAGGAGACCCTGTCGTTCTGTCGTATACCTTCTGTCAGTCGTGCAAACTATGCAGAACCGGCCAAGAAAGCTACTGCTTGGACTTCAATCGAAACGTTACAGGCGACACCAGCGTATTCCAGACACCTGACAGCGAGGGAGTTGCTGGCAAGTTTTTCGGGCAATCTAGCTTTTCTTCCATCAGTATCGCCGACGAAGCCTCCATAATCAATGTCAAAAACATGGTGACAGCGCCCGAAGAGTTGAAACTACTGTCGCCGCTCGGATGTGGGCTTTTGACTGGCGCAGGTGCCGTACTACATTCAGCAAAACCGAGTAGCGATGATATTGTGTTGGTCACAGGAGTTGGTGCAGTTGGCTTTGGCGCCATCATGGCTGCAAAAAACCTAGGTTGCAAACGGATCATCGCAGTGGATCGTGTTCTTTCGAGATTGGAGCTGGCGAAAGAGCTGGGAGCCTCCGATATACTGGATACCAGCAACCTTGAGTCAGCTTCATTAGCTGAACGAATTTTAGATATCGTGGAGGGTGCACGCATCGCTTTCAGCTTCGAGACGACCGGAGTACCCACAGTCATTACCAGCGCGATACAAGCATTGGGCAAGAGGGGAAAGCATATTCAACTTGGTCTACCAAGACCAGGGTCGGAAATCACAATACCCATATTTGACATCGTCAATTTCCAGAAAGTCATAGAGCCCAGCTGCATGGGCGGCGCTTCAGCAGCAGAGTTAGTGCCACAATTGATACAATGGTGGCGTGATGGAAGCTTTCCCTTTCAAAAACTCATACAGTTTTATGATGCCAAAGATGTCCTTACAGCTGTGAAAGCCATGGAAGATGGTTCCACGATCAAACCAGTCCTGATTTGGCAAAGAGAACCGTGACCTGGGTTTCTGCGGGACGAGAAAGCACATCGGAACGCGGACATGAGGAAAACCTCAGCTTATTGTAAGTATCATGCTATTCCCGAATTTCAAACCATGCTAATTTATACCAAAGCTCCTCTCCTGGATGTCATGTTGTTCCCGATAACAAGAAAATGAGCTTCGCCTAACATATCGACGGGGGTCCAACTACTTGGCGAGCACCTCCAAGCCCCGAGGTTGACGAAGCTTGGGATAAACACTGGGGTGGAGAAGAAAGAATATCGCCGCAAGGCTTTGATTTACCTCCTGGAGTTGGAGTGGAGCGGGGGTTCTTTTCTCTGTACGATTTGTGGTCTTTGTCTACAACCAGACGTCTCGTCGCCACACCTCCAACACCAACGCCGTCACTTCCTTCAGCAGCACCCAGCCTAAGAGTCTCTAAGGGCTCTTTAGTATATCAGGTTGCCGCCCCGGAAGATATTGACGTCCTGGGGCAATCCGTGGCCTTCGGGTCGTGAACGGCTGGCAATGCATGACCTGTGGGGCAGGGCTCACGAGGAGCCTCGCGACAATGAAAGCGCATGTGTCCAACACGCACCAGCAGAAGCCGGCGGGGTTACGAAGCGGTCCTTGTGGCGAGCATGTCAGGTTTAGAACTCGAGAGAATTCTAGTTTCTAGTTTATATAGGTATCGAAAATTCCAAATATGATGTAGTGCCATTTTGGGCTTTATTGATAAATCAGTTGTTATTGCCAACTAGTGCGGTGAAATTGAATTGGGCTAAAAACTCACCTCCCATTCTTCCATGTATAGGAAGTCCTCATCTCGGCTTCGACAACCAAAGAAGAGCAACGCCGTTCCAATATTTGCACCGCTTTTCGCCTGCTGTATGCGCTCCTGCACAAATGCGCGAAATGGAGCAACCCCAGTACCTGGACGGGCCATAATAATAGAGCTCGAAGGATCCGAAGGAAGTTTGAAATTTGAGTGACGAACATGCACCGGAATATGGATGCCATGGTATTTGTTGCGCGGGCCCTCCAAAGTGTAATTCAAAGCGCCCCGATCTAAGTTCGAATCACCGTGCTGCTCCTGCATCAGGGCCAGCAGGTAATTAGTCGTAACACCTTTAATGGGGTGGACAGAGTCAACCACTGCAGTAATCGAGATTTTCTGTGGCTGTACCAGCGATGATGATGAGATAGAGTAATAGCGTGGCTGAATTTTGGACAGACCTTCGATACAGAGAGAGAAGGGTATCTTGAATGACTGACCATCGGCAAGGGTTTCCAACAGTTGCGCAATGTTGGGCTTAATATGGTTGACTTTGCTGATGAAATAGTCCTTGTCGCTGCCAAGCTTGGTCATTTCAGCCTTCACTTCGTCTGTGGGAGCAAACTGTGCAAGAGCGGCTACAAATTGACGCGAGATAGGCGCACAGATCTCCATGTAATAGCGAGCAATAGCGTCGTAAGTAGTAGGCGTTGGGAACGGGATCTTCGTGGCAGGATCGACGCCGCTGACAGCAAGAACTGTGTTTCGCTTGTTTAAGAGCCCATTAATCTTGAGAAAGCGGTCAACTTCCTTCCCAGAGTTCATCGGCCAGATAGCAACATGATCCCCGGTACTATAATTAATGCTCGAGCCACCTACATCGATCTCCATGTGTAGGCAATGACGGTCTTTTGCATTGAATAACTCTTTTGCCTCAACAATGGGCGCAATGAATGGGTTGGTGGTATTGTGTGGGCCGCACTGGCTCCCTTCGAGATGCATCTTGTTTAGTTCCCAAAGATAGACTTGCTCATTCACATGATCCAGATCCTCACGCTCCGTGACAGCAAATATCGGTCCATAAACCTCATCCTCGCGCTCTTCCAGACCCATGGTTTCGGATAAGGCTTGCCATATAAGCTCCTTCCATGCCAAGAAATCTTCTTCCGTTGTACCAGCGCCATCATCGCCTTCACCAACTTTGCCAATTCTCTTAGCGCCAAGCTTTTCTAGACTTTTATTGACGTTGCGGACCACTGAATTGAAATGTTCATAGGTATTATTGCCCAAGCCAAAGGCAATGAAATTGAGATTTGACAAAGGCTTGTGCTCGGCGGAATCTCCCTGGCCAAACGACACGTTAACTTATCGCCAGCGATGAACTGGTAGAAATTGACCGCATTGTCCGTCGGCTCACCCTCTCCATAGGTGGCAAGGACAAAGATGACCACCTTGGTGTTGGGGAATTGGTTGAGATTATGGTAGTCGAACTCTTCGAGGTTGGCGACCATTGCCTTGAGATTGAACCGTGTAATTCCTTCTTTTACTAGACGCGATGCAAAGTCTTCCGCCGTACCTGATTGGGAGCCGTATAATTTGACACAATTCTTTTCCAATCGCTCCATTGTCTCGACAATGTCACGGGAGGATTTTGCCGTCTGTGGGGCATTTGCTTGCACTCGACTGCCGTGATCGGGGTGATTGCCGGTGATCTTTCGTGTGCGTTTGACGAAATATGTGATGCTGCCAATCAGCACTGTAAACGCGATCAGAAGAATGTTGATTTGTGGCATGATTTGGTTTGTTGTCTGGACCAAGCAGCTCACTGATGATGGAATGAATTACAGCCTTGCCAAGGTGAGGATATTTGCGTTCAAGCCAATGTCACATAATCGCTGCGAACCTCATATCATCACTTGCAAATAAGTCAGGTTTGAAAATTTCTTTCGAAACGCTCAAAGAGATGGTCGTACATATTGACCAGTCTTATCTTGCAGGATGGTTGCTCAATATTGTACGTCGTACTGTACGATAGACACCGCAAGTCCGCAACAAATATTTAGCGGCTAACATTTATGCCAGTTGATGTTCTATGATGGCACAATTGATGCTCAATCCATCATTTCGAGCAACGTGACAGGGTAGGTCTTCGTTGCTATGACAGGCAGGCAACCAAAGGATGAGTTTGAGCGATTGCTGCGGTGAGTATCGCTTTCGGGCCCAGCATTCGTAGTGACCTAACGGCACAGTCGATTGCAAAATGGAAAGAGATTGCTTGGTAGCAAAATTGATTAAAAATAACAAAACACGATCTAGACAACTTTAAACATGCGAAACTATGGGCTAGCTCACTTTAAGACTAACCTACGAGGAGGACTTGATCGTTTCTATGTATCGTTGTGTTCAAGCATCAGCTTCTACTGTAACGGGCTGGGAGCTGCAGAGCCTTAGCCTCACCAATCCTATTCACCGCAATACTTAAAGTGGTTCCAGCAAACCGACTCGCGGGGCACTTTCATATCACAAACCACCAATCCATACCAAATGTTGTTATCAGTTATGTTGTAAATTATAATATGACTACTAGTTCCATGTATATTGTAATATGTAACTATCTTAAGGTGTGTCATACTTTTGGTAGATTCCTCCCGTACGAAGGTAATATCTCGCTAAGAGGCATGCGCTATTTTAGTACCGACAGCTGCTCAATGTGTCCTTGGATTCGAATGTTTTTCCCATTCCATTGGGCCGTGCCTTCTCCATATGACTCCGAAATATTAATGTGCACATTCAATTGCTCGGGCAATATAGGAATCAGCTCTGCCTGGCGAACCCACTTGTGAAAGGTGAATGAGGCATTCCTAGCTAGGAGATCAAGGAAGAAACTGTTGAAATACTTGTTCCCCGTCGTCTGGCTCGTAGTAATATCCCAGCCACGGCTCTTTGGTCCTACGGGAATCATCTCATGTAGGCCATTAGGGTGCCAGATAGAAGCGAACGCAGTCTTTGCAACCCCGTTGAGGGTCCGGCTCCATAACCCATGAAATGAGAATTTCCCCGGTTTCGAGATAAAACCAAAGAGCATAGTAACCTTTTCCAACGCCAAAATCTCCCCACTGCCTCTCAAATAAAGAAAATGACTTGGCTGGGTCAATAATGGCAGTCTTGCCGTCTATGGTTAGAGTTCCGTTGATGCGCGTAAAGGGATTGGCCTGCGAACGTCAGTTACTCTACTAATAGCCCTTGTGTGTAGCTGAGGTTACAACTAACCCAATACCAAGACCATCCTGGAACTAGCCTGTTGTAGCTGGAATCCGGGGCACGTTGGGTTAATTGAATCCCCCGTTTCCTCCGTAGTAGAAATTTCCACCCGTAGGGCGAAGAGTTGTGTCGAGTTTTATTCCCGCTAGATCCAGGGTGAAGCGTGTGTTTGTCCATTTGTCCCCATCCGTAGGGCTTGTGATGTTTTGCGCAGCACTGCGCAACTGCAGATGGTCAGAAGTCCCGGAGCCTGGAAGGAGGATAGAAGCTCCTCGCGCGGATAAATCTTGGAGGTCGTTCAAGGAAACAAAGGTGCCAAGCAATTCCGATCCTACCATGCCGGCGTTCGTCGTTAAGTGATATTTATTTCCACTCTCTGTAGTAATCCAGTACAGCTGGAAAACACTAGCCCATGTCAGCCAGAAGCCATGCCAATAAGATCGATGTGTATATACTTATTGACATTATTCCTGCTAGAATCAACGTACGCTAGAGTCTTCCGCACATCATATCTGTTGACAGATGTCTGCATTAATTAGCTAATGAGCTGACTAAGAGCCATGGATGCTTACGCCGTCCGTTTCGATAATTGTAGGCGGGTAATTAGGAGGCGCCCATGAAGAAGAAATGAAAGACTGCGCAACGCCAAAGCGTGCGAAGCTGAGAGTTGCGAGCAAGAAAATGAACTTCATTTTTGTTCTTGATGATGTAGTATTCAGGAAAAGGATTGGAGTAAGAACATCAGTTAACATTCTTGGACTCTTATGTCTAAGTATTAGTATCTGGAACAGATGCAGACAGGATGTGTGAGACTAACAAGACAGCGATATTAGTGGATGTTCGTCGTATTTTACGATCGTTATGCCCGATAGAGTAGGAAATCACGATACGCATCCCCTGACAGGGACCAGAGAAGGCCGTTCGTGAGTTCTGGTGTGTCTTTGCTGATTTTGCTTTTTCTCCTGCTAGGGTGCTTGATCTCTCTTGATAGTGTTGTAGGGACCGCAAGGTACTCGTGGCCTCGAGGAACAGTCTTCCAGCTCTTGCAAGTCTTCCTGCTTACATCTTAGGTAGGCTTATATATGTCTCCGAAATGCTGACCAAAAAATGTGATTGCGTGTATCTGCCTTGTCAAGTCCGCCCAAGTGGTGCCGTTCAATTGGAGGCTGACAGTCCGTCTAGTCACGATGCGCTCGCCTGATACAATGTCCATGAACTCGTAGCCCTCGAGTGTTGTTCGTAATGGATTTTGCAATTCTTTCGTTGTATGACTTGTCGCAACCTCGATTTGGCGACCATAAATCTGCTCTATAGTACTTCAAGTCTGTGAGACCAATTCTCTAAAGCATGTTGTCATGTAAATTTCTTTTCTCCCTTTGTCCTGATTGGCCGTCTCATTCCCCCAAGGACCCTTAGCCTCGTTGACATTGGTTGCCAATGTTGCTATGAATTGAAGTACGACAGTTTTTCCATCGCTGTATGAATCGAACTCTCGAAGGATGATATGTTTCATATTGCAATCTTCTTTCAGAATGTCCATCGCTGCGTTCGGACCGCCATCGATTGCTAGATGTTTGAATGTCGAGCCATTAGAGGCAACATTGTTGAAAAGGGAATCAGTACCCCTATAAGGCTTTTTAACAACCTGTGTTCGAACAAGATGCAGTAAGGCGTTCGCCCCATCAGTTAATCACCCTCGTCGAGCTGCCACGTCGTAAAGCACAACATACATTTCGCGAGCATTCGTAATCTGCATTGAGTAGGAAGACTGTTGGACGCATAATGGCTTGTCTTTGTTGCCTCGGACCACACTCCCACTGCCCCCAACAATCTTGCTGACGGAAATGGTTAACTTTTGTTCTATAGCCAGTCCTGGAGAGCATTCACGGGGTCCAGCCCAATCGACCTCGCCATAGTTCAGCTCCTCCGCGCCTGTTCCGACTGTTAGTTATCAATGCAGCATTGAAAGTGGCTAGAGAGGAACAAACCTAAATGCCGAGTGATGTTCGTTACCCATCCAACAAAGTTGCGAATATTCCCAGCCTGCAAAATGTCGATGCTCACCTTGTCGGTCCCGACCCAACCTGGACAGCGCTCGCGGAAAGAATAGTAAGGAAGGCGTTGTCCATATTCGTTTAGAATAAAATGCCAAGTGATAGAACGTTCAATCTGATTTGTGGGTACAAGCATGGTGCAGAGCCCTTTCAGGACGAAAGCTGTATCATAACTCGTGGCATAGCGGGCTTCGGCGAGAATGCTCACCATATCAAACGGTAGTTCCAGTCCTTGTTCGTTACTATGTCGGGCAAGTATTGGGAACCGTTGACAACCACAGGTTTACGGAACAATGCGTGCCAACAAGTCTCATCTACGGTAGCAGACGGGCTGTGACTTAGGGACTGAGTGACAGTGGACCCGAGCTCAATTGTGATTGATGGTGCTAGGTTGCTGGAATGAGTGTCCTTGAAAGCTTCGATGCTCGGAGTGGTGAGACATATTCCAAATGATATCGGAGATTTTCGGAGAGCAGCTCCAAGCCAGGCAAGCTACTCACAAAGCTCTGTTAGGGTAGTCTGACCTCTACGGGCAACGATCAATGTGTTTCGTGATCTCAAACTTATGTCGAGCTCCGTTCCATCTGTGAGGTAGCCCAAAATAATTAAAGAGTAAAGAATATTTAAGATGCGTTCTCTTACTTGAAGACGATAGATTCGGGGACATCAAAGCTTTCTGCAAGGCGCGCAGGATGTCGCAACCACTCGATTGCCAGGTTTGGCACATATAATCCATAGAGCTCATTGCTTGTGCATTTCTACTGAGTCCTGTAATCGTGATAGCGCATTCAAGGGCGATCTCCAATCGAAAATGCTCGTTCTTCAGCATTATTGACTGAGAGAAAGGGAACAGTTCTAGAAGCGATCACACTCAGTTTCGAAACCACACTCTCGTCCCTAACTACAGAACCACGGCGATGCCAGGTGTTTCGAGCTAATTTTGACATGGATTGGGATCCTCCAAACTTTCTACGGGGTGAGGAGTAACTTATGATACACATCAGCCTTTGATACGCTGGACCGCCTAATAGGAAGGAGCGGACTTCCTGATATCTCGGGGGTTCTTGAGATTCGTCCAAAGCTTGTTCAACAGATTTTGGCAACGGCAGGAAATCAGAGGGCTCGGCGGAGTTCCAGAATGCCATCTTCTCGGCGGGCGACATTCCAACGTCCGACAGGACAGGCGAATCTTCATCATTCGAGACATCCACTAGCATTTGGTGCTCACGAAATTGGTGGGTAATGCGACTAGCAGTAAAGAATGCTAGGCAGCTGTCATACTAGTGCTGAAATGTGGAGTTCTAAGTACATATGTGGAATGGGGTCAACTTGTCATTTCTAAACTAACTTTCGTTGTTGCCGAATACACTTTTTCGCATCGAGTTCCGGCTTCGAATTGACATTTTCTTCCGGTTTCAACGTGAAGGTATTCAAAAGATCGGGAAGACGAGCAGATATCCGGTCACACGAATCGTCATCTCCGGAGAAAACAATGTCCTGGCACAAACCTTCGACAAATGGTGATACAAGGTGCTTCTCTTCGTGGGGTGGAAGCCGTACCCGCGAGCCGGTTGTCAACATAGATCTAATTGACCTCTTGTCCTCGTCCTGCTCTTTGGTCATCGAAACAACATCCGGCATGGAACCAATACCCGACTCAAATTGAGTCTCGCTACACGAAT
Source organism: Cadophora sp. MPI-SDFR-AT-0126 (assembly GCA_020747065.1). Lineage (NCBI taxonomy): Eukaryota > Fungi > Ascomycota > Leotiomycetes > Helotiales > Ploettnerulaceae > Cadophora > Cadophora sp. MPI-SDFR-AT-0126. The sequence goes on along the minus strand of JAGMVK010000025.1, from coordinate 691,272 downwards.
TCACATCTTGCGGTTGATATTTTACTGTTGAGTGACTCTCCAACTTGCCACTAATGGATAGCACAGCTTGGAGAGTTGCGAGTCCAGGGGCTGTGGTTGTTGATTCCGTCACTCGTATTTCATCATCCAATTCCTTATCGACCTTAGATTTAGACTGACGCTCTTGTTCGCGCCGCTGTGCATTTGCTCGTTCTGCTCGTTCCAGTAGTTCGTGTCTCCATATGAAATGACGCCCAAGAATTGTTGGAAGTTCATTGGGTGTTTCCACCACCTTTAGTTTGATATAACAGCTTTGCAGCCCAAGTGCCTTGTTCGATAATTTCACAGCAACATACTCTGTCGGCGTCATTATGCCGGACGAGACAGACGGCATTTCATACGTTAGGATATTCAAGGCAGGAATGGGAATGCGACTGATCTGGATGGTTCTACAGAGCTTGTCGAGTATCCCTCCGCATATTAAGTTGGTATGGGTTCCTGTGTCAATGATGAAAGAAAGGGGCATTTGATTCCCAGTTTCATCTTCCACTATCACAGTGAAGCAATACTCATCTTCCACGTCGCTTTTGTAGCTTAGGATGCTCTGATTTGTTTCATCGTCGATGATATCATGAGCGTGTAGAGGATCGTCATCATCTACAAGAGATCGTTGTTCATCGTTGTATTTGAGTTGTCCATTGTGAGAGTCGAGAGGGACGTTCTCTCTGTTGCTCAAAGAAGACTGGCCTGCAATACTGGAAAGCAGCTACAGTAATATGTGAATTCACGGTCGTGCTAGAGTCGCAGTGTTTGATTAGGAACATGAGTGAATGCGGTTCATCCTGTCAGCACCAATCCTAAACGACCCTAACTCAGCCACATGATCTCAGTTCATTCCTTTCTTTCACTTGGGTGCTGGGCTGAAGCTCACACGAAACCGAAAGCAAGCTAGACATGTGGCTTCCGAGTAACTTCAGACATAGTATGAGAGGTCTTTTACACTGTACATACCCGACCCACCCGCCCCTGGATACGTGTGCCAGGCTTCGCCTGGCACGATCCCGAAAGTACACCGCACGAAAAGGCTTGAGTACTACGTAAACATATATAATTCTTACGTGAATAATGAAAAGTGGGTTATAGGGGGGGAAAGTGCAAACTTTAGCATCAAAAGCTATAGAATTCTGCCTCGTGCGGCAGCGCTAAGCCCTCTCTCCACTCGTTCCTCCTTACCGTCGGAATCATCTCCTGCATTTTTTGCGAGGCTGAACCCTAACATGTACTTAAACAGAAAGCTAGTATTTTTTCTTGATTATCACGTAATACGCAACATTATCTAGTGACCGTCGGTCGGACCACCTACTTCTTGACGCTCTACATATTCCCGATGGTCCATCTGATGATTTCCGCCGTCACCTTCAGTGACAGCAAGCGCAAGCGAGATTCAGCAGGTTCGATCAAAACTGATCTCACTCCCACTAAAGCGGGTCAGGAAGCCCGAGCAGAATCACTTAAGAAGCGCCTTCGTCGAGGTCAAGACGCCCAGACATCTACAGGTTCTCCCGTCAAGCCCAAAAGCAGAACTCGAAATCAAGCTAAGGCCGACCAAGCCGAGTCAGAGACGGTTGAAGCAGATTCGGTCAGCGAAGAGGATTTTGTCCCATCCCTCCAGCATGTTATAGCCCCAAGCGAAGATCCCAAGGCCGGGAAATCTTAAGTGATGTCATTTCGAGACCGAGTAGGTAAATAGAAATGTACCAGAGAGTGGAGGCACTTGGCTGTTGGCACTTTGGTGACTGTAAGAAGTCAAACAAAGGGAGAGTTGAGAAGGAAGAGTGCTCCGGCGGAGACGAAAGGAGTTGTTGAAAGAATGTGCTCTGTTATCCTGTGAATTCATCCTCAAAATTACATCTTTGAATCATCCCGCATAACATAACAGTCACTGTTCGGGACACGCTCGGGGTGCCTTTGGCAGAGATAGCGAAAAGAAACCAATCACCCGGTATGAGAATCCCGGTATCATCAGGCAAAGTCAGGGTGTACACATCGCCGACTTTTCGGATGTTCTCTAAAGGAACTCGTCTCTGATCGGTGTTGACAGAGTGGGTGTTGGTGCCTATCCTCACGAAGGAGAATTCCATGCCTGGCTCATCCTCAGCAAGAGTAAGTACCAGGCTTCCTCCGGGACGAACAAAGTATCCCTTGGGATCAACGTTCGAGGCCAGATTAGCTATCACAGGTCTTCTAGCCTCGCTTCCGTCCTGATTGAAGAGGTACGGCGGCGAAAAGATTTCAGCATCTGGATGGTCAGATCCTTGTTTCGCGCACTTGCCATCAGGCCGGCACAGGCCGCCGCCGGCACTGAAGACACGTGCGTCAGGCAGGAGGATGGCTGTTGAATGGTAATTCCGAGGAACCTTCATTGCAGATAGCTGCCGGAATGTCTTCGTCGCCGGGTCGAAAAGTTCGGGAACAAAGACGGATCGCTCGTCTGTAAACGACTTAGAGTATTCTTGACCGCCTGTGATAAAGACAGTCCCATCAGGGAGAATAACAGCATTAGCAAATGCTCGTCCTTGAGCGAGATCAGGCAGTCGCTCAACCGTGGGCGGTACTCCGGGTTCATCGATAGTCATATGAAAGGCTTTCTTGTTCGGGGAACTGCGATCATAACTAGGGGTGCCAGCAGCAGTCATGATCTTCCCTCTTAACGCATCGTACATAGCGAAAACCCCACACATAGCATCCTCTGTATCACGGGAACCAACTGACTGTACCATTCCCGATCCAGATCCCCAATACCAGTTCATCTGTTTGCTGGGTCCGGCTTGAAAGATAGACTCATTGCGCCAGCTGAAGAACCATTGGTGGTTATCTCTTTTATCCTCTACCTCGTCTTGTGTTAATGAAGGCTTCACAATAGCGCCAGGTAATCTTGCCCATGTATTCGTAACCGGATCGTAGATCTCCCCATCTCTGATTCCGACAGGGCCGTCCCACGAGCCGCCGAGCGTGAAGATCTTGCCGTTTGACAAAGTCGCTGATGCCTGATATCCTCTAGGTATTTGCATATTAGGCCCGGCTGTGAAGTTGTTCGTTCTTGGATCATATATACTCGTGCGATTTGCATCTGTCCCCCCAGATATCACAACTCTTCCATCCTGAAGAGTACTAATTCCTGGACAGAACATCTCGTGGTTGGTGTTCGTGACATTCCGATGAGAGACTTCCCCTGTATCAATATTGTACTCCGCAAACTGTGTGCGTCCCTTTGCTCCACCAAACCACAGCGGCTCGAATGCAGAAAATGCCATTAAGCGACGGATTCTGGGCTTCTCAGACACCAGGAAGACCGCCACTGGGATGACAGGAATCTTGATAACATCGCTCCATTGCCCAAGAACTCCTTTCTCTGCAGGGTCTGGTGGGGGCCCAGAGCTGATCCGAATTATTGAATCGACCTTCTTCGAGGGCTTCGTGACTGTCAAGACGACTTTGCGATATGCGAAATTGAATACCTTCTCCCAAGACGACCCTATGCATGATGGTTTCTGCGAGCAATCTTCGGCAAGCTGCTCGACGCTTTTCATATTCCCTATGACCGTATCATCACCTCCTGGCATGTCCGTGCCTAGACAAACAGCGAATTCAAACTTGTTTTTAGTCGTGATGATTCTGGAGGCAGGCAGTCCCCCGGCGCAGACATGTGGCAGATTGGTACCATTGACTATCTCAGAAGGGAGGTTCGCGTTCGAGGTAATTCCTCCTGAAGGTGCCCCCCTGGATCTGATGCGATTGCTTGGTAGGGAGCTGCTGCTCGACGAGAGAAGTGATTGAGCAATTACCAAGGTGCCAAATGTCAAGAGAAGCAGAATTTGAGAAGGATACATGATCGCACAGGCGACATGTATCGAGCCTCGTCCTCCTGTGCGTGCTAGGAATCAAGCAAACGCAAAAATGAATGAATGACGAAGTCATCGGAAAACACCGAGGAGCCGCAGACTAGATGAAAGGGGTTCACTGGTCTTTTTCTTCGACACAAGAGGATACTTACAGCAGTAGTATAGCCGAGGCGCAAATTGAACCAATTGTTTACGTCGAAATGAGGTTCTGGGCTCCTCTTGCGGAATCAGATAGGTCTAGTGTTATGCACTATTGACAGCGGACTTCTGGGTCTAAACAGATTAAGCGATTGTTTTTGTGGATTTGGGATGGTTGTCGCTGATCGTCTGCCGCTTCAGCTCAGCCACAGAAGACTTGGCGGTGCAACGACCCGCGCAGCCGCGCAGCCCACGAACGCGAATATTGACAATTAGAATCATAAGATTGCAATTTGAGAAGTTGTGTTGTCTTTGTTGTCTCAATCGAAGTGAGCTCCAATAGGCAATTCTGATAATCAAACATCAGGCGCTCTGCCATCATTCCCTCCATCACGTCCCTCACCACCACCCCACGAAAGCATCGCCCCACCATGCACACCTCCTGTTCTACGCGTTCAAACCCACCACTTTCTGTCAGTGGAAATACTGGACGTGGTCCACCTGCAAACCGCCCATCTCAAATCGTCCCAGCATCAGAATTCGACAAGTTCGATAGCCTGCTCCTTCATCCAACTACAACACCGACAGAGATCATTCGAGTGTTGACAGTTGGGTCGCTGTTGATTGCCTTGCGACAGTATGCTTGGGAGATCTGACCAGCCGAGGAGCCACTCAAAGACCGTCACATTAGTCCGTAAACTGGTTCCAAGAGAGGACTGATATCCTATTCAAGGGTAAATAACCCACTGGGCCAGAGTACTCCGTATGGCTCTTCGCGGGTTTCCTGAGTCCTAGGAGACGAAGGTCATTTAATAGGCACACCGAACCACGGCGTTTCTGTCGCTCGACATATCTCTGCTGATTATATCTCTGCGACGCACCACTGCCGTAGCAGCAGCGATTGACAGGACACTCAATGGAAGCAGCAAAACACTGCCAAGTCAATGAGGCCCAGCTGTGCCAGGGAACCGTCCTATGCATCTGCAGTCTGAGGGGGCGACCATCCAATCTCCTGAACGACCCAGGTCACTAACTGCCTGTGCTCTTGATCCAAGAATTGCCAGATGTTGTTCATCAAATGATGACTCCATCCCTCCATCCACCAAAAGTGTTCAAGTTTGTGGAAAAGAACACATGCATAGGCGAATATCGTAAGTGCCTGCTGGGTTCCGTCACTGAGGAGAAGCAAGTACTCGTGCGACGACATCATTAGATAATTGAACACATCGCCCATCTCGTAAACATAATCCGTAGAGGTGTAGATGAATATGAATGACTTTTCCAGCTCGTTTATGTTATCTGAATAAACTTTGCTGTGCTGCTCATCCATTGTAGATCCGAGAACATGTCGCCGAAGGTCACCGAGGTAATCGCCTTTGGATTGTGATATGCATGATTCCCGCTCTCGCTGGCGTTGTTTCCGTACCGAGATGATTGCGCTCAGAGGGCCACGATCGAGAGCATCCTGATAAGGCTCAATAAAACCCAGTACGCCACGGAAGAGTACAAGCCATTGAGAGATACCAGAATTTCCGACGATGAGAAAGTCTTCTTTCTCCCGTGGGCGGCCCAATATATGACAGCAGTTCAGAATCGAGAAGAGGTGTAACGCAGTGCAGTTTTCTGTGGTGACATTAGGTAATATTTCCATGACCTCTTTCATGGCTTGTTGCTGATGGTGCATTGAGTATGGTAAATAGACATCTTTCTTGTTCGGGTTGAGATAAGCCATGTGGAGAGCCGCCATGGATAAGATGCCTCGCATAACGAATTGGTACGTCAAACCAATGTGGGGGACTTGGATCCGCCAAAAGATCCGGAGCAAAGGGTTGGTCCACATGGACTGACTGGTGGAGGTGCAATAATGATGGAATAGCTCAATGTCTTTGAGATTGAGGTCAGGCAGGGACCCACCCACGAGTGATGAATTTATTCCTGGAGGACTTTCCGATGGCGCCACAGTCAAGAAATCACACTCGACGCGGTGTTTTACGCAGTTACGACATGGTATTTCTTCGTCACACTGGCTGATAGTTAGTCAAAGCTTGATATGTAGCAGAAAGTTAAAATCAAAAGAAGGGCAGTTCAACGTTATGGAACGGGTTGATGTATGATCGCACGAGGAAAACCTGGGCCTAGCCAGGGCCTACCTTTATCTTTCTTATTTTGCAGATACCGCATCCCTTCCTCGACTTTTTCTGACCTCGTTTCGTTGATTGAGACATACTGGGTGTTTCCCTCGCTTCCTGCGATTCGCCGTATGGATGATGAATAGCGATGGGGTAAGGTGACCGCGGAATGGTATCTCGGTAGAATAAATGGAATGCGGAGAAATAAGCTAGTGTCAAACAGGAATTTCGAATCGCTGACTAACGGGATTTCCAAGGAAAAGGGTGGATAATCGGTATGAACGCACGACACAGCAAAGCAATGTTTATATTCCTTTATATGCTAGCTCACTATGAAATCTATTTTGGAGTACTTCCCAGCCGCAGAGAGATATCCAAACTCAATTGCAGTTTTAGCAATGCGATTACAGATCGCCAAGCATTTTCTACATAATGTGTCGTTGCTCGCTTGCGTGGCTCTCAGCCACAGTACGAAGCGTATTTATTTGACGATGGGGCGTTGGCGAACCATAACCGGGAGAGCGGAAGACGATGTCTACTTTCACTAAAATAGAAACCCTTCTCCAGTGAACTTACTGCGCATTCCATGAAATACCTTTTGGCCTGTTCAATCGATCGACCTGAATTGCTAGGCGACTTTAGACAATTCCACCAAACGGCAAAATAAAGATCGCAGGATCTTTGATCTCATGGGTCAGACAACACCTTCATTTCACAAACCGGAAACTTGTGAAAAAATCGCCTCAGAACCACGAAGTCAAATTAAATAGAGGACTCGGCCCCTGAGCGATTGTGGGACACCGTCAACAGCAACCTCATGCCTCAAACAAGACTGTAACCATCAACGGAGGCTTCCAACCATCAACACGAGTCCAAAACATCATCAAAAATACAACTCACTGTAAGTCGTCGTCCCATTAACCACATACCCAGTCTCCACCCCAATATACACCCCCGTATTGATACCCCTGTACTTCGCATCACCAGTCTCAAACCCATAAGTCGTCCTCCCAACAAAATTGACTTCCCATCCCGCTTGCCTGACCACAATGGAAGCTGGCGGGTACTCGGCCGTCTGAAGCAAGTACTCAAAGCCAAGTTTGTACGGACTAGTGCCGTTCGCTGTTTGGTAGTAATTCGCTACGCCAGACTGCAGTTGTAAGCTGGGATGTCGTATAAAGCAAAGAAGACAGGAGTTACCACGACAGTACCGGTGACTCCTCCATTCCACTTCGCGCAGAAACTGCCTCCGATGATGGGGAGATAAGTCTGGCGAGAATTGTAGATGTCAATGCCGACGTTCGTACCGGCTCCTAGAGTCAGGTTTATGCTGAATTCATATTGTGGCTTCGGGGTGACTTTTGGGGAAGGAGTGCATGTTGCTTTGGCATCGGAGAGGGAAGTGAAAAATGCGAGGAGAGGGATGGCGAGAATGGAGAATTTCATTGCTGTGACTGGGAGAGTGGAGTATTGCATCGAAGGGGAAAATTTCCCAGGGCAGATGGGTATTTATCTTCTCATCTGACTTGGGCTAGGACGATATGGTTGTCATGTTGTACGATAATCTGACCGTGTATCGCAAAATGTAACCAGATCTGGTGAAACACTGTGATCTACATATTGCAGTAGTACGACTATAGGGAACTCTAAATGAGGTTAAAAGGACGCAATCTTGCGATTGTCACCAACGACTTGGTAGTGCTTATGTCTCGGGCAGGGCTGACTCTAGAGTGACAAATCGACAAGCTAGTTCAACAAGAACAAATTGAACTGGAGATGGAGACCCAGAAATCTTCCTCAGGTCGAATCAAGCAAATTGGAATGTTCAACGCCGCAAAGCTTACAGGTCAATTTCAACTGAAGCGTCCTTCGGAGCACCGCCATTGGTAGAGAAACCCGGCGAATCAAACCAAAGTCCTTTCCAATCGGCTTAGACTTCCGGAGGCTCTCGTTGGGGGGGACACGGCGTCAACCCCACAATTCGCTTCCACGATCTGAAAAGGGACTTACGATCCAGCATCTCGTCTATCGTCAATTTACCGAGCAGATATCTCTCTTCCAGATTCAAGACTGCACCCCAAGCCACAAAGTACCTTTGTATTTACCCAGGCCAAGGCTCGTCACCCATTCCGGTAACCGAGAACCCCTTGCTCGCCATATTGACCAATGACAATCCTCATGACTCCCGTCGCCGCGTCTATGCATTTGGATCGTGTACACTCTATCTGTGCATGCGAGATCATTGTATCAACAGCTTGGGGGATCTGGCGAACATAAAAGGTTGCAATTTCCATGCTGTCAGTGCCATTGCAATCAATATGACGCTTCCTGAAGGATACATCGAAGGCTTCCACTGCACACTCTCAACATGCAACGTCAAGCTCTGGGGATTCATCCACTACCAGCCCTCCCTCGTTGGCAACATCCTCTTCCTCGTGCTCCTCGACATCCTCGCCCTTGCACAGCTCGTCCTCGGCATCAAATACAAGACAGGTCTAGTCTGCGTGTCGATGCTCCTCGGTCTAGCTTGTGAATCTCTGGGTTACGTCGCGCGAATATTGTTGCATTACGATCCGTTCAATCGGGCGTACTTTCTGTGGTATTTGATTACTTTGACGCTTGGGCCGGTGTTTATTGCTGCTGCGATTTATCTTTGTCTTGGACGGATCGTGACGGTGTATGGAGAGGGGATGAGCAGGATACGAGCGAGGTCTTACACGGTGATTTTTATGGCTTGTGATTTGGTTAGTTTGGTTGTGCAGGCTGGTGGGGGTGGACTTGCTGCTTCGGTGCCGTTGTGGAACCAGAATTTGGTACTTCTCCCTTCGCTCTTTCGATGAAAGTGACTGACTTTGAAGATTGACATTGGCACGAACATCCTCGTTGCGGGGCTGTCGTTCCAGGTTGCCAGCTTATTTGCTTTCTTAGTCTGCAGTGCCGACTTCTTCTTTCGTGTGAGGAAACGGAAGGATGAGCGAAAGGCGGAGAATGCAGAGCTGTACAATGGGAAGAGGTTCAAGTTGTTCTTGATTTGTACGTTCCCAACTCTTCACTTTAGAAGAAGCTGACATCTATAGCACTTGGCTTTGCGACAATTTGCCTCTTCATCCGAACCGTCTTCCGATCAGTCGAACTGAGTGAGGGCTTCTCTGGTCGACTGGCTAACAGCGAAGTCCAATTCATAGTCTTGGATGGAGTGATGGTCATTCTTGCCAGTACTGCTTTGACTGTGATGCATCCTGGATTTGGATTTGGAAATAAATGGGCAGTTGGGAAGTTCAAGTTTAGGAAGCAGAAGAATGTTGGGGAGGACATGCCAATGGCGGAAGGGGAGAAGGCAAGGCCATCAGTGGTAGAAGTTCCAGTGACGGAAGTAAGATGAGAGAGAATCTGGATGCGACTGATTCTTATGAGGATCAGCTCAGAGACGATGGTGCTGATTTAGAGATACGTACAAAGACTTCCAGTTATCGAACATTTATTATTGCTCGCTCCAAGGCGGCCGGTGACACCCAAGCCTTATCGGACTTCAGATTTTCTTCTCTTCAACCACCTGCTGACCTTGCTCTTTCTCCTTCCCGACTCCAACAGCCACCTCAACCTCATTAATCTTCTGTTTATGTCCCTGCGTCCCAATACTCAACCATGGCACAAAAAGCAATGCCGATGCCGATACCGCAACACCAAACCAATACACCATCTTGTACGGTCTTAACGCAGTCTGTAAAGCAGCTTCGCCGTCGCTCTCTGCACTGTATATGCTCGAAGAGATACCAAGGCCAACTGCAGAGCAGATTTTCAACACTGTGTTGAATATACCACCCGCCACCGATTGCTGTGCCGGTGGAAGCGAAGACATAACGTACATCTGCAAGCAATTAGCTGTGAATGAATGCACGTGGGAGCGGAAGTCATACATTCGCGACATTGAATTCAAAATCTGCTCCAATGACAGAGAGAAGCAGTGAAGGAAAGATGAAAGCCCAGTACGAACTATCCACTCTCATATTTGCCAAGAGAAGCCCTGATCCCAAGTACGACAAAGCCCCGATGGCAGTGAGAAGCTTGTTGTTGACTTTGTGGAGTACCACACCAGCAACGACATTGACGAGGATCCCACCGATGGCCATCGGAAGTAGATGAGCGGCGACTTTGAGCGAGGAGAAACCGAGAACGTTTTGCATGAACAGCGACAGCCAGAATGCGCTCATGTTGAAGGAGAGAAATCCTAGGAGGACAACGACGTTGATCTACAAATCAGCAATGGACAGGTGGTCGAGGGTGATATGCTTACCAACGAGAAGTTTTTGTCTTTCCAAACATGAAGTGGCATAAGAGGGTACTGGTAAAATGCTTCCCAGCACACGAATCCCACCATGAGAACAAGACCCAGTACAAGCATTGCGATAACATAGCCAGTCCTCCATCCGTTCGGTGCATCACCGGCAATCCTACCGCATGTCAGTTTATCCCCGCCTACTTCTGGGGAGACTCAGACTCACGTCAAACTCGAACAGAACAATGCAATGCCGATGATACTCAGCAACACACCTAACAAATCAAACTTCTTCAGCACATCCCATTCCAACCTCTGCGTCTGACCCTGCTGCGTCCTCGGCACCGTCCAGAGTGCAGCCACAAAGAAGAACGCATAGATAATAGCCAGCAAGTAAAAGCTCGCTCTCCAATTAAAGATATTCGCCGCAATTCCCGAGAAGACACTCCCCAGGACAAAGCCCACCGGATTCCCCGCACTGAAGCAAGCGAACGCGTAATTCTTCCTCTTGCACGGAACCTCGTAGGCAGCACCGAGGATGCCGACTGCAGGAGGGACAGCCGCGGCGCCGAAGAGGCCTAGGAAGCCGCACATGACGTCCATGTACATGGCGTTGGTGGCGAAGCCGGTGATCAGACTGGCGATGCAGAATGCGCCCATGGCCGTGATGAGGAGGGAGCGCCGGCCGAATGTGTCTGCTACTTTTGCGAAGAAGAGGAGGAAGGCGCCTGAGCTGAGACTGTATGATTGTGCGTGAGTGATCTCTTCTAGAGTAAATTGAAGATGAGGACTTACGCTGAAGAGGCATTGATCCACGTGATTTGTGCACTACTCATATTGAGATCTCGTCCGATGGGAGCTGTGATTACGGTACAGATACCGTAGAGGAAGGAGGACATGCCGATGGACATTGTAGCTGTCAGTACGAAGAGGCATTCTTGGATGGTGGATTTGAAGCATGCTGGGCGATTGCCTAGACCTGATGGTGGCGAGACTTCAGAGGATTCGACGGAAGACTTGTTGTCTGGGGATTTCGAACCGTCAGTCATGATTCCTCCCTCTTCATTCTTATCCATCATTTTGACTTATTGAGTTTATCTGAAAGTATAACAGACATAGCAGCAGCCTGGAAAATGTATCGGTGTAGTTTACTCCGTATCCGTAAAGCTTACCAAATCTAATGTTGATCTCGCTGCAGGGAATCTTAGCGGGGTAGAAGTGGGGTGGAAGGCGGCTCCCACGGAATTGATGGGATTTCCGAGGGGATTTCCGAAGGCTACCCTCAAGCTGCCCGCAAGCCACCCGTCCTCGAATCCAGGTACCCGCCCGAGTTAATGTCAAAGATTGATCGGGGGAGGGAACGGACTATCTTGGGCTTGTCGTTGGCCCTGTTCAGAAACATGGAATGAGAGACGATGATAAAGTCGCGCTACGCTGTGAGAACTCGTCATGATAATCAGAACTGTGGTGCAAACATGAAGCCCCCCTGAATATACATTATCTATAACCAACTACCCCTCGGGGTACTCAGCTTGCTATAACTCGTCATGCTCTTCAGATGCCTCAGATTAACCGGAGTATTCCTCCTCCGCATATCGTACGCCCTCCCGTTCCTCACATCCACTCCCTCTTTCATGTAGAAATGCCCCGAATGATCATCTACCAAAGTATGGAAATCAACATTCAATTGATCGCCCTGTGGACCTCCTCCACAACTTCCGTGTAGGCGTGCCGATGGAGGACTGTTGACTGCGAGCGAGAAGAGGTTCTGCAATTCGGTGAAGTCGGTGACGAGACCGTTGCGAACACAGAAGTAGGTCAGACAGAAGACGTTGGTTGCGAAGACGAGAGCAAGAACGATGTAGAACATTCCCTGCCACTTTTGTGTCACGCCCGATGTATACTGCTGAGATGTGATGGTGGCATTGAACTTCTCGTAGATTCCTGGATCCAGAACCATGGCTGTGTAATTCCAATAATGCATAAAGGTCGCGTCTGTTGAACTCAACAGCAATGTACTGCCAGCCATCACCGCGAGAGTTTCGGAGATACTAGGGGTGAGCTCATTAAGCCTGACATTTCCCCAAGCAGGGACTGTCGGGATGAGTTGAGCCAGTAATCGAGAGGTGGATGAATTGGCATTTGAGATACCAGTGTTCAGAGAGAGTGAGGTCATCCACAGAGATCCTACATTTCTCCAATCCAGATTGCGAGGGTCCCAAGGGAGCATTGGTCACAGATCGGTTGTATGCCATTCTGTTGTTTTCCTGGCAACGTGATTCCAGGCGTCCTCCGCTCATCCCGGATACATTGTAGAATGTACTGCAGTTAGGCGAAAGATACGACCGCATCTGACAGATGGTGTAATCTGGGGTCGAAAGTTCCTCGGCTTTGATCAACATATAAATAGAATCGGAGCTTGCCACAGTGATGTTGGTCAAGGAGTTGTACTCGATCGGGTACTATTGATTATTAGATTGCCGATCTGAAAGGAGAGCTGCTTACCATTGGAAAAACGGGCGGTTGCCGACCATAAGTAGGACCCCATTCAAAAATATCGTCAACCACAGTACTGTTGAGGTACTCCTTCCCAGGTTTCACTTGAACATCCTTCGCAAACCCATCATAAGCCTGTAGCTGACCCGGAATCCCGCTGGTGTTTGTCGTGATGGCATCTGGAAACTCTGTATAGATCAGAGGCGCCAACTCTGTTTTGTTCAAATTGGCACACAAGACATTCAAGCTTGGGCTGACAACCGCTGCCTCGATAGAATATTCTCCCACACCTGCCAATTCCTCCGGCTGTAGGACACCATTCCGAGGTGCTCTTGCAGCATCGAATACACCGGCGTGTGGCATTGACAATGTCACGTTATTGACGATCCGCTTGTATTTGTCGTAAGCAGCAGTCATGTTGCTTGTGTTCGTGGCGACCCAACTGCCGATAACAGTAGTATTATCGTGAAGCATTGCAGGCGCCGGAGGTCGGCCAGACATGTCAGAAGATACACCCGTTCCTCCAGCATTGATCGCAGCCCAGGTATCAAGGAACGTTATCGAGTTGTGATATGCTGTACTTGGTCAGAAAGGTGGCACAGCAGGAAATCTAGACTTACCTTGTCCTGCATATTCCACAGACAAACACGTTAATCCGGAATTGAGGGGATCGGTCTTGACAGAAATTGGTGTCTTGCAACTCTTTTCGATGTACGGCGGGTTCGCGTAGCTTGCCTTCACCAAACCAACCATCTCCTTGTCTTCCCACTTCCCAAACTTCAAATGCGGAGACACCAGAGCATCCGAAGCAGTAGTGTAGAACATTGCCATAAACGCAGCTGTCAATGTAATGAATCCGAGAATTGTAAATCCAACGTGTTGCAATGCTTGCCAATGGGTAATCATAAATCCAGGCTGAACGACCCAAGTCCTCATCGTCATCTCTGCAATTGTCACCCCTCGAGAACTTTTCACCAAAGACCTCCGACTCAAGACCTGGCCCAAGAAGGTCACGAAGACTGTAACAAATGACAATTCGATCGTCTTTGCGAAAAGGGCGAACAGAATGGATGCTGTCTCCGGTGTCAGCTTTCCTCCAGAGTGAATGGCTCGACCATATCGAGGTTGAACTATCGCAAGAACCAGATATATTCCTGAGAAAACAGTCGAGTAAACTGAGAGAAACAGAATCGAAATCGAAAGCCAACTCCTCCTCCTCGAGTGTATGTCGTGTGTAGCAGCACACCCAGGTACGGGCGCAAAGAGTCCTGCAGAAGTCAGCATGGTCCAAAAACCTCCTCAAGCAAACTTACTCGTCGTGTCATTATTATCATTATTCATTGAAGGTGGCCCAGATCTCTGGTCCCTCGTAGTCTCGTATCCCAAGTCGACATTATCCACCATTACATTCTTCCCCTTGGTGATATCTTGTTCGTCCAAGGCAGGGTCCCTCGTACCCCCGGTATTATACCCCTCTTGCCCCGGCCACGCAGGAGAAAGTAGAGGATTCGCAGATCCAGGCGCACTCGTCCCAGGCGAATTGCCGAATTGGCCAATATTCGGAGAGCTCTTCGCATTCGTAGGAGGCGTGAAGGGGGTGGGAGGATCTAGGGGAGATATCGTGTCCGAATTTCGACTTCCAACCGGGACTCGCTGTATCGACTGCCTTCGATCCGATATGCCCAGTCCCTGAACCTTCGGATCCATTGGTTGGAATGCATGAACTGTAGGAATTGGCGATGTGTATCGAGGTGAGGGGTCTGTGAAGTCGCCAGACATTGTATCCGCTCTGTTGAATGTTCCCCGCAGGTCGGGAGAAGGGGTCGATTGCATCGTCGAGGGAGTATCGGAGAGGTCGCTGAGCTGTGGCTTTAGCAGACTTTGACGATCTGCTGGTTGTTTCGACATCGTGGGAACTCAATTGAGCTTGGAAGGGTAGATATGAAGGTCTTCAGCATCAGTATACTTGCTCAGCCTTTGCAAACATTGATCAGTGCAACAAGAGAAGTTCTCTGGAATGACGTGAAGGAGAGGGATGAGATAAGATAGATCAAGATGATCTATTCTAAGATCAGGCTGGACATTGGAAAGAAAAGAGAGCGACCAGTGGGAAAGCCACCGGCATAGCAGAGGCTGACGGGAGCATCCTTCGATATACAGTAATACTGTAGGTGTGGAGTGGGGTGGAGTGGTGGAGCGCATTATCAACGGACCACTGTTGGTGTTGGTGTTGGTGTTGGTGTGATATTACGGGGTGGTGGTGGAGCAGGCCAAGCATCGATCAGACACCTTGCGCGCAAGGCTCTCGCAGCAGCGATCCCAACTTTGAACAGCGTCAGCCTGCTTAAAGCGGGGGGGCACGGGCATGAAACCGGAAAGGCTTCTGGTTTGAACTTCTGACAGGCTTGAATCCTAGTTACTTCGTCCCTTAGTTTCGGGGTCTTCGGGGTCGCAAACTGGGAGAGGAGAGGGATGTTGGAAAGGTAGAGGGGGGATCATCGGACCACTGGAGGGGAAACAGACGTGACAGATGGCAAGCAGGCGTGGGATGACAGAGTGGCACTGCAGGCTTGGGATGAACGAACAATAAGTTCGTGCATGCCTGCATGCATATCTTTTGAGTTACATTCCAGATGCAGAAGAGAAATCCTGCAGACATCCTGAATGTGATTGCGGCCACAAGCGAGAGGCTGCCCTACTTCAGACGCCCGCAGGACTTTATTGGTTGGTGGCGTTATGGCTGATAGCGCATTGGTTCAGAGATTTTGATCGCGTCTAGAAGCCAGTTAGAAGGGTTGGAAGACTGTTGCTGCGGCCCGAGAGAGGGAGGCTGAGTTTTGCCACGAAGCCCTGTGGGGAGAATTTAACGTTGATCAAATCGGTATTACCTCAGCCGGAGCAGATTCTTGCCCGGTACGACAGCGTTCAACAAACCGGATGCGAATTGTTCTGTAAATAAGTCCACATTCGCACTGCACTTAGTTTGCTTTTTTCTCGCGGTGTACATTTCATTTTATCTCCTCACAATCAATCAATCGATCATATCCAACGGTCAAGATGAACATGTTACAGATAAAGTATTACACCTTGCCAAGGGGTTACCCCAAACGGACTGAAGAAAAGATCTCGTAAAGCATCAACGCGGCCTCATCTATCCCTAAGCTTGCTTGGCATCCGAACTTCTTCCTTTGTCTAGGTTACACGGCCGACGCTTGCACTTGTATTAGATGACGAACATGGGAAAGTGATCCTCTCCTTACTTTTAAAGTCCACAAGTTATCTCCCAACATAT
Source organism: Cadophora sp. MPI-SDFR-AT-0126 (assembly GCA_020747065.1). Lineage (NCBI taxonomy): Eukaryota > Fungi > Ascomycota > Leotiomycetes > Helotiales > Ploettnerulaceae > Cadophora > Cadophora sp. MPI-SDFR-AT-0126. The sequence goes on along the minus strand of JAGMVK010000025.1, from coordinate 675,060 downwards.
CAACATGATCTCTAGGGCTGAAGTGACGTGACAAAGGCTTGTGCTGTCACCAGTTTCAAGTTGTCTCAAACCAATCTGGATCATCCCGATAGATTTTTGACTTTTTCTCAAGTGGATCTCCTCGTATATCCTCATACCATCTAGACGGGAAGGCCGAGAGTCAAGTAATTTCGTCTCGAGAACCGAAATGTATTGATGCTGGAAATCTTCCGCTGGGGACTCACAATGTTCCAAATCTTGGGATAAAAAGTCGTTGAGATCTGTGAAGGCTTGCACGCTGCTCAAGCTGAGATAAAGTACTCCTTGGCAATTCTTACTGCTTCCGTCTGTCTGTTGCATTCTGCCAAATCAAGTTTCCTCTATCTCCTAAGTTCTGGTCTTGGCCCAGCAAATCATAATTGTCTGGAGTTTTCGAGTCAAATTTTCAAACTGTTCAGATCGTCAGCACCATCAGATTATCCTTGCGGACATCGTACACTACCACTCTCACGTAAGCTCAATCGTTACAAAACAGCACACAACTCTTTTCGTCGTATTCTCTATTTTCTTAAGATCTTCTCATTCAATTCGCTCAGTCATGGCACCATTCACAATCCACCAAGCCATCCCTTCCGACCTCGACGAAATGGTCGACGTCTGGGTGCAGGCATGCAAAGAAGATACCAACTGGCGCTTAATGATGGGATCCATGACAGCAGAGCAAGAATATACGTTTGTGAAGAGCACCATCCGTGCTAGAGTGGAAATCGGGGTGGAGATTGGTGCTCTGCAGTCGTGGAAGATTGTTGACGAGGAGAATTGGTTCGCGATTTTTCCATTTCGCGCCTACCCTCACATTTCATTCACCCCTCATCAAAAGTCTTCAGATATTTGACACGAAGCTAGTAAAATCGCAGGATGGACCAGTGTCTCTCTCCCCAAAACCCTGACCGAGGAAGAGATGAAAATGATAACTCCGTCTCGGGAACTCCCACCCGAAGGCAACGTACGAGCGAGAGATTTCATGCTCCATGAAGTAGGACCTCTGTCAACCAAGCACGGTTTTGATAGGACTAAACACTTTCGTGAGTGCTCCTGGAACTCTCATCATAATTGCTAATTGGACTAGATCGTCAAGGAAGTATGGTCCGACCAGAGTACCAACGGCAAGGACTGATGCGCAAACTAACGGCGCGTATCAATGGGATCGCAGATGCTCAAGGGGCGCCGGTGTATGTTAGTGCTCGTGCTGCGGGTGCAGGGTCGTTCTTGAAGGAAGGGTTTGAAGTTCTGGAGTGGGTGGATTTGGAAATGGGGGATCTTGATGAGAATTTCAGGGGTAGAGGGGAGCTGAAGAATGGGAAGACTAGATTTCGACTGTTGAAGCGGGAGGTGGGTGCGAAATCTACGCCAGAGAGGAAGTTGGTCGAAGAATGAGAGATGGTTTGCAAGTCTCCAGATTTCAGTTATTGACTTGTTCAAAAATCAGTCCCAAATCAGTTTTCCCTGGCACAGAGCCCCTCTCGAAACTCCTCACTCGTAGCAACCCATCCACGATTCAACAACTTTCCGATAATCACCTCATGAAGTCCTTCAACTGGATCCATACACCCATCAGACAAGACCGTGACCACAAATTCCTCATCAGAAGCCGCAACCGCTGTCCTCATCACGCAGCCTGACGTACTAAGCCCAGCAAGAACCAAGGATTTGACGCCCTTCCTTCCCAAATATTCAAGCAAGCCAGGAGATTTCAATGCAGAGACATATCCTGGTCTGCGAAGGAAGGTGACTTCATTTCTTGATTGTCCCCGCAGTGCTTCGGGCTCCGCCCCGCCAGCGTCTTTCATAGAACGGGTGATTTGAGCAAATCTGCTGGCGTCTTTACAGGTTGGGAATGGAGACTAGTGGATGTCGAGTAGGCAGTGGATAACCAGGATGCCTTGCGAATGAGCCCAGTTCTTCATTTGGACAGCGACGTTGACGGCAGCTGAAGCTTTTGGTCCGGCTTTGTCGGTGAATGCAGAATGGAAATCGAGTAGAAGTAAAGCTGTTTGAGAAGGGGTGTAATGGCCTGGTGCTGAGACATCAGCGATATTGGAGAGTTGAGTTGCCATTGGGGTGGGTGTTGATTGTGTTGTGCTGACGGTTTTGTAGGGAGGATGGGTTAGATTTGTAGACTAAATGGAAGTTTGGAGTTGGAAAAGTGATAAAGGCTTGAAATTATTTTCTATGAAACAGGAGGTCGAGACGATCACTTTTCTCCAAACTTTGAGATATATTATCCGGAGATAGACACAAAATCCGCAGACTAACGGTGAATCCTCACCGATCCGCCGTCGCTTCGTTAAGCGACATCAACAAGTCTTTTGTTTCCTAGTCCCACAGGCCGTATCTTATGCGGTACACAGCAGAGAAATTGCGACACGGTTCTCTCAATGGCTTAATGCCAGATTAATTTGCCAAATGGAAGCTTTTTTGCTATTCCAATCTTCCCAACAGTTCGTCAAGTCAACAATCAGCCAATTTCCATCGCTCCAGATCTGCTTACCATCCTCGTCCCTCGACATCCAACACGGTCATTTCGGTCTTTCCATTCCCCCAACATGTCTTCCACTCTATACCATCGCCCAATCCCCATCTCCGCTCTTCTTTCTCGTCCCATTTGCGATTATCATCCGCATCTTCCGCCAGGACGACAACTTCCAACCCTTTCCCTTTTGCTGTTTGAACCAGCGGCTTGATTGCATCCAAGCGATCGGCATTATTCAGAAAAGCTCCCTGTAGAGTAAACTTCCTCAATGCAGGGAGCACCGTCTCCTTCCTCTCGAACACCTCTTGTAAGGCTGCCGGTACCCATTTCGGACAGTAAACTGGATCTCCAATATATGTAACATACAACTCTTCCAATGTGGCTGGGAAAGTCCGTCTCAGGTCAAACTTCACATCCTGTTTAAACCCTCCTAAGAACATTGCGGATATCTTCAGATATCGCAACTTCTCGAATTTTGCCAGCGACACAGCATTCAACTCGTCATGATCTTCAGCAGCATCACCAACATACTCAGAGTGATCAAACACCAAATTCTCGAGCGTCTTCTCAACTGCCTTCATTGAGTTCCTGATGTCGGATGTTCGGAGCGTATACCAAGCCCAAGAATGCCCAACCTCGTAAATGAATGTCTTGAGATTTCGGCACGACTTCAAGATTCTGTCAAGATCCGCAGCATATAGTTGAGTTTGTCTTAGCTCAAGCTCTTCGACCGGCGATGTGGCTATACCGAGTGCACCCAGACTTTCTGTCACTTCTTCTTGGTCGTTGTTCCCCAATTGGAATCCATGAATTCGCCGAATGGATGGCAGTTCCATGTAAGCTCCAATCATGTCGGGTGAGTTGGGGTATTTCTCATCCCAGCCCTGCATAAAATCAGAACTATCCAGATGACGGTGGAGAGTAAAGTACACTTATCAAAACCTCTTTCAATTTCGTCAACACTGGCTTTTTGTCGAACGGAGGTTCTCGTTTGGCAACCCTCTGTATGAAGCGGAGAAGTCCTTTCTCAACACTCATCATGGTTCCCACAATATCCAATTTTTGCAGGTTTGGCAGCTTTGAAATCAGAGTTGCGATGATCAACCCCTCATCACTTGCCCCTTTGAGAACCTTCAACAAACGCTCCTGCTCCTCCGCTGCATCCTCCAAGTCCGGAACAACTTTCTGGAGGAGAATATCCAACTCGTCCTGATCAGCTGGCCAACCTTTCCTGTACTCAGTATCTGCCCCTTCATCAAGAGGTATGAGATCGTCTTGCTCACAGCTGAAGACATCGCGAATAGAGAATGAATGGACCATAGATGCGAGATCGGGATTCTTGAGAAGGTGGTAAGTCAAAGGGACGAGAAATTTGTTTCCTTCATCGGCGGCCCCGCCTTTGAGATCGATGGCGGCGTACAGAGCAGGAATTACGAGACGATTGAGTGTTCGAGAGGTGAGAGCTAGTGAGTGTAGGGAGGACCTTTCCGTCAAGGTTACGATGCGCACAAGGAGTTCCTCGGACAGTGCCTCGAGTGAAGTCGCCATGGTTGTTTTTGAGATTCCAACACTCCAAATGCAAACATGTCTGTCTTGCAAGAGTATTGCTTTATCGTAGAGGATTTAGCCAGGTTCCCTATGCCACTAATGAAGTCATTGGAGTAAGCTGCATAAATCATTCTAATTCGTGGAGCTGGTGCCCCACGCATTCCAGGCACAGCAGGCAATCTCTCACTAACTTATGTAAGGGCTAGGCAGTTTGGCTGCTCAGATCACGCTATCGCGAAGGAAGTATTGGGCTTGACGATTTGATTGGTTGCTTTTAAACACGTTCACTAGGCAGGATGCGCAGATCATTAATCTGCACATAAGAATATCACTTCAAGTTACAACGACACTTATAACATCGCAATCTATTCCAATGGCTACGAGGTCTGCTTTGACAACTTCCTGCATCGCAATAGCAATGATTGAAGCCCCTCGCTACCCCTCGCTTGGCTTCTTCCCAAAAACAACATAACTATTCAAGTCAGGCACATCCAATCATCTGATGCGAGAAACTCACATTGCGAAATAGGTATGCATTTTGGTATCATTCATTTCCCTCTTCACATCATCGGATTCTTAGGCCATCGATTCATCGGCCATTTGTAGACCAGCTCCTGAACATCCTCAAGCCCGGCTGCAATGAGCTGTTATTTGTAGGATCTGGCACTGTTGACAGCAAGTCCGATCCGCGCAGCTCCTTCAACCACCAATTTCCCCTACTTGTCGATGTTTGGTCCCATTGTGTTGTCATCACAGCGAAGTGGAAGGTCCATGTCGCTGAGTTGTACCCAACCACCAGGGTTCAGGTTTCTAGTGGTCAGCCTGCGAGTGAGTGCACTATTTGAAGTTGGGTTACGTACTCGCGGATTTGGTTGATCAGCTTCTGCCATCCCTGATGGATCCTGTCATCATTCTACGGTGAATGAAGTCGAACTTGTGGCCAATTGTCCAAAATTCTTCGACGTCGTCGATTTGGAACGAGCAATTTGGTGGGATACTGCCCAAGTCAGCGAGAGCATCTTGCATCGTCGAGGGTATCTTATTGACAAAGTGGGCTGGATTAGACTAAGATCGATACCCAGGACCTGGCGGGTCAGATTAGTGCAATGCGCGAAGCTGGATCCATATCTCACTCTCGGGATGCTCATCTGCGAAATCAATTGCCTAGCCACCCAGCATAGCTCCCGGTCGTGTCGTCTGTAACTCGCCCAGATGCCGGTTCCTGTCCCGATATCGAGGACTCGGTCTAGCTTCTCTGGTAACGGACAGACTTGGAGTTTATTTCCAAAGGTCAATGCGTACAAGTGATGTTGTAGGTCTATTGATTAGCGAATACATGAGACATCGTTGAACTTCTTACCAAGTCGATCTTTCTCTTCCTGTTAAAGGGTCAGCCAAATCATGACGGCGACACGTAAGACTCACTTCATCGTTCGGTGCAAGCTACTCTGTCTGTTAGTAAGAACTGTTTGGAGGGTCATGCTACGAACTTCCTTCCTTGGACGAATGATACGTCCTTCCATTCTCTGTGCGATACTTCAGGATACTTGAGCCGATTGATGTGAGGGACGATCCGGCATCGCTCTTTGCAATGTTAGCACCGGCTTTGTGAACTTTGACGAGCTTACCCCAAGGGCAGAGTCCTCGTAGTCGTCTCTCTATATCGATGTCAGCTGTGTTTGACCGGAAATCTACACTTGACAAAGCTACCTCCCGTTCGATATCGGCTTGCGCAGTCGTGGGAGTATCTGAAGACATGTTTTCGATCTTGGTGGGAAAAAGAAAATGAGAGATGTGGAGAAATAAGGGTGGGATTGCTAGATGATATATAAATTGTGGTCCCAAAGGACTGGAGATGAAAATGTGACAGGAAGTAGTGTGCAGCATTTTGTTACATGCACGTCAACATCTAATTGAAATGGTTGGTTAGGCGAAAGATCCTAATTTATACGGGCAAAAGTCTGAAAAAAGACGACACTACTTGCGTATTGCATACGGGACGTGGAAATATATCCGGGTGTTGGCAGAAAGAGGATCCACAGAAAGTGTGCCGCTTTGTACGATGAGATGCTCGATTGAAGGAGATGTTTTGGTAGACAGTATCTTAATCCATCTTTAATCTGAACGATGTTGCGATCCCGAGGAACGAAGAAGCGTGCGATCGAAACGAAAAGAGGGTAGCGAGATAAAATTTCTTAACCGTCCGCCATCCAAGTTAAAAAATGCATTGGTAGATAATGTTTTCAATCGCTCCCATGTGGCAGAGCGATCTGCAGCATCAGTCACCACGAGTCTAATATGTTCTTTCCTTCTCTGTTTTTTGGAGCAAACAAATTCGTTTTAGCAAGCTTTCTGGTGGTGTTGTGTTTTTCACCTTCAAGCCTTCCTCAGGGTGAATGTGACAAGCTGTTGGGTCAAGCAAGATTCACTTCAATTCTATTCTCTTATCCTGCAGCATAGACCTCTCGTTGTCAACCGACGACGTCTATAAAATAGGCCGTTTGTCCGAAAAGATTTCTCTCTTCCTCATACCAACACAGAAGATCTCCCACCACCATCAAAAAAACCGCCTTCACCACACCACAAATCAACTTGCAACCCATCAAGATGTCTTCAATGACTTTCAACGAAGCCGTTAACGGCACCATTATGGTAGGGGTACATGATCGTAACTACAAGGGCGGAGCGTTCAAGTCCCTGGTCCCTCGTGGCATGGACACAGTTCAAGCCCTCAACATCTTCCTCAACTCTCCTCTCCTCTCCGCCGCCGACAAAAGCGACATCCGCAGCCTACTCAGCCAGTATCTGATGCTGAACGCCAGATTCACAGGCGGCGCAGAGCCTGGTCTCATGGATACAATCGACGTGAGTAAGAGTCTGGACCGAATCATGGATATGTTCGACAGTGATGCTCGGGCTCGTGGCGAATACGTTCCTCCTTCCATCACCTTGCAGTCGTTGAATGATGATCATTCGGTGAAAGAGACTCATGTGTGGGACGAGACGGCTCAGATTATGGTTCCTTCTCAGGGCGGTGTAGCTGGTGTTCCTCCTGGAGCTCCTCCTGGATTCAGTGGAGTGTCTGGCGTTGCGATTGGCAAGAAGGAAAAGGCCAGCGAAAAGAAGCCCAAAGGTGAGCAGTCTATAAAGGTTCGAGATTCCAAGGTATTGACTTCCTCTCAGGTGACACCCAAAAGTCAAGCAAGGACGACAAATCGGAGTTTGGTGACGGCTTCAGCAAGAATGTTCGGGGTGCTTTCTGTTGACTTTCTCTGGATCTTGCTCTTCTTCATTGAACACGGCGTTGGTATGGTTCATTTTCTGGGGTTATCTGGGATCAGAGGCGTAGGTGACTTACACAATGGGAAGTCTGCCATGCTGAGGGGTGCGATGCTTTTTCGTTGCAATAGCTAGCTTGTCAACGCAAGTATATTCTGCGAACAATCGACGGCTTTCACAGTAAAATGCTGGGTTTCAATCTGTGTACGAGTACTTGATTGTTCCTGGTACCACGTAGCCCATCCCATGGGTTTCCGATACCGACGTCTACACTGTCGCTGTTTGCATGGAAGTAACGTGAACCCGAGGTCACCTTGCTGCCCGTCATTGGCCTCCAGGATTCCTCATCGCCCATTCGATAAGTCCAGTGATAGTCGAGCGTTTCGCACCACCCATAGCGGACAGCACCTCCCAAGGAACAATATTCTTATACCCATCTTTATATTTCGACATGATCGAGAAGATCTTCGACATGCCATCATATTCCTTAAACTCATCCAGCTGTTTCAACAAAGTCGACTCTGGATCGTTCTGAAGAACGTATTCCAGAACCAGAGCAGCTACCGCAGCAGCCATTGGCGTTGCTACCGATGTACCCGACATTGATCGTTGGGGTTTGGCGTTTTGGTATGTTGTCCAAGAGGACACGATGTTCTCCCCGATGATGCTGAAGTTTTTATCTGCTTTTGGCTCAGGATTGAAGCTAGATCGTCCACCATCACCGGTTGCGGAATTGATGCAGAAAACTCCCGTCATACTGGCGGGAAATGCAATGGCTCGTCGAGTACCATTGTTCGAGGCGGCAGCGAAGATGAGAACTGGTTTTGCCAGAGCTTGCCGTATTGCTGCTCGGACGACTGGGGAGATGCCGTAGAATCCGAATGACATGGTGATAATATCTACGTTCCAATTCCGCTTCCCGTCGCTGTCTTTGTCGGCACTGCATGCTCGATTGATTGCCTTGAGAGTCAGCAGGGTGCAAGTGAAAGGAAAATTGACAACATACCTTTGCAACCACTTCCGGGTCGAGATTGCTATCAAAGTCCTTTGCTACTCTCGCAACATAAATATCTGCCTCAGGAGCAACTCTTCGTAAGAGTCCAACACAGTAAGTTCCATGACCACATGTGTCGTAGGCTTTCCCCTCAGGATTCAAGAAGTCTTCTGGGGCTTTGATCCGCCTATTCCATCGGGATGCCGATTGATCTTCTTTGAAATCGGGATGAGAAATATCAATTCCGGTGTCAAGGATAGCAATCTTGACTCTCTTTCCTTGAGATCTTCGGAGGGGTATCAGGAGTTTTTGTGTCTCGGACTCAAGGCTGTGGAACCAGCTGTTTACTGCGAAGGTACTGCGAGATATCAGCTAGATTCACGGGCGGGTTGGAGCAAGTTACCTGTCCTCATCATCCTTTCCTCCTTTGGCATCGAATAATTGACTGTAGTATTGCTCTGCTTTCTTTTTCTTCCCATCTGGTGAGCTGCCTCGTTTTTGTCCAGAATTTGCAGAGACCGATCTGGCTCTTGCCGGCGGGGCTTCTTTGTCCTTGCGATTGTTGAGTGACCTGGATCGAGAGAGATCTGGACTGGATTTGACTGCTGGATCGGGCTTCAAAGATGGGGAAGGGGATTCCTGTTGGGCTGAGGACTCTTTCTTGCTGTCGCTCTGTTCTGCCTTCTTCCTCTGTGGCATCGTTGCAGACCATTGCTTCCCCTCCCGAGGTAGCTTCGACAGCTCGTCAGAATCCCCGATCTCACTTCCACTTGCTGAACCAGCTTGTCCGATTTGTGAGAGTAGATCGATTCTTGAAATATGACGAAAATGTATTCGATCCGTCGTGTCTCTGTTATTTTGTGAGCTGGATCTTGGCCGGGCCTTTTTGGTATCGGCTTGCAGACCATCCTTCCAATCCTCATTCTTGGAAAATCCCGAACTGTGTTTCGGCGCGGATGATGGTCTTTGATCGGGTTTCTGAACAGTTATCGATGGAATTGGAATAGGTGATGATGGCTCATCATGCTTCCACTTGGGAGATTTTTGCTGAGGTTGAGGAGTTCCAAACTGTGCGATCGCATCCTTTCTAGCTTGCTCCCTCCTGGCTTGGTTCTTTTCAATTCTTGCTTTCTCCTCCGCTGCTGCTCTTTCTGCGCGCTCTTTGACTCTGGCCTCCCTAGCTAGTCGCTCGCGCTCAAGTGCACGAGCTTCGACTTCCTCCAATCTCTTCTTTTCCGTCTCCTCCTTGGACTTCTTTTGATCCGATCCTTTTTCCATGGCTGACTTCTCCTCGGTAGGCCTCGTTTCTGTAGCTCCCTTTGACTCAGAGTTAGATCTCTCAGCAGCCTTCCTTTCCTGCTCCGCTCTCCTCGCCTCCTTTCTCGCCGCCTCTTTTGCTTCCTTCTCTGCCTCCTCTGCAGCCTTCTGTCTCTCAGCTGCCCTCTCCTTCCTTACGCTTTCAATCTTCTTCAAGTTCTGCTTGATAGCTTCTCTACTCAATGTAATCTGCTCATCCGATGCATGCAATTCGATCCTCTTCTCCAGCACCCATTCATTCAACTCCTTGGATTTCTTGTACAGTCGTGAATGATGCCAACAAGCTGCCAAGTCGTAAGCGATCTTCAAAACCTGAATATCGACGTCTTGGTAACTTTTGTACACAGATTCGTAAAGCTTAGCAGCTGATTTGAAATTCTTCAGTGCGACGTGATCTTGCGCCAGGTTCAATCTGACTTCCTGAAGCCCCTTGGAGGGTGGGTCAACTCCCTCGACCCGGATCCTGGTGTCGAGTGCTGCTTGGTCCAATTTCCTGGCTTCCTTGAACCTTCCAAGGGAGTAGAATACCTGTGCAAGCGCTTCTTGGTCCGATACGGTGCAATTATGGTCGGTGCCAAGGTTCTCCAGGCTCCAATCGAGATTCTGCTGACACAGGATCAAGGCCTCTTCGAATCTTCCTTCGTCCGATAATCTGATGGCTATCCTGCATCTCTCTTTCCACTTCAATCCTTCTTCTCGCTTGGAGCCATCCACGTATTTGTCGAGAGCGCCCATCACATGTGTGAAGAAATGAAGTTATTCAGCCGCAATCTTGGGTTTGACTGATTGCAGCTGGTGAGATTTTGGTTCAGCCTAGTGGACACGGGCGGGGCTGGCCGTGCCGCATGGAGGGGTCGTTCTTGGCCGTGAAGATATCCGGCCGCACAATTAACAATTCAGTTTCGATTGTTTACTCATTACTAAAGTAGTACTCGCCGGAACATATATAAGATAATAGGAAAATAGCAGCATTGAGTACCTCTTTCGCACAATCGATTCAATGGATCGAGGTTGGACAGATCATACCTTCTACACATCTGTGCAACATGTAAGCGCCGGTAACTCTGCCAACCCACAGGACCCCGCATGATCGTACAAATAGTGGCTACACCGCCATCTTGACCCCATCATTGTTCGGGGTTCTGAAAAGACGAACCCAAGGGAAGGAATGTCAAATTTCCAAATCACTGCTCGAGCAGACGCAACGCCAACAAGCCACTGGGTCACTTTAACAGGCCCGACATATACAAGCACGATTCCTCTTGGAGACAGTCCCGTCCCCACTCCATCCCCGACTGCAAGCTCCTCACCGAGTAGAGGGACCGTCATTGGCGCAGTCGTTGGATCGATATTTGGATTCCTACTCCTGTTATTCTTGGTCTGGGCTTTTGTTCGAACAAGTCGAGCTAATTGGGTTCCTCGAAGAAGAGGATCAATTGATGAGGTTTATATCGCAAATCCGAATGTTGCTCCAGTACGGTTGGCTGTTGTGAATGAGACGACCGAGTATACTGCTACGAAGGTAGTTGTTGAGAAGACGGAAACTTCTCACCGATTTGTGCTTATCAGGCCGACGAGGAAGAGAGAAAGGCCACCTGTTGAATATTCAGAATCTTCGGAAAGTTCGAAGAGCTCGGATCATTCGTGAAAAATCGACCAGCTGTATCGACGAAGCGCATGCACAACAGAGCGGAAAGAGGATATCTCGAACCCAGAAGTCGCCAAATCGTCAAATGTCAAAAACATACTTTCTCGTCCCGACTCGGGACACACTTCCTAGTGGTCCAATATTCCTAGGAAGCATTATCAAGTCACCTCGCTCACCAGAACTTTCGATCAATGGAAAGAAATCGCCACTTCTCTCAGCCCTGGAGGTCGACGTGACACGCCTCGTGGACTCTTCTCGACAGCTTAGTAAGGGCAAGAATGGCAAAACAGGAGTTTGGGTAGAGTTCCTTGGTGGAATGGGAATCGGTGCTGAAATTAGTGGAAACTGGGACAATACCGAGCAATCGACGTACAAATTCTCCGAGCTCATCACCAAAACCATCTCTCCATCACTTTCGGAAATCCAGGCCATTTTCAAGGAACCAGATGTTCAGCAGTGCCTGAAAGACAGTCGATTCCGGGATAATCTCTACATGATTACTGGAATCAAAATAGCTCGTGGGGCTGACGTTGCGATCTCCAAGATTCGTGCTCGAGGAGGGAATCTGAATTTTGGGGTTGACATGACGCCGTTCGGTGTTCCTATCAAAGTTGGTCCGGATTTTGAGGTCTCGAGGGAAGTGGGTCAGTCGCTAGAGGAGAAGCATACGAGTGATTTCGTGTTTGCGTATCGGTTGAGGGAAATCAGGTATCGGAGGAAGACTGTTGAGGATCAGAGGGAGTATCGGAAGGGTGACCTGATGGGAGCTGGTCCGAGGAAGAAAGATGGGACGGAGGTGGATGACTCGAAAGTAGAGGTTGGAGCTGAGTTAGGTTTGGAGGAGATGAAGGTGGATCAAGAAGAGGAAGCAGAACTGGTTGGTTTAGGAAATGGTGATGTTGATGGGGATGCATGGGATGCTGACACGACATCAGCTGTGGATGAGGATGGAGAAGAAGTGCGTTGTGTGCTGCTTGAAGATGATGAGTGAAATGACGATACCCATGATTGATGTAGCATGACAGCGAGCGATGGCGAGTCACGGAATGAAGCCAGTCCGAAATCCAATTCAGTCCAGATCACATGACTTACCCCCTCTCTCGTAATCAAGGTACTTATGCCCCTCGCAAACCAGCTTCCGGACCCAAGAAACGGGACGAGAAGAAGACTTCCAAAGGTGGTCATGTTTCTAGAAATACCTCCAAGACCCTGCATCGATTTAATCTGTATAAACGAGATCGGACTTAGGCTAATGGTTGATGGAACACATTCCTGGTTTGGAGGTAGATATCGCACCCATCCTGGAATCGGAGATTGGTGAAAGTTAATTAAACAACGTGGTTGTTTGTGAGCTTGATTGATGCTCATCTGATCGTGGATGTGAGGGGTAAGTATAAGTGATGCGATTCCCAGGGTGTGATGGCTTGAGTTTGAGCATTCCACAGTTCTCAACTTCCAGACTCGAAAATGTTCACTCTCACAGAGATCATGTTGGCTTCAATGGTCGTTCTCAGCTCTGCATTGGCGCAGGAAAGCAACTTCACGTCCCCGAAGTTGGAGGGCATCACATATGGAGGAAGTGGATGTCCTCAGGGATCGATGAGATTCTCCGTGCCGATCAACTCGACCAGGTAAGTAGCAACAACAACTCGTCACATTTCAGTATGACCGCTTACACGGGATTTCCAAGATACGTCATGGCCTTTGGAGGATATGCGGCGTCGATCGGAGACGGCGCTCCCATAGTTGACAGTCGGAAGAACTGCCAAATCAACCTCAAGCTCGACTACCCAGTGGGCTATCAATATGCCGTGGCTGGGAACACATATTCTGGGTACGCGAAATTGGATAGCGGCGTGACTGCAGTCCACAAAAGCATATATTACTTCTCTGGGTGTGAGTGTCTCTTCAATTCCTCTGCCAAGTGCGTCCTAACCGAAGCAAAACAGACGAACAGCAGAGTTCTACACAGATGGACTTTACTGGGCCGTACAACGCCGCGTATGCAGTTGAGGATTCGGTTCCAGATGAAATGATATGGTCGCCATGTGGGTCGACGGCATTGTTGAATATCAATAACCAGGTGAGGATTACGCGGGCGAGCAATTCAACGGGGTCAGGGACATTGTATGATTCCGGGCTGTGGGATGTTTCGCTGGTGTGGAAGACATGTGCTGAGTAGTGGTGGCTGGAGTAAAAAATTCGGTCTAGTATTCCAAATGAACATTGGCCTGGTACACAAGCGCTGTGAATAATTCAAACATTGAGATAAGCTCGTTGTCCAGCTCCCGGGTTTTCGGAATGTTGAAGCCGCCAAGAGTCGCGAAAGCCCATATAAGTTGTGAAGAGAGACTTCTGGTACCTTCTGGCTCCGTCGCAGGTTATGAATTTAAATAGTAGCTCTTCGCAATCCTGTGTTTGGGGTTTACTTTTTTGTTACTCTGGGTTGTCTTTGTTCGTCAGGAGTGTCAGTAGTGCGACCTGCCTAACAAGCGAGTTGTTTACTTCTCCTTCACCGCGCCAACGTCATTCTGAACCTCAACTTAAATATCGCGATCGCCTCAGCATCATCAATATCTACAATTGCATACTACAGACCATCAACCCAAAGCACACCATTTCATCGCAAAAATGCAATACGAACGTCAAGTGGTAAGCCTCTTTTCTTCCATTCCTTCGTACCACATGCCGATACCTCCCTCCTTGAACGCTCGGTAAATCTACAAGCTGACCTTTTTCTTTTCACAGGAGAGAATCTGGCTCCGCCTTCAAGATCCAGACGCACCTCGACCCCGCCATGCGATTACCACTCGTGAGACTTTCGACGATGTCTGCGCAGCGTTCATGCAAGCTGAGTTGGGACCGGATGACGACGAGGAGGCTTACAGATCGGGCGGAGCACCAGAAGACATCTTCAATGAAGTGAAGACGTATCGTGCAGAATGGAACATTTGGGCTTATTATTGTATGTTTTCGTGCTCTCTTTCCTATCATTTGTGCGCAAGACGCGGCAGCCGTTCCTAATCTACTTGCTCATCCCGAGCTCAAAAGTCCCAAAGTCGCAAAAGACACAATAGCACGTTCACGATCCGGACTTTTCCATCTCCTCCCACACATCTGCTAACCTTTTTCCCAGACGGAGAACAAGATCCTTTCCCAGGCATCGATCCCGCACCCCGCAACGGCCAGAATAGCTCTCATGAACCCAGACGAAAAGACTCCTACGTCTCCTCCTACTCTATCCAAAACCGGAATCACCGAATGACGGACATTGGTGCTGAACTGAGAGGAAGACATGTTAGAGAGAAAAATAGATCAGATGATCAGAAAGAAAGAATTCTCAGAGCAATCGAGCGAAGAGCGGAGGAGGCGAAGAAGTTCATGGAGAATCGGAAACGAAAGTCCCAAGAGCGTAAAGACCGGAAAGTGAATCTCTTGAGTAGAGAATACAATAGAGACAGAGATACAAAAACTACGGAGTGGACTGAGAGTCACGTTGGGGAGGATCATGTGTATGGGGAGACTACAAAGAGTTATCGGTGTCATAATGGCGAAAGAGATGGGAGATATGCTGAGAATGCGGATGGTGATTTGAATATGGGTGTAGGTTCACACAGACGCGGAAGATCGATGTCACCAACGAAAGATGGTACACATAGGGAGTGGAGAGGTGGTGCGTACAATGCGGGTTATGGGGAAAATCAACAAGACTGGGGATATGCTGCTTCTGGTCGAGATGATCACGAAGGTCAGCAGGAACATGAATGGTCTCGTCAGGGTGGAAGATCTGACTATGTCGGAACCAGCAACTATGACCAACATCAGGGCAGAGGAGGTCACACTCGCGGGGAGAGTGGACAAGAACGCACCGATGGTTCCGCTTACAATGACCAAGACCAACAACATTCTGGCTTTCAGCCTTGCGTTCGGATAGGCGGGTATAATCGTGGAGATAGAGGTAGAAGAGAGACCAATGTCTATAGAGTTGATAGACGATACCCTCCTGTGCTCCGCCGAGAGGATGCTGGTCAACTTATTGAGGATGATGGTACTAAGCGGACATCCCAGTGGCTTCAGGACAGTCTGATGCACGATCGAGAAGAATATCGGCCCGGAGGATACCAACGAGAGATTCCAAACTCGCGAGTTTCTGAACCACAAAGTCGTCGAGATCGCGGCTTTGGCATCCTAAAGGATGCGAAGGAGTGTTATAATGAGGTAGATTAAACTTTCCAATGCTCTAGGTGCAAATACTTACTTAAATAGGATCCCCATCGCCGTCGAAGATAATGGATCAGGTTCATTGGAAGTTATCTATTCATTTTCCGTCCCATGTGGCTCTGGAGAGTCTTTGGACCCGGGGGGCTTGTGGTACATAATGTCATGACGGCTTGGAACCCAGATTGATTGGTGATCTTGGTGGCATGCTTGGTTTTCCCTTTCGATCATTCATGACGACTATGGATTGTCCTCAAACTTTAGAGAACGCTGATAGAAAATGAATACTCACGAAGTTGAACCCCACGTAGTTAGCAATGAAGAGTTGTTTGTGACCTCGATCTCTGTGTACATTCTCATAAAATGTTACGGGCTCGTATTAAATACGCGTCTTGAAAGGTGTTAGATGCAGTTATATCAGGGCACTGGAGGGTGACAGAAGTCACAAGGGGAGTAGACACTTTGCATGGAAAAGTAATCGATTCTATGTAAGAAAGGTTCCAGGGAGATTGGCTTGGGCTATTCTGTGGTATATCAAGGCATTTGTTCGTAGATTAGCTCAGTGTTTCTAGTCAGTTACAAGAAAAACATATCGCATGACAGCAGTAGAGAATTCATGTCTTCATTCTTCAGACATCCTCATCCTCCATGTCCTTCTCCAACTCATCTGCAAAGTCCATAAAGTCATATATCGGGTCCGTCAATGCCGCCCAAGCCCGTCTTTCCTTGTCCTGCTGCTCCAGAACTTCGTCACACTTCTCATCCAATGCTTTCGCTGCGAGAGCGATTCTCTTGATGCTCTCCACATGCTGGTTGGAGACATCGACGAACTCCTTATAGAACTTTGCTATGGTCCTCATTTTGTCTATCTGTTCTGATATCCGCTTGCTGAAGTTCGGATCACGCGCCATCAGCTGCTGTTGAGCATTGTAATGTTCCTTCTCCGTGTGCTCGGCCCCTTTGTGACTGATTCCTGCTGGATAGTGACTGAAACCGCCGCCTTGATTTGTGTAAACCAAGGCGAAGCGACTAGCCAGAATCTCGTCGTACATGGCGTGTGTGTGATGGGCGAGATGGTGGACCACGTATTGTTTGATTCGGTACTTCGAGAGACGGTCATGAGCCATGCAGATGGCTTCGGCCAGGTTCATGAGGTAGTTGGAGCTGGTATGAGCAGCGTGCTGGGCAAGTCGTTCATGTGGCGTCTTTGCAAACCCGACCTCGCACAGAGGTCTCGCGAGAGGCTCATCATCTGGCAGCCCTCGAAGTCTCTCTCTGGAATTCTCTATCCATTCCATGCACTTCGCGGCCTGTGTATCGGATTCAATGTATCGACGTTTCCCTTCCTTTGCCGATCGAGGACCCCAAGTCTTCGAAGGTAACGCCGAATCCACCTTGGCAGCAACTTCATGAGATCCGGAGTCGTCGTCTGGCTTGGCGAGTCCGCCAAGGTACAATTCGCTGATGTCCAGGATCATTTTGAGGCCGTCTACAGTGGTAGCAACTCCTTCTTTGTCGACGAGGTAATTAGCATATGTTGACGGGCATGCCTTGGTCTTCGGGAGGTTCTCATTCATAGCCCTCAAGGCTTTCTTGAGCTCCGGGTTCCGATTCTCCTCCTCTGGCAAATTCCCATGTACGACATGTTTCAAGACCAAAGGGTCCCAACTAATGACCATGAGCCACAGCGAATGAAGGAGATCTCTATATTGGCACACTTTACTCGACTTTCGTTTGGCCACCCATCCGTCACACGGCATCCCCGTCATATCCATTGCCATCATAATCAGACTGTCAACGCCTTGATCCAGGGCGTGAATGAGAAGTTCTGAGTATCTGTTGTATACTGAATCCTCCCCATCTGCACGGATTTGAGTAGGCTGCACTGGAGGCTCTTCGTCAAGGCCGAGTCCTTCTTGTTCGAACTGGGATTCAGCAAAGGCTATTTCAGCTCCTTCTTGAAAGTCACTAAAAAAAGAAGGCCCTCGTGCAGGAGATTCCAATTGACTGCGGGGTTGCGCATTTTCGTCTTCCAGCAGATCTTGTCCTGTCTGTTGGCTTGGGTGTCCATGTAGGTTACTTCTGTTCGCCATTGGCGAAACTTGCTGGGATCGTGGCGGCTGGTCACCGTCCTCCGATCCATCTCCCGGATGCCGGCAGAGCTGTTGTTCGTCATTTTTTTCTGGGCTCTGTGGTATGCCGATGTCACTCTCCTGATCACGAGTGTCATTCTCGTCATCCGAAATCTGAGTGTCACGTCCCGGCATCCCGTATCTCCTGGGAGTGTCATCTGGACTTGGTGCCTTGCTGGAATCCTCCTCGTCGCTCTCCTCATCGATTTGGAAGTGAACGCTCTGCGGAGTTTTGGTAGGAGAAGATCCAGGAGCTGGACGACTGGTAAGAATCATTTGATGCCCACTGATATTTCCTCTCTTAGAGACCGGAGATCCCAGGCCTCGTGGAGCTGCGAACTTGGGGGCTGTCATCCTTCTTGGTGGCGACTTGTTGTGGCCGGATGGCCCAACGTAACCAGACGTTACGAATGGATTCGCCGATGCTTGTCCCTTCAACTTAGGTAGAACCTGATCCTCAGAGCTTTGCTCGGTGCTTTCTTCTTCCTCTGATTCATCAGTGTCTTCAGGGGCAAGCTGTTTTGATGTTGACGCTCCAGTTCGCGACTTGGTCGATGTTCGCGCGGGTTGCCTGGCCCGATCTGGAGCGCTGCTCTTCACCAGTCGCTGGAATTTGTTCTTACCTGGACTCTGGCGTTTGCTGAGCTGAAATAGGAAAGTCTTTAGTCCTCGCGAGAGTGGGAGTCTCTCTGGAGAGTCATCGGATGGAAGATCGACGATATCTCTTGGCTTTTTCACGAGACCTACATCGTCAGAATCCTTGTCCTGATCATTTTCAGAGACATCTGCCTCTTCCTCTTCCTGATCATCAGAGGCATCTCTCGCTGTCCTCAGCTTTTTCGTTGGATCCTGTCTAGCCTTATTAGGGGTATCCTGATACTGCCGTTTCGCCGAGGTTGCCCGAACAGTGCTGGTTGCGCCCCTTTCCTTTGATCTCGGCAAATTCTCACTGGGGTCATTGAAATCTGGAATCCACACCTTCTCCTCAATCAAGTTCGCCGATTCCCAGTTGTTGCCAAAGGTATCCTCCCACTCTTGTACCTGAAGGGGGTAGTCTTTCTTCAATTGGCTTACCTTGACTGGTCGTATGCAATCTTGGGATTCTTCTCTTTCCCACCAGATAACGCCGAAGACCAGACAATCTTCTTGAGGGTAGTAGTACTTGTCCTCGATACTTCGAAGTTGGACGATTTCGTCTCCGGTGACATCCTTCTTGACGCGACGGTCACCCTTGCAGGTAAAGCGGAGTCTGAATTCAGCCATTTGAAAGTACTGAAGTCGAATTGAGACCTCTCTGAAATACTTCCAGGATATCACACAGTCAATGAAGACGTGTAGAAATAATGGGGTTCGAAAGCCCCGTCTAGGATAAGAACCACGAGAAGAGTTAACTTCTGTGGTGTGTCATTGATAACAACGAGCACAAAACACACTGAGAAACTACAAGGAGAGTTAACTCCTGCAGCCGTGTTGTTGATAACAACAAGCACGAACACACCCGGAAACACTGATAAACTACAAGGAGAGTTAACTCCTGTAGCCGTGTCGTTGATGACAACGAGCACGAAACCACCACACCAAACCCCCTCCAAACGACCACAAGGAGAGCTAACTCCCGTGGAGTGTCGTTGATGACAACGAGCACAGAATATATATCTATCTGATGATAGAAAGCCGACTGTCCGAAAGAATGAAAGGCAGAAATGGAGATTCTAGGTCTCTGGAAGCGGGATGAGAAGGAAAGTTGGAGGGGACGGGAACGGGAAATGAAGTAAATCGGACTGTGCGCGGGATACGCGAGTCCACGTGATGAAGGTACATTTGTCTAATCGGGCAGGAACGCAACGTCCCAACCATTTCTCAGACTGCGAGCAGGACATCAAAGACTCATATGTATATATGACTAGTTAACATTGAGTGGCTATCATCAAGAAGGATTGTCCGGTGCTGAGAGTCTAACCTATTCCTGGACTTCTTCTCACGTAGAAGGGACCACTCGGCAATCCCATGTACTATCAAACACAGTCGAACATATGAGAGGCCTGTAGTCATATGTTATTGTGCAAACTCGTGTCATCATTTCATTCTCATAATTCATACATTCATTCATCCATCCATCCAAGTCATCAATCATTCCCACTTCCTCCACTCCTCCTCCAACCTCGCCACCTCCCTCTCCAAAATCCCACCCCCACTCCCCTTCTGCCTCCTCAACTCCCCCAAATTCGCTTTATACGCAGTCTCGATACTCTTCCTCTCCCTCGCCTTGCTCGCCAACATCTTATAATCGCCACTATCAACCGCCAGCCTGAAGATCCCGCGCATCTTGGGACTATAAAGCTGACAGCTCGCTTTCGGGAGTCGCTGAAGAGTCTTGTTGAACATGAGCGGGATCGCTTTATTCTCTTCGAGTTCCGGCCAGACGACTTCGTCGAAACATTCTTCGCAAACGGTGAACTCGGGGAGTTGGGTGATTATGTGCCAGCGACGATCGAGGAGGTCCTTGTCCTGCTGGCATTCTTCAAACATGGCGAGGCGGCGGGCGAGACTGGCGAGGTCGCGGGTATCGGGAGGACCGTCGTGGTAGGAAGCGAGATCGGCAGTGGTTTCGAGGGCGTCGAAGTATTGAACGAAACGTTTGCTATCGAATCTTAGGTCGCAGATTCTCGGGCTTGGACCTGTCTCTGTCCTGACGAAAACGCCTCGGATGGTTGGGAGAAGGACCTCGACACTTTTGACGCAGCTGTAGCAGACGTCGAATCCACGAACTGGAGCTCCAGTTTTGTGGTCGATAACAGAATACCATTGCCTGACTGCTTCGTGTTTACCCAGGCAAGGTTGGTACCTGGCAGCGATGTCTGCCAGTCCGTAGAAGAGATCCAAATCCTTTCTTCTCTCCTTTCTCGTCAATAGCCAGGCAATCCTGTACCATGGAGAGCTACCAAAATCACAAAGAACCTCAACTTCCGGCGGCCGACGAGCGGCAGGGACGAACAGGTTCCGGAAATCAGTAGGAGCAATGATCGAATTGAAGCAAGATGGACAGATGTCGAAGGATGGGCATTGAGGTAGAGTCAACCAATCATTTCGGCCACGAGTAGGATGCATTCGAGGGCAGGTCGGTAGCGGCGCAACACTGCCACGTTCAATATCCTGAGAATATCGTCGATAAGAGCCAACGGGTTTCTCCAGATTTTGGGTCGGTGGAGGTTGCCATGAGTTTGCCACTCCAAATTGTGGAATAGCTGGTGAGGTCGTTGTTTCTCCTGGCGAGTGGAGATCGATCCTCGAAGGAATGGGAATCGGAAGAGAGGTATGAGATGTATTTGACGGGCGTTTCTGCGCCTCACCTGCTCTTGATCTCGGCCGCTGGACATCAATAGGATTTAGTCTGTCTGCTCTTGGCGTCTCCGAATTAGGTGACACTGGTCGTGATGTATTTCTTCTTCCGGACTGTGGGAACGTTTCTGCACGTTCAACGTAATCTCCTCTGGGAATCTGGCTAGGAGAGACCTTGGGAGAAGGGAGTGGACTTGAAAGCCTTGACCCCTTGAGATCCATTGAGGATCTGTTCGATTTGGAAGGAGATCTCTGATGATAATCTTCCCGTCCTCTGGGTCCAAGATGGCGTCTGTGTCTCTCAGAATCGCTATCCGCAATGTCATCCTCACTGCTGCTGTAATATGATTTTCTCTGCGTTGAAGGTCTTGATGATCCGCCAGGTCTCTCATTTGGTCGACCACCATTTTCTTCCATCAGCTGTTGCGGCCGAGTCAACTTTTCAAAATTCCCACTATTCCGTTTATCTGAAGATGGGGTGCCAGGACGAGATCCAGAGAAGCTGCCACTATTTCTCTTATCCGTCGGAGTTCCAGTCTTTCCCCATAGAGCATCATGAGCTTGTTGACGAGGTACGGATTGAGAAAAGTATTCTTTAGGTCTAATGGCTTCTGGCGACAGAAAGTACTCCGCAGCTGGTGTTCGAGGAGCCGGTGGTTTCGGAGTTTCGTCATCTCTAGGGCTCACAGCAAAGGCCGAGGCACTTCTTCTGAATTTTGGCGGGATTTCTCGCGGGACTTTGGTTTCGAGGGTTGGAAGATCCTGTCTACTCCTCCTTCGCTCGAGTGGTGGATGTGGTTGATCGATTTTGACTTCTCTTCTGGATTCCTGTCGAGGCGGTCTTTCTGGTCTGTCTTCCTTCCTGGATTCCTGCCGATGCGGCCTGTCGGGTCTTTCCTCCCTTCTTGTCTCCCGTCTCTCCTCCCGCCTGGAATCTTGTCGTGGCAGTTCTTGTCTCTGTTGTTTCTCCTCTCTTCTTGGTTCGTATTTGCCAGGTTCGTATCTCGATCCGCTCCGTAGTGGCTCTTCTCTCCTGACCTCTTTCGGCTTATTCCTAATCTCCCTCTTCCGCTGCCTCACCTCGTCGTCCGACCCAGAGGTGCTCTCCGCCTTTGGGATGAATACAAACCTCCTCTCAGGATTGCCGTATGCATCTTTCGGACATTCGACATCCTGTAGAATAGCTCTTTCAGCGGCTGTGACCTCTGCTTCTAGTATGATAGGATTCTGATCGATTTTACCCCGCAGCGGGGGGTCATAGGAAGGGATGGAAGGGGAGGACTCTCTAGCAAGGGATATAGCTTCGTCTTCTACGCTGGGAGGAGGTGGTGGTGGTCTCCGAGGTCCTCGACTTCTGCTTCGTTCTCGTGGAATGTGTTGGGTGGGGGTGTGGAGGAAGGAGGGGGTGTTCGAGCTTGGAGCTTGAGGGTTTCTAGCGGCAGACGATCAGATGAAGTCTATTAAGAGAAGAAGGAATATCTCATACCTGTCAAAACCTGACGGACTCTTACTTCTTGCTGTCTTGGTCTTGAAATAGCCATTTGCCAGCAGCTCATTGATTCGCAATCCCTCCATGGTCAATCCTTGGCTTAACCCTGACAAGAGAACCCCTCAGTCGTTGTGGCCATATGGCAGAGGTGTGGTGTGTGTTGTTGATGAGAGATGTGTTCAGGTGGGAAAATGTTCAGTTCGTAAATCATATCATAATCATGAGAGTGTTGACGTTGCTTCACTCGTGTTGGCACTGTAGTGCAGCGATTAGGTGGGCTGGTTAGCTGAAAGATGCGGCGGCGTCAGCAAGCTCGATCAAGTGCAGTGGCCAAAACGTAAAGACAAGACAGCCCCTCCTCAAGTCTCTTCTATTCTCTGCATTATAATACGAGGTCACCACACTACGGAATATTCACGGAAAGAGCGCACACAGCGTCAGAAAATACAGAATTCATGCGTAAGAAGATCCACAAAAGAGCGGTGGGGATAACTTCAAGTGAAATGTGTGGTGTTGCTTCTTCTTGCTAGGCTCTTAGGGGTGTGTGCGTGCATATGCGTGAAGGGAGAGATTGTTGATATCATTTGTTGATTTCTCGGGCGGAGGGGTGATTTGCCTCCGGATTTCAACGAATTAGTGAGGTGTTGTGCCTGAAAATTCTGATGATCTACATGGAAGTCTGGATTTGGTTGGAGGGGTTTGGAGGGGTTGGATGAGAGGAGAGCCGTCGTGCCCTCTCAACGCGATAATGCAATCTGAAGAAGCGGTAATGGTGGATCAATCAGAAGTGAAAGTATGAGATGTAGTGATACTCTGGCTTTTCAGTTTGTTGTCTATTTGTGGACAGGTGAAGCCCGATTATGCCTGAGCACGAGACCAATGTCTAAGTTGATATTGTACAGCAGAAGAGGGATCCAGTGAAAGGAAACGCAAAGTGCGTATTCAATCAAAAAATTCTTGGGAAACTGTGTCCTTTCCAATCATCAACATGTCAAATATTATCCCAAGTCTCCAAGAATTTCTCGATGCCGTGCAGCCAGAATTCCGGCTGGGCATGAAGATCCAATGGTACTGTCTCTGACTTTTCCAAAATACGACTCGATAAATTCTCCAGTGGATATCAAGCAGGCAAGAACGTCCACGATTCAGTGCTTTACATTAGGCTTGTCCACATGCCAAAAGGCGAGTTTGCCGTGGCCCGTTCCGTTCCCGTTGGATCGAAGTCATAGTTACGCCTTCACGATCCACTCTTCGAGGATGGTCTGCGTCAAGGATAGTTTGCTTCGAGTCTAGCTACGAATCCTCTGAAATTCGGACATGCCGGGTATGATTCTTCATCCAAGGCTTGTAAAGGATACCACTACATCCGAGTTCCGGGCTGCGTGATCTCCAAGAACTTCCCCGCCCGTTTGGTGGGGTATTTTCAGTTCAAGAATGCGAGATATCCCAGAGACGAAGCAGACAGCGGCCGGTCAGGGTAGCGTTCGAAGGTTGCCTCTTCGATTGATGTAATGTTGACCGAGGTGACAGCATCACAACAGACCAGCTTGTGAGGAAATCTCCATTCCCTTGATAAGCATACAACCAGAGGCACAAAACCAATGTACAACCCTTCCTAGTCCCTTCCCAGTATAGATATGGCAAGAGTATACATTGTCCTTGCCATCCGAGCGTACAACTCCAGCTATCGAACAATGTCCTCCTCGAGTATCAGATCCTCTATTACCGCAAACCAACGCCAGCAATGCAGCCACAAGCCAGACGATGCAAACCATTAATCCATTCTACCGCCATATAATACATCCCCCCCTCTCCCAACACGCAATCTACCACCCATCCTTCCCTTCCTCATAATCAACAAGATGCTCCATAATATCCATCTCATCACTCTCCTCTTCTTCCGAAGCTCTACTCTTCTTCTCCACCACCTTCTTCTGCCTCTTCTTCTCCTTCTTCCCCCGCTCCTCTTTCCCTCCCTCCCCCACCCCCTCGCCCTCACTCTCAGCCCCCTCATCCGCAAACTTCACACTCTTCCCTGCCCCACCATCCCTCAAAGCATTCGGACTAATCTTCGCCTTTTTCCCCTTCCCCTCGCCGCCTTCTTTCTGCGCCAACATCTTCTCCATTTGTTTCGCCTGCTGTCTTTCTCCGTATCGCTGTAGATACGGGCGGATGAAGAGGTAGCCTCCGACGATGGCGATCATGCGGATGTAGTTGAGGGTTGTCATGTCGTCCCACATGTGGACTGCGTTGCGGGTGAGGTTTGTGTAGCCCTGGCGGGGGAGGGAGATAAGCCATTCGAGGAATTCGAGGGTTGATGCGAGGAAGGCGTCCATTTTGAGGGTTGGGAGAGGTTGTGGATGTTGAGGAGGGGGTTTGTCTGATCGGGGGATTGGGGTCGTGGTGAGGATGCGAGAATCGAGATGGATACTGCTTGTTTGTTTACCAACTGATTTGCAGACTTTCTTCGTGGAGATCTCGAGAGTTGTGGTTGTCGTCGTCGCAAAGCCGTCGTTGTTCGTCGCAGTTGCAGTTGCAGTCGAAGAAGATCATCAATTCCCAGTGTCTGTGTCTCTCTTCCCTACTTTTTTCTGTCCAGAAAACTCTCGGGTACAAATTGAAGTTCAAAATCGAACAGCTCAACAATGCGCGCAGAAACCAATCTTAAGTAATCCCTCAAAAGAAAAGAAGGAAGGCCGGATCTGCTGCGCGATTACTTTTTCATGACTGTTTGAATCTTCGGCCTTTGCCAGCCCAGCGAAATAATTCGCGCCGGCATTGAACGGGTCGGAACGGAGAAACGTCGGTCCAGGATCGCGTGCATGGGAGTTCTTGACGCGTCTCCCTCGACTTCACCCCTCATCGTCTTCCAACGGCCTGGTCCAATTCGTGTCAGCGAGGTGTTACATGCCAAAGCATAGCAAGATGTCACAGCAAGAAGATGAAGATCCCATGCGCGAGGTAAGTGTCTCTCCTTCTCCGTGCAAATCCCATCGCACTCCCATTCGTATCCAAATCATCCTGGCGTGCGAAGTTAAAGTCCATAACTAACAACAATCAGAAACTCAAAGCCTCCCTCTGGTTCAGCATCGGCAAGATGGTAGACGAGGAAGCTGCTTTACTCAATACGACAGCCACGCCACAATTCATTGGTGCCATGACAGAGATGGTGTGGGCGCAACTGGGTTTGTATTCCGTCTTCCTCTTCTCCATTCCCTCTTCTCCCTCTCCCCTCCCCTCCCCTCCTCTCTAACCCCGCCTCCCACCGTCTCAAAACCACATGAGTACAAGATCTTGCACCGTGCTAAAGCACCCCGCAATCAACAGAAAACACAGCCATCGACCTCGAAGCCTTCTCACGGCATGCAGGCCGGACGACGATCACCACGGATGATGTACTGCTTATGACGAGGAAGAATGAGGCGCTTCAGGGGATCTTGAGGGATTTCGTGGAGGGGGAGAAGGCTAAGGTGGGGAAGGGGAATGGGAAGGGTGCTACGAAGGGGAGGGGGAGGTGAGGTGAGAGGGGGACGTCAGAGATAGGGATGATGGAGGTAAATGGAAGTTGGAAAGGGAGGGGAATTGAAGTCGCGGAAGAAAGATGTGGAGAGAAAAAGCGAGATATACCCAGGGAGTGAAGGACAGGCGTTTGGGAGGTTAAGAGCAAGTATGGATAAAGACATGGCTATGTTTTGGGATGTGGACGGAATCATTGTCATCACAACTGGATAAGTTCCACACCCAGGTTTGCTAGTTTCTGCCGCCAAGAGGTATATAAGCAAGCAGCGGCAACAAGGAGGGGATTTACAATCGTACAATGCATCAATGGACTAGTCGAATGAGGAATGAGGAAACTATCTCGATTCGAGGATAATTGCTGCCTGGCCAATTCCACTCGATAAATGTAACCACAGACTCTTTCCGTAGACTACCGGGGCTGTAGCACACACAACACACAGTGATCTAGGTGGTTATTATGACTATCTCAACGACTGCTTGCTTCCCCGCCGTGTCTCACCTCCCTCCTACCTTACTTAGACTTGATATCCTTGCATCACTGACAGACAGATCCACAGATCAGGTGTTCAAAGGCATAGACTTCAAATAACGAAACTTTTATTGCAGTTTCTAGCAAGTATTACTTGATTCCCGCCAGGGTATACTCCTTCCTACAATATCTAGCCTACGAGCTCATCCGTTGTCTACCTTCCAAGGAAGCGAAGAAAAAAGAAAAAAAATCAACAAAAACAACCGTAAGCGAAAAAGTTCCACCGCAAACTTTTGAAGTCCCCAATTGAGCGCCAGAACTCCTGTTCCAGTTGTCCGTCCACCGTAGATTAGATACACACAATGTGGTTAGGCCATTCGAGTTTATTCCTCGGATTTCATTCTGCTTCGCCCGTTTCCATTCCACTGGGAGGTTTCGTGGTAGATGGAAGTTCTATGCTCTTCCGTTCGCTTGGAATATGCCACAGCTTTCCACCTACGTACTTCTCGATCATGTCCCTCTCGGAAAATCCTTCTCTTGTCTGGCATGTGCTCTCGATGGTATGTCACCATCTTAGCAACCTTCCCAAATTTCATGTTTCTCTCTCCATCCCAGTTCCCCCTCACGCCGCAACATCCACCTCATTTCCACCCACCTTCTCCCCACCACCACCAAAGAAATCCTCCCCCGGCAGAGGACTATGCATCCTACTCCACCCCGGCCCCTGATCAACCCAACTCATATCACCCATGAAGCCACCCGATTCACCGTGCGCTCCCTCGTCGAGAGGTATGCTCCAGATATCGGTGACGTTGCCGTTGGGGGCGTCGAAGTTGAGGAAATCATTAAGATCGACGGGTGGGTCTAGGGGGTTGAATTCGCCGAGGTTATGGAGATTGGTGTGGTTGAAGGTGTTGAGATAAGCATTGTTGTTGTGGTTGAGGTGGTCGTGGGATTGAGGAGGTGGCGAGAAGGCGGATGCGGTGTGCGAGTCTGAGTCTGGTGGCGTGTGGGCGAAGAGAGCTGAATGGTCTTCGAGACCTCCGTTGTGACGGTGGTTGTCTAAGCCAGTGAAGCCGGAATCAATAGTAGACTGGTCGTGATGCTCTGAGGAATCCACGGGAGGCGAGATCGCCCTCGAAGCCGCCATCATCTTAGCCCTCTCTCTCACCTCGCGGACTTTCTGACTTGCAAGCATGTTCTGTACATCCTCGCTGCGGATATGGCTTCGTGCCACGGAGCTGGACATCACCATCTCGATATCCGCCTTGCGAATCGCCGCCTCCAAGAACTGCGTCGCGAAATCGGCGCTCGCGTAATTATCACGCAACTTCTCGAGGACTTGCATGCACTGACAGAAACCGTTCATGGCCGCGCGTCGAGCTTCGTCGTTGCACGATTTGATATCTAGGAGGTGGATGATGATGGCGGGGAGGAGCACGGTCACGCCTGTGGTGGGAAGGTATTTTTCGAGAGCATGCTCGTGAATGTTCTGTGAGATTTTGGTGATCTCTCGACTCGCTTCGCGGACTTGTTTGCGTGAGAGGTCTTGGAGTTCTCTACTGGAGTCGGGTTGCGCACCGCTTGTTCCTGCGCAAGGAAGGACTTGAGGGCGGTGCAGAGCGGAGAGAGTAGTGTAATACACCATGTGAAGGAGAGAGCGCTGGACGAAGACCGTGTCGCCTGCTTGACCTGGGTCGATATGCTCGGTATACTGGCACGCTGTGGGGAGATCCCGAACCCATTCCTGCAGCTCCTCGTCGCAGCGAGTGACTTCGTCTGTCTGATCGAGCTTCTTTGGGAAAAGCATCACGGATGAGCGCGTGCTGCCTTCCTGGCCTTGCATGCCCTGGTGGCGGACTAGGACGGAGTATTGTGCTGAGAGGACGTGCGAAATGCAGAGGCAGAGTTTGGCTTTGGCGATGCACATCTGGGCGAGTTGGAGCTGGATGGAGGGGGTTCGCATGAGCGTGCAGGATTGCGGGATGATGGTGATGTTTTCTGCAAGGGCTCCGATCTCGAAATCATCTTCTACTAGCATGGGAACATCGTAGTCCTCATCTTTTACACGTGTAGGTCTTCGCATTCCGAGAGCGATTAGACGATCCCGCATGAAACAGGACCACCAGATGCGCTTCCAGAGCTTCTTCTTTGCAGGCTCCATATTGGAGTTCTCGGGGTTGCGATGTAGACCAATTGTGTGTGCTAGGGAGATGGCTACACCCATCCAATGCCATGTATCTTTTTGATCGTCCGGAGTTTCGTACCAGTATGTCATGAGGAGGAGGGATTGAACGAGGGAGACGCGGTCAATTTCGTAGTCAAAGTCGTAAAGGACCTGATAAATTAGCTTTGTACTGTCTCCTCTGTGTCTGCAGACTTACTCTGGCTTTTTGGAAGAAGGCTTTCCGGGCTGCTTTTCGATTCGTATACCCCGCTGCGTGCAAATGGCCCATATCCACGAAAGCAGTGCCTGCAAACATGATAGCTTGAAAGAGCAGTAGACTGATCTTCCCAGACTCTCCGCTCGGATCGTTCATTATCTCCAAAACATGGTGTATTTCGAGTAAAGGCATGTATGGATGTACGAATTCGCAGTAGGCTCGTAGAAGGGCATTTCGAACTGGCGTATCGGGGAGAGACAGGGCGCCTTTGGCAAATAGGTAATCGATGTCTACAGAAGTCATTCGAGGGGGGAGCGGCTTCAGATATGCTGGTAATTGATGTTTGAGCAGTACGGGCGGGGTATCGAGTCTCGTCTTCGTGAGATCGCCACTGAGGGATGCGGATGTCATGAGGGTGTAAGTGGGATCTGAATCATATTGCGTGGCCATGTAGCCCTGCCTGCGCAGCAGAGTATGGTTCTCGATCTTCTTGTTCACGGTTTGGTCTGTGGCTGTTAGATAGGCACAGTGGGAGAATACCCCATGCTTACAGATTGGATGGGGGACGTGAGGTCCTGGGGCGTAATCTTCAGGCAGGTCGTTGGAAGAGGAGCTGCTCCATCTCCTGTTTCCTGGGTTCGAGATATCTGAAGGATTCACGATACCATTTGGCCATGTTTGCGATTGTTTTGGCTCAGGTTGTGATGTTTGGGTGCCATTTAGATGTTTTCTGAGGTGGGATGGGTCAATTCTTGCATTTTCTTGAGCTGTAAAAAGCTGCACTACTCACTTCCGCCGTTTACTCTCCTCTATCACACATTTGATGCCATCCATCGTACAATTCGAACATGTGACATCTCCCTCTGAATTGACATGATATCGTTGCATGACATCACAGCGTACTTTCCGAGCTCTACACGCGGCGCATGCCTTTGCCGCTCTCCTCTTGACGGGTTTGGGGTTGCCATTGCTGTCTAATCCGGCGGAAGAGGCGCCGCGCTTCTTCGGATTTGATTCCGGTGATGTTGGTGATTGTGGGACAGCAGCGATTTTGGTCTCTGGAGGATCACTCTCGACTGTTGGCATGAGATTCATAATGTTGGTAGAACAATGGAAGCGGGCATGTGATGTTTGGGTCCGGACTCGATTTCTGGTAAGCCAGTGTACGCCAATTAAGTGATCCTGACTTTGAGAACCGGTAGTAAGAAATCCTTGGGATGGGTATATGGTCGTAAAAAGAACAAAACAAAACGGTCAAAGTATCTCAAGGACGGATGGGATCGGGTTTCAAACCGAGGGGCATGCTCTAGCTATGTATATGTAGACGTCAAGACGGCCAAGAAATAATGGACAAGGAGCTTTCCGTGCGCTGACTCTCCTTTGTGTGGAGGAGCACCAGCAGTAGTGGAGTGGATGTGATGTGCTGCACCAGTCCAAAGCATCCTAGTGAGAGATTTGAAAAGCTGGAGCATCTGAAGACAGGGATCCGGGGCGAAGGGGGAGATCAAGTTTAATCCTTGTCTAGACGATGGGCTGGGGGAGGCTTGAGGCTCGAATGGGCAAATAAGATCCGGTATGTGGAGTTGAAAAAGATGGAGTTAGTGACTAAATAGGACAAGACCGAAAGACTTGAAATGCATTTTGTCTGGCTAGTGATTCGTGTCCCATTCATTTTAATTCATTCTAGGAAGTATTATGATTTTCTGGAGCAGCTGTTTGCGGGTTGACTGTACATTTTTGCTTTGCTCAGCAGACATGTGGTTGTTTTCATATGAGACGAGACATGTGCCCGCCACCTCGAAGCATGTGAGTGATGCGACTGAGGTAAGATCAGATACCCTTTAAGCCGAAGCCGAGATGTTACGGTGTTACAAACAATGACCTTTCGTCCAAGCGAGTAGAGAAATTTCTACTCTTGCGTGTTCATCATTCAGGAAAATCGTAAATTACGATAGGATGAACAAGAAGGACCAACAGCACGGCACAAGCGGCATTCGAATCCCGTCTCTCGCGTGTTTATTTACCCATCCATCAACTTTATCCCGCCTCATACATCACACACGGCAATGTCCCGGTACCGGTGTTGACTATTAATCTGCAAGAATAGAAGGGCATCTTTCCTCCGCCTCCTGGGACTCCAGGATTCACCCGCTGTAACCATGTTTGATGCCCAGTTAATGCATCTGAATCTACGGAGGTAAAGGGTCAAAAATCCATCCCAGCCCAGCCGTACTTCTCCGCAGAGGCGTAGAACTAGTATGCAGAGCTAGTATTTGGGGAAGCCAATAGCGATGGCTGCATCTTGACAGTTGACCTCATGAACACCACCATACAATCGAAAGAGATCATG
This sequence comes from Cadophora sp. MPI-SDFR-AT-0126, assembly GCA_020747065.1. NCBI lineage: Eukaryota > Fungi > Ascomycota > Leotiomycetes > Helotiales > Ploettnerulaceae > Cadophora > Cadophora sp. MPI-SDFR-AT-0126. The sequence continues at coordinate 643,862 of JAGMVK010000025.1, read as the reverse complement.
GGCTTGCCCAGCTTAGTGATACCGGATTTTGGATTTTCTTTGCCTCTTGATTTGCCTTTCATTTCTTTTCTTGTGATGGTGGTTCGCACGAGGAGGTAGCTTCGGATGAGGGGAGGGTTCATCCATCATAAGTAAGTTCATTCTAGTGAGTATGGAGATATCCCACTTCTCCAGACGATGTGAATTCCCCTCTCAAGCCCCCCAGCTGGAGTTTTAGTGGAGAATACAGGTCCAGGTCCAGACTTCTCCTCTTCTCCCCATGAACTCTCCCAAATCTCGATAGACTTTCCGGTTTCCGTCTTTCCATCCCGTGTACGAATCCCGTCCCCGTTTCGGTCGGGTGGATTCGTAAGAAGTGCTGACGATTCTTGACGAATCAAGGGAGATTGATTTCCGTGCTTGCTTGCAATAATGTCATGGATCAGTCCGTTTCCAGCCGAAATGCGAGATATTTTATTTTATTTCATGTACAGAACCCCGCCAGATTGGATTTAGTGGATGCAGGACAGGGCAGGGATTTGTTTGTGTGGCAGTTTGGGAATGTGGTACAGAAACGGCGACGTCGTCATGTTCTCCTTGACCGCTGACTCTTCCTTTCGTCAACGCCGATAGACTAAAGGTAAATTATGCTGCCCGCAATCTGGACTCCTCCAGTATTGAAGCGAAGCGTCCCACACTGCCCGCATCCAGCGCAGCCAAACAACGACCCGTCGATATCAAACACGAATTCCCCACACGAAGGGGGAAAAAAAAGGCGCAACCACGCCAACGAGAAAAATCCATTCCGTCCGTTCCGCGCAACGCATTACTTCGCTTGTCATCTCATCAAACAAAACAAAAGGGATGAAAGCCTTAATCCCACATCTGAATTCCGAAATTCCGAATTCCGAACGGCATTGCACTCCCGGACTTCGGGGCTCAGTTCATCAAACTCTCTCAGAGGTTTCTTGTATTATTGCAATAATATCTCGCCCAAAATCGCAAATCCTTTGACACGCCTCGTCCTCCACAAAACCCAAACGCATGCGCCGAGAGTGGAAGCCGGGGGAGGGGTACAAAGTGGGGCCGTTATTCTCAGCGAGATTCGGCATAGAGAGCGGTAATCGCTGAGGTTTGTGTGAATGTGGATGTGGGCTGGGCTGTGCAACGAATCGACAACGGCTTACCAGCAGGGGTCAGATTTAACTCAGACTCGCAATAACCGAACATTGCCGAAAGAGAAGGCCGTGCGTTTGTACTGCTTGGCTGGAAGCACTCGATCGCCATTCCTATCTTAAGTTATGGCGTCCGACCTCAGCGGACGACACAGCAAAGTGCAGGACCACTTGTAGGTAGTGGACCGTGTACCTTTTAGTCAGGTCGATCGTTACAAGCGCATGTGACTTACGAGTAGCTTCGGATATGATTTGGCTCGATCACTCACTGATTAGATATCATGCATATTAGCAGAAGAGCTAGAGGGAGAAATTTACTCATTGTAATTCAGAAACGAACGAACGAACGAACGAACGAACACTGCGAGTAATAGTAATAACAATAATAAAGCAGAAAATGCCAAGCTTCACTAAAAGACCCATGAAGACCCATGAAGCCCGTTCTTCATTCCGAAATCGTGGTAATTCCTCCTCGATCTGATACAAACGAGCAGCTAACCACTGAGGTGTCCTGCCGTCCTTGTTCTGCATTTCCCCGACAGATTGCGCAAGCCATAGTCTCGCAAGCTGGGTATGTTGATATCTTCGCGCTACTTCTGATGGTGTTTGATTGCTGTCGTCCATCAAGGTGATGTTGACGTCTTCTCGAGCAAGCAGTAGCTTGGCCACTCCTTCCGACTTGCTTTCCAGCGCCATTAACAGTGCTGTCTTGCCTTGGCCGTTCCTGCAATTCACATCCAGATCATCACGTTCAAGCAGTGCCTTTACTGCTGCCTCATTTTGGTATCGCACTGCTACCATGAGTGGTGTCTCGCCATCGTTGTTTACCCAGTTAATATCGACACCATCATGCGCCAGCAGCAGCTCTACGATCTTCGTGGTATGGATACTAATTGCTGTCATGAGGGGAGTATCTTTGTATTTGTCCTGCGAGTTCAAATCGACATCGTCGCGATCCAGTAGTAGCATAACTGTCTGTTCGTCGTTTTTTTGCACCGCTAATGAGAGCGGGAATAAACCGTCCTTGTTCTTCCAATTTACGTCGATATCCTCACGAGCAAGTAACACCTTCGCCAACGGTCCATTTCCTACTTTCTGTGCGAAGCCTAGGGCCAAATTGCTCAAGAACCCCACGCTCTCGAGAAACTGTGCCATCGTGAAGTCGCATAGAAAATTTGTGCCCTGTAGCTCGGGATAGCGTAAGAGAAATACTGCAGCGTCGAGCATCACTTCGTGTACTGACTTTGAATAATCTGCTCGTATAAAACCACCTTCACACGCATCCGAAGATAGTCCAAGGAGGGCGTATATGTTATCGCGTGGGTCAGTTGCAGCGCTTTTGCCGAACTTCAATAGAATAGTCTGAAGATCACGCTTTTGGCTCCACCAGGACTTTTGTCTCGATTGTCCTGGCATGATATCCAAGATTGATTGACAGTGAAGAGGTGGTACTACTCCCAGTAATGATGGAACAAGAGCGAATGTGCGTGCTGAAATCGACTTAACGCCGCACATGATAAGAGCTGCTCGTGCATTCGCAACTTCTTGCAGGATCCAGACCCTACGGAACCATGCTCGCTCAAAGAGTGAGTCCAGGCCGTTGCGCTGACGGACTTTCAGATCTGAGTGGATACTCGTCAACTCGGGCTGTATGCATGACCAAGTATCTCGCCAGGCACAGTAATCGTTCCTTGAGAAGTTGATGCATTTCTGCTCTAGCATTTTCATCGAATCCATGAGAACATTTGTTTCGTACGTGGCCTGGCCTAACCAGACAATCACACGTTCAGCGCGATGGTATATATCACCCATTTGCTGGACCTGATGTCCTTTTTCTTGATGGTCCTGTTGATTGATACATAGGCCATCAATCCATAAGATTCGATCTTGATTCTCAAAGCGTAGATACTTGAGCGCCATAAATAGGTTCAGAGTAACGCCAAGCTCCTTTCCATTGACAACTATCTTGTCCACCATTTCCCCTTTGCCCCAGGTATACGACAAGGCTTCGTATGGCAGAATGTCCTCGGGTTGATCAAGCCATGCTTGGATGATTTCGCAATCAATACAGTCGCCGCTACCTGCTAGAAGTCGTGCAAGACGAAATGTAGGTCTCGCGAGGTTGATGGGCTCATACTTGAACAAGGTCATTTTGTTGGCAGGGTGGCTATCTAGGGAATTTTGTTGGTTTGTTGGATTGAAGCAGTGTAAATTCACCCGACGACTTTTAGAAAGGAAATATTGATGTTCGAATGAAAACCAAGGAACTTAAAAGATTCTCATAACAAGGCTGTGAGGCGGCGGTGGCGCAGCTCAGATGGGCGTTTTTGGCAACCTACAGCCTTATAATTGACACGACGACTCAGCGACAACAGACTCTCTCTGATTCAGCCTCCGAGCCCAACTCGTCGAGTTTCGGGCTGAGCTTGCATGATCATTCAAAACAGCGATCGAGAAAGATTGAAGCAATCGGCTTCGACTCGAACGGTGTCGGCGAGGCTGAAATTCAAATTCAGGCTAAGCCACAGTCCAGCAGATGAATGAGCTGTAGGTTCCCTTAGATCTGAGGCCTAACATTTTCTAGCAAGGAGCTTTGGGGTAGAAAGCACTGTATCGCGAGGCTCCGCAGAAAATTCTCCTGACGGAGACCTCTCCTTACAAACTCAAGGAGAATTGATTGAATAGCCTTGCGAATGAACGTTGAGACGTTATAGCCCCTGTCATCAACATTACCGTTATTCTTAGATGCTGTGGGCGCTAATTAGAAGTTCCCAAGGATTGCTGAACCACCCCACTAGGCGGGATTAAAACTGCGAGGCCTGCTGCATATGCGATGTGCAACAAAACATCCGCTCCAGTTGACGCGTCCTCGTGACACAAGGCTTTTTGTTTCCTCGGTTCAATTCAGCGTGCCCCCCTCTTTCGGGTATTTCAATCTGTGGGGAGCTGGGGGGAGACAGAGTTTTGAACCTGCATGTGCTTTCGGCCGTTGCATTGTTGAGGGAATCTAAAGGCCGATGGTGAGTGCGGAGAGATCACAAAATTCTACAGTCCGAGGTGTCGGTGAAGGGAATCTAACGGCCGATAGTGAGCACGGAGAGATCACAAATTCTACTGTTCCGAGGCGTCGGTGATGATGAGTTGCGATACTCCGTCTATTTGGACCGGCGGACGAATTATTCTTCCATCAGGATATGATCGGGTCGGTGAGGACAAAAGTTACCGATGTTGAAGTTTGGATAGGGGAGGGCGGTCTGTCGACTATCGATGGAGAATCACCATCCAGGTCCTCATGAACACTTGCTGGAAAGTGCAAATACAATAAGGTAATAACCATCCAGGTATCCGACAATCCGGGTCTGAGGATACATAACCTGGAGACTCCAGCTTCCATCAAGCCAGACATGCTCATTCATTCATCTTGTCTTCGTTTATGATTTGCTCCAAAATCTGGGTAGATCATGCCACTATCACTGCAGTCAGTCTGATAGGTATGATGAGCTTGTGGTGGCGATCTCTGAATGCATGCAGAGATGTGGTGTGATTTCCTGTCTTGGGTTGTAGTCAAAGTGGTTTGCCACAAATCAAGACATGAAATGGTAGGAGAGAAAGATTGGTTTGTGGAATTCATTTCTGGTTTGTTTTTGACTCGAGAGCTCGGGTGTCTGAGCTGCAAACGGTACTGCTCGTGTCTTGGCTGCTTGTCCTCGAGTTTGTCTTATTGCACCGCCAGCCATTCCCTACTCGCGACATCTCGTTTGTTTATAATATCAGCGATACTTCGTTTCTTAATCTAGATCTGTTCTAGACTAGACATGTCTTCTCGCCTACTCTCTTGTTGCACTCTCTTGTTGCACTCTCTTGTTGCACTCTCTTGTTGCACTCTCTTGTTGTACTCTCATTTCTAAGTGTACCACTGAGAATCGTCGAGAGTGGAGATGAGAACTCGGAGAAATGCGATGAAGCTGATCTGGATTCAAATCAGAAAAACAAATCCCTCTTCTAGCAGGAATGTCACTCATCTGATTATTCTCTATGGTTTGACACTGATGTTCTTCGGAATCATCCAAATCCCAATTATTCCATCCTCGATATCGCCGATGAGGCTCATGTCTTCTTTTCCCTTTTAAGCGAAGCAGCCTCTCCCACCTCGACGTCACACATTCTCCACATGCCCTTCAACACTCCCTGATGTCATACAACAACATCCAATCAATTCTGCATTTACCTGCAGTTTCGTTCTGGATCGCTCCTGGTGTCTGATGCATCGGCGATAAATATTTGAAAGTTCAAAGGCCGAAAATTCAGCAACTGTGATTCACAAATGAAAAGGAGGGGCAAGTGGTGAGGTCACAGCACAATTGTTTTCATAGGCCGTAGAGCTCAGAGCTCATGCATTGCATCACTAACACCACTTTTCAACGCTACCATTGCATCCACACTGCATAGATACAAAAACAAAACAACGCCGTCGAAGATATGGGAACAGAAACCAAAGATTTCGGATATCAACAAGAAAGCGAATCACCAACCAAAAAAAGAAAGATTCAAGCAGAAATGGCAGCTCCAGAGCAATTCGAGGGTTTTATGATCCATGATACCAAAAACTGGACCAAATTCAGCAAGGAGAAGGTAGGCTCCCAGACTTTGGAACAGGAATTGATGTGCTGACTCGAGAAGTTCACACCCAAGGTCTTCGAAGAATACGATGTCGACATCGAGAATGAATGTTGCGGTGTCTGCGGTTCGGATGTCCATACCATAACTGGAGGATGGGGAGAATTGGCTACAGCACCGATCTGCGTCGGACATGAAATCATTGGAAAGGTGTTGAGGGTTGGATCACAGGTTAAGGAGTTCAAGGCTGGAGATAGGGTTGGTGTCGGTGCGCAGGTACAATCGTGTATGAAGTGCCCGCAGTGCAAGTCCAATAACGAGAATTACTGCCCAAACAAAGTTGGTGAGTACTTCTCTTTTCAGAGTGGAAGAATTGAGCTGATGAAGCTAGATACCTATGGTGCTCCATACAATGTTGGAGGTGGAAATCCTTCCAAGGATGCAGGTGGTCCGATGAAGGATAAGAATGGAAAGCAGATTTTTGCCCAGGGAGGATATTCCTCGCACAGCCGTGTTCACGAACAATTCGTTTTCAAGATTCCAGATAACATCACTTCGCACGAGGCTGGTCCTATGATGTGTGCTGGTCTTACGGTTTACTCTCCTCTCAAGCGTGCCAACACTGGTCCTGGGAAGAAGGTTGCTATCCTTGGTATTGGAGGACTCGGTCACTTCGCCATCATCTGGTAAGTCACTGCCTCTCATCCATTGACATTTATCTGACATGAATAGGGCTCGCGCATTGGGTGCCGAAGTCTGGGCTCTCTCGCACACCCCATCCAAAGAAGTCGAAGCTAAGAAGCTCGGAGCCCACCATTTCGTCTCCACTAAAGAGAAAGACTGGTTCAAGCCCCTCGCCTTCACATTCGACTTCATCCTCAACGCCGCCGACATGACTCACGAGTTCAACCTGCAAGACTATATGGGTACCCTAGCCGTCAACGGAGAATTCCACAACGTCGGTCTACCAGACAAGCCGCTTCCGCAGATGATGGCGCAGGATTTCGCGGGCAATGGCTGTAAGATTGCGGGTAGCCATATTGGAAGTAAGAAGGAGGCGATGGAGATGTTGAAGTTGGCGAGTGAGAAGGATCTGCATCCGATGATTGAGACGATTGATATTTCCGAGGAGGGATGCTCGCAGGCGGTGCAGAAGGTTAAGGAGAATGAGGTTAGGTATAGGGTTACGTTGACGGGGTTTCATAAGGCTTTTGGGACGGGGAAGAATTGAGTTCTCTGGGCTAGGGATTGTGCCGAGAGATTTTACGAAATGTTGATATGATGAAGTGTATGAGTATGAGCAGCATAGCTTAGAAGCATCATTGGTTGGTAGCCGGGTAGAAAAAATCAACAATTGTCAACAACAGATAATCATTATATTCAAAACATCTCAAGACTCAGTGTACAATAATAGCAAATGGGTAAGGTACTCGACTCACAGCATTTTCTGAATCCACAACGACCAGTTCACGATCCCGTTCCTACATACACACACCTCTCCGCTACGCTCCAGTCCGAAACCAAAACAGGCCTTTTTTTTTTTGAGAACTCGAACGCACTTCCTTCTATTTCAATTTCCATTGACACGTGCATGATAAACCACCCCCTACCCACCCTTCTGCTGCCCTCCCATCTAAATACCTACCTGCCTATCTGTCCACCTGCCTGCCTACCTACATGCTTACCTTCCATCGCATCGTGACAACGTTAGTGTAGACGTAACTATATCATGACTCGGGTCTTCGCCGTCTTCGCCGCTGCTGGTAGAATAATCGGTAGAATAAGCGGTACTGTGGTATGCTATGCTGTGACACACTGCGGAATTGCTCTTGTTCTTGAGTAGTCTTCTCGATGAGGAGGGGGAGAGAAGCGAGGTGAGAGGATGTTCCTGTTGCCCTCAACGAACTCTCCCCAAGGATCCGGCCCCCAGAAATACTTTCCACTATCCAAACCGTGCTCATCGATGTAGAAAAACAAAATGCTTGAAGCTGGTGTTGAGATGGGCCGCAAGACTAAGTTCACGAGCGATGGGTGAGAACTTAAAAGGATCCTTCTGAGCTGCGTTCCAATACCGAGGAAGACTCGCGATTCACGACTCGCGGCTCAACACCCCATGCCTTGCAATGCCATACAATATCTACTTTTTGTTTCTTTTCTCTGTGTCTCTCTTCTTTCTTCTCTCCAACTCAACTCAACTGAACATGGAACAAAAGCAATTCCTTCTCGACTGGGTAGTTCTGAATGAGATTGGTAGATGAAGGAGCGAACAATCAAATAAATCAAAAGATAGAAGTAAAGTCCATCCACGCCGATAGTTAGAACTTGACTTGACTTGACTTAGCTCGTAGTGTGTGCTACTCGCTCGCGATTCGTTACTTCAAAGTCGTGGAATACTGTACTTTACAATACAGTGCATCAAACTTTCACTCCTACGATGACTTACTTGCTGCTGCTGCTGATCTGGAAAGAGAACGAAAAGGAAAACGAAGCAAGGAACAAAAGCCAGAAAAGTCAGACACCTTGCAGTGGAAAAACTTGTCTTCATTCACAACAAGTGACTAGATGCTTTACTAGGTGGCAACACGGGACGGATATACCGACCTGACGATCCTCGGGACAGAGTGTTTAGTTTTAGTTTCTGATTTCAAAAAACTGTAATATGATATGATGTGCAGCGATCAGCGATACAGCCACAGCCACAGACGGGCGGAAACAGCTACTGTATTGGGAAGGCTATCGTGAGGAGAGTAGAGTTTAAGGTTTCGGGGTCCAGGTCAGGGTTGAGGAGTGGAGGAGAACCTTGGTTCAGACTTACCTGCAACTTCAGGCCTCAACATCATCATTCTCCCAAGTATGCAAAAGCAGTATCGTGGAGATGGGGAATCGACAGCGAGCTTTCATTGCAAGAGCATACCGTGTGAGGGAAGAGTACGCTACCTGCCCTGAAGTAGACGGGCTTTCTAGAATCTGATACACCTTGATAAAGCAAAAAGCTGACGTGGAGCGTGAAGCTATGCCATGTATGTTGTGGTGGGGAGAAGAGGATTCAAACAGGTACTCGGTAGCACCAGGTAGTATATCAGATATGCTCGCTTCGAGCGGTCATGGAGCTCGCGCTCAATACTGAGGATAGATAGGGTAACGAAAAGTCTCAAAGCAAGGTTGGATGAAGCTATCTAGAATCTAGACTTTCATAAGTTCATCTCGTTTACGCAAGAAGCTTCTTGTGACGGTCACTCAAGCTGGAGACCTACCTGCTAGACCCTTCCAAACCAAGATTCGAAATGAAGCTATTCCCAACCCAAAGCATCATGACGGATGGGGCACGTTAGCTCTCCCAACTAGCCACAACCCAGGACAACTACTTTGTTCGTAGTCTCCAACTGCCGGCCCGTGTAACCCTCACAGAAATATGAAGTGGTAAAAGTGGGGGAAAGGTTGGTTTCATTCTTCTAAGAGGGCTCGGAGCTTAAGGCTCTTCTGGCTGCTGACTAAGGTATTTGTCACCCTAATCCCTCCTACTCAGTAGCCGGCTTCCACACTCACATCCCGCATCGAGGGTTTCCATTTTGCACGTGTCAGTGGCTTGCGTCTGAAAAATTGCACCGCCACAAGCCACAAGTGTCGATCTTCATTCTTCGCCTTGATTCTTCCTTGGCATGTGTGACGTCGATGGCACGCATCGACAGCATTTGTGTGGCTTGTCTTCCCGATGATTCGTCGATCGGGGAGAAAAGACCCGCTTTTTAAAGGTTTTAACAGCGCGGCATGACGCTGCATGTGTTCGATCGAGACATCGCAAGGGGGAGATGAGGGAGTCGTCTAGACGGTCGAATGAGATGGTGCGTTTTGAGGAGAAAACAGCTAATTGCCTTGCTGGGAGTAAGGGTATGATATAATGCCAATTAATGATGGGGTGCTAGATCGAAGTAGGTGTTGTGTAAGTGGTGTGTTGATAACCTGCTCCTAGATGAGTGATGATCTTGGCGGAAACACAATATAATATATTGAGTTCCCCCCTCCCCAGTCTCACTTCAACTTTCATACAACAAACCACTCGTCTCAGGAGACAAACACAACACCACCACCACCACCAACAAACCCACGCCCTTCCATTCATCCAGCATCATGGGATTCGGCGGCGTCGCTCTCAAGAGCGTTTCGCTCTTCTTCCGCGCCATTGAATTCGGCTGCGCAGCCGTCATTATCGGCATCTTCTCCTACTATCTCGCCTCTCTGACCGACCACAACCTCCCCATCAGCGTGCACATCAAAGCCGTCGAAGGCATCTCCGGCGTAGCAGTCGTCTACACTCTCGCCGCCCTCGTCCTGGTCTGCTGTCTCGGCGGAATCGCATTCTTCTCTGCTCTGGGCATGGTCCTGGACTTTGCGTTCTGTGGAGCATTCGCTTATATTGCGTGGGTCAACCGTCATGCTACTGATGGGTCTTGCTCGGGCTTTGTGAGGACCGCGTATGGAAATGGGTATACGAATTTGAATAATGATGTTACTGGAGGTGATGGTGGGATTACGATTTTGCCGAGTTTGAAGACTGCTTGCAGACTTCAGAAGGCTGCTTTTGCGGTTGCCATTATTGGATGGTGAGTTCAGTTCCCATTCTCTCTTATTCTTCAATATACTTGAATCGAAGATCAACGCTAACACCATACCCAGCGTCTTCTTCTTCATCTCCATCTTCCTCGAATTCCTACTCATCAAGCACCGCCGCAAGGAGCGCGCCTTCGGACCCTCCCCCAACAACGGTTACACGGCCGGCTCCCCCAAGCGCAAGTTCTGGCAGCGCAAGTCCAAGAACAAGACCTATGCCGACAAGAACGCTGATACGCTCCCTACTCACGCCACACCTGCTGATATGCGCACGAGCTATGCTACGGATACCACTGCCGTGGGTGGCGAGCCCCCGCTTAACAAGTATGGCAATACGGCGGCGTATGGGAATGCGCCGGTTAGCAATGGGTATCAGACTACGACTACGACTCATGCGCCTGTGGCGGGGAATGGGGTTAGTCATGATGGGTATATGAGGTCTCATCAGCCTTATAATCAGAATGCTACTGGTACCTTTTAAGGGGTGACATGCATTGGAAAGAGTTTCTTTCGTTGGATGGGGTTGGGGATGGTATGGATGGCGTGTATGTATGTATGAGAGACGATACCATGATTATTTGTACTGCTCTACTGCTACGACCTAATACTTAATACTATTGTACATTATACCTCACTTCTTATTCACTATTCTCTTAAATTTTGCAAGTGCAACGCCGCCTGTGCTCGTCCATCTTGTCCGTCCTGAAAAGCCTCCCAACTCATCAGACAGTTCAGACCTCAGACTCCACAAGATCAGACACATGATGCCTGGCATCAGACCTTCAGCATATCGGATCAGCGCGTGCTTGGTTTCACAAAACACCTCTAGTTCAATCATTTTTACTACTCGAGCATTTCTTATCATTCAAAAGTCCCAACTAAAGCCAATCTTATTGACTTTAAGAGAAACGCAAATTCAAATTCCATTTTTCTTCTTCCTTGAAGTTTTCGCGAAGCCGTTTTTGGATTGGTTGTGTTGTAAGGCCGTAAAGTGCGTTACTTCACCCAAAAGTGTTCCTCAATCAGCAAAGGTCAGCCTGTGGCGCGCAGACTTCTGTTCCCCCAATTCGTTAGCGATACGGATGCTCCAGTTCATTTGAAATGAATTCGCAGTGAGTGCCTCATGTAATGACGGCTATACAGATCAGGGGTCGGCCAACTTTCGGATCGGAACGGGCGTGGTATATATGGGCGCCCCTCATCATCTTCTTCTTTCCTTCGTACGGGGCCTATAATACTACGAGTCGCCTTTGGTTCTGTATTCCAGTATAAGAGCACCGCGCCTCTACGTGTTGCGTCTTTACACCTCAGGTGGATTAGGGGGACTTTCGGTATCCTCAAATGGCAGAAACGTCTTTGAGCGTAAGACCCTTTTTGCGCGGGCACCCATAGAACTTATCAAAGACTTACATTTCTAAGTAAAGGAATGTTAATGTGAGAATGGTTTGTTGTTTTTGTTGAATTGGATTTTTGTTTTGTGCTTTTTGTTTCATTAGATGTAGCTAGCTGCTATGAATTTTTGGCGCTGGAAGATGAAGACGGAGCGAAGTGCTTGTTGACCAGCGAGCCAGTTGAAGGGATACATACTAAGTTCGTATTGTAGCGGGATTCTGTTCCATGCACCCATCAAGATCAGAACCAGTTCGGGTTGACGTAAGTGATTAGCAAAGGCGGCATGAAGAGTTATTTCCGTGGCAAGCAAAGTTGCTTGGTGCGGAGGTACATGTACAGCGGTTGACGAACTACTGCCCTCATCTCAACCTTGGTATCGGTTTTTTGAACTTAGTAATCACGACTCCAGTGAAAGGGAAAATCTACAGAAATGGGACCTTTGTACTCCGCTAGGCTTAGGGAGTCAGTCTAGGCGCCTTTTGTTTGTTCAGTTTCGATGTTTACTCAAGAAGTTATGTGGTATTGAACTCTGGTGTTCGGGGGACGTCCCCTTCGACCAGGAGTAACACTTACCGCTGGACTTCGTACCTCCGTTTGAAGGTTTCTGTTTCATGACCAATCCTGCTACAGGATGATGGTCACATAAGGACAATCAGGGGCCAATTCGTGACCGGTGAAGCTAGGTGCAAGCACGGAATCGAAAATATGAATATTTCTCCACAACTACTGGACAAAATAATTCTCTACTGGTAAACGAGCTTTGAAACTTCTACAGAGTACTATCTGCGAATTTTCGAGAGAAAATATCTGTAATCGAGTTAAGCTAGAAACGATGTATATCGAGTCGTGAGGCTGATTCTCGCTTCCCCGGTCATGAATTGGCCGGCCTCAATTTCAATTGGTCACTGAACCAACAATCCTCATGGACAGGATTCGGCCGCATCCCCCTGCGTCAAACTCAGCTCCCAACCGCGGGGTTCGCTGGGGCCTTTAAGGTTTACCACGGGCGCTAAACGGATATACAGAGGTTGTTGCAAATCTGCCTAGCGCCTGTTGGTTTCAGTAGAGCTGCCTTGACGCTTGAGGGCATTGTCACAGCTTCTCCTCTTCCTTTTCTTGATCTACTACTGTACATTCAAGCAGATTTGGAGATCGTTTTCTGCTCTTGATTCTGCCCTCTTTTGGTTACAATGTCGGGATCGTCGGGATCGGGGGAAGGAGAGACCAATGCTAAGCGAATTATCCAGGAGATAGTTCGGAGTCATGGCTTCGTTCAAGAAAGTACCCTCCAATTAATCAACTCCTTAGTCAGTCAAGACGCACGACGGGAGGTCGAGGAAGCGCTACTTGCAAAAGACATCCAAATCGGCTCCTCAGTCCTTACGTAGGCATTTTCTTCGACACGAAATACGTTGCTGGGACTGACTTCAGCAGGCTAGCAAAAAACCTGTACACAAGCCAGGCACGATTTGTCTTTGAACTTCTCCAGAATGCAGACGACAACCATTACACAAAAGGGCAGGATCCCTACGTAGAATTCCAAGTCCATCCGGATCGAATTCTCATCGAATGCAACGAAGATGGCTTCACACCGCGAAATCTCACAGCAATTTGCGATATCGGGAAGAGCTCCAAGACCGGATCACAAGGCTACATTGGCGAGAAAGGTATCGGATTCAAGTCAGTCTTCATGGCGGCTTGGAGGGTGCACATCCAGTCCGGGAACTTCTCGTTCGACTTTGTGCATCGAAAGGGCGATTCAGGAATGGGCATGATCACCCCAATCTGGCAAGAACGAAGAGATCCCACACTCCCATCCGACTTGACTAGAATCACGCTGTATCTGCATGATCAGAGTGATCCTGCTGAGCGCGAAAGAGAGCGTCAGATTATCAATCAGCAGTTTCTGGAGCTACAGGATACACTCCTCCTATTTTTGAGAAAATTACGCAAGATCGGGATCTCGTTCCACGACGAGCAAGGCCGTCGGACGAGACGCATAGTGTTTACTCTCAGCAACATCGAAAACTCAAACGCTGTGGTCATCCAACGGACGTGTACCGATGCAGAGCAGGATCGGAAGCGAACCTACCACGTCGTCAAGCATATTGCTAGAGGACTTGCCAGGAGTGAGAACAGAGACCTGACTGGTGATGAGCAGGCTACCAGATCCTTTGCGACATCCGAGATTGTTCTTGCTTTCCCCGTCACCGAGGATCCAGAGACTGGAGAGGAGGTGCCTGTGATTGAGTCCCAAGAACTGTTTGCATTTCTGCCTGTCAGAAAGATGGGCTTCAATGTAAGTGACTGCTATATTTACGCTGCCCAAGCTTGTTAATATCCACGCAGTTCCTGATCCAGGCAGATTTTGTCACCCAGGCAAATCGACAAGACATTGTGATGACTTCTCAGAGGAACCATGGGCTTATCGAGGCTATTGCGGATGCCTTCATTGCGGGCGTATTACAGCTCTGCCAGCAACGAACCCTCGAGTACAAATGGATGAGATACCTGCCGCAAAACAATTATCCATGGGATGGCCTCTGGAAGGATCTCATTTCTAGCATCAAGTCCAAACTTCAAGACTTGGCTGTCTTTCGGTCTCTTGAACGAAACACACGTCGCACAATCAAGGACCTCTTTTATCGGCATCCTTTGTACAACGATCAACATGGAGCTCCACTTTTCGCCGACTTACGCCCAGAAGTCTATTTATCTGATTCTTATGCTGATTCAGACATCCACATCCTCGAAAACTTTGGCCTCAAACAATTGGTGTTCGATAAGATAATTGCAATGGCAAGGCAAGATCTGCTGGCAGCACCTGAGGATTCGAGGATTAAAAGTCGACACACCGATCACGATTGGCACACCAGGGTTTATAAAACATTAAATATTGCTTGGGAATACGAATGGTCTTCATGCATACGAGATCTCAAACAGCTGAACATCGTTCCACTCCAGGATGGGTCGTGGGTCTCCTCAGGCTCTGGGAGTATCTTCTATCCTAAGTACGGCGATGTAGCGATTCCAAAGGACCTGGGAATGAGACTGGTCCACCCGACGGCAACGAGAAACGAAAAGCGTTGTGCTTTCTTTGATAATTTGGGAGTTCATCGACTCAACGCCGCAATCGTAACCAGCATTCGTGACCGCATTCTTCACCCGTTGACGTCGCCGCTGAGGATCGTCGACCTTCAATCTTCTGTCGAGCGAATGAGATTTCTGTTTCTTACGCAGCACCTCGATCCTGAAGAAGACTGTGATTTATCAGACAAGTTCATGGTCTATGATCAACTTGACGTCGCAATTTATCCCAGTGTTACGGACTTGTACATTTCAAATGATGACCCCTACGGTGCTGAGCTCTTTCTCCGGCAAAAAGGTCGTCAAGTTCACTGCGTCAACGCGAGGTACTTTGAGGGAATCCCTTCAGTCACACCTGGCTCGAATCGTACGTTGCATCAATGGATGCATCAACACCTAGGCATTCGGCAACACCTCCGGCTGGTCTCGTCTGACCAAACATCGCTCTCCGTAGAGTGCTTGGACACGGCCACAGCCCGACAAGCAGAGTTTCTCGGCTTCCTGGGACATCTTTGGCCCTTCGAAGGGAACATTGTACTCACAGCAGCCCCACTATTAACTGCTCTGAAAGCGACACCAATTCTTTGCATGAGCGGGGAGAGTGAAGAACTTCGCGACACATATCTTCCTCTAAAGCCGCTCTTAGACGTGTATAGACACTTCTTGGATACTGAATACTTCCCATTCATTCAATCTTCCGAATTGTCCAGCCAGGACCAGGTTCCTGATCTCTGGTCCTTTCTCGTAAGAGACCTTGGCGTTGGCTACCAAGATAATGTCAGCTTCCGACTGGAACTAATGAGATTCCTCAAAAAGGCGAATCGTGATGCAGGGACCCTAGACAATCCATCGCGTGTGCTTGACTTATACCAGTCACTTGATGCCTGCTTGAGAATGTCCCAGAATCCAGAGGCAAATAAACGAAAGATCTTGTGGGAATCCTTAGAGAATCACCAGGTTGTTATTGTACCTTACTAACTGGATCTATAGGGATGCTTTCGATACCCATAACCTCATCTTTGTTCCTCAATATCAATCTGAGCTAGCATTGTGGACTAGGCCAGATGAGTGTCTTTGGGATGCGCCTAGTTCATTCTGCACCAAGGTCCCTCTGAAGAAAATTTATACTTCTGTTTTCTCTGGCGCGAGCACTGAGCTAGGCCATGTGGCAACATTCTTCCGTGAGACACTGGGCATCGATGACATAGATTGGCGTAATGTGATCGAGGAACTTGAGGATTGGAAACATGAAGAAAATATCAGATGCGAAGTGGTCAGGCAACTTTTCAGCACATTATCTGAGAATCTACCGACTGACGAGGATGAAAGACAAGAGATGAGGTGATCCACCCCAAGAATTTGACGATACAGAGTTGACTGTTGACAGAGAATCTTTCGAGGATAATGCTCTCATCTACTTTGACCACAACGGTGCCCCAGGATGGCACAAACCATCAGAGTGTGTATGGTCTGACACAACGCATATCCACGGAAAGATTGCAGTCAACGCTCAGTACAGCGATCTCAATTATCTCTTCGTTGAAATCTTACAAGTGCCCCAGCTGGACCTGATGATGGTTCACGACCAGTTGCTAGCAGCAAATCGTCTAAACCTTCCTGTCTCGGAAGTCAAGGAACTTTTGAAAACACTGAACTCGTTCCTTCGCACAGAAGCAAATCCGCCAAGCCCAAGCCGGCTTCTTAATTCCCGGGTGTTTCCAGTCAAAGAACCGAGCAGCGGTAACGCCGTTCTCTGCACTTCGAACTCACAATTTGTTCTGGTTGACCGTGAGGGTCCTCCCAGTCGATTCATAAGGTTGGTCAAAGTGCTAGATTTCACGCTGCCGGAAATTCGTCAACTCAAGCCACTTCTCTCATGGACCCGTCTCGAGTCCAGATATTTGTCCCAGCGTATGAGGGAGATATCCCGCGTGGGTGATGGATTACAGCGCCCTATCTCTCAACCCCATCGCGACTTGAGAAGGAAAGCTGACGCGCTTCTACGGTAAGCACAACTTCCCACTTGGGAGATTCAGTGATTTGACATAAACAGAATTACTGCCGCCTTCAATAGCCCAAGGTATGCCGCTGACCCTGCTGGACTCTATCATGTTCTTCGCACCGCAGTCACGGTTGAGTGTGGAGTGATCTCATCGAGTCTATCCTTGGAGCAGGATGGCACTATACATGAAATACAAATCGGCCAAAGCGAGTTACACATTGACGATACCAGCCCCCTAACAATCTACGTCCCGAATGATACAGAATCCCAGGAATGTTGCTTCAAGTTTGATTTACCGCACCGCTTTGCTTCATGGATGATGACTGACCCTACAACGGGAATACAAGGCAAGATTGAAGACGGCGCTGTCAATGTCATCAATTCCATATTGAATTGTCTCATTTCAACGACTGGCAGGATTTTAGAGAAGGAAGGGATCCCTGACCTTCCCGAAATTGCTGACTATCCAGTCATTAACTTGGATCTTGAGCCTGCTGCGGGCACAGGCATGGCCGTTCCCGCTGATTCAGGTCCTCGAAGTGAGCTCCTACCATTGACTCCGAGTAGAGCGCAAGGAAGTGGAAGACTCGCCTCCCAGGGGTCAACATTTTCAACACCAGCGACACCACGATCCCAAGGGGGCGTGGAAAGCACTCCTGGTCATCCTACACCCGTGACCGACCCCGAAGACTACGATAGCGGGGACGATCCAGGTACTCCAAATGTTGGTGACTCAATACCGCCACCCCAATTCCGTGTCCCAGAGCAACAATTAGAATTACAGTACCGACGACTTTTGGAGAGGGTCGTCGCCTTGGCTAGGAGAACAAGCCTACCTAACAATTTCGACGATCTTTCTAACGCATTTCAAAGCCTGTCCGTTGGAGATGACCCTTTTGAAGGGGTGTATTACGCCTACGATTCACACGACTGGGAGCACAGAAAGAGAATTGGCGCTGCGGGAGAATTATTCGTAAGTAAGCCCGGGTCCCAAAGAGGCCATCATTAACGGCTCGCACAGGTGTTCAAAGTTTTGTTCGGCATTCAAGATCTAAATTTCGATCTGGAAAACTGGCGTAGCAGCATCCGAGGGTATGCTAAGGTTCTTCCCGAATTTCGGCATTTGGAGGCCTGGCCGGGACGCGAGACTTCTGATCTCGTGTACGATGATACAAATGGTGTCTTCACGCGCTTGATGATTTCGTTGGGGTACTTGAATGCGGATCACTGGGCGAATAAGACGCCCAGGTACTACATTGAGGTTAAGTGCACAACGGGAAATTGTGAAATGCCGTTCATTGTCAGCCAGAATCAGGTTGATTTGGTAAGTGCAATCAGAAATTTGAAGAGAGCAATGAAACGCAACTGCTAATGATGAATTTCCTCCCAGATGGAGAGCACAACTAATGGCCCGCGAGGAAACGAAAATCAGAGTGCGGTATATACATTGTTCCGTGTGTTCGACCTTGGCCAAAGCTCGATGGGACTTAAGATCTATGTGGACCCCGCAGAACAGAGGAGACTTGGCAAGCTTGCTTTCACGTCGGAGAAGTACTCTGTTGTTCCTACGGGACGGCTAGGCTGAGTGTCAGGGAGTGGAAACGGATCCCAGGGAATGATTCGGTGGGAAACTGCAGCTGGGACAGACAGTAAGGTAGGATGTGGTCTATGGTATGGTGTGCAGGCTGTATCAGGGCGTACTTAGGATACTGAGGGTCTGCTTCGGCAGTTACTCATCACATTTCACATGGTTTCTACAGTATTTCGAGACGCCCAACTTCAGTTGTAACAATATCAAATGTAAAGTACTAGGTTAATTAGTCAAAATGCAGAATATCAAGTACTGCTATTGACATTATGTCGAAAGAGCTGCAGCAGGATTTAGAATAGTCCTTTTGGTGAAGGTTTAATTTACTTATTTCAAATCGTGGCTCACTTGCTTGAGGCTGCTTTGAGTCTGTTAGAGCTTTTAGTCGTCAAGTGTATGTTTTCGCTTGGCGAAGCGAGTTATTGCTTTATGTCCGCTCTGATTCGATTGCCAAAGGTCCAGTGAAGGTTGGACCTCGAAGCAAAAAGACCATCAATACGTGCATACTCCATGTTTCGCGCTGCTGTACTCTGCTTTGTTTTTCTAGGGCTTGCCATTGGTACCCGTGTCTCTGCAGCACCTTGGGAGAAAGGAGTGGGTGAGCAAGTAAGTCCAGTAGAACCAATAATTCGAATCCATCTATTCGTTCAACGATTATTGCGTTTCTTCAGCAACAATGCAATGTCGAGTAACACACACAGATGTATGTTCTTGGGTGATTTCACTTTCGCACACGACGTCGCGGGAGAGTATGCATGACCTCCATGGAAGAAGGCGATCGGGTAAAGTCAACAGAACGATTTCCCATTCCCCCTATCACAACGCAGCCGCAATAATTTGACGAGCCGCTTCATTTCCTTCCGGTCAGCAAAGTCCCATATAGCTAAACTCTGAGCTGAACCTCGACCGCAATGTACACAGATGAATGATTATGCTTGGCTTTGTTCTCAGCAGCGATTTGTGGAAGTTCAATTTACGGTTAAAGAGTAAGTTTATTTACACGCATCCTTCTTCGGAGCGAGATTGCCATATTTGCTTGAGGCTTCCTGGAGGGGACGTATTGTAATGGCTTTGTCAGTGGGAGCTTGGTATCAGATATTGAGCTTTTAGAGTTGATTCGATGATTTCCCTCGCGGAAGAGGCTGGTTTGGGAAGGACGATTGAGAGGTCTATTTTCTCATCATCTTGGAAGAGAGGGATGGGACCACCATACTCCGTTTTTGGAGGAACGCCGTGAACCTGGATTGTTTCGTTGGCCACCAGAGTTTTTGCGACTTAATTACGGGAGCTGGGATAAGGTGTGAAGACATAACTTTGAAGCTTTGTCGGCCGACGCCGAGGGGGAAACATTGGTATATAAGAACAGCAACCACTCCCACTCCCCCCTCGAAATCAAAAAGTGCCAGTCTACCAACTCTCCAGCCCAAGCAAAGGACCATCAACACCACCTCGCAATGCAATCTCTACCATCCTTCGTTGTCATGCTCCTTTTGTTACTTCTCTCTCCTCTACCATGCACACTTGCCCTCCCAGCAACGACCACGACCGCTGTCGTCCCCAAAATCCACGAGATAGACACACGCTACAACTCCACGCGTGCTATCTTCCCTCTCCCACGCTTCGATAAGACTGGTAAGATACAGAGTCGGAACCCGTTTAATCCCAAGTCGAATGCTTGTCGGATCTCGATGTATAGGGATTTGTATAATCAGTATCACTGTGACACTGGTGAGTAGTTTTTTTGTAGGCTTGTGGATTCGAGATGGAGATGACGAATTGGTTGAAGTTGACATGTGTATTGGAATGTGATTTTGTTGATGTTGATGTCAAGCTTGACTTGGACTTTAATTTCATTATTTTCATGCTTTTTCTTTTCTTTTGATTCATCGCTCTTCTTCAGCCGAGACTTGGCCCTTTCTCTGTTTCAATCTTTCCTGCTTTCTCCCTTCAACATATCATGCCATCTATTTCATCCATCCCATCGCGCGCCCCCCCCCACCTCACTAACCCTCTCCTCCCTCACCCAGAATGCCACAACGACTACTTCCTCGTCGAAGAGGTTGTCGTAGCAGACAACAACTCCAACGAGCGGTACGCGACCTTCCCCGGCCTGCCCGCAAACGGACAGTGGAGGTTCCAGACTCTGGACAGACATCGAGGGTTTCAGGTTTTTCTGAAATATCAAAGTGCGCAGGACTGGTATGGGTTCAGGGAGGCGTATCTGCATTTGGAGGGGCATAAGGCTGGGGATGATAGAGGTTGGTTTTGTTTTTTCTTTGCCCTTTCTTGATGAGGTTGTCTTTGCGTTTGATATCCGACCCGCTTGGGTTCGGCATTATTCCTCTGAGGGGGTCGAGCTAGGTGGGCTATGGAGGGATATAATCTGGTTGGGACGGAATCGTGCTGATTTGTTGATCTCTGTAGATATGATTCATGGTGGTGACTGCTATTATGATGGTGGGTCCGAGCTTTGGGGACAGAATGGGAGGGCACATTGTTTTCTGTGGTGTGATCAGTTGAATTGGTGAGTGATCTTCGCTCGGGCGCGGAAATTGGCTTGAAAGATCGAGAATGGTAGAGAAGACAGATGTAGTAGAGAGTAACTTTTGATCAATCACAATAGCCATACAATACACGCTGGGTATAATATCTTACATCTCAATCTCCTTCCTTATAATTTACATGACGAAATTAATCGTCTTCCCATCTCTAATCACAATCATCTTCTTCGCTTTCCTGACATCAACACCCTTCCCTCCTTTCCCCATCAACTTCTCCCTCCCCTCATCCGTATCCAGGATCTGCTTCTTCAGCCAAGCTTGCAATTCCGGCCCTGAAAGCCCTTCTCTTGGAATTGGGATCTTGACAACGCATTTCATCTTTCCGTTGATTTGGACTACGCAGGTTCGTGTTGTAGGGGCTAGCATACTGAATGTTCCGTCGACGGTGGGGAATGTTGAGGCGAAGACGGAGGGAATAGTAGGTCGATCGGACATTAATCTGAGGAATGGATTTTCCGGACGAGTGAGATACGTCCCCGTTTTAGAGGCAGCTCGAAGTTGCGGAAAGGTAGACATGACATTACGGTACCAGTTGAGGAACTTGGTATATAACCATAGAATCGGCGTGTCAGAAGACGATGTTGGTGCGATATTGAGAAGTGTCCAACATTCTTCTGAGAAGGCTGGAGTTATGGGAGCCATCATCTGTATTAAAGTCCTTGTGGCGTGTAGCGAGAGTCGGTAGTCGGGTCTGTAGAGTGTCCCTGTAGGATCGCTCAAGTTAATATTGACGTCGTTGTACTCTGCTATAGTATTCGTGAGAGTCATCAAGTCCGAAACAACGGTGTTGAGTGAGTGAGTCTTCCCGTATGATTGTGTTACATTTGATATGGTGGCTTGTACCGATCGCCATAATTCGCGGTCTTTTGCCACTGATTCGGACCAAAACTTCAATTGGTCATTAGCTTGCTGGTCTCCTGAATCCTTGGCCAATTCTGCTCCCTGTCCGATACTACTGATTATCTGTCTTCTTTCGTTTGACAGGCTCCAGAAGGCCGCTAAAAATTGCTCCAAAAATTCCGTTTCTGGTACACCCTTTGTGCGGCGCGAGGGTGTTTCGCTGCTGAGAAAGTAGAGCTTAGGATTGAACTGATTTAGTTCGTCCGAAGCAAGCCAAATATCCTTGTTCTTCAGTATCATCTCGTAAAGTCTCCGAAGCCATCGAGTAACTCCTGCAATTTTCTCTTCATCCCATTCGAGTACCTCGCTGACTGGAGCTTGGAACAAAATGTGAGCTCTGGTAGCATCTGCCCCATATTTAGTCATGCAAGTCCCGGGATCTACACCGTTGTACTTTGATTTGGACATCTTCTCAAAACTGACGTTTGCTATTTCGTCGGTGGCAGTGATAAGAGGCTTAGACGGGTCTGTGAGGTCAACTTCATCAGGTTTAAGAAATCGTCCAGTATTTGGATCTGAGTACGTCTTTCCATGGACCATTCCTTGAGCCAAGAGCTTTTTGAAAGGTTCCCCGATAAACTTTGCACCGTTTGGCCAAAGCGGCGTTGTGGCCAAGAACTTGGAAATGAATCTTGAGTATAAGAGATGCAAAATTGCATGCTCTACACCTCCGATATACAGGTCTACCGGCAGATTTGCATTTGCCGCCTCCGCAGAGAAAGGCGAATTGGGATTCTTCGGATCTGGAAACCTCATGAAATACCAGCTGGAATCAACAAATGTATCCATCGTGTCTGTATCCCTTTTAGCAACTTCCCCGCACTTTGGACATGGTGTGTTGATCCAATCATGAGCATGTTCAAGAGGATTTCCAGTCTTTCCCTTGGCCCAGTGGCTATCCACAGGGGGGAGTTCAACAGGAAGTTGATCATCTGGGACAGGGACAGCGCCACAGCTACCACAGTGAATGATTGGGATTGGTGTTCCCCAATATCTCTGTCGACTGACCAACCAGTCTCGCAGTCGCCAAGTTTCTGCCTCTGATCCGAGCCCCTTCGACTTCAAAAGATTGACAATTTTCTTCGTAGCAACTGCGGTCGTCAGACCAGCGTGAGGCCCACTGTGCTTTGTGAGATGTCCATGATGAACAAAGGGGCTGGTTTGGAGAACACTTGTAGCTTCATCTGGCGACTGGGAGATGACGAATCGAACTGGATCATCATCACGATTGTGTTTCCAAAAAGAATGATCTCGAGTATCGTGGCCTGGAACACCCATTACTGCTCCATCGCCATAATCTCCAAGAACATACGGGGCAACGTAGATCGGGAGGGAAGCTTTGGTGGCATCTGGTGTAGAGTCCTCATAGGCAAGGGGATTCAGAGCCCTCACATGTGGAAGTAGGTATCCGACTTTGGAATCTTGTGGAAGAGCTGGAATGGTGTCGAGAAAAGCTTGCAGTTCTACGTCGGCTTTTGCTAGAGACTGAACAATAGGGTGCGTTGCAGCTAAAGCAAGATACTGCACACCGTAAATGGTATCCGGTCTGGTAGTGAATACCTCGATATCGGAATGTGTTTGCTGATCGTATGCCACGACTGGGAACTTAATTCGAGCTCCTGTAGATTTTCCAAGCCAGTTCTTCTGCATTGACAAGACTCGTTCTGGCCACGACCCGTTCTTCTCAAGCTCCTTCAATCCATCTAGCAATTCTTGTCTGTATTCCGATATTTTGAAAAACCATTGTTTCAACATCTTCTTCTCAACCTTGGCTCCAGACCTCCACGAATATCCATTTGAATCCACCTGTTCGTTTGCCAAAACAGTCTTGTCCACAGGATCATAGTTTACCAATGATTCTGCTTGGTATGCGAGGCCGGCTTTATGAAGCAGGAGGAAGAGTTGCTGGGTATGCCTATAGAACTCGGGCTCGCATGTTGCAAATTCCTAACAGATCAGTACTGTACATCTTGGAGGAGCAGACCACATACCCTATCCCAATCCCATTCTCCGTTCATGGCCTCCAGTTGTGACTTCATCTTCTGGATATTCTGCTTCGTCCACGTTGCTGGTTCGACCCCTCTTTCAATTGCTGCATTCTCTGCCGGCAAGCCAAAAGCATCCCATCCAATTGGGTGCGTCACTTCAAAGCCTTGCATGCGGTGAAATCTTGCCAGCACATCTGAAATGGTGTAGACTCTGAGGTGACCGAGATGTAGATTTCCAGAGGGGTACGGAAACATAGGAAGTACGTATTTGCGGTCTTTGCTTTCGTTAAACAGCCCATCTTGGTACTTGTCCTTGATGGCCTTATTCTTCTCCAGAAACTCGTTCGCATGTTGTTTCCGTTTGCCCTGTCCAGTTTTCGACGCCTCCTCCATTTCACCCCAATTGCGCAGAATTGCCTTGTGCTCTTCCGGGATGGCACCTTTGGCTACTCCTGCACTTGAATTGTCTTGCCTCTCTTCCTCCCATTTTGCCCGCCATTTTTTGTCCAGTGCTGGAAGATCAAGACTGTTGTGGGAAGATGACCTGATTCCTCGTCTGAGGCTCGGACAACATCTTCCTCCAAAAATCGGTCGGTAAGCAGACAGGACCCTCCGTTGCCCGTTTCTGCCGATTGCCGTCAACATATCGTCTGCCGTGCATTGTGCACTATGGCAATCGCATCATTGTGTAGTTGGGAATAGCTTCATTTCATAATTGATTGTTGGAGAGCTTGGAGCTCAAACAAAAATATATAGGTCCGTGCAATCCATGCACGGCTGATGAGACAAGCTCCGCCAAGCTCCGAGGACAAAGCAGAAGGAGAACGAAACGTCCAAACTCTGCAAGCATCAACCATCACGCAGCAGTCGCATCTCCACGTCGCTTCTTTTCTCTAATACTTTGCTCTTCGAGTACATATTTCCACACTCTCGATATCCCGTATATCTCCTGTTCCAACCCTACGACTTCACGACGACATGATCCAGAAAATACAGTAATACAAGCCTCCCAGCACCATTCAATTACATTCCTCTGCCAGAGCATGAGGACATAAAGCACGAATATCATGTCACGACCCTTTTCGAACCTCCAACCTCATGCGCGCGACTCCCTAGAATTGGCCAGTCTGGCCTCGAGTTCCCCTGGTGCAAGAACATCCTCGTCCTCTTCCCGATCGGGAATCTCATCCTCAAGAAAGCTTTCCCTAGAGGCAGACGACCCTCTCGATGCACGGAATCCAGCTGCGAATACTCGGGGCAATCGATCATATTCCAACTCTTCTGTCTTCGACTTCACATCCAATCTCTATCCTCTCTCGTCCACGTCTGGGAATGGCTATGCGCCGATTGGAGCCCCTATATCCTCTTCGAATGGACAGACGGCATTAGGGGGAGGATCGTTGGAGAAGCACAAGACGTTGACATATCTAAACGGACTGTCATTGATAGTGGGATTGATAATCGGGTCTGGAATCTTCTCGTCCCCGAGTCAGGTTAATGCAAACGCTGGATCCCCAGGAGCGTCGCTGATAGTATGGACTATTGCTGGAATATTGGCATGGACGGGGGCGTCTAGTTATGCAGAGCTAGGAGGAGCTATACCACTGAATGGAGGGGCGCAGGTTTACCTTTCCAAGATTTATGGAGAGCTATCTGGCTTCCTGTTTACCTGGTCCGCGGTTATGGTGTTGAAGCCAGGTTCAAGTGCAATTATATCTATAATCATGGGGGAATATCTCGTTCGAGCAGCTATTGGAGCAGAAGCAGAGAGTGTTAGTTCTTGGATCAACAAAAGCGTGGCGTTGGTTGGATTATTCGCGGTCACATTGCTGAATTGCATCTCGACTAAACTCGGGACGAAGATGGGGGATATGTTTATGTTCTTCAAGTTCGTTGCATTGCTTGGTGTTACGGTCGTTGGCATAGTAGTTGCGCTCACAGGATTTTCGACGTCTGGTAATGCGAATCAGGATTGGAAGGAAAAGGGATGGTTTGATGGGACTAGTAAGAGTGCTAGTTCTTGGGCTGTTGCGCTCTATGCTGGACTCTGGGCCTTTGATGGATGGGACAATGTGAGTACTGAACTTCGAGAAGGGAGACGTTGCTAATTTTCAGACCAACTACGTTGTAGGAGAATTTCGAAACCCTACCAGAGATCTACCCCGCGTTATCCATACCGCAATGCCTCTGGTCATCCTCTCCTACCTCCTAGCCAATGTCGCATATTTCTTCGTCTTGCCTCTAAGCACCATCAATCACTCCAATACCGTCGCTGTAATGTTTGGTAGTAAAGTGTTTGGACCGATTGGATCTCTCATCCTGGCATTGATCGTGTCGGCATCCTGCTTTGGGGCTTTGAACGCAACGACATTCACATCTGGGAGGTTGGTCTATGTTGCTGGAAAGGAAGGACTTCTTCCAGCAGTGTTTGGAAAGATCGGAGTCGGAAATAGTGCCGAGCCAAATATCAATACCCTCCGAACTCGAAATTGGGCATCGAAGACTTTGGCCCGCATGTTTGGAGACGAGGAAACCGGGCTATTCTTCACACCAGTCAACGCCATGATTCTAAACGCCGCTCTAACAGCAGGTTACATCCTTGTGGGCGAATTCGGAACATTGGTGACATTCTACGGCGTCGCAGGCTACACATTCTACTTCTTTACGGTTCTCGGCCTCATCATCCTCCGAGTGCGAGAACCAAATCTGGAGAGACCGTACAGGACGTGGATCACGACGCCAATCATCTTCTGCTGCGTGAGTCTTTTCCTGCTGAGCAGAGCGGTGTTTGCAGAGCCGTTGCAGACTGTGATTGTGGTTTTGTTTATTGGTGCTGGAGTACCGATTTATTATTGGAGGATACGAGGGAGGGATCAGGGGAGTAAGAGGGAGAGAGGGGAGGAGGAGATTGGGTGGAAGTTTTGGAAGAGGTGGCAGAGGTAGTCTTGACAAGTTTGAGCTGGGTTGAATATCATGCGTTGAGTCTGCTCTTGTTGGTTTTGATTTTGATTTTACTCTTAGATTTCCCTTCTCCTGGATATGAGTATCTTTATGGACCCGCCAAGTGGCATATGGTCCACGACCCACTTCAGTCATCCCTCTCTCAATTTTCCGCCCCTCCAAATATTACAGTATTCCAGAGGCCCAAGAGAAACTAAAAAAAAAAAAAAGAAAAGAAAAGAAAAGAAAGAACAGTGTATTGATCACTACGAGGGTCGAACTCGCGACCTTGGCGTTATTAGCACCACGCTCTAACCAACTGAGCTAACTGTTTGATGTTAGTATTTTCTTTGACTCGAGATAAGAATGTAACGTGAGGTGTACTTACGCGATCTTTTCAGGTGTCGTGATGTCGAAGATTTCGCTATTTGGATAGGTAAGCGAGATAGTTATTTGTGTGCCGAGGAGAGGGCGGGAAGCGACAAGGGGGTGAGTAATGGAATCCACTGTCTTGCACCTGATCTCTGTTCGCATTTGAAGCTCCACTTACTGATACAGTATAGTATTGTGAAGTGGGCAGTAGGTTTAGAATGACATGCCAGGGCATAGAGAGAGCTGCTGGGTAATGCCAAGTAAGGCTAACGAACAGAAGCACTTTGCTTACGCTTAACGACGACGAACCAATTTCTCGCAGATAATACATGCATCACATGTTCCCAAAAAGACAAGAGTACTTCCCCAAAGAATGTATTGATCAACTATCAGCTCTACCCAAAAATGCAAATCTGCTTCCTCCATTCCTCCCTTCCCGAAGACGAGAGAGACGAAAGGTCGCTAGATCTGGAAAACACGGTATCGCCTCAGTCAACACTACACAAAGATACCCAGTACAAAAGAAAGCCACCACTCAAGCCAATCAGCAAGCTGCACAAGTCCCGCACCTAATCGCCGCAAACACATTCTGCACGCACTGCTCCGATATCCCAGGCGGGAGCATGATGAAGGACGGTGGTACGTCGCCTGTGCTGGGTGGCTGGGGAGGCTGGCCTTCCGGTGTGGAGACTGGAGGAGGAGGGTATGGTGGATCAATTGCGATTGATGGTATTGGGTAAGCCTCGCCGTCTGTGGAGGTGGGAGACTCGATCAAGTAAGCGGAGTCATGAGCGTCGTTGTTGCAAGGGGTTTGGACGTCGTAGTCACCGTGCTCGAACAGCTGGCAGGAGTTCACCGGGTATTTGCTGTTATGGCCTTGGCGAGCCGTGTACAGAACCCTGTGGTGTGGATATCAGCTTGGTTTGAGGGTGAAGTGTGAATGATGAGGAGAACTTACGACTTGCAGTTGGGCGTGCCGGCGCAGATGTGGATGCAGTATTGTAGAGATGGGACGTCTGGGACGACTGTTATCTCTTTCTTGCCGCCGTCCACATGACGACAGCAGAGGATGTAGAAGGACTTGTCTGGGCCGGCGACATATCTTCGATCCTGGGCTGGAGTGTGGAGACTGGGTCAGTACTTGTCTTGACTTGAATTTAGAAGAATGAAAAGACGACTTACAGTTTGGACAAACAGCTTCAGGCACAGTCGGAGCATCCAGAAGCTCGATACGGCTTCGTGGTGGGCATTTGTATGTGCCTTGCGAACCCGTCGTAACATCAACTGGTTTGCCTGTCGAGTCGAACGATCCTCCGAACGGTCCCTTGATGACATCTTCTCCTCCTGAACTAGGGCGAGATCCATCGGGATTCAATGGTGTCTCGCCGGTTTCTCCTGGCTGCTGCACTGGAATCCCACCACTCTCGTGCGAGCCTGATGTTGAACCTCCACCCTCGATTGGCTTTGTGGTCTCAAATGGCTGACCGGTTTGATCGAATCCTCCCCCGGATGGACCCTTGATGATGCCATCGCCTCCTGTCTGGGGAATCTGCGATGGAATACCACCAGTTTGACCGGGTTGCTGGATGGGGGTATTTCCGCTGCCTCCTCCTTCGATGGGCCTACCTGTTTGGTCGAAACTGCCTCCGAATGGGCCTTTGATAGGTTGTTGCCCTTGGGCAGTTGGGTTTGTGCTCGGCTGATCACCAGTTGTTGGCTGTGAGGGGACTCCCCCGATACCTTGTTGACCTGTGGTGTCTATTGGTATGCCAGTCTGATCAAAACTTCCGCCAAAAGGCCCCTTGATTGGAATCTGTCCTTGATCACCGGTCTGTGGCTGACCTCCGCTTTGTGTAATTTCGCCGCCCTGACTGGGGCCATCTCCTGTAATGGGCTTGCCACTTTGATCGAAGCTTCCGCCAAACGGACCCTTGATTGGAACCTGTCCTTGATCCCCTGTCTGAGGTTGACTTGCTTGTGGAACGTCACCACCTTGGTTGGGGACATCTCCAGTGACTGGCTTACCGCTTTGATCGAAAATGCCTCCGAAGGGCCCTTTGATAGGACCTTGGCCTTGATTAACAGTTTGTGGTTGACTTCCATCTTGTGGGGTGTTACCACCATATCCAGGGCCATATCCGGGGCCACCGGTATCAGGCTTTACTTGATCGAATCCACCAGTCAAGGGTTGACCGGGCTGAAGTGGAACACCTCCAGAACTTTGATCAGGCTGAGTTGGACCATAACCACCACCTTGAGAACCAGGATTTGTGTCAAAAGAGCCTCCAACACCAGTGTCTGGATTACTACCTTGACCACCGGTATTGAACCCAGGCTTGGTATCAAATGAGCCTCCTGTGCCCGTGCTAGGCTTGTAACCTTGTCCTTGTTGTCCTGTCGTACCAGAATCCGGAGTTACGAACCCGCCCTGGAACCCGGCAGGAATGTTTTGAAGCGCGCCAGGTGTCCAGCTCCAGTAATAACCATTTTCAGACTGGCTATAGATCCACGTCCACGATCCTGGGCCTGATACCCCAGAGATCGTGGGGGGTTCCTTGTTTGATGAAGAGAAGACCCATCCAGTTGAGCCCGGCTTTGGGGCTGGGAGTTTCTGAGAAGACGGCGTGAAAGACCAGTAGTAGCCGTTTCCATTTGGTGCAGAAACCCATTTCCATGAGCCTGCTGTACCCGAGATTCCGGCTGGGAGTGCAGGAGGTGTAGTCTTTGACGGAGAGAAAATCCATTCTGTTGATCCCGACTGGGGTGGTGGCAATTGCTGCTGAGGCGACTGAGGCGATGAAATGTAGGACCAATAAAACCCGTTTCCGTTCGGTGCAGAAACCCACTTCCAAGATCCTGAGGCAGATGCACCTGCAGGCAATGGCGGCGGTGATGTCGAGGAAGTCGAGAAAATCCATCTAGATCCCCCGGTAGGTGGGTCGGGTAGCGGCTGCTGAGATGCTGGCTGTTTCCCAGAAGGAATGAAAGACCAGAAACAGCCTTTCCCGTCTGGACTGCTCACCCATTTCCATGTCCCAGAGGCTGAGACACCTGCAGGTAATGGAGGTGCGGTTATTGATGATGTTGAAAATATCCATGGAGTCCCTAGGTAAGAAATCCGAGTAAGCAGCAGTCCGTCCTTATCTCAGATTTGAACGTACCTGGCGGTGTTGGAAGATTCTGCTTCGGTCCTGCGATGAAGCTCCAGTAGTAGCCTCCTCCCTGGTCGTAAATCAGTCACTTTTCCAAAATCTATAAGTTTTGAGTTGAAAGCTTACTGATGGCGCAGATATCCATTTCCAAGTACCAGAAGACGATCCTGCGGGCAAAGGAGGCGCGACACTATTCGACTGAGAGAACTGCCAAGTCGTGCCTGGAGCAGATGGGAGATCTTGCTTTGGAGCAGGGATGAAACTCCAGTAATAGCCGCCCTGATGAGCATCGGATTAGCACTTTAATTGGAGATGAAGTGAACGTTTGAAAGACCAAGCAGCGTGGCGAGTGGAGCTCTTTTCGCGAAAAGTTCGATCGCATGTTTGGTAAATCTCACCATCCATTTAGATCTAGGACGAAGCGCAAAGACTTACAGATGGACCAGAAACCCACTTCCAGCTTCCATTAGACTGACCGGCAGGCAATGGTGGAGGCGTTGTGTTTGACGGAGAGAATTGCCAAGCTGTACCAGGTGCTGGACCAAGCCCTTGAGAGGAACCAGAAGGCAAAGACGATGACGAACTTGAGTAGCTCCAATAGAAACCACCCTGCTTCAGAATAAAATTAGAACAGGTCAAAGTCAGTTGGAAAACATGACACTTACAGATGCAGGAGACGGAATCCAGGTCCATTTTCCTGAAGACGATGCGCCAGCAGGAAGAGGCGGAGCGACAGTGTTAGACTGAGAAAACTGCCATGCGGATCCAGGTGCAGCAGGAAGTTGTTGATTTGCCGTCCACTTCCATTGCTCGCTCCACTGCCCTGCTTCACTCTATTTTTTGTATTAGCTAGTTTCCATGACAAAAATCAGTCGAAGTCTCGTCTTCACCCATTGCTCTGTTGAGGAACCCCATGGCTGCCGCTTTATATCCCAAACACTCCTTTGAGCGAAGACCCCGAACCCCAAGCTGGCAACAACGCCAAGCTGGGCGGTTCTCATAATTTAAATAGTGAATTGATCGAATTGGCTTAAGATGGAATGAAAGTTGATTGAGAAGGTCAACAATGGGCCCTCGAACATCTATATAGAGACTACTCAAGAACTCTAGAAATCTCGATGACCGAGAAGCCTCGGTATCGTAACATGTTACCATGACGATCTTCTGCATGTTCGATCGACTGCACACCTCGTTTTCGTCACACAACCTCCAGGCTCTCAGAGGAGGTACTCGGGACAAGGTCAATTGAGATCTGCTAGAAAACGTAAACTCGCGAAAGTGGTTGGATGACGCGAGTGTAACAAATGACAAGCAATCTCCCCACAGTGGTACACAAGTGGTATGTGGGGTATCATCTTACCCCTTTTGAATTCTTGGCCGGAGGCGATTGGTTCGCTACTATACGTGGAAGACGGTAAACAAACTTTCAAAGGCTCCTGATTTTCACTTCTCATCGGAACTTTCTAGGTCAGAGAACATCACCTATCGATGTTCCAAGAGTCTTTCCAGTGTTGAGCAATATTATACACTGCAAATAAGACTGGTAGTACAACCCCGCACTTAGATGTATTGTCCTCCCTGATACCCAACGACATTGAAGATCCCTGAAACCTAATCACTCCTGTGTCTCACAGCTTTGAATACAATAAAGCTTAGACGGGGCAAGTAGAGACGATGTTATTGAATCGAACATGGCATCAGGCCACTCATTTTCGTGACTTTTCATTATATTGCGACATCAGAATGGTTTTACCTTCCGAAACTGTTGCAGTCACTTTATCGCTGTACTTGTGACTGTGTAACACAGACTGCTTTGGTTTTTTGAAGCGTCTGAGCTTAAATTCGTGGAGCCAGGAATGTCTTTCATCGCATCAGAAGGCTTTTCATAAGATGAAGATCTGCCATTCTCGCTGCATCACAAATATTCCCCAAGCAACCTTGTCTTCGACTTTGGCCTCATGAATTTTCACTCACGCTTTCCTTAAACTGAATTAAAGTCAGTAAAGTTGATGTGGCTCTCTACTGCTTGGCCATCTATCGTCACCGAGGTTGCCATGTGCTGAGACATACTGTGGTCAACTGGCAATTGTAGATCTGCAGCCGAGCTGCAGGTTTAATCACATCATACAAATGGTACAGATCTTCGTGCAGTAGAGCGTTGGAGCATGTCTCAGTATCTATTGGTAAATGGCAAGATATGATTGGGCTTGAGCGATTCCAAGCTCGCCTGTTGAGAGACAGTGGCACAGCAGAGTAGATCAAGATCGTTTTCTCGGCTCTCTGAAGCACCATTGGAGTTTTCTGCTTAATACAAGTACCAGCGAGTAATCATCAATGATGTGCAACTTACAGGCGAATTATGATCCACGAAAATGCTCCTCCAGGTCTGGTGTGTCTAGGAAATCAGCCCCCAAGATACAAATTTTAAATCCAACTCCTGTTAGTTCGATTCCCACCCGAAGAAATCGGTTTAGAAAGGCTCGATGTAATGCTGCACCTGAGCACCGCATATAATATTATCTTCGGGGAGAGAAGCTGATCAACGTCGAGTAATGTCGATGCTTTCTTCAGTCTATTTGTAACCCACGTCCCGAATGCATTGATAAATATCATCGACATACCACGGACGAAGAAACTCAATAGACGCCGATCTCATTGACTTCCTACTCTGCCATGACCATGCTTTCGCAGCTTCTCGCTTGTGTTATCATCCAATTTTCCTTGGTTCACGCTCTGTACTACCCCCCAGGATGTGACCCCTGGCCAGCAGGTGTACCTGAAGTCGTGAACGGTGTAAACAGACCACCATATCAGTGTGGAACTGGTCCAAAATGGCCCCCAGAGCCTCCAGGTCAGTCAATATGCCTTACAAATTCTGCACTGGTTCTTTATGTGCATGAGCAGCTTCACTGACAGGGCATTCTTGCAGCAGCATTAACCGTAACTGTCACTTCAACATTCACGACCACAGTACAGCTTCCCCAAAAGACAGTCACCGAGACCACAGAAGCCCCTCCAAAGACCACGACTGTCACAGAAACCGAAGAACTTCCTCCTAAGACAAAAACTGTCGTTGAAACGGAAACCTTGCCGCCAAAGACAAAGACTCTAACGGAGACAGAGCAGCTTCCACCGAAGACCAAAACCTTGACTGAGACGGAAACAGAGACTTTGCCCGCCAAAACGCTCACGGAGACAGAGACCTTGCCCGCTAAAACGGTGTATGTTCACACAGCTGTGTAGATATTCAAAGCTAACTAGTGTATGTACAGGTACCAGGATATTCCGACAGAAGTTGCTCATGATGCAGCAAATAAGTGTGCATCTTGGTTCAGCGATGGCTCTAGACCTATGCCGGTCTTTGATCTTGATGGCCAGCCTCAATGTTGCCTGCCACATCCTGACCCATATTCAAAGATATATGGAGATTGTCAATTGGTACCGAGGGTTTGAGGGTATTGTTGGGACAGTATGCGAGGTGATGGCAGCCACTTTTGAATAAAAAAAACACCCCATAATCGGTGACAGACTGAGTGCGAAATTGTTATGGAACTTTTTCGCTTTGGAGTGAATAGAAGATGGACTTTCAAAATGGAATTGTGCTTCCGTGAAAATAGAATGTCGTCTATTGTAAGATCTATTACTGGAGCCGTCATCCTTCCTTCCCTTTACTACAATTTAAAGCATTCCAATTCCATGCATCTCGACATCGCCCGAAGTTGTTTCGTCCGATCTCACGTATTCAGCTACTGAAAGGCCCAATGTACCCAATGAAACTTGCGGATCTCAATTGCTGACCGAAAGTACCTTGATAATGGCCAGGGGTTCAGCTCGAAGACGCTCGATGTTCTGCTCGAAATATGTACTGAAATAGCTGTGCGAACTTTCAAGATCCCTGTGATGGAACTCTCGCAAGCCTTTAAGCATGACTTCTTTCTGTCTCAGCGCTTCGGGATCAGTACGCGAGATTCCAATTCCAAAGTCAACCCACACAGCCAAATCCTTTCTTCCATCCCCTTTCACTGGAGTCCTCTCCCACCTCAGACGCAGAAGAGGGAACATCTCGTTGACTCGACCCAGTATCGCACCGACGCCGTTTGTGATTGGCCCAACGATTCGAGGAAAGGCTTTGGGGGTGGAGAATACAAACGAACCCGATGGAAAGCCAGTCAAGTAATCCCAATCATCTTGGAGCTTGATTCCTGGCCATATTGGTGAAACTGGACTCCGATATGCAACTACTCCTATAACGGTCGACAATAGACCAGCTGGAGTAGCCTCAGAAGCTTGTGGAGCTAGGTATGTTCCTGCGGCTCTACTGGGACTAGCCTTTGAAGCTTTTTGAGCTTCTATTCGCACACAGGAAGGAGGGTTCGGGGGTGTTTTCGTGTTCGCAGAAGCTTTTGTCGGAGCACTAGGAGTCGACGGAGTAGAGGGAGTTGCTGGAGACCTTTGTCCCTCAACTCTTTGTAGAGATTCGGTATGTTGTTGTTTCTGTTTGTCCCCATACGTAGAGTTATGCTTTCGATATGACCTTGCTTTGATTGAAGTCGGAGGCTTGCGAAAGGATATGCGAATGGGAGATCTAGTAGGAGTAATTGGGTCAGCAACTTGTCGTGAGCTCTGTCCTTGATGTGTCTGCCGCAAAGGTAAATTGATATCAGGATCTCTGTCAAGAGTTGCTGCCAAGATATTGATGCGATACAGTGCGGCTGCTTGATATGTAGCTGCTGCTGACTCTGGGGGAGGAGGAAATGTGGTATGAGCAGTGAGTCCCCCTGTTTCAATATCAGCGCTTGGCCTAAATTATCGTTCTGAAGTGTCATCCAAAGCCTACAAAATTCAAGAACAGCAGTCTGCCTGGCTTGGTAGAGCTGCATTTCCTCTGACAGCCTCAGTTCCACTGCTAGTTCAGCATTCTCTGCTCGAATACTCCTGAGGTACGACTCAACAGACTTGCATATCTTGTCGTATCCAATCAGATTTCCCTCTCCGGATCCTTGAGGAAGAGGCACCGTAGCTGACCAGCGTTTGAGAAATCGTTCTGTCTCGATAGAGCTCATCTCGTATTCCGATGGTGACTGGGAGCAAAGAGAGATCTGGGACAGCTGTTCGGACGAGTAGTAATCAGCGAGAAATATTTTGTTCATGTGGAGAGGAGATTGATGAGGTAGAAAAGGTCGATGTTGATGGGGAGCCAAAGGAAGCAGGCGATTCTGGCGGGAGGCCTGAAATCACTCGCGCCGTTATGGCCGGCTGCATTCCTTTCATCAACAAGAGTCTTTCGAATTCAATCTGATCTCAATACGTATTCTAGTTTGAACAATTAGTAGAGGGGATCGTACCATGAACAACAGCATGATTACGAAACTGCTGGTTTGTTCATTTGTTCTGATGGGGTCTGAACATAATATTGATGAAGTGATCAATACCATATATTCTGCGATAAATCTGAATGGGAGCCTTGAGAGAGCATAAAAGCTCAAGATGATAGATATACTGTGCTAGTCGTGACGACTTTCCGAAGGTGAAGTCAACAGAAGCTCGCTTGGATGTCACATGTCATGGATCCAAGCCAATCTCATTGTATCCGCTTTGCTTGATTTGTACAATGGTCTTGACAATTAAGTTCGAGTCGTAGACTCCATGATTTGTTATATTGATGATCTAGGTACAAAACCAGAAGCATCGAAGAGGCAACGCTAAATGGGATCAAAATATCGAACACTAAAAGCCAATAGCCTTGTTCGTATCGGGACATACTCAGAGAATGGGACCCAGTTGTTCTTGAAAAAGCTCATGGCTTCTTGGGAGACAACTTTCCGGCTTCTACATCATCATTGTGGGATTTCCGGCGCGTCAGCGAAGGCGTAAGTACTCTTGCAAATGATGACTTGGTGGAACTTTCCACCGGATTGAGTCCTTCCAAACTTTCAATTCCCGAGCATGGCCTATTTTCGTCTCCCTTTTCTGAATTCCAAGTTGGGCTGTATCCTTTACTCGCTGTCCGTTTCTTGAATCTTTGTTGCGTTAGAATTTGACGTATTCTAAACCCCGATCTCAGTACTCACCTGGGAAATCTAATGTCTTCTTTAGGTAGACTTGCGACAAACCTCCACGCCCTCCAAAACTGTATTCT
Organism: Cadophora sp. MPI-SDFR-AT-0126; assembly: GCA_020747065.1. Taxonomy (NCBI): domain Eukaryota; kingdom Fungi; phylum Ascomycota; class Leotiomycetes; order Helotiales; family Ploettnerulaceae; genus Cadophora; species Cadophora sp. MPI-SDFR-AT-0126. The sequence continues at coordinate 607,362 of JAGMVK010000025.1, read as the reverse complement.
GATCCAGTTCAAAATTGACAGTACTGTTCCCATAAGAACTGCTGTCGAGAACGTAAAAGCAAATAGTATCAGAATGCAGAGCAAGAACCAGGTTCTCCCCATGGCTGATACCACAACCTTTTGCTCTTGCGGAATCGCAAAGATGGCCTGTGGAACTTCTTAGCACAATATCAAAACAACTTCGACACGACCCTTACTGCTGTCAAGCCAACTGGAAGGTAGGCAATAGTCAAATAAGTCAGCTTCTGAATTGTTGTACTCTGTTGAAGAGATATCGTGCTCTGCCGAAGTGAATTCCGACTGTCATTCAATGACAGTACAGTGGAAAGCTAGAGCCTTGTCAGAAGAATCTCAATGATATGCCACATATCTCTTACAGAGTCGCGATAACGCCCGCCAAGCTCCGTCTTCCGTTCAATCTTGATGTATAGAGCACTCAAGAGGCAGACATTCCTCTCGAAGGATTCGATGGATGATTTGCAAAAGCTTTCTAGAGCAGGACTGCGCTTTCCAGGTCCCTTGAAACGTTAAGAACAAAATACACAACTATAAAGGCAGTACTTACCTCTTGTATCTGTGCGAGAAGAACAGTTTTAGCTTCATTGATCGTCGACAGAGATCCCGCCAGCGTGTTGCGAAGCTTAAATAATGATTCGAGAATCCAAAGAGCGAGCTGTAGATTACCGATTGCATTTTCGTCTCTGAGCCAATCTTTCTGCCCTCTCAGGAAATAGTTCTGATATCATTAGCACATGCACCAGAGATTTTGAAAGCCGTATGTCAGCAAACCTACCTCGATATTCATGATTGACGTGAGATAATCAATGGCTTGTTGGTGCTCCTCTGCTATGGCTTGGCACAAGCATCCCAGGAGTAAGAGAAATACCAGACATCGGCCCGTCTGAGTTTGATGTATAAATCGCTGCCAGAGTGCCGGCACGTCCTTTTCCAACTGTAGTAACGTTGCTTCCGTGATGAGTTCGGATACGATGGAACATTTGCTGAAGTCGCCAAACTCGTTTGTCGAGAGTACGATGGACGATGCATGTAATACAATGTGTCCTGGCGATTCATCTTCTCTGTCGTGGCTTGCAGAGTCGATCTTTTCTAAAGCTTCGTGGAGATGTGTCGGTAGACGGATGGGTTCATCCTCTGGACAATGTTCTACATCTTCCTTGAATGGACCAAGAATGGGCTGATCGGATTCGCAAGGCTTTGTTGGAAAAGACCATTCAGTGCGGGCAAATGACCAGCTTCGCAAAGTGATGTTAGTCGCCCACAGCCCCCGGTTCTTGCAAGAAAACCGTGAGGTCTTGAATATGTTATCACTGAAGGCATCTGCCGACTCGGGATGAAAGACATATATGAAATGTGCCACGAGATCCTTGCGTTTACTGGTGTTTATTCTCCTATTCTTCGATCAGCATCAAGGTTGTCTTACTGATAAATGTGAGAAGACTCACAATATACGGTGTTGCACGCCTTTGTCAACGAGCTGTTGTGTACTGTCAACGATACATCACATGTAAGAGGGAAGGGGGTTCTCACGCTGTCAGAAAGTCTTCTTGTTACTCTGTCGTACTCTCGCTTCCTCTCCTCATCCCCAAGTGGTTCGTGAAGGACTTTGCCTGGCAATACTGGCCCTTGAAGAGTTTTCCCCCAGTTTTCACTAGCTTGAAGACGGATCATTCCAGCAGTCCGGACCCGGTACTGATGGTGAGCTTTCCTGCTCACGGAATCTAGTTGCTCTGACTTCTGGGCAGTCAAATCAATCATTGAGATCGATACTAGTGAGATAGCTTCCAGAACAGTCTGTTTAGAGAAGTCTGACCCAATGAGTTCTTTCAAGGTCACAACAATATCCCCAATATCCCGCAGTCCTGTACCCGATAGATGTGCTCGGAGGTTGACGGGAATCTCCATCTTGTGCAGCCGAGTATAACGATAGAGCTCTGGTGTATCATCAAGAGAATTGAAAAAGTCCTCTGGATGGTACCGGCTTGGTGGGCGGTATTTCATCCAATCAAGTCCCGGTGGTCTTTCTTCTTCGCGCAACTGTGTGTCTTTGTTGGCTTTGGAAGATTCTTCTGCCCCATCGTTCTCACCAGCCGTCTTTGTCGTTTTTTCTTCCCGCAATCTTCGTTCTTCCTGCAGCAGTTCAAAGTCCTTTTGACATATCTCCAAAAGAGTAGCCCCCAGAACACTCGTCGCCTCTGACCGAAGCCAGCCCCGACGTGTAGCCAAATCTGTTCTTTCCCAACAGGGGACGACCGAGGACTCAGCTGTAATGAAGTCGCAAAGCCTTTCCCGATAACTTTCCACCTCTTGCATCTTATCATCCCTCGATCTGCCATCTTTTTTCTTGTACAGATAATTGGCCACCATGAGACGACTGTGGTGACACAATGCATGGATCTCCCATGGTCCACATGTTAAGACTGAATGAATTGACTTGGATGACCCTGGGTTGACTTCTCGGGTGAAGTCACGTTCCAGTATGCGTTTGGCCGTGATCGAAGCCAGCGTGGCTGGACAGTAGTCGGAGTCAACACGATCTTCCAGACCTAGTGGCCATGCCAGGAAGGCCAGTCTATCCAGTATCTCGTCCTCTGCAACGTAAGGGATTCGAGAAGACAGCTTTGCTTTGGCGGCACGAACAGCGTCTCTCTTGAGACGATAGACCGTGTTGCCTGCGACGCCTTCCATCCATGAAGGCGGAATGAGTTTGTCTTTGCAAAGTTCTCTGATCGAGCCATAATGGTACCATTTGAGCAGCATAACCCTGTCTTTGAAAGCTGGATTGAAGTTTGCATTATCGCCTGGCACACAGGTGTACAAAATGCTGTTCCGTTTGTCCCATCCGTCCATGTCCTTGGTCGAAGGCCAAGCGAATTTGAAAGAACGAGTCTTTTTGGACACATAACAGAGCGTCATCATGGCATAGTAGTAGTTTGGCTCGAATGCTAACATGTTGTCCGGTAGCAGAGGAGTGTCGGCATTCGGCTGCAGCAGAGTCTGGAATAAGTATTCTACCACCAGCTCAATACGATTCCGGATGATTTGCATCTGGTAGTACGCGGCATACTTCATGCAGGCGAGGTCTTTCTCGATTAGTGCGATGTCAGGATCTTCGTCCCTATCGAAGACGTGGGTCGTCACTCGGTTGATTGTCGTTTTGGCTGGTGTTGGTGGGGTGTCGTTCGCAACATTCGACACAGCAAAATCCAGAAGAAACTCGTAAGCCTTGACTAGAAAGCGAATTTTCCAACTAAAGACAAGGGCCATTAGTAGTTGTTACACAGGGATACCCTAGCATAATGCAATTGACTTACAACAGTGCCTTTAGGTCCACATTGGGCTGTAGGAAAAGATTGCTAACGAGAGCCAAGGGAACCACACCGAGTTTTTCTTCAAGTTTCTCGTTCACACATTTAGCAAGCTGGTCTTCGAGTTGATTCCTATCTGAAACTGAAAGTGCGCTTTTTTCGATAGTGACCGTCGGATACTGTCGGGCATCGGATTTGCCAAACGAAGTTGGGATCAAGTCCACATGTAAGACCTTCTCAAGGCAGCGTGCTACGAGGCGATCTTCGGAGAGCTCAGAGATTCTACCCGTTAATCGTTCTCGTTGTGCAAATATTGTTTCCCACATGGCTCCAACCGCAATCGGTTCCGAAGAGCTGATACCGATATGTTTGTATATGTCTTCCGATGTTGGAATGTCGGGCCAGCCTGGGGCTTCGGTTCTGTCTCGCAGTCTGAACGATGCCATGAATGTGACAGTACGTTCACTGTGGGCTTTCCTATCCGTCAACTCATCGTAATTGAGCTCTGCTTTGGCCTGGAAGTATCCAATGTCGTTATCTGAAGTCGGCAGCAATGTAAGATCCGTTTGTTGAGTGCCCCCACGCCCAAGCCGAGTGACTCGAATATCCAACTCGATTTCCGGATCGACCCAACAATCCAGGAGTGATATTCCTTGGATATTCCCATTGATGACTAACTTTCGATGAGGAAGAACCTCTGGACCATGTTGTGCTTCGGAAGGGCAGGGCATTGTGGCTGTTTTCTTACTACCCGATGTTCGCATCTGGGATGACTGCTCGAAGTTGCGAAATCTCACTGGGCCACCAATCTCAAGGATAACATTGCCGAAGTAAGGAAACATTGGAAACTCATCTGCTTCCCACCTCGTGCTCGCCTCAATTCGTAATACCTGATATAGTACCCCATCCTTGATGAAGGAAAGCATGGCGCAAGTGCCAACCTCCCGTTCAGTGACATAAGATCTGTTCTGGACGCTCTCGACGCTGCTACCTTCACGGACACTTTCACTATCGACATCGCATTCGCTTTCGTCATCTTCAATGACACCGAAATTGCTGACAAGAGCGTATTCATTGAATGGCCATCGGTGATTGAAAGATCCACGATCGATCATCTCTCCAAGACGAATTGCTGACCCAGTCTTCTTGACCAAGTTGTATTGTTCCGGTGATACAGGGACCTCAAGTCCAAAAGTTGACAGCCCAACATAGCTCCGTTGAGCTCGAGCGAGTGAAGAGTACAGAGTCGACTCAAAATTTCCTTGTGCAAAGATGATGCCGTGCTGCTTGGACTTGGCGCTCATATGAAGCAGCTTACCGCCATCGTTGCAGGACGCAGCATATCCTTCTTCTCCAAAATCGAACGAACAAGCTGCTTTATGCGAATGTTCGGTATAACTGATGTACGCAGAACCTATGGTTAGGGGATATCAGATTTTCTGTCAGGATACAGAACGAGCATGATTCCGACACTCACCTCGTGCTTCACGGCTGAGCCAGTTGAACGAATCTTCCAACCCGTTTGAGCTTCCCATCTCGCCCGCTGCTCTTACTGCTTCGGCCGTCGTTGTCACAGAGAGTCAGATCCACAGGAAAGATCAGCCCATGGTTGTGGGCACGACGACTCACAGTGCAAAAATTGCGAACAAAATAACAGAGGAGAACATAGTCCAACGAGCCAGCACTTGGGACTGTTCCCTCCATCTCGATATCGCTGGGGTCCAAGGCCGAGTCGGACATCTAACCCCCACCAGCCGCAAACCCTTCAATTCATCTCCAGGAGGGTGTACCACGCGCATCAAGGGCCTGTCTTTGTGCGAACTATACTTTCGGTGTAAGACCTTCAAGTGGATGCTGATTGCACAATTGTTTCCTCTGCCGTCTGGATAAATGCGGGCGTCCAATGACGAACAGTGGCGGCGTGAACAGCTGAACTGTGCATCCAAATCCTCGTCAATTGACAGGCTTGCTACTGTGAAGACCAATCAGAATAGCTTCTCCGGATGATACGGACATATCAGAAAAATCTGCAAGAGCTCTTCAGCTGTCAAACAACGGTGGGGGGAATACGGCTTATAAATCGGTATCCCCGGCCTCTCGAGCAAGACCAATGTGAATTGGTTCATACTGCCTGCCACGCCCGAGTATATTGTAAAGGATCTTTCTGAACTGAGACATACAGCGCAACTTCCCCTGTTACTGGTTGATGAAAGACTGGATTACAAAGAGGGGCGCGGGGTAATTTATGGGGCTGAATCGCAAATTGGAAGGCTAATCGAGTATATTTTGGGGGCGAAAACCTAACCTCATTGAGGAGCAGCCTCACATATTGGCTTGGCCTTGAAGGACCCAAAAGAAGCCCGTACAAAGAACATAATTGAAGATATTCACAGATAGTCGCCAGGAAATTGACACCGGAGAATTCTCTTCATACCAAGAAAATAGAATATTGCTTGGACATCAATGTAGACAATTTATAATTCCAAACGATTGGTGCAAACAAAGCAAAGCGTGATACAAGTAAGAAGTAACGGAAGATGCTAAGACAGAAAATTACAGAGAGTAAGGAACTGAACCTATGAGGATAAATGCGGTTCTAGCTAGGGCTGTGATGGTTCTAAGTTTTCCAAAATCCTTCTGCTCTACCCAGCCGCATACTGACAAATAGAAAAGACACAACTTACACAGGACCACCTGCCAGAGAACATACCTTCCACGAAGGCGATCCTCGAGATAAGAGCTTCGATCATAGGTGGCACGAGTCAGCAATTCTCAAGTGTTCAAGCTATCCATCAGCGGAAACCTTTGACGAGTTCCTTGAGAGGCAATATCACCGATGAACAAACCTTGACTAAGTAACCAGCCACTTCGATGCACCTGTAAACTCCAGCCTCTCCAAAATCAAGGTTAATCATCGGCTTCCGAGCAACCTTCTCTGAAACAAGCCGCTCCACAAAACATGAGGCTCTCGTCCGAAATCACGTGGCAAACAGCTCAATATATTCAAAACCGTCCCCTTCACACGCCATCCACCAGCCAAACAAACCAAGCTTTTCTGGTAATCCACATTTCCATAAGCTAGATTTTAGGTCTAAGGAAGCCCCGATACATCCTTACCAAACTCCGTCTACAAATATGTATTTCGGGGATTCACGTGATAAGGGTCCTCGCTTAAAGGGTAACAAAACCAGACAAGACCCCGCGCTGCTCAGCTCAGACCCCTCATGATGCGCCTTTGAAACTCGAGCTGCGACGAAGGAACAGACGTCTTCAGACGCACGCAACGATCAAACTCCAGGGCATCTCCGTAAGCGAGGAAGAGAGGTATGGAAATAGAGTTCCAGTGCTGAATCAGTCGAAGGATGATGCATTTCGGATGGAAGGGGAGCTGGGACTTGCGATTCGTGGGGCGGGAGGTCGGATGCTGGTGATGAGAGGCTAAGAATAGTGTTGAGTTTTTCGCTTCGGGGCAATGTTCGTGAACATGGTGGGGATGGGTTTGCGAGGTGAAGATTTGGATATGCGCCAGGAGGCAAATGATGGTTGATTTGTTTCCTTGTGTTTCCTGCTTCGGGTCGCTTGAATCGAGTTAGAGTTGATGCGGAGAGCTGTCGTACTCTTTCGAGTCAGAGAACATACTGGGGTTGCGTATTGGTGGAAATGCAAACAGAACTTGGGAAGCAGGACGTGGAGAGAATGTGGCGACTACGGTCTCGGTGGAGAATGCCGGTGTCTGGAAATAGGTGGCTGAAGCTTCACCATCAACCCCGTAGGTGTTCGTTCGCAAGACCTGGAGTCGTACGCAACATATACGCATGTACATGTGCGGATGCAGGGCTCGTACTCCGCATTTTTTGAACCTCGAAAGACGGTTTAGCCAGAATAGTAAAACTAATGGCTTGATATGCAAATGCGAGCTTACTGCGGCCCAGTTCTGCCGGAGTTGAACATTGCATTCTGGCTCCTGTGTGTATACTTGCCTCAGGTCGAGAGCCATGCGTCTTATCCTCTTGAGATATTGGAAGGTCTAGGCGGGCTATTTTGCTGTCGCGGTGTACGTTACCGTCCGCCAGCTTCAAGTGCCGAATATTTGAATAAAGATGTGCAATCGTAAATGGCGCCGATTCAGAAAGAAGAGAAACGAATAGTTCAAACGATTAACGTTCATTCAGACTGAATTTGGTGGCGATCTGCTCAGGGCTCAAATTTCACGCGAGTAAGTGACGAGCAAAGTAAGGTTCGTGCACTTTGAATAGTGGTTCTATATCGTCGATCAAGTAAACTCTGACTTTGGCATGTGCTTGTGTGTGGTTCAAGGTGATATGGAGAACATAGTTTATAAGGCCAAGCCCGTGGTAAAGCCTACACAAAGTCTGTTAACGAACTCAATGTGTACCAAGTGATGATAGTCACGCGATCCTCTGAGCAGTGGGAGAAACGATACTGGTCATAGAAGGCTGGAGGAACATGTTGATGAGGTATCTTATTGAAGCCACGATCAAGTATCTGATGGTATAGACGAAAGAACCATGCCTCCGTCCTCCTCTCCCACCGTGATGTACACACTCTATCCCCACATCCAGCACCACGGTCAAGTTCCAGACCACCACCAACGCCATGCATATGATCCGCTCGTCAAGAGACACACACATATCGTACCACACACAACACACTAAGAGAAAGCGCAAGTGACATCCCGCAGATTTGATAGGAAGAGGAAAAAGGTATCATTAGAATCGAAAGACAACATCCATCCATCACGTACTCGATCCAAAAGCGGACCGAGTTCATTCATCCGTCACACCAGATCAAAAAAAACACCCAATCAGTCCCAACGGACAAAGACAAAACACCGAGCTCCTCGCCAATCCCAATATGCCAATCAAAACGTTCACAATCCAGGCCAGTGGGGCCATCTGCACAACTTAGGTGCCCCAAAGAACTTTTGCCCCGGTTCTTTTCTATACCCTCTATATTCGTATCATACGCAAGCAAGTTTCACCCAAGAGAGACCCATTCATATCCAGTCAGCTTTCGTGCGCTTCTGTTCACTCGTAGGCTGCTTTACTGGACCAGCCATGGGTGACCCAGGTGGATTAGCCCGAAGTGGGTTGCTTGTCTTTCCGGCTGCTGGCGTGGACCTGCTCTCAGGCGAGTATACTGTCGGGCTCAAGGAGTAAACAGTGGGGCTGAGCTGGGTGGTTGACTCGCGGACCTTCTCTATTTGCGGGACAAAAGCTTTGGGTGTTGGGGGTAGCGTCTTGTTGATTGATGCGGGGCTTTGTTGTGGCGAGGTTGTGATCTGGGTGTTGAGTGGTGAGGGCATCGGCTTCTTACCCGCGGATGTTGAAAAAGAAGTTTGTACTTTGAGTGGTACGGCTGGGGGTGTTGACTTCGATGCCGATGGCGAGGCAGGAAGACTTGGTTTAGAGGCGGAGTATGTGGTCGATGGTAGTGGTGAGGCGCTGTATGTGGAGGATGGAGGATTTGGCACTGGTGGCTTGAGCGACATTGCTTTGTATGTCGTAGAAGGTAATGGGAGGGTATCAAGATCTTCTTGAGAGGGTGTTGGTGCATGCGATATCCGCAGACCAATTTGTACCGTCGCTGACGAGGCGATGGAAGAGTCTCTGCGATGTCTTGCTCCACCTGCGAATCGGATTGCTGGTGGCGGTGTCAAATCGCTGATATCATATATTGAATCTTTTTGTTGTCCAGCTTTTGTTGGACTACTGCCCTCGGCTGGAAAGAGGGAGTATGATGGTTTTCGTGCATGTGATCTTGCTTGTACTGCCGGGCATATTGTTGCTTCCTCTGGCATATTTGGCAAATTGCTGCTCATCTCTGCCTCCTGTCTCTTCGCAAGACCATATGGTGGGCTTCTCAGAGAGTCCATCGAGATCCCTCGTCCCTTCTCAAGTCCGATGAGACTTGCTCGACTGTCTGAGCGACTCAATCGATTGTCATTGGCTGTCCGTGGCCCAGTCACTGGGTTGGTCAAATGCGCATGCATCGCCAATTCATTTGGCCCGAACATCCTAATCTCATGTCTCGGCTGGGCCCATTTCTTTCCAGCTGTCTTTGGAGCGAATGATGTCGTCGCGGTATTGGATCGTAAGAATAGTTGTAGCAGGCCACTCATCAATCCTGACAGGTTCAAAACGACGGTTGCCATCATGGCAAGCTTGATATCTCCCTGCTTATCGATCAAAGAAAAGAAAAATGGAACAACGAATGCCTGCTGAGATTAGTCGTGATCTCAACGATTAGTGGTAGCACATACCAGAGATAGTATACCGAGAACAAGATAGTATACCATTCTTGAAGCAGCAATTCGTTGATGCTGATCAATCAAATTCACTGTCGACAGTCGGATGAAGATTGTCAGAGCAGCTGCAATCATTAATGCTCCCACTGTCGTCAACATAATAAATCCCAACTTTCCAAACTTCGAGATAAACCAGATCAGTGAAGCGAAGCAGGCGTTGGGTTCGGGCCGAACGTGTGACGGTATCCAAGTCAAAATCAACATGACCACCACCACCCCACTGCAGATAGTCACATCCCATTTTCCCCTCGCTTGGAATGGTGTACTCTTAAAAGATCGGATGGCGCATTCGATCCCGAAGACCAATTGGATATATGGTACGATGAACATTGCTGAAGTTCGTTAGCCTAGACCCGAATAGAGACGATCCACCACTTACCTGGCCACATGAATTGTGCTATTAATCCACATCCTGTTGCAAACAGAGATGTGAGACCTTGTCCTTGTACACCTGCAAAGACAAGACCTTGAATGACAATTCCTATCGCCAGTACCAGAGGAAAGGTTTCGGCAGGATGTATCGACGAGACACAGAATTTCCTTTTCATAGTCAGCACCCATCTCCTCCATTACCCTAATGTACTCACGATGCCTTGAACTTCGGGTTACATCTCTTCGAGGCCCAGTAACAGTCGTACAGAATACTACATGCGGTCGCAAAGGCAGCCAAAATATTGAAAGTGGCGAGAATGATCGTCGATGTCCTGACTGACTTGCTCTCAGCAAACACCAGATTCGAAATCAAATTGAAAGTCGAGTTCCCTCCTGATCCTGTTCTGTTGGTGGCCGATTGGTAGAATGGAGTCCCCGTCCGATTCCCTCCCCCTATCGTGTGATTAAACGTCGCCTTTACCATCCCCTTCACCATCCTATCCGTGATCAACTTTGCCGAAGCAGCCATTATTCCTTCTTGCTCCCCAAGTTCCATCAACAAAAGATATTATCGTTGGCAGCGAGCCGGAGCGTTGCCGTTCGTAGGTGTTGTTAAGTCATGAAGATCGCCTGCGTCGTTTTGGTGGTGAGGGAGTATGGTGGTGTTAGAGAAGAGAAAGAATAGATTATGGAAGAAAGTAAAGACTGGAGCACACCGATAGGCCAGAACGGTGGAAAAAGCAAGATGAAACGGGTTTCTGAGCCAGCAGTATGGTGACCAGAAGCACCGACGAATGGAAGGTACGACAGGAAAAACTGACAGCAACGCACTCAGAAGAGAAGGTTGAGACAGAGATTTGCCTGTCCCCAGGATCGCATGAAGTATAAGAGAAATGCCCAAGCAGAAAGTGTAGACGCACGTCTAGTGGTCCAGGCGCGGGAGGAGGCCAGGCCGGCATGCTAGGACCGACGTTGTGGTGGGGGAGTGGCTCCGCCGCCTGTCTTCCTTGGGGAAATACCGTCAGTGGATTGAGAGACGATAAGCTGACTGGCTGTACGTTTCCACTTGCCTGCCAGGATCGCCGTCGAACAAGAGGCTCGTTGCAGGAACGCCTAATCTAACTGGATCTAAAGTCCACCCCATGTGCATCAGTCGCTGGGAGAGGCAGCGGGAGGCATGGCTTCTGGCCAGGCATCTGGATCATATCAGCCCCAACTAAGGTCTTCGTCCGTAGGCGTGGCGTGAAGCCTGCGCGAAGCCATGCTTGGGTCTTTCAAATCTTGAGGCAAGGCGAGTCAGAAGGCTGTGATGAGGCACACTTGGAGTTTCGGTGTCGTCGCAGGCTCTCGCTTAAACCCCTGAAACCGCGGGACAGGCCCAGTGGAGCGGGGAGTTCATGCAAAGGTGGTCCAGCGAGTCAGAGAGTTCGATGCAGTGAAGAGACTTCCACGATCCCTGTACTACGATACTATGGGATGTACTACTTCGAGTCTTTCAGACCTTTCACTAGGTAAAGGCATGAATAAAGTTCGTCGGTAGACTTTGGATCGCATCGCACTGGGCTGTAAATGATCTGATATTGGTCGACCAAAAGCATCCCATCAATTGATATACTCGTCTCGTGAGAGTCGTCAATACAGATGTGTATCAGGGCTTGCGAATTTGAGGCTATTGGCGAGTCTGGCTGCGGCTTTGCGGAGATATATCAAAACATGCACAGTCTTCAACCCTGACTGGTCAAACGAACGGATGGAGGAAAGGGAGAATTCGACGGAGGGGTTCGTCCAGAGCGACATAATCCCAGACTTCTTAGTAGGTCCGCCAGGGCCAGGGGGAGAAGCTGTCGGCACTAGTGGCGTTGGATGAAGCTCGAAGAGTCGCAAGATATGAGATGAAACTTCTCAATAAACGTCCCGTCCTGAGGTTTGCGAGCGGATCTTTCCTTCTTACTAGTATGGACGACAAGAAGCAGACGATAAGATGCGAGTGGCTCCAGCTTTATGATGTCGAACAGATGATTGCGAAGTGTGGATGTTAAAGTTGGTTGCGTTCAAGGCCAGTTGTTGCGACCACAAATCGACTTCTCAAGGCTAGAAAGTCCCCGACCACGTGATCATTCAGGTCCCTGAAAACTTGGTGAGTGCACACATCAGGGGCCCAATAATAGCATCATCATATCACAGCTCAATATCATCGTCCATTACAAGACATAAAGAAGGATCTGTTTGGAAACACTTCGAGGGCCTAGAATTAAACTGCGCCAGCATGGCTTGTAGGATCCCACTGCTCTTCGGCTCATGATATCCGATGTCATCATCACTACTTTATCGGATCTTCCTCTTTAATCAAGCTTGTTTCCCCGACTTCATATGCACAAGGCTTGGTCATCTTTAGTTGACTTCGAATATATTAATTTTGACATCTGGCTCCACACACCCTAAATGCACGTCAACATTCAAACCACCTCACTGTGCCTGCTCTCATGGTCTCTTCACTTCTTGAGCTCCACGATACTTTTTCCTTTCGCAAATACTCTTTCCGTTCTATTTTCATTTTGATTGTATCTTGCATAAATACTCATATTAAACCGGTTCACATGGGATGGATGCGAAAAGTCACACAGACTCATCTGAACTGTCACTTCCCCACCACTCCTTGCGGGATTTCCGCCCCCGATCAAGCCTCACGCACCGGCGAGATGTGGGGGCATCCTCGCGGGCAAGGCCCCTCGTACCAGTCCTGCAATATAACTTCTCTTATCTCTCCCCGTTCTCATCCTTTAGACTTCCCGTTTACAAGGCTCCCGTTCTCAAGTTCTGTCTGTCGGCTCACTGGGGGTCGATTAATCTATTTGATTTCCATCAGATCTGCCTCTAAGGAGCTTGACACAAATCATAAAGTCTATCTCTATATCCGTGTACTTCCCCCTCACGATGTCGAAGGGATGAGCTGGCCGCAAAAATTGCATTTTCGGAATACGGAGAGAGTGCGGGGGTTACGGTCTTCATGGATTGATCAGACGACGCAGGAATTCCCCTTCTCATCTAGATATTTGTTTGGAGATCATAACGTGTGGTTCTGAGATGTGATGTTGATTTACAATCCATTCCAAGTGCTTGGGTGTGTTCCCTCGACTGAGGTGACTAGAAGAGGGGTTCGGAGGGGGCGTGTTCCGGATGCACGGTAGGAGTGCATGCATGATGGCTCTTGGACCGTGCCTTGGCTAAAGATACAGCTGAAATCGTACCGCTTCCTCGGGGCTTCCAGAAGATTTCCGGGGAATTTTGTACGAGATTGATTAAAACTTGCTCGTGGAGGTTCATCTGATCAAGACACTGATTGTAGCCACGAGGTGGGCGAGCTTCGACGGGTGAGGGCAGATCCCGAGGCAAAGTTCTCAGATTTAGAGATGTGAGCTGAGTTCTCGTCATATTTGCTTGTGAATTCATATATTCTGTGTTCTGATTTCTCGGCTTGTTCTGTCTTGCCGGGAGAATGTCACTACTTCATGCTTTCCAGATTTCTTCCCTTGTCGTCTATATCGAGGACGGCGGTATGTCACAAGTGCAGGTTCTGGGACAGCATGATGTACGCATGTAATGAATCATGTTGGATTAGCATCAAATAAATGCTTTGGAAGCAGTCACTCTTTCCGATGACGCGCGTCACTTGATTATGTGAGAGGTTCTACTTGGAGGAAGTGAAGAAGGTTGCTCCGATTCGTTGTCTGTTCTTACAATCAAGAAGCCATTCAGTTCTGATAGTAAGGCTGGACATGGTCAAACTTTCTTGTTTATAAGGTCTTAATTATCTTTCCATGCATACAAAAATTATCTATGCTTGATTGTATTTTGAGTATCAATAACATTCCCCCTCGCTCGCGCTCAAGCGTGGTCCCAGCACGAGCAAGCCATTGAGGTCAATCTTATCCACATTTATGATTTAACGTGGATCACTGCTGCCATACATAAAGTGGTTGACAGTGTATATTCTCAAAGTGAAGAACCTATTGACGTGGCCTATCCTGTCCTTCGCCTGCGATAACAAGCCACCCAGTAGGAGAATATCTGATACCTCTAACATGAAGGCTGACTGCTGTTCTCGTTCAAAGAAATCAATTTCAAAGCGGCCTCAACAGAGCCTATGAAAGAGGAACCACCCTTTGACGTGTTACAGATTGCGTCCCTATCTGGGGAATCGGCAGAGACCCAGGCACTATTGATGGCCACCATAAGGTCATAAAGAAGATATCTTCAAAAAAAATTCACAGCTTAAATCTTCCGGGCAAATAAATCTCTAGTATGTTCAACTCTTGACAATAATAGAAAAAGCAGAGTAAAAGATCAAGTGAAACAACTTTTTCTCAGCTATAGCTGATTTAAAATTGATCACACTTTTTGATGCTCAAATTTCGATTACCATAGATAGCTGTGGACATAGATACACACCTGAAGAACTCGGGAGCAGCTCCTAGACTTGAAATATCTTCCTGATGCTTCGCTAGTCGTGCGTAACTGCCCATCTTCTGGCAAGAAGCTATGTCTTGTTAGGGAAGACATAGTATATATATCTTTCTTTTGGCTTGCGGCTTCCTGTCCTCAAAAAATTTGTATCACATCTTTCTCCACAATCTTTGCTATCGCTTCTTCCTCCAAACTTTTGAAATTCCCATTCTCATCGACCCACGCCTCGCTCATTATCTCCTTTTCCGAGCTAATGTAGCGCGGAATGATAGACAGGCCTACCCGCTGGAAGTGAGGAGAGTTGTTGCTCTTCTGCTGGAGTAACAGACCGATGAGGTCACCAGAGTCGTTCTTGTACGCTGGAACCAGCCATGTAGATGAGCTCTGGTGCTGAGCGCGGATGTGCTCAAAGTCGTCCTCGGGGCTATCTAAGTACACATTTGGGTGCATTCTCGCATCCTTCTCTCTGCCGTCGACCAAAGTCCAAATGTAGACATCGTCTCTAACACCCTCTGGTGTTCGGCGAGACTTTGTACTTATGACTATAGGAAGCTTCTGGCATTCGATTTCTATGAACCCGCCTTTCTTGACAAGACCAAATTGGCTGTTTGGGTGCTCCTCTGGTTGGACACTAACCCGTAAGACTTTAATCAAAAGCTTCTCTTCTTCCTGAATTTCACCGCAGCGAATGCCCTGGGGCGCATCAATTGCTGCCCAAGAGAAGCTAGGGGCTCGATAGACGTCCGGTCTCCTGGAAGGATGGAAGAATTTTGGCTTCTGATACAGCGGCTCGACGAGCCACAGCAGTTGGCTAGCAAAATATGCAGTCTTCCATAGGCCTGCAACATAGGGAGCAGCAATCTTGCCGTAAAATTGTTCTGCAATACCAGCTAGGGCAATGAGTTTGTCCTTAGGCTTCGTAAGATTCGTCTTCGAGAATTTTTCTGTGATCAGATTCCAGTTTTCCTGGGCTTGCTTGGCGCCATCTTCAAAGTTGGAAGATGAATCCTGCTGTCCGTATTCTTGGGCGACTAAGCTCTTGAGCCGGATTCTGCCCCGGTCTCTGATCTCGCCAAACTTGACTTCGACATCGGCAATTCCATCCGTGGAGCTTTCCGAGGCGTCCAACTCGCGACATTCCCAAGCAATCTGGTCTTCGCAGAAGTGAATCACTCGTGGGGCAAGCAGCCTTTCCTGTAATACCCAGGCTCGCGTATTGACTGGTGCTGCTTCAACTTTCCTCTCCCAGTGCGATGGATCCACAATCCTGCACCGTTGAATGCGTGCTCCATGATTGTCAAGAGAACCTCCACCTGATCGAACTCGAAATTCAGACGGCACTAGCTCTTTTGTGTTGAGGTTGACTTCTTCACCCCAGAGATGTTGTGGATCTCTATTCGCGTAAAGACCATGGTGGCTGTCCTCTGCGAAAGTAGCCGAAATGTTGCAGTAAGAGTTTCTGTAGACTTGGTACATCTGGGTTGATTCCTGAAGCCAGTCTGCTTCATTCTTCTGCATGATACAGAGGGAGTCTATCCATATATATTTGACGCTCTGGCTAAGGCGACGGGCGAAGTGAATTGCATCCCGGAAAGTGCGTGGCAATTCCTTCAGTGGTATCCCTTTGCTCTGAAAGACGCCAAGATTCTTCTCGTTGAGGGAAAAGGTCTGTCCTGTCTTACCCCAACAATGACTCAAGGTGACATACTGGCCCTTGGGCTCGGTTAAACAATTGCTGTCTTGCCCGTCGGCGCTCTTTGTAACGATCAGCTTTACAAAAGGTTCATCGACGGGTCCCAAGATGAGGAGTCGTGTAGGATAGAACGGCGGGTTCAATGACATCAGACTGTCCGCACCCGATGCTTGTTTTTGTAAAAGACGTGACCCAGAACCAGTGGGATTGTCATCCTCCATTTGGTGAGAGGATTTTGACGGAGGAATGAATCTATTGCTGAAGTCCTTATTCGGGCAATTCTCGTGATCATCGCTCATACACTTCGAAATCCAGTACCGCGCCAATTGTAGAACCTCGGTTGAGTTGAGTGCCGTCGATGTAGGAGTGTATACATTACTTTCGAAACTACTCTCTGCACTATGTGTAAGTGGACGGGCTTCAAGGTCATGGTATGACAAACTGGTTGGCTCGAGCAACAACGTGCCGAGAGAGCTTTGGGAGTGGGTATCTCCATGCAGTGTAAACTCAAGACGATAGTAGTCGCCTCTTTCTAGGGCCATGATATGTGCGGCAATGAAAGTAGGCTTCTGCCGCGAAGAAACATGCTGTTCAAAGTCAGTCGTGTTCAAACTTTGCTTTTCGAAGATCTTTCTGCCCTTACCTTTGATCGACGGTGACCAGGCGGCATGTCCTCCAAAATGCGTCTGCAAATAAAACATTCTGATCGAGCTGAGTCTTGAAGGCTACCCAGGCTAGGCTGGTGATCAAAGCTAGGGTCCCATGAGCCCCTCCACTGTCGTCCAACCTGGCCTCGCAGCATTTTGAAGCAAATATTGCAAATCATGGTGAGAAAGTACGAAGTCAGAAAGTAGGATACCACTGAATCCTCGGTGTAAGCTTTGTCCTCGACCTTATATGATGTCGAATACCACTCATCTATGCCCCAATGGGGCGGAGTGTCGTAATGAGCCAGCGAGGCTGACTTCCAGACGGTCTACGAGCACGCCAAATGCGGTATTGATCCCGCAAAGATCAATACTGTGCGATGCATACTGCACCGTCTCCCTTCCTGCATTTCAGCCTTTTTTCGAGGGACTTTAGTAGCCAACGAAATTAGCGATGGGAAAAGGAAGCGCCAGCAGTGCAGCACTCATCGTCGACAAAGCTCGGTGAATACATATGATCGAAGTTTCGGAGGACCTGCTCGCAGGGGCAGCAGCGGATGTGTGCACTCCAAGCTGGTATTGTACTCGGTGAGATAAGACGATTTGTACTACTATTGGACAGGTTGCTGCGCCACCTCATGCCTTTGGATCTGCTGCGCCCCCACCATTAACAACAATCCGGAAGCGCATGTGACCGAGATATTCTCTTTCATATCGGTGGCCAGATTAAGGACTAAATGCTGCTGCGCCTCAGCCTTGTTCGCTTTGATTATTTCCTGTATTTCAACTTGTCAACCCTCCCAGCTACGGGCAATTGTTTCAACATCCAAAAGATCACAAATTGCAGCGCTTCATGAGTACTGCTTCACCACAGCTTGCGGCATCGTCAAAATGACCGAAGAATATCCTGGCTACAAATTCGAGCTCCCAGGCTGGAGCAAATCGTATAAGACTGGCGTCCCAGAAGTGCGCTTTGCCGCAGGGCTCTTGGAGCTGGGTTTGACCAGAGAGAAAGTGTTGGGTTTCACTGCTTTCCAAAATTGGATTAAGACTCTTGAACAATCGCTCGATCGACAGAGTTATACAACACACACCTTCGCAAACGACCCTTATTATCTTCGATGGATTCAGATCCAAGCTTTCGATGAGTTCGAGCCTAAGGGCGTCAAACGAGTGTTCTTTATCAAGCTGTTTGCGCAAGTGACTACAGAGTCCGGAAAGGATTATCTGCCGGGCGTGGTGTTTTTGAGAGGTGGAAGTGTTGCGGTGCTTATGATAGTGCGACCGACAGATGCACCTCTCGAGCGGTATGTCATCATGACTGAGCAAGCTCGGATAGCAGCGGGCAGTCTTTCTTTCATGGAGATTCCTGCAGGCATGTTGGACGACGAGCGGAACATCAAGCTTGCAGCATTGCGCGAAATCGAAGAGGAAGTTGGCATTTTCCCAAAGGCCAATGACCTAATCGACATGACTGAACTTGCTGTTACGGATCACGCGGTCACGGAGGATATTCGAGACGCCATGTATCCAAGCCCTGGAGGATGCGATGAGTTCATTAACATATTTCTCTGGGAAAGGAACCTTGATAGACTTGACATCGAAAACCTGAAAGATCGTTTGACTGGTGATAGGGCCGCCGCGGAAAAGATCACAGTCAGGTTATTGGAATACGAGAAATTGGTGGCTGTGGGAGCTCGCGACGGGAAGACGCTCGCCGCTTGGTCGTTGTACGAATATCTGAAAAGAGTTCACCCTGAGAAGTTGAAACCTTCGATCGAGAGTGTCATTAAGCTTCAGAAAAGAAAAGCTCCAGCGTAGGATTTTTCCGTCTTTCAAGTATTCCCACCTGACATCTGAATAGTGCTTAGCTCTTACATCCGATCAAGAGATTTCTTACCCCTTTGGTCAATCCAAGTAATGTCTGGGTGGAGAAGCCTTGCCCACGGGGTATCAAAACCTAGGGTGGTTCGTCGATGTCATTGTTCAAACTGGCAGAACACCATTTGCTTACTGATTGCCAGGAAAGGTTGAATTGGCCTATCGGCCCTTTGAAGAGATCCTCGTCTGATTAGGAGAGGGATCCACAAATCAGTTTTGATGATGCAAGTATAGGCATAGAAGTCGCCTTGAAACATACCGTATTAGCTTGGACGCGAGTCGATTTCGTAGAATAGAGAGCCTCGTCAGATTCCATAACTCCATACTCAAAACATCACCAAATCACTTCAAGGTCATCTATTCAATTCATGAATTATTTGCACATGCAGCGAACTCCTTGAAACGAGCCGCTCCACAAGACAGAAAGCTCTGGTCCGAAATCACGTGGCAGGAAAAAAGTATTAGGGAAAGGTTCTAAGAAACAAACTTTCAACTCACGTCCATGAAGTGCTTCCTGGACACGGAAGTCATCTCTATTCCACGTGCACACGGATTATCACATGATAGGACTTTGAACTCGCATTGCAAGAACCTTCATAACTATATAAAAGAGATTGTCTGATGCTCACTTCTTCCCTCGTTATCCACACCGCACCGCTATGTAGAAGAGAATGCATTGGTTCCCAAACTGGAACTACTAGCACAACCAGGCCGGAACTGTTCATGTTATTCGTTGTGAGACTCTAGAAATGAAACCAATTCTCACAATGATTTGTCGCCATGATTCGTGCTTTCAATTCCGAGACACGAATTCAGCAAATGCCAAAATCAAAGCTTGTTGACAACAAGATAGACACTGACAGTAGTCTATGCTTCACGAGCTCTGCCTACCACTGTCTTCAGAATAGCCATAACGGTGGGAGTTCGAGTACGCTTCTCAAGAGTGATGTAAACAGTCAAAAAGAAGACTAACGAGTTCGAGTCGTCGTCTTCGGAACGAAACGTCGGTCCTTGGCGAATCCAGAAGAAGTCTATTCAAGCAAGGAGTGCTCGTCGGAATTCGCGGTCATGGTCAACCGCCAGCCAGTGGATTCCGGGAAACTGAATTTCAAGAGGCAAGTAAAATCTACAACTTTCCAAGCACTTTTCGTTGTTTCTAGACAGCTGTTCTCTTTCACTACTGACACCCTACTCACTTTCAAAGAAATCGATTGTAGAAGAAATAGAAGATGATTATCAAGAAGTATATTATTCACCCAGACGAATTAGCTTACACAATTTCCCTTCCCGAACTCCATGGATCAGTTTGAAATTCCACCAAAATTTACCATCAAACAGACTTTTCCCATCATCCCTTACGGCCATTACCCCAGAAAAAACTAACACAAGCACCGGGTATAACTGGTATCGTACACTTGTTTCTCCACTTGAAACGGTTTCACTGACACTATTTCAATTGTCCTACTTTGTCTTCTCCCTCTGCTTCGCCTCCAAGCTCTTCAACACAACTCCATTCCGAACCAAGAACGCATTCTTCATATCTACATACGCATGATACATGGCATATAGTGGGAGAAAGACCCACAGCATATTGAAGAACACCAGATATACCCATTTGAACATAAAGTTGCTCGCATCGAGGTTTTGATTACCGGTCAGCCACTCGGGGCAGAACGTCATGAAGCCTGTTCTCGTTAGCATGACCCAAAAAACCTCAAATAGTAACATACCTCCATACAACTCCCCAGTAGCCAAAACAACCATCCAAAACCCAGTCATGACATCCCTCCTCACAATCCCCCAGCAAATGTACAGCGCCAACGGCCCCGCACCTAGCACAGTCAAAAGCTCCAAACTGATGACCGTCAGATCCGCACCTCCCCACCTGCTATCGGCCTGCGCATACACCATCCACAGCTTCGTCGCCCAATTATCGCCATACTTCGCGCCGTAGAGCCTGTCCGGCTGCGAGAGGAAGTTGGTGACGAGCGCGGGGTGGTGGACGGCGGGGTCGAAGGGCGCGGACGTGAAGAAGCAGTTGTAGAGGAAGGAGCCCTCGAAGATGGAGTGGATGAGGAAGTCGAAGAAGTGCCAGATGAAGAGGATGCGGAGGCGCGAGGGCGTGCTGCGGTGTAGGAGGGAGAGGGAGAGGAGGTAGGAGATTGTGAGGATGGCGAGGACGGCGAGGAGGGAGATGATGGTTGTGGTGTCGATGTGGTCCATTATGGAGCCGGTTGAGGAGGTCATGTTTGACGTTCGCGTAGAGAACGCGTTGGTTTGTTGACTTTTGGGAGGGAAGCGTGGAATTGAGGCTGTTGATGCGTGGTGGAGCTGAGCTTGAAGCTTGTGTGGGGACGAAACGGAAGAGGCGTTTCATGCCAAGCATTTTGTGGACTTCGGCAAACCCCTGATTTACCCCTGAGTCCCCACTAGCTTCAAAACATCAGCTGAGAATTCGTATTTCTTCTGCGTCAAACAAAAAGCCGAAACGAGCTGAGATGGACAGTGGATCAATCAGAAGTGCCTTTCGCGTTTGCATTAGAAATGGCTTGAAGACGCTTCAAATATCTTGAGGCATTTCGTTCGACCTACCACGATTGGAAGCGCGCACCCTGTAACGAGACAAATTATAGGTACTTCAAGTTCAAGCGACTTTAAAATCTTAAACACGTCAAAATTTTCTGTTCATTTTCATTTCACTGCATTATATACCTCTCCCGAACACTCCCTGCTTATTTATTCCGAAAATCATTGTCGCGTCGTCGCCGCTCCCTTCAATTTATGAGAGCTTCCTTTTATAACATAATAGCACCCCTCGCCTTACAACACTAGCATCTAGCTTTTTTCACCTTTTAAACGCATTCAACGATTGAATATAGATTCGAGGTTTTACCATAAGGCTAAAAAGCTTCTGCTACGGATGTGGCGGCCAGAGCGTCCCGTGTCAAAGCATGTTGCCACATGGGCTAATACCTCATCCCATTAAGCGATCAAGGATCGTGATCAGCGGAGGTGTGTTTATAGTAACCTCGGTAAACTTTTGTTGTGACTGCGACGTTTGTGGCTGCACGTACTGCCGGAAAATTCCATGGTTCCCGACATCCTCCGATTGTTAGAGGAGAAAAGGGCCTGGTGCGGAGTCGGCAAAATCGGCCGTCTCCCACCTAGGGTCTGGAGTTAGAATTATACCCTTCACTTCCGGCTTTCATTGCTTCTGTCTTCGCGCTCCGCCTACTGGTCACGAATATAAACTCCCAAAAGCCCTCCTTTGTACGCATGCCCCGTACTTCGCAGCCATGTTTCAAGAATCAGGCTTTCAGGAGGGCGCCGAACTGTCGACTACAATGGAGGAGATAGATGGTGTGGTTTCAACTCGAAGCTTCGAAATGCTAGTGCAGTGGTTGTGCCAGAACCGTATCGTATTTGGCGACTTACCTCCTGCCGAAATGATTGCTGCATCAATCGAATTTGCAAGACTAGCAGATATGGTCGGCCTCACAGGCGTAGTGTCAATGACGGCAGAACACATCAGACAGGTCATTTTAGCCAACAGGCCCGCTCAAGATAACGTCTATCCCTGTGTAGCGAGCCATCCTACGTGGCGAGCCAAAATGCAGATACTTCATCTAGAATAATCTCGACCCCGCCCACACAGAAGCACTTACTCGGTTCTAATTGAATTTGGTAGTTCAACCATTCTCAAATACTTATGCAAACTTTTACAAGCAGTGTCCGCACTATGAGCCTTGCCCACCGAATCATCCCTCTTCTCAGAGCATCCTCTGGTCCAGTTCTACGACTTCTTTTTCGCTCTGTCTCTCCTGAGACGACGGCAGTATCCAATAGGACGACCGAATCCCTTTCAATAGACGTCTGATAGCTTCCCCTTTACGAAATGCGGCTACAATACGAGGAATCCGATGATAAATTTAGCTGTATCCAAGACCTCAAAACCCGACACTGGTTCCGCTAATCAAGGTATAAGGGTGTGGTAGACGAGGCACAAATTAGTTGGTGTTATTAATAGGCGACATCAAACCTAGTGGCTCGCTGCCCTCCAGACGGTTGTTGAGTTTTGAGGTCAAGTACGACGAGGGATCGGTCCAAGGGTTTGTGACTATAAAAGCTCTCAATTCTTTCAAGTCTATGGGAGAAACAGCAAGGCTATATACACCTGGAATAGCTTCTAGAGCATTCCATGCACGTGACTGATTTTGGAATCCAACAACGGTCTCAGGAAATCGTGGATGTCAGACTCTATTAGGGTGCTGATCGCAGTCGCTGACAATAACCATGCAAGATGGGCAGATCCGATGGCCACAAGACAGTCTTTCTGTTGGTAGATTTCGCATACACCAGACGCAATTGTGAAGCCTCCCAAGGTCCACCTTTGGCACTACATCGTGCAATCTCCTGATGGCGGACCTATGAACATCCCATAGCTCGTCCAGATTTTTCGTGGCCAGACTGTCCAAATGGCTCGCCAAAGCATGAGCCCATTGTCCAGAAAACCTGATCTCAAAGGAATCGTCGAAAGGTCCGGATCCAAAACGGACTCCATCTGCATCCTGATGGCAAACTTGAGACTGTTGAGTATGAGCTCCTCGGCCGTTTACACATATTCTTGTCTCCTTATTGTCAGAGTCCGAGAACGTGTAGCCACACGGCAAGGTTGAGTCAGCAAATCTTTGGAAAGCATCATTAACGACCTTCTCGTACGAACCGTCCAGAACGTCTAGGTTTCTTGATGGGAGTTTGGATGTATTCCCAGGGAAGATGTTTGGTAGTAAACCCGGGAAGTGGCTCATTCGACTGTGTATGGCAACGGTAGAACAAATGATTGGAACTACAGCTGCCACGAGCGTATCTGCTATATGCTGATGCGTTGGTCCATGATTTCCCCTTCTGGTGGCAGCGAATGTCGCCTGCAAGAGCTCGAAGAAGTTGCCTGAAAGCTCGGTTGGAGCGGGGTTGGCGCTGAAAAGTGCATCCATGAAATCGAACGGATTAGTCGTCGACTCAGAGAAATGATTAAATGCGAGTTGATATAGCCGTTCTAGCTGCTCTGCGGAAAGCAGCATGTTGCTTTCCTTCCTCTTTTCTTGTGTGGCCTCTGTCAAGGAGTTGATCATTGCATATAGTTCTTGGAATTGTGACATAAGCCTTGATGTGTCCTTAGCGATCGGGAGTCGAAAGAAATTTACTGTCGTAAATGAGTTGTTGAGGATGTCTTTGATGTTCTTATGCGGCAGGTCGAATCTGGCAAGCTCTTCCTTGCGGGCCTTGATTGTGTCATTCGACTCCATCAGTTTTGCATTTCGCTCGAGAATGATATCCGCGGTCTTGTCGGAGCTCCAATCTTTAGTCCTGGCGGAGTCGCATTGATTGATTAAAATGATGAGTGATGGGAGGTACCTCCTATTGATGGAGGACATCTCGGCTTTCTGGGACCATTTCACAAGCTTCTCGAAAACTATGCCCATATCCTTGATGTTTGTTTCAGCTATGACGTACACAACAACATCTGAAATGTTGTAGACGAGCTTTGGGAAGAGCTCTTGAATCGCCCCGCTGCGGTCGATGTTTGGGTCTAGCCACCTGAGTGTACGCTTTATAAATCTCATAGTGGTATCGAAGGCCTTTTTCGTCCATTTAGAGAGCTCCCTAGCATCCTGTCGTACCTGGTCAGGCGCGTTTGCTTCTATGCTTTTCATGGATTCCGCTCTGCTGTTTGCTGCAGCTGAATGATTGGCGGTTCCGAAGCCCTCGCAGTCAGCAAAAAGCAAAGGTCTCTCGGGATTTTCCTTCGCTGCGATCAGGTCTTGATAGAGGTGAATATCTGATGACGTCGGCAGGCTATCACTGTTGTCTCCGGTTACAGGAACAGGAATATCGCGAAGATCTCCGTCGGTAGTTTTGGCCTCCCATAAGTGACCTAGAAGCACCTCAATCAACGAGCTCTTTCCAGCGCCTGCACTGCCGACAAATGATATTAGGAGAGGGTATTGCGTCGTGTTTCTGTCGTGGGGTCGTCTATAGCTCTGGTGCTGGACCATGAGATCTTTGAATCTTGGACGCTCGTTGAATAAGAGCCGACTGTCAAGGGTGTCATCGGACTCGACAACCGCAAGCCAAAGGGTTTCAAGGATGTTGTGATGTTGCTGATGTTGCGGGTCTTTCTGATCGTGTTCGTTCTCCTGGACGGAGGTGGGGATATCTTTGTAGAATACCTGTTCGAGACGACAACTATACGTTGATGAGGAGACTCAGCTGCATATCTAGACTCGGAAATTCACTCATAGATAGGGGAGGCTAAGTGCGTACAAGACAGAGGTGAGATCTTCCATTCGTGATCCATTGATTGGCACTCGCGTGTGGCCTGGGTCACCTCTCTTATGCGGCCCTCGATCTGCCCAACACGCATCGCAGTACATTTCATCACATTGGAGACAGGATGATGTTGCCGGTTGTCGTGAACTTGGGGGGCAGTCTTTGCAGAGAGGATCGCAGAGAGGCTCAAGTCGTAGATGTGAAGATGAAGAGTCCGTAGCCCAGGCCGTACGCTCAGGGCCCACGCCAAGTGGGTCATCGGGGACCCACATTCTCGGGATGAGCGTGTATTTAGGCTCGACAACTGTGTCAATTACAACGGGTAAGTTGCTGTAACTCTGGTGCTACTATGTTGCTGCTATATACAGTGGGGTTGATCAGAAGATATAATAATCGGAGGCAGGCGCCCCGCATCGTTAATGCCCAACCCCACACCCCCAGCCTGATGTCAACAGCCCTAAGGAACAGTTCAATCCTGCATTCCACTGCGCGAAAAGACAAAAAGTTATGCTAGCGGCATGACCATCTCTCCCATAGCGCCACGTGGTTCCACCAGCCCCAGGTAGTCTCAACCGGCGTGTCAATGTTAATAAGTTACCCTCCTATAGCAGCCACAGTTCAGTGTTAAACAGAGGATAACCACTGGGATACCATCTTTCTCCTACCAATAGGAGTTCTGATTACTACATATATATAAGTTGTAGTCTTCTAAAGGTTGAATATCTCGCCATTTAAAGAAAGCGTTGATGATTGCGTAGCCTGACTCATTTCGTCCTATATAAGAAGGATTGCTGGTATAGCTTGTGGAGGTAGTATTATCGGGGGGATGAAAAATGATATATTTCTAGAGCGAGAGGGGTATCTAGAGTCCGAATTGAGGCCTCAGGTATGGAATACGCAATCAGGCAACAGCCAAGAATGTTCGAGTGACCTGCATACGCCACGCACGTGACGGGGCCTGAGAATCGTGACTTGAGTAAATATAGCGATCACGGGCGTGAACTTAGTATCGTTATCGCTAGGCTAATTTATATTACTAAGCACAAAAACATATCTCCCGTCCCTCATGCCGGAGTAACTCCCGGAACGCATTCTCTTTTCCTCTGAGTGTCTTCAAAATTTGTAGCTATATTTGTTCGTCACAGAACCTTTCCTTGAGTGCTCAGAATTTTAAAAACATTTTCACAGTCGCGATTAAACAGGGGGGGACAGCCAAAGCGGTGATTGGTGGCGTGATTGAAACGGTTAACAACACTATCAACTATACTCTTTTCCTTATTGCCTAAGTGGTCCCCTTAGAGAGAAATAGTTAAAGAAGGCAATATGTTAATAAGAACTTCGTAGACTGATGGAGAATAAATTTGTGATTCCAAAACTATAGATTCGTCTCGTGACAGGGTGCGTCTCGGGACGCAGGGACAGATGTTACCCGCACAAGTAATTTTCCTTTGCAACAGATGCGCTTTTTAATGCCAAGCAGAAGGAGCTCTTGTTCTCGCAGGAAAAGCCTTACAACCAGGACAAAGCTGGCTACAAGGACATTGTCTTTCCAGCTATCACTCACAGAGTAGTTCCGTACCGCGATCCTTTTTCTATGGGCTATATTCAACACTGAGTCTCGGGTGATCTCGTAGTTATTTTTCCTTCGCGGTGTAGAATGGGATTGAATTCGTTAAAACAGAACATCTAGCGAGCTCGAAATTGAAATATCTCCAATCAGATAGCTATTTGATTGAAAAAGTTTCTGACACTGGACTTATGTGATCAGTTTTTTGTACCAGATTGTGGATTCATAACAGGCCATATCTTGATGAGAATTGGCTTGAAGAAAGCTGGAGTACAGAACACAAAGGACCTCTTCAACATGCTGACAGCTGTGAATTTGATGCTTGGGGCTGCACTGCGAGTATAGATCATTTAAAGCTCTTGAACGATTTCCACATCTTCAAGATACGAATTTCAGACCGAAAATTATTTCGCCTGAAATGCGAAGAGTCGACAGCAAGGCTGAGGTTTTGTTGACAACACTTACCAAATGACGATACAACTATCTATTCACCACCCTAAACTGACCCCTAGGCCTGCGGAGAAGACGTTCTATATCTATCTATCTATCTAACAGTTCTTCTCAAATGCACACTGAAAGCGAATTTGGAAGCTAAAAATACAACAGAACCCCCCCTCCCCGAAGGACCGATTCTTCCCACTTGTATTCTTGTCGCGAACATCGCCTTTTGGTCTAGAGAATCCACTTACAAGCTCCAGTCCTTCTTATTCTTATATCTCGAAGAGAGAGCGAATCAAGGTCGAAATCAATAATAGTAGAGGCCGTGTCTTCAGATTCGCCACTATCCATGCATCATTCCTGGGCGCCCGGCACGTGCGAGCATCTCAAGACTTCAAGAGCCCCAGTACAGGTAGAGATTTCTCCGTAGGATGTGCCAAAAATCTCCTTACGAATGTCACATTCCTGGTGTTGACGACGAATCGCTTGATTGGGATGAGCACGATGCTGAGATCTGTTTGTGGTCGCGCCAGTCTGGACAAGAAATTTTGTTCTGGATTTGCGCGCGAAGGATAATTCTTCTATAGATAGATAATAGCCAAGGTGAAGGGATTCGTAGAGGAATGGAAAAGAGTGCTGAGATGACGACAGTAAGAGCGAAGTTGACAGCGATGACGAATATATTCAGATGAGACAGTTAGACTAGCAAGATCATACATCCGCGAATATATTCCTTTCCTCTCTCGTCATCATCGCACCTTTCTAAGTGATATTCAAGCCATGATGTCTACTCGCCCATAGCTTTGGGTTTTTGATGTT
Organism: Cadophora sp. MPI-SDFR-AT-0126; assembly: GCA_020747065.1. Taxonomy (NCBI): domain Eukaryota; kingdom Fungi; phylum Ascomycota; class Leotiomycetes; order Helotiales; family Ploettnerulaceae; genus Cadophora; species Cadophora sp. MPI-SDFR-AT-0126. The sequence goes on along the minus strand of JAGMVK010000025.1, from coordinate 579,497 downwards.
TTGTGCTCCGTACAAGAGGGGCAGGAGTATGGACCTGGGAACGGGGATTATGTACGTGACTTTACTTTAGGTTGATAAGGCTAATGGTGTTGGAGAATTTGTATCTTCACGGTGCTCAATCTTTACGAGAATAGGGTAGTTGTTTCGCGATGGGTGGGTGAAGGAGCAAGTGAATATGTGTCGTTATCTCGTTGCTTTGATTATTAATTTCTGGGATCCGGTACTGTCTGTACGTATGTGTTCGAATAGGAAAAGGAAATGTTGACAGCGATGGTGATGTTGATTCTGATGTCGAATTGAGATAGGTGTGGGATCAGAAGAGGGGGCCACTCACTGGCGGGGTCGTGGTCGTGGTCGTGATAGTGAAAAAAAGTGTCTGAAGGGAAGAGGTGGGTGCTGGGCGCTGGATTGGACTGGATGTTTGGTGGTTCAATGTGGTGAGGTTGGCAGGGTGTATTGTATTTTGATGGAGAACGGGACGTTGACAGGATTGATGAAGCATGTTGAAAGGTAACTGGATTGTAAACAGCCTTGCGACGATGCACTGCGTCCAGGGCATTCCGGCGCACCAGCCAGCGCAGTCAAGGGTTTCAGGCATTAAAGTTCTGTCAGTATGAATCACATTGCATTTCAATCACGATAAATATCATAGTCATTCTCAGGCAAGAGAGTAGTGGTGGCAAAAGTCTTTCATTGACTATGCTATCCGGGTATGAAATCCATGCAATCGATGCTGCTCAGCCATGCTGACTATCCCATCCCAGTCCAACGCCCTAGCATCCATTCCAGCCCATCCGCCGAAAAAAAAAATCATGCCTCCATTCCATCGCTCATCGTACAGTCGTGAGGTATGTCTTGTTTATTTCGTGGAGCGAGCAGTTTAGTGCTTAGCAGCCTCTGTTATGATTGTCAGCTTATATTCGACGTATCCATATGGGGAGGAGGAGTAAACATACCCTTGTGGAGATCAGCCTTGCCCTCGTGGGAGGATTGATCGATCTTGTCTGAGACGGCATCCTTGGCGGCAGAGGCACGGGTTCCGAGGCTGGCATCGTTGTCCTTGGCGACCTGCTTGTTGGCCTCCTTGGAAGCTTGAGCTCCTCCACCCTGGACGGTCTCGGCGACGTAGTTGGCGGCGTTCTGTGAGGGAAATGTTAGTATGTTGAGGTAGAGGTGAGGAGAGACGTGAGGTGAGGTAACCCAGGCGTGTTGATGCCGAGATAGAGCTAGAGCTGAGCTCCAGAGAAGGGAGAAAGGGAGGGAGAGAACAAGCTTACCTTGATGGTCTCCATTTTGATTGTTTGGGTTGTTTGTTTGGTTGGTTTTTGTGTTGTGTGTGAGAGGATATTTGTGTTTGATGATAAAAAAAAGTTGCTTGGTGGTGGAAGAGGAGGGGTTCTTAAGTAGAGGAGGGGAGAAGCTTCTGAAGCTCTAGCCTCCTGAAGCGTGCCATGCCATGACGTAGTGGCCGCCAATGGCCGTGAATGGGTTAGCTGCCTCGTAGTTGCCTCGTGAATGTGAAGCTCCCGCGGCAACAATCAAATTGCTTCTGTCTCGAATTTGCCTGCCTGTCCATCCAAACACGGCTTCTAGATTCATTGAGGGGTTTGTTTGAAGAGAAAGCGCCACACCTTGAAATATACTACGACGTCAGCGGGGTCAGTTGCGGGGGCGGCTATTGGCTCGCTAAACTGTTTACCCCTCCAAAACAATCGACGTCATAGACTTTGTGAAGATCCAGCCTCATTCTCAGCTGCAACATGGATGCAGCCTAAAGATGAATGCGGATTAAGCATGAGACATTTGCTCGCCGATTGGTAAATGAGTTTAAGTAGTAAGCCAATTGTGGCTGTGCATTAACTTCTTTCACTCGGCGACGGCCTTTTTCCCGTAGAAAGAGACATGTTGACATCGACCGGCGATTCCTACGGAACCCACGCAAGCATGCAGAATGATCTATGCAAGGTTCAAAGCTACAATACCGTTGCTTCCCGTGGTGGGGGAAAGTATCGTATTCAACGAATAGCATGTATCAGTTACAGCAAACGTGTCTTCAGCGCCAGTTGCTCCGGCTAGTAAAGCACCGATGCACTTCCACCTGCATTTCCTGATACGCATGTGATGCCCATCAAATGGCGCAATACCTAATACCTCTGCCTGCTTTCCCATACCTGTGGGTCGTGATGTGCACACATGTGGCTAGTGCATCGGATTCTTGGTATCTGAGATCGCGTTCTCGATTCCCCACGTTACATCATTTTAGTTCCTTGTTCTTCCACATCGAGCGTCGTGCACCATCACAAGCCATTGCCTGGACCTGCCCCTTCCAAGTTTTTTTGCTTCCAGACATGTCACCTGCCTGGATGTTGGAGATCATGCAACTACCCTCGTTGTTGTACTAGCTTTCCGAGGTATACGGCAGACCCTGAGTGGCTGGAATGTGCTCTCATTACGTACCTGGGTTTGTGCCGAGGGAAGCTATTTGGAGGGGTTATTTTGAAAGAAGGTGAGGGGTATTTTTTAGGAACATCCACAATTTTAGGAGCTGATGAAGAGATGTGCGATGTTGATGCATCTGCGAGCAGATGGCAGAGAGGATATGAAGCCTCTCCCACTGTTAATTCTTCATGGATTCTCAAGCAGATCTCTTCGTTGTTCCTGAAAGTGTCATGGCGAAGTCGTTTGACGAGCTCGAGCTGATTGCGGCGGAGCTGCCCTCATTGCTGAGACCCATGGACGAGGTACTCAAGACCTGACTTCGACGCAGGAAATTCATACCTCAGACTTCTCACATGGTCTTCGGGAGATCGTATACCAGTTGCACTTCCATCTTGCGATAGCTCGAGTTCCTGAGGGTCATACGATGGGGTCTTGTCCCTTTTCGCACTGGGCAATCTGCAACGCTGGTGAGTTACGACGAGGCGAAACTCCAATAGGGATATGATCTGGAGATGCTCTCTGGGTGCGTAACGCTCACTGCTTTGAGCAAAATTGTTGCCGGTTTGTCCATGGTCAACCTGTACGAGAATCTCATCCATCCTCCCTACCAAGGTCAAACTAGAATTGATCTGAGACTCGAATCAACTGGTGTTCCTACCCTTTCGCAGATTGAGTGGTTGCTAGAGTAGCTTGAACGTCTCATCTGCGAGTAGTTCCCACAGCAGACTGCCAGGACGAGGATCCAGATATTCAAGAGTCAACTTTCACATGCGAAGAGGCTCCCGGAAACACCTCACCATCTACAGGCAGAAAGTCGAACCAATGAGGATGATCGTGGACAGCGGTTTGTGGACATCGCACATCAGTCGAGAAGTTTCCGACCGAGAATTCTTTCCGCCAAATAGCGACTACGAATTGTTGAAGCCACTCTCTTGGTTATGTTCCACCAGCCGAAGACTCGGGAACAGTCTGCAAGTGGCGATGAATACGTGTGAGTCCGGCCTCCACAAAGTTGATGGCAGAGCCCAAAAAATAATATTAAACTGACAGAATTGTGGTCATGGAAGACCGAGATGTATCTTTTGGCCTGGATTCTGGTAAGAAGGTCTGGAGCCATGATTTTCAGGGGGACGCTGCGGCATGGGTTCGGTCATCAGAAATCTGGCAAGCAATTGTTTCGCTAGTCTGCATTGGACATATGGAAGCCATCGAAAACTAGAAATGATACGGAATCGATTGGGCTACAAGTCTTGCTGTGCTTTTCGATGATTAGTCGTGATGGCAGAGGGATGTCTGTCCAGGTCGGGATAGCACCAGTGGTGGGGTCCTGGCCAGTGACCTAAGAGAAGTCCTGAAAAGCTGGACCTAAACACTGGCAGAACCCTTGATAGGCGACAATGATGTTTAGCTGAATACTTGCAAGCTTGAGTCTTGAATCAAATTGTCGTTTCCCCTCTGCAGGTATGGAGGAGGTTGAAGTTGAACTTGCACGACCAATTTTGAGCTCATGCCAAGACCACATCGCCACAACGTTTTTCCGTTCCAGCATCTTCACTTCAGAACATCAAAATCATCAACCACAACAACACTCATTCTCTGTACACTTTATTACATTACACTTCCTCTCTTTCCGTTTGTGCTGAAGCATTTCACTTCTTAATATGGCACGGTAGCATCTACCATACCCCTTGCTCTTTAACCAACTTCTCCTCGACATACCCCTTATCCCGTGATCGCCCAATTTTCAGATGCCTCGACTTCCACCGTCTCTCCTCCTACAAGCCTACAACACATCACCATTCCTCCCGCTAATCCTGCGTGGCGCTCGGACCCTGGACTCTGCTATTAATGAGTTGCGCTGGTTGAGAGAACACGTGCAGACACTCAAACCTGCCTGCTCACATGTGGCAAGCGAAAAGCTTTTGAAGCTCTGTCAAAGAAGATCAAGGGGCGAGCCTCTACAGTATATCCTCGGCTCACAGCCATTTGGAGAACTGGACATCAAATGTCGTCCTGGGGTGTTGATTCCAAGGTTGGTTTTTCTAACGTAGCGTCACGTGATGTACTGACAAGTTGAAGGCCAGAAACTGAGTCGTACACCACGTATCTTGCCAAATTGGCAAATGAAAATAGACTTGGGATCAAAGCATCGAAGAAGCAGACCAAACCCTGTCTCAGGATCTTGGATGTTTGCTCAGGAAGTGGCTGCATCTCACTCCTACTCCACTCACTCCTCTCCCCAAAATTCAAAATCAAGATCTTCGGCCTCGACATCTCGAAACAAGCGATCGACATCTCAAGAACGAATCTATCACACAATGTCAGTGCCGGCTATATCGACCCAGTAGCAATCAAAGACACTCCCTCACACCCACCAGAAGTCCAATTCAGCATCACCGACATCTTCGCCCCCCTCCCCAAGAACATCGGCCAATTTGACATCATAATCTCCAATCCACCATATATCTCTCGCTCAGCATTCAACACCCAGACTACCCGCTCAGTACGTAACTACGAGCCCAAACAAGCCCTCGTGCCAATCGACCAGAATCCCGATGTGTTTTACAAACGCTTGATCCGTCTCCATCAAATCAACCTCTCGCAAGTCCTCGTCATGGAAGTCGGCGATGCGGAACAGGCTATCCGTGTAGCGGAGATGGCTTTCGAGATGAACGATACATCGTTCCATCGTGCGCCGAGAGTCACGAATCGTGTTGAGATTTGGAGAGATAATCCTGATGTCGAGGGTGTTGATGAAGTCGTCAAGGAGATGGCCGGGCAGGAGATCAGGATTCGAGGGCAGGGAAAGATTAGAGCCGTGGTGATGTTTCGTGTACGGACTGATAAACATGCTCGATATAAAGAACAGCTGAATTTGCGTGTGCTGGAGAGACTGGATGAGCCAGATGTGGGTCGGGACTCTGAAAGGGAACGTCAGAAACAGCGGAAGATAGAGCGGAATGAGGCTAAAGAGAGGAGGGCGCGCAGTCACTCTGATATGATGGCTTTCTTAGATACGAGGAGAGATTTGGGGAAGAATAGACAGCCAATGAGGGGGCGGAAACGAGTCCCAGGGAGTTTTGGGCAATCGTAATTGTATGAACACAGGCTGCCTGGAGAGAAGTGGAAGGTAACAGGGGACTATTACTCTACTTACCCGATGTCCATGTCATCCCCGGATTTCCGGTTCTCGACAATCGTACTCGAAAGATGGGCGCGGAGATTTGTGGGGCCGTTGACCAGGCACGCAAAGACCTGTCAACTATCCTTCGCTTTGGAATTGCAGCATCACTCACACCGACGTCGAGAATTCCCGAGTCGCCTTGTACTAACACGTATTAACAAGTCATTCCGAAGTTCACAAACATTGAGCCAATCATATACCAATCAACCGAAACCTTCTCGAAGCCTTCAGATCACTTCACCAGGTTCATCTGAATATGTTTCTCATGTTCATCTCATCCCAATTGTGTTTCTCATGCACGCAGCCGTTCTTTCAGCACTGTTACTCGTTTCTTGCTTAACTTCTCGAATCAAAGTCAAGTCCAGTCATGATACGACAAGTCAATGTTCCACAACATCAACTACACACACCCCTTGCATCATACCCGAGACCGCTCACTCTTCGCCCTCTTCTTTCACAACCGCATCACCAATGCTCTTCTCTCAATCTTCTACGCATATGCATTCCTTCCATGTCTTCCAGAAAGACAACTAGTCCAACTCGACGCCTCCCGTGCCCTCCACAACTCAAATCCCAGCCCATTCAACTCCCATCATATCCAATCCCACACCTTCCCTTGCGCCTTACCGTCGAACATTTCCCGTGTGGTTACACAAGCACCGCACTACACCTCCTGCAAAACCTTGATATTGTCCTCCCGCTTGATATTATTCTCTGCAGAGCCTCCCTCATCCTTGAACTGTACACATGCATCATATCAAATCAAATCACGCCGTACACATTCCTGAATCCAATCCTCGAATCGGAAGGGAACCAGGGAGAGACAAGTAACCGCGCTGTTGGTGTTGGTTGGCTAAGTTGATTGGGGATTTGATTTGCATGAAGGCTGGGGAAAACGTTAGGGGGTTAAGAGGGGAAAGGAGGGAGGGCTTCTGGAAGACGCGAAGAAGGATAAGTAGGTCTTGTCACCCTTTTCCAAGGAATTCCAAGGAAGAGAAGAAGGCTTCTAAAGGTTTTCTAGAATCCTTCCTTTTACTACTTCTCTTTTGTTCGGAAGTTGAGACCTTGCCGCCAAGGCGTCACATATTTATCCTTTCTCACGCCGAACGGAAATCCACAGCCAGAAAAGTCGGAACAAAATGCATACCTCCTTCACTGCCCTTCTCACCCTCACTCTCTTCGCCCATCTCACCACCTCTTTCCCATCCACAGCCGAGAAAGATATAGGCACAGCAGCAGAGCAACTCCAACTGAATTCTGAACCTCGATCCCTCCTCCCTCCAAGTCCAGACGTCAAAGTCTCGACTTGGGTGGCGATTTCACGTGGAGTTGATGGTGGTGGCGAGATGAGGAGGAGGAATGGGAAACGGTCTGGTGGGAGGGGTGATGGTGGTGTTGGGATGAGTAAGGTGGGGAGGGAGATGATGAGGAGGCATTTTGGGGTTGAGTGGATTCATAGTGTGCAGCTTGTGAGTTTATTTCTCCCTGTTGGTTGCTGTGTCTAAGCCGAGAAGCGAGAGACGGCGCGGTAAGGAGAGAATACCTGAATTTGGAAGCTTGACCTCAAAGCTAACACCCCCCTCCGCACCAGGGCCAAGCCTGGCACACGCCCCTCCAAATCAACGGCAAAACCTACAAACTCATGATCGACACCGGTTCCTCCGACACCTGGATCGTCTCCAAGGACTTTAATTGTATCGGCGAAGGCGGGATCACTCTGTCCCAAGCAGATTGTGATTTTGGGCCGAAGTATAGTCCTGGGAGGGAGTTTGAGCCGGTGAGGGATGTGAATTTTAATATTGTTTATGGGGATGGGAGTTATTTGAGGGGGAGCTATGGGGTGCTGGGGGTGGAGTTGGCGGGGATTTGGTGAGTGCTGGAGCGCTTCTTTACTGTTTCCGTCACAGATGGTAGCTGCTTGGAAGAGGAGGGATAAAGAAGCATGAAGATGTGTTGATTCCTTGACGGGATTTTCGCTAATCAAGCTTGGTGATGTAGGGTGAAAACACAGATTGCATTAGCGAAGGATGTCGGTTGGGTTGCGGAGGGCATTACGAGTGGATTGCTGGGCCTCTCGTATCCTTCGATGTATGATTTGTCCCCCTCACTTTGTCAAGCTTGCTGATATGTGGAACAGTACATTCGCTTTCTCGGGAACAAACTACTCGGCAGATACACCGGAGAAGCAAGGTATTTACCGTCCACCTATGGACCTCCTGCCGCCTGACCTCGTTTGAGGTTCCCCTCCAATCTGAGGCTCCAATGCTAATTTCCGATCCTTGCAGTACCATATGACCCAATCTTCACATCAATGTGGAAACAACACAAAATTTCACACGTCTTCAGTCTCGCCATCGGTAGACCATCCGTCCCGCCAAGCAGTGCACCAGAAGGCTACCTTGCACTTGGTGGTCTTGCTCCTGTCTCTACGACTGGGCCGTGGGCGAGAGCTGATATTGAGATATCGCCGCTAGGACCTGGATATACCAACCGGAGTTTGCCGTATCCTCAAATTCGTATGACCTTCTTTCCTCTGTCACATCTCAAAATAACTTTACATCACTTCTGAACTCTCACCTACCACAAGTCTTCTGGGGGCATGAAAGCTACCTGACTGACGCCGTCACTATAGAATGGTACACCATAACCCCCGACGCATTCCTTTACACCACCACCCCCGCCGGCCAACCTCCAGTCTGGAAACCACTCAACACCGGCCCGCCAGGCACGCCAAAATTCCAGACTCTGATTGATTCGGGTGTTACCCATACGTGGCTTCCGACGCCTATTGCTGACCATGTCGCGAGTTTGTTCGTGCCGCCTGCTGTTTGTACGTACCCTTTACAATCCTTCCCAGAATTCCTGTCCCTCATCCTCTCCTCCCAATCCCCCTCTCAAACCAAACCCCACCAACAACATCAAACTAACACCCCCTTTCCCCCCTCCAGGGAACCAAACAGTCTACGGCTACTCCGTCCCTTGCACGGCGCAAGTGCCCCAACTGGCCGTCAAGATCAACGGCGTGATCCTGCCCTGGCACAAAAAAGATATCATCATGGATGATTTTACTGGCGAGGGCGGGTGTGTGAGTGGTGTTAATAATGGGAGGGGATATGCGCCGTATACGTTGGGGGATACGTGGATGAGGAGTAATTTGGTGGTGTTTGATGTTGGGAGGGGGGAGGTGAGGGTTAGGAGTAGGGGTGAGTATTGATTTAGGTGGAGGGGGAGATGAGAAGGAGGGGAGGGGAGGGAGAGGAAGGGGAAGGAAAGGGTGGAGAGAGGTTGGATTCGTACGCTTGTTGTTTGTTGGGGGGTTGAGATGGTGGTTTGGTGATGAGAAAGGGTAGGATGTAGCTCGCCTTAGAGTGGAGTTTAACGACTTCTAATTCTGCGTCAGGATTCTGGCAACTTATTAAAGACAACATACATCGAACAGATATATGCTCTGTTCACAAATCCCCCTGATTTTTTTCATTTTCTGAGCAGTTATCCCCATAACCCCACCTCACTGTCCCAACCTTGCCTTATCTAACCTTACCTGATTTCACCTCAATGCGATATACTGAAATTTATAATCCTCCCCACCGCTGGCCTTGAACGCAGAATAAGCAAATCAACAGCAATCCGTGGCTGAGATCGATTTTTTTGTATGGGAGCTGGTCTGGTCTGGTCTAGTCTGGTCTCATTTACTCACTCTTCAGTACTTCCGTAGAGGAGGAAACGAGGATAGATATTTCTTGTTAGTGAAACAGGGTGAAGGGTCTACTTGGCGTCTCTACCGTTAACCACCTTGTATCTCATAATCCAAAAATAAACGAGATACGCAATCTTTCCAGCCTCTTCGTGGATCGAAGTATTAGTAAATATGCTTGAGAGGTGGACAAGAAATAATCAGGCAAAGCTGTAAAGTATCTACTTTCAAACGTTAAAGTGTTACCGTTGTTGACTTTCGGACTCGCTTAGCCTCCTGGCTGAATGCCCCGTGCCAAGTCGCCGATGAGAAAATTCGATTACATCTCGTTTGCCTAATTAACAATACGATGGTTTCATGAAACGGAAAAAACATTAGAAGAGGTAATGCCGTGCCGCCTTGGAGGGAGATAAGCTCTTTGTGATTGATTTGAAGCATCTGGATGAAGTTAGTGAAACTTCTTGGTGCAGGAGGCTCTCGATTAGGGCAACAACAACATCGCGAGTGCCCATGAGATCATAAGAGTGTGTAAGTCCTCGATTTCATCTATTTCTACATGTTCAATTCATCGAATACGATCGCCCATCCTGCTATTTAATAAGAATCAACATGTCAGAATCACCTAACTTCCGTCCCTCGTTTCCAGCAACTCATCCACGCCTTACTGCCACACCCTTCGCACAGAACATTCCAGCAGCTAGATCTGTATGTTTTTTTCCCAGCTCAGCCTGACCACCTATCTTCTAACGCTTCCGTCTCCGCCCAGCTTGATCGCGCGCCCACTTTCCCGTCTCCTCATTCCGCATTTGTCGCCCCTCGGCTTCGCGTCTGTCTGCTTCGATACACTCGTCACATTTCCGAGAATTATCTGTACGGCCCTGCCCATCGACGTACTGTGCGTTGCAAGGTCCGCGCTCACCATAGTCGCATTTGCGTCCTGTTGCCTCGAACCAGACGTCATTCTCGGCCTTGATATGGCCACATGCCCAGAAGATACGCCTGTAATAACACATTTTGGGATGTGAGAATAGCTTTTTTTTAAGGGGTTTGTTTTGTTGGTTTGACTTTCGGATGAGATTTGTTTGTGGCAGGGGGTGGTTTTGCTCTTGTATTGGGGGTCTTGGAGTGTGAGAAAAGAGGGAAAGGAAGGAGAAATTCTGAGGCTCTTGTATACGTGGAGCTCATGGGCTTTGAATCACATCAAAAGTATTAGGAGCAGAACAATCAAATATGGGGCGCGTGTAAAATTATGTTTAATTCATAGCTGCTTTGATTCTCTCACGAAATCCTAAAATAGCTCAACTACACAGTCAAAAAGAGATGTCTAGCTATGCAACGACTCTCCATTGACATTTCTGATTAAAAACCTTGCAAAAAGAAAGAGACTTCTGGGAGCTTGGATTTGTGAGGATTTAATCAGTCTCTAAGATCTATAAATTTAGAGATCCGTGCAGGGGAGTTTTCTAGAAATCTGGATCTATAGGCTGAAAGAAGATGTGACAAAGCCCAGGCTTATGAGTCAACGCCTCACAGGCACACTTGTGATCTGGTTGGCAGTAGAGAGTTCTACTACTCATAGAAAAAGTCTTTTCATTGTATGTGAGTTCCGAAAATACTGACGGTGTGAAAACGACCGTATACCTCAAGGTATGACAGTGAAGTTGTGGAAAACAAACGAGGTTGATGAAACTGAATTATTCATTCTGAAATGAATGCCAAGCAGATGTTTAGAAGCCGCCTCTCGAAATGTTATACAGTAGTGACATGGCGACTGTGAAGCAATGTTTGTAACAATGAATAAGATGAGTATTCATTTCCAAGTCCAGTGGCTTGATGTCATTGAGGATTCGATCAAATAATTTAAGTTGTACTATGGCTCTTCTTGTTTCACTGACGTTTGGATAGGATCTTTGCTACTAATTTATGGAAACTTGTGCGTGGGTCTGTGGTGACCAAGTCCGAACGTTTTTTATAGGACATTCCACGGATGGCGGCAGTTCGTACGTTGCTAGTGACTCCGAAGCAGCCACTATACAAGACATGGATGTAAATGGGCAGATCAAAAAAATTGGCTCAATCAGCAGGGTTGAAATCATAGTCTTTACATCGCAAGAATACATCAGACGTATTGGGGCAGGCACTTACCAGGCAATTGTGGATTGTGGAGAAGTGATCACGTGTGACCTGTACGTGACTCGAAGCCCAATGTGCGAATAGCAGTCCCAAGCACTCGATTTGAAGGAGTAACTGATTCGCAGACGTTTATAAATCATCTGAAACACGCCTAGCTTGGGTCAGATACTTGTCCAATTGTACATGTTCATGCAGGTGCATCTCACCCGACCCGATGTCAGATGCACGTACAGATCCGAAGAAAACCCCTCGGATATCAGCGTGTAGGTTCAAGTCAAGGCGGCCGACTTGCTTTTATAGAGAGCTCCAAGACATGATTTCGAATGTCCATTCCGCCCTGCGAATTGATGTACGTGTGAAGATGTGGTGCTCATGATACGGAATGCTCGGCCCCTATTTCCCCGCACTCCAAGGATTCATAGTCTCGGAACCCCACACGGAAATTCTGGGTGGTGGACTCCACTTCTTCCATTTCCTCCACTCTTCCCGCTGTTCCATGCGCCGCCCACCCCACACTCACTTTGACTGGTGTAGTTGACACCATTCGGTCTCGGCCAACCCCCGCGCGAACGAACGCCAATGCCAACGCCATATGAGCCAACCGTGGATTCGGCACGAGGACGAACGGGAAAGGGGAATAGAGGGATGAGATTGGAGAAATGTACCAATCGAGGCAAAGCGCGTGTTGGCAAAAGGGCACAAATCAGTGCAGCCAGCTACACTAGACCATACCAAGGAGAGGAGAGGAGGGTAGCCGCCTCCGGGTCAATTCATTGCAATGTGTGTAGCAAGCTAGGCTGTGCTATGCCATGCCTGCATGCTCTACTCCTGGGCTAGCAAAGCTGCCGCTGTTGCTCTGCTCTGTTACTGCCGTCCCTTTCTGCCAGTCTTTCTATCCTCGGACTTGGAGACCTTCATTCTTCCGTGCAACAACACCAGAACGACACTACCATACTCCACTTCATCCCACTTCTCTACTCTACGCTGTACTCTTCATTGTCGTCTTGAGTAACAAAGACGAGACAAGACAATTGACTCGAGTTCACGCGCAGGCACGAGGACCGCCTCAATCAATCAACTCGGCTCGGCGTCCTCTGCCTGCTAGCTGGCAAATGCCAAATCAACTAAGTCTCGACACCTCGTCGTGGTAACGACGCGCCTTTCGACCATGATAAACTCATCGACTATGCGGCCGGCAATCATGCCCTGTCGCGCTGGCATACGCTCTGCGAACACTCGCGCAAGCCTTGGACTTCTAGGTACATTGTTTCCCCCACTTGTCTACTCCCCTATAGAGCTGACAATCTATAGCTCGCCATGTCCGTCCCCTCTATCGTCCAGCCCAGAAATGGAACGACCGAAAGCAATTGCGCCCTCGAGTCTCTGCCATTATTCCCGCTCGACACGGCACTGTTCTGTCCACCAACGCCGAGCCCGTACCTCCCGTCACATCGACTCCATACTCCGAACTGACCATCGGCGTGGTCCGAGAGACATACCCAGACGAGAGACGTGTGGCAATCACTCCTCACAATGCAGCGCTCCTGCTAAAGAAAGGGTTCAAGCGCGTGCTGGTCGAGCGAGGAGCTGGAACAGAGGCACAATTCACCGACCAGGCATACGAGAAAGCAGGCGTGACATTGGGCGAGAGCAAGACCGTGTGGTCGGAGAGCGATATCCTGTTGAAAGTCCGCGCACCGAGTTTCGACGGTGCTATGAGCGAGGTGGATCAGTTGAAGGATGGCGGAACCATCATCTCATTCCTCTACCCGGCGCAGAACAAGAAGGTGGTGGAGAAATTGGCAAACAGAGGGACAACCAGCTTTGCTATGGATATGATACCTAGGATTTCGAGAGCTCAGGTTTTTGATGCTTTGAGGTAGGTTAGGGAGCTTGAGAGATGAATGAGGGGTATGCTGATCACGTGAAGCTCAATGGCCAATATCGCGGGGTATCGTGCTGTTCTGGAGGCGTCCAATCATTTTGGAAGGTTTATGACGGGTCAGGTCACAGCTGCAGGGTAAGTAACTCTATCTGCATGGGAAATAGCGACTAACGATGTGTAGGAAAGTAAGCATGTCGGGACCCCTCATTTTCACTTACTCACAGGTCCAATCAGATTCCTCCTTGCAAAGTCCTTGTCATTGGAGCTGGAGTTGCAGGTCTAAGTGCGATTGCTACAGTAAGTCCCTTCATCTCGTTCCGTGACATCTGTAAACATTTCTAGGCCCGTCGACTTGGTGCAATCACTCGCGGATTTGATACTCGCCCAGCAGCTCGTGAACAAGTCCAATCTCTCGGAGCAGAATTCATCGAAGTAGAAATCGAAGAAGATGGATCAGGAGCGGGTGGATATGCAAAAGAGATGTCAAAGGAATTCATTGAAGCCGAAATGAAGCTCTTCCTCGAGCAGTGCCGCGAAGTAGATATTGTGATCACTACCGCTTTGATCCCGGGAAGACCTGCCCCGAAACTCATCACTGAAGAGGTAAGCTGAATTGTATGCCACTGCTGTTCGTCGTCTGATTGTAGATAACCAGATGCTATTGGCAATGAAACCTGGAAGTGTCGTTGTTGATTTGGCTGCCGAAAATGGTGGGAATTGTGTTGCTACGGTTCCGGGGCAGCTTGTTCATCGCCATGGAGTGACGGTCATCGGTAGGTATGGCAGATTTTACAGGTTACAACCATCTCACGTCTTTCAGGATACACGGATCTCCCTTCACGTCTGCCGACCCAATCTTCAACCCTCTACTCGAACAACATCACTAAATTCCTGCTCTCCATGAACCCTGAGGACGGTAAATTCGGCGTTGATCTGAAGGACGAGGTCGTTCGAGGCTCGATCGTCACATACAAAGGCGATATCGTACCAACTGCACCACGGCCAGCACCTCCTCCAGCAAAACCAGTAAATCCAGCTGCCGACACCAAGCAAGCCGAAGTGGTTGCTGTCACTCCATGGCAGAAGACTACTCGAGAAGTAGCTACTGTGACTGGCGGTATGGGTATGGCATTAGCTTTGGGAAAGGCAACTGGACCTATCTTCATGGGAAATGTTTTTACATTTGCTCTGGCTGGACTCATTGGTTATCGGACTGTTTGGGGTGTCACTCCTGCTCTGCATTCGCCATTGATGAGTGTTACCAATGCAATCTCTGGTGAGTTTTCCGGAATCGGTGGGTCAAAGCTAACAAAACCCAGGCATGGTCGGTGTTGGCGGATTCTTCATCATGGGAGGTGGACTGATCCCTCATACTATCCCACAAGCTCTTGGTGCTTTGTCCGTCCTTCTAGCATTCGTCAATGTCTCTGGTGGATTTGTGATCACCAAACGCATGCTGGATATGTTCAAGCGTATGTCTTGCAACTCGAAATGCTTCCATGCTAACAAAGTCAGGTCCAACTGATCCTCCCGAATACCCTTGGCTATATGCGATTCCCGGTGTTCTTTTCGGTGGAGGCTACATTGCTGCTGCTAGCACTGGCATGGCTGGACTTGTTCAGGCTGGATACCTTGCAAGTTCTCTACTCTGCATCGGGTCACTTTCTGGTCTTGCTTCTCAAGCAACTGCTCGACAGGGTAATATTCTCGGTATACTCGGAGTGGGAAGTGGTATCCTTGCATCACTTGCTGCTGTTGGATTCCCAGTTGAGGTGTTGATGCAATTCGGAATGGTTGCTTCGGTTGGTGGTATCTTAGGTAGGTGTTGAATCCAAAGTCTTGAAGCAAGCTGACGATTCAGGTCTTATGATTGGTCGACGAACAACTGCTACAGATCTCCCCCAGACCGTCGCTGCTCTTCATTCCGTCGTCGGTCTTGCGGCAGTTCTCACGAGTTATGGAAGTGTGATGGCTCATATTGGAGACATCTCCACCCTACATCTGGTCGCTGGATACCTTGGTGTTCTCATTGGTGGTGTCACATTTACTGGCTCAGTCGTCGCTTTCCTCAAACTCGCTGGACGAATGTCTTCCAAACCTATCAAGCTTCCAGGTCCTCGACATGCGCTCAACTCTTCACTCCTGGGTCTCAATGCTGCTACAATGGGTACATTTCTCGTCATGGCACCAGGTTCGCCAATCATTGCTGCATGCTGTCTGGCTGGAAATGCAGTTCTCAGTTTCTTGAAGGGATATACAACTACTGCAGCCATTGGAGGAGCCGATATGCGTAGGTGGTCATAGATTCTTCGGTACCAATGCTGACTCTTCTAGCCGTCGTCATCACCGTTTTGAACGCATATTCTGGATTCGCACTCGTCGCTGAAGGTTTCATGCTGGACAATCCGCTACTCACAACAATCGGTGCATTGATAGGAGTATCTGGATCCATTCTCTCGTACATCATGTGTGTCGCTATGAATCGTGGAATAACAAACGTCCTCTTCGGTGGTATAGCACCGACCGACAACAGCGACTACAAGATTGAAGGTTCGATAACCAAGACCAGTGTAGATGAAGTTGCCGATGCTCTAGCAACAGCCGAAAGCGTCATCATTGTCGTAGGATATGGAATGGCGGTTGCGAAAGCACAGTATGCAATATCAGATATTACGAGAATGTTGAAGCATAAAGGCGTCAACGTTCGGTTTGCAATCCATCCTGTTGCAGGCCGTATGCCAGGTCAATGCAACGTCTTGCTTGCAGAAGCCAGCGTTCCATATGACAGTACGTTCTTCCCTCTTCTTTTCTTGCTCTCCGCGGTGTTGACCTACCCCTCATGTAATGCCCATCAACTAACGCCTCATCCCCCACAGTCGTCCTCGAAATGGATGAAATCAACGACGACTTCAACGATACAGACCTCACAGTCGTCATCGGCGCCAATGATACCGTGAACCCGATCGCACTCGAACCAGGTTCCAGTATCGCGGGCATGCCAGTCCTGCACGCGTGGAAGAGCAAGCAGGTCATTGTTATGAAGAGAGGTATGGCGAGTGGATATGCGGATGTGCCGAATCCGATGTTTTATATGCCGGGCACGAAGATGTTGTTTGGTGATGCGAAGGATAGCTGTGATGGTGAGTCTACCTTTAGTTTTTGTTGGGTCGTTGTGGTGGTGGCGTGGCATGCTGTGGTGTGGTGGGGAGGGGGGGTGTGATATGACGTGAAAGTGGGAGAAAGAAAGTTGCTGACTTTGTGTTTACAGCTATCAAGAGTGCATTGGAGGCTAGAGGGAAGATGTATGATGTCTAAGGTCAGCTTCGAGCTTATTGATAACTGGGCCCTACCCTCGGCGTGGAATGGATGATATGATGATATCGAGCATGGCTCGTAGACTGGCATGGAAATGAGCGATGGATTGATGGAATGAAAGGGGCGGCGCGGGACTGGTAGTCAGGGATGGGATGGGATACGGTGGCGAAGAATCCGAAGATGGAGTAAGGGAAGGAGGACTGTTGTCGATAAGGAGACAGACCGATTGGCTTGATGTTTATCCTTCTCGTTTGCTCTCCTTGCACTGGTTGTCCCTAACCTGACCTGACTTTGGCATTCATTTTCATTTCGTTTCATTTCAACGGAGTTGGGAGCAGGCGTTGTACACATCAATGCATGGTTGCACATATATTCATACATTCATACAGCACAGTCATATATAAGAGGAACTTCTTGACTCCTTGATCTTATTCTTGCATCGTATCGCATTACATCATCTCAGATTGCCTTGCATTGCCTATTAATACTTCGTAATTGCAACCAGGTAGGAAGGTAGGTAGGTAGGTAGGTAGGTGGTCATGTGGGTAGGAGAAGGTTGAGACGTCCAGGATGGGCTAGGATGGGTTAGGAGGGAGTAGGAGTGAGTAGTAAGTATGTGATAGAGCAGTGGTAGGTAGATACCATACCGATTTGGCCACCCCTTGTCTGGTTACTTACTTAGATTAGTTGCGCAACTGCTCAGAGGAGAATTAAGTAACCATCCATCCAATCAAGAGCTAAGTGAGTAGCTATCAACCAAGCTAAGTTGTTGCTTTGATTACCTTACCTTACCTGTTCACCAGGTTGCATAGTGGGAATGCTGCAGGAAAACTGGGATATTGTTGGGGTTGCTTGATAGTACTGTACAGTACAATACAGTACATGAGGTGGATGGATTTCATTTTTGATTTTTTAATTCATTTTATTTTGCTTTCGTCTATTCATTTCTTTTTATTTGATATTCTCATTTCGTCTGACGTGTTGTATTTCTTTCGTCTGGTATCCCACAGTCTCATCTCGTCCTCGTTCGACATTCTCCATGCCCGTCCGACTAGAATTATTGTCTGGAAGGAGGATAAAAGAATGAAATGCAGCAAAAAAGAGAATAACTTCTCATCATTCCCTCCTCCTTCATGCAACCTCTTCATCCCCTCCCTCTCCTCCCTCCCCATCCCCTCCCCCACCAGCCTCTCCCTCTAATTTCTTAGCCTTCTCCTTCAACCGCCTCTTAACCTTCTTCTCCCTATTCCTCCTCGTCCTCTTCTCCCTCTCTGCTTCCTCCTTACTCTCTCTATCCTTCTTCCGAGCTGCTTCTGCTGCTTCGCGCTTCCTCTTCTTCTCTCGGAGGATGATCCGGCGTTTTTTGTTGGGCTTGGTCTTGATTTTGCTTTTGCTGTGAGGAGAAGAGGAGTGGATGGATGAGTTGGGGTTGGAAGAGAGGGGAGGGATGAGGGGGATGTTGAGGTCAAGTGTTGGGCCTTGGGAAGATGGTCCAGTGCCATGAGAGTTTGGCGACGGTTTCGTCTCGCCAGCTATATATCTACCCTTTGAAATCAAAAGTGTACCATCCGGCCTCAAAACTCTGACCCTCCACGGCACCTCCAACCCCCAATGTCTCCTCCCCCGCTCAGCAAGTATGTCATCGCCGGTCACGGCCACCGATTCCAACTGTGCTTTCCTATCACCGGCGGCTTTGGGCGAGATGTAGAATTCGCGAGGTCGGGGCCGGAGGATGCGACCGGTGCCGGAGAGTTCATCGGTGGTGCTGAGAATGATCTTTTGAGGCTGGAGTTGGGTTTGGTGGGAGGTGGATGTGGTGGGAGGGGGGCGGAAGAGGAGGAAGTCGTATTCTTGTTCTTCTTCTTGGTTTTGCTTGGAGGGTTCGGCGTCTGGGTTGGGATTTGTGGGAGAGGAAGTAGAACCTGTGTCTATGTCTGTGTCTGTGTCTGATTCTTGGTTGGAAGTGTGGTCGGTGTCTGCTTTCATGGAGACATCTTCGTTTGCTTTTGGCCGTCTCTTTTCCCTCTTTATCACGTCCTTCGCCCTCCTGTCCTCTTTATCTGCCTTCCCATTGTCACTGCCATCCCTAGTTTTCAATTGCTGTTCAACAGGACTATCGAATTCCACCGGTCCGAGTAAGGCAGCGAGCTTTGCTTGTAGGAGAGCTATTCGTGCTTCATTGTCTGCAGAGGGGCCGTTCCCGGTGATATTGGATAGGGAAGCTGAGCGGGAGGAGGATGGAGTTGAGGAGCCTGAGCGGTTCAGGTCTGCGCGGCGAATTCTGTGAGTGGAGGGTGGGTATTAGTTTGCGTACGAGGCTGAATACGGAGGGGGATGTAATGGCAATGAAGGAGCTGTGGAGGTTGTACGAACCGTTTTGCATCTGGAAGGTCGAACATCCTGCCCTCTTGTGCTTAGATACCAGCTACTATCGCCACTTTCCCGATCAACAATATTTTGTCCGTCCACACAATCTCAATTGCACTGCGGCTACGTTCCATGGTACGGTGTTGCGAAGTCGGGGCTACACAAGGCTGTGGTATCAAATTGTCGGCAGTCAGTCAACCTCCAATATTCCTTCGGAACGGCCAAACAAAATTCCATCCCCCCGCTTCAAATTCCTCCTGTAATTCCACCCGTCTATTTACCCGCCGAACTACCCGAGTAGTAGTCTGCCCCACTCGAAGCTACTGCAAGGCTAAAAAGTCTATTTACCCGCCGAAGCGAGACGCAACTGCTTTGACTTTTTGAAGGGGTGGATCTTGAGGTGGAAGAGGTAAGGTTCAATGTGGGACAGGCTGGGATTTAGGAAGGTGAGAGTTTTGAAAGGGAAATAGATGTCTCAGCTCGGAATGTTGACCGTGAGGCACGGACGAAGGTGGAGTCTTATGGACAGGGGAGAGAGACGAGAATGAACAAGGGCGGGAGAAAGGTACCTTTCGTACCAGGAGGCTTTGGAACCTTGTTCCATGTCCCGCTGCACGAGACCATGAAGTGGAATAGATGTACCGAGGCGACGAACCGAGACGCTGAACAAGATACTTTGGTAGAAACAGTCTGAGCGAGGGAGTTTAAGTTCCGAGAATGTGTTGCCTTGCGATGGGGATGTCTTAAGATGTCTTTGGTAACCTGCTGCAAATGGAAGGTCAGTAGAAGGAGTGGAGAGAGATGTATGTCTTAGACATTTTCAACGGTCGAACGACCGATTCCGTACGTCATCATGGAACGAGAATCTATTAAGAGCAGAACGCTAATGGTTTTGCGGGGACTTTTCACTGACACTTTCTTGTCTTTCGAGCCAAGGAGTCGAGCGAGAGAAAAGTAACTTTCCATTCGGATACCTCCGAAGGAGAGAAGGGGAAAAAAATCTCCCGCGAAAAGAAGTACCGATTCGTCCGTGTTCCCAAAACGACATGCGTCTCCGTCTCACTGTAACCTATGCAAGGGGCATAAAAAGGTAAAAGCAACAATGTCGAAGGCTTATTCTCCGAATCGTACCGAAGTGTGCCGGATGGCGAAGATCTTTAGGGCATGGATGGATTTCAACTTGCATGCTCCTCTGTACAGTATGGCTTGATTTTGCTAGCTTTGGAGTAAGACGGACGATCAGATGAAAGCTTGGGGTTACGGAGGCAAAGATGTGCGGTTTGCATGAACGCGTTTCATTTGACGCGTCCTAGCGAGGCAGACTACCAGACTTGACTCCCCGTTTAGTGTGAGCGAAGTGGAGTGAGTGTATCGGGATTTGAAATACGGTATTGTTCTGCATCGTGCTACCTACCATGTTTGTGGCGATGTCAATCCTTCGATGATGCGTTATGGTGATCATTGATTCTCGAAATCTCCCGTTTCGATATGAAGAGTGGATTTGATATGATGTGTTGCGCGCTAGGTGGTATGTAATTGTGATTTTCATGTGATACGAGAGGGGTATTATGGCATTGTTTGGCGTTGGTGTCGCATTGAAGTTCTAGAGTGGTGTAAGTGGTGGCTGTAAGCGGCACATTGCAAATAATCAAGCCGTCCTTGGGACCGCTTGGCCAATTTGCCTGGGCAGTTTGGAATTGGACGTTTGAATCTTGAATGATTCTTTAGTGTTCCGGGAAGCCGCATTTGGTAAATAGTCATTGTAACTTGTAATGCAGTGTATTTTCTTCGCTTGGGCTTTACACCTCAGGTTCTTGTGTGACAATGTAGATCTTGCGCATTTGGAGGAGACATGTTTTGTTGCTTGGTAAGAGTGCGGATGGCATAAAACGAACCGAGATGCTGGATTTATGGGTTGCAGTTACAGACGGGAAGGATTCATGCATGATGCCGTAGGATGGGATGGACGGATGGTCAGGTTTGGTGGATGGAATGGGGACATCGGACGGTGGGTAAGCATCATCAATCATCATCTGCATTGATTGATGGGACATGCTTGTTGCACAGCCGTGTCTGATAATGGGATTTTTGAATCTGAGGTTTTAGTTGTGACTTATTATGTTCTTGCTTGAGAAGACACTTCCAGCTATATGTATGGTTAGATGTTCTGTTTCTTGTTTGGTTTCGTTTCCGAGGTTTGTTTTGTTTGGACTTCTCAAATTCAACGACCTTAGTTGCTAGATACCTTCAAACTATACATATTGGGTATTGTGTTCACTCCCGTAATTCCAGAAACAAGTTTGGACTTCTTGAAGATTAGTTGCATGGGTTATATTTGGGGTATCGTGATTTTCCTGCTTCAAAATCTGCTTTAGTCCTTCGCTCATCAAAGCTTCAATTCAACTTCGTGATGATCCGCGCGCCCATTCCAACAATCGATCCCTATCTTACGCCTCAAGAAAGTTCTCCGCCGAAGAGCTCTTCATATACGCCAGCTCATACCCTATCTGCTCCATTTCCAAACACCCCGAACTGAATTTCAGATAATTATCTATCAATATGATATTTTGGGACCAACCTCGAAAACCCATCCCAAGTCCTTCCTTCTATGCTCGGATCGACTATCGTACATGGAGGATAAGAGAAGTAGTTAAAGGAGCGTAAAGCTGACCTGTCATCATTTGTCGTTTCGTAATCATAGCTGTCACATTGTCGTTCGATGCTCTTCAGGAGACCTTCGGACCACAGCGATTTTTCAAGGGCAGCATTCATCCCCAAAGCTCGAAGTTGCTCCTCTCAAGCGGAATTCCAGGTGTAATGCGGCTGCTGCGAGGTACTCTCCTCTTTGTACTGCTCACTTGGAAACTCGTAATGATGCACACCCGACGCCTGACTAGTGCCATAAACCACACCCGTATCTGGCCCACTCGTCCAGGATTGCATCTGCTGTTGTGTTGGGGGAAAGTACTCTGGTGCTCTGGAAGGCATAGCTTCGTTGCTGTTATTGCTATACGGAGGCATATACCGCGAATTGTATTCGGAATAGGTACCATTCGATGGCAAAGGTAGCGGAATGTCCGGGGGACCGGCATGCCGTGGTGATTTTGCTGGTCGAGGGTTGCTGTCTACGAAGCGGAGGGGCTCGTTGGTTGGTACTGAGGATGGTGGGTGGTAGTTGTATTGTTGACGGACTGGAGGTTGAAGGGCGGGCATTGCTGTTGATGGCTGATTCGAGGGATGCAGATCTGATTGTGGATTGCTGGTATTGTTGACTTGCAGGTAGGAGTCTAAACTTAGTGAAGGAGCTGGGTAGTTGGGTGTGTTTGGTGCAGTGGTGTGGTCTGGTGTGTGTGCCGCATTCCACGATTGATAATTTCTAGTTCTTGTCAGCTTTCGTTTCATCCTACATTCCTAGACCGGAGATGGGCCGAAGACAATAACCCGAGAGTGTCCATGTTGTTGGTGAGTGCAAAGGGCTTGAGCAGGGAAGTGACTTACGATTGTCGAACCATCGAGGGGGATCCGGAAATGGTACTTGAATCAAAGGTAAATGGTGACCTTGGGAGCTCGACAACATGCTGTTTACCCATCTTTGCCTTTCCTTCCAGAGCTGCGATACTGGGCATGACATTCGTAGCAACGTGAAGCTCAGGAGGTTGACCACGAGAAGATGACGATCCAACGAGCGGGATCTCCTTTCTTGCTTGAAAATTCCTCGGACTTCTACCTCTCACCACAATCGGCGATGTTGAAGTCTCGCAAACATTCATCTTAGTCCCATTCGCGAGCGTCCCAACAACATTTAGATGCAAGGTAAAGTGTTGCTGAAGCTCCCTCCTTCGACCATTGTTCGCAGTAGCGATTCGAAACTGCAATCTTCGGTAGGCGATCGGGAAGACCGTGAAATCACTATGCGCATCTGGACCTTCGTCAAATGGAAGCAGCGGTATCGGTGCAGGTTCGTGTTCCTGTCCCGTTGGGATTTCTGGGGAGTTGGGAGGTGGGGTCTTCCAAGGGATCACAATCAGTTTGACGACATGCCCATCAACCGACTCTGTTGCTGAGATAACCACTTCCATGGAAACGATAGGAATTCTCTCGCCCCTATCTGTCAGTACAGACAATGGTCCTCTTGCTGCAGTGACACTTCCAGAGATTTGGAAAAGGTTTCGTCGATAGCATGTCAGCTCTGGTTGCATCAACAGGTTCTCTCCTGCTGGCGTTGCCAATTCGGACAAGAAAAACATCCCATGGATTTGCGCCACGAGTTCAATACGTTGTACTCTTCCCTGAGAATCCAGGATGGTGTTCTTCTCGGGTAATCTGGCAAAAGAGAGAAGTCTGTGGTCTTGGTTGATACTCGGCTTGGGAACATCTTGCAAGTCGTCTCTGTAGCTTTGGATATTCTCACCATAAGGCGAATCATCAGTGCTGTGGAAAGATCTCTTGAGCGATGGATAGCTGTGATGCGTATTCAAAGTCGGAGGTGAAGCAGTCAGTATCCCGCTTCCATTCCTCAATGCCGGTCGTGCGTGGGTGGGTGGTATATCCAGAGATCGATAGTTGCTTTTGTGAGGTCGGCCATGGTATGGAATTGTCATCGCAGGGGAGTGATAAGTCGAATTGTACACAGGAGCTTGTGATGATGTCGCTGGGGGAGGATGTAGACTATAGCCTTGCCAGATGGAGTTATCACCATCTTCTGGCTTTATATTTGCCATCGTTACTGATTGCGTGATGGACATCGACACATTCTCCCTCAAGCGGGGAAAGGAAGGAAAGTGAAGTTTAGAGAGTGACAGGAACGACGACGAAGACAGAACGAGATGAACGAGGCAGAGTCAAGCGCAGAGAACAATGGTGATCATATTTGCCCTCAGACCAAGCAAGCAAGCAGGCATGGCATGGGGAGAAAAGATAGATGAAGGTCGGAGAATGAGCTTATGCCTGGTATGGTGCTAAGCATTGATTCGTAGTTTGGGACAAGGGCAGCTAGGGCCATTTTTTTCATAGGGGCCAAACTTTTTGAGGGGCCAAAAGCCTCATGGCTTTAACTTCCTTCCGCATTCTCTAGAGCCCAGCCAGAGTGGGCAAGGTACGATGGGGAAACATGGCATGGGAGGGCGTGGAGGGGGATGGGATCGCATGGCCCCGTCACTCACATTAGTTTCCTCATCTCATCCCCAAGCCTTCCCCTCTCCTCCCCCGTTACCACTAACGGCAATGCAATGCCATCGCGCTCCTCGGGCCTGGGATGGCTCTTCTGGCTGGCACTGGCAGCAATAGACGGCCGTCTAGAACAACAGACGTGGCTGGCGCGTGATCTGTATTGGTGATAGTCCTCCTGCACTGGAAAGAGCTGCCGTTCATTGGACCATTCCCCAGGTGCCTAAATTCGTGTCTGAGGACGATCGTCGATAGGGATATATCAAAGACGTTGAGGTGTCCAGGATATGCTTCTCGAAGGGGACAGATAGCATGGGGGAGAACCATGTGCCGCTCCCGGACAGTGGCCAGAAGCAGTCGGAATCCGTTGCAGGCATCCCAAAAGGAGGGTAGTGCAGCTCGTCCTAGCCTTCCTGAGCAGACGTTCGTCGACTTCTCTCAACGGCCGCCCCCTGAAGTGACAGAAATGGAAGAAGCACCACAGTGCGATAGCAATAAACGGGTCTGTTCGGTACGGGTTGGCGACTGCAGTCTGCAATGCAGAATGTAGCCTGCAACAGCTCTGCCACAAACAAAGTTGCTGTGCCCTGTCCGGCACAGGCTCGATGGCCTGAAAACAATGCCTGTAATGCCCTAAGTCTCCTAACTCGAGGCCATGGCCCCCCTCCCGAATGCATCCGTTGCCCTCCAGAGTCCCTTGTCCTAGTCTCTCATCCATGCTGTTCCCCTCTTCTTTGCCAGGCCCCCAAGCAAGCGCCAAACTATTGCCCGATGGCAGATTCAGATTCGTGCCTGTCAGGACTTAATCAGCATTCAAAGAGTGGTAAGGCCCCTGTGCGGCCCCATGCATATGGGGCCCTTCTGTCCAGTAGGGACAGGCCCCCGGCGCCATTCATCGTCCAATAGACTAATTGGGAATGCCCAACGACACGAACTGTTGCCCGCAGCACCCTTTTGAACAATTGGTGCCTCGTCTGATGCCTCAGATACCGGCACCTGCGGGTCAAATTATCTACACCTAGGCCCCGCGTCGAGTGCCAGTGTCAGTGCCTTCTACCCGAGCTTGAAGCCATACCAGCGATATGGCCTTAATCGAATCTGATATTCCTCCAGCCAGCGAGATCCTCCCGTCAGGCCAGGAACCTAAAGTTGTGCTGACGCTGGCGGCTGTGCGTGGGAGATGATGACTTAGCAGTGGGGGTTTGTTTGATGTTGTGGTGCGATGTGAGATGATGAGGTGATAGAAATCATAGGGGCCATTTGGGGTGAGATTCGAGATGTTCTCGAAGAAAGTGCACGATGCTCGAGCCCGTTGCTCAAGCTGTCAGACAGCAGGATAAACCAACTTATCCCGCACCTAGCAGCATCTGTAGTGCTTGCCAATGACACATGGATAGGCACTTTAGCCCCAATCTACTGAACGTTCTTATCGAACTCAGGGAAGGTCTTTTCGCTAAACGCGCGTTGATGGCGCTGGCTCGAGCTTGAACGACGTTAAAAACGTGCCCTAAAACTCACCGGCTTTGACAGTGCCCTCCGCGAGCCGTTCCAGCTGCCACCCCGATCACCCTAAAGCCAGCCTCCCACGACATTTGTCGCAAGTGAAAGCTCCAGATCGGAATCGAGAAACATATCGACAGCCTCGTCTAGCCTTGCGAGACGCATTTGCTGACTGCTTTCTGCTTCTCTATGATGACATATTGAACATTGTCATGGATCTTCTCTGTGACGACATTGACGAGAGACGTCCAAATAAAAAAGCCTTCTAGAAACAGTAGAAACAAGACTCCGATTGGTGCCGGGATTTTTGGGGCTTCGAAACAGGTTCGTTCCGCTGGAACTGGAGCTGACCCTGCTGCCCGCCGTGCATTTGCAGTTGCATTGATCCGAACAAGCATGCATTAAACCGGCGGCGTGCTGCTTGCTGAATCCATTTCTCGGGACCTCCGCCCTTTTTACCCCAGACAGTTTTTTGCTTCTTCTAGTGAAATGGATGCTGCACCTCATCTCAACTAATCTCATTTGTCGGCGTCCAATCTGCGTCGCGCCGTTAGTCGTTCGTCGGTACTGCGAAGATGAGCGGTAACGTTGCTTGCACCCATGTCTGTCTGTATGCCTGTAGGGTATGGTATGCGCCCGCCGATTCCGAGCAGCGCAGTTGCCAACCCTAATTTTAAAATAGCAAGCGAAGATGAGAATGAGATATGTGCGGGTAAAAAGGACCGATTGAATTGAAAACAGAAATCATAATATTGATATGTGAGGAGAGAGGTGACCAGTCATGAGCCGACCAGGGGGGGAGAAAACGTGGAGAAGAAATAAATTAATAAATGGCTTGCATTGCATGCGCTGGCTGTTGGGTATCTGAAGCCACACATTTTCGTGCTGCGATTTGTGCTACTTGCCTTCCTCTTGGGGATCGATCCGCCACGTTTTTAGATGAGCGGAACGATGAAGCGCCGCTTTTCAGTGTGTTTGTGTGAATTGTGACTTGGAAAAGGGGAGTAGATGCACATGTGGGGCCATGATCAAGGAGATTTCGGATCTGATGACGGGGTAGCGAGGATACTTTTCATGGATTGATTCGCAACTGGATAGATATATAGTAGATGCAGGATGCTCCTTGATGAGAAGCATGCATGGAGGCAATGTATTTGGAATGGAGAGAATAATAAGGGAAGAAAGGAAAATACTTGAGTACAAAGGTGAATCACGTGGATATAGTAGATGTGATATAGGTAGGGCTGAACAGCAACTCCGATATACTGATATTAAACCGGTTCCGCAAGGCTGAGAGACAGGTGTGGTTATAATAAGCACGGGCGTGGATCTGCGGTTTTCAGCCGAATTGTGTGCTATCGACTGCCTCGCTTGAGAAAAAGGGATAAAACAACAAGAGATGCACTACTTGGACACTGTATATTGTTGGGTTAGTCACAAGCTTGGTCAAGCCAAAATTCGGGAACAAAATACTCAGCGAACTCGGGATCCGATGTTCGAATAGACGACGTTAGCTGTGTGGTTAAATTAGTGAGGACAGTGGTGAAAATTTTATGCCAGAAAATTGGCTGAACAAAGCCAGCGTCAAGACTTCATGCTTCATGGCATGTAGTACTGATTGCATGGACTACTGATTTGCCGTGACAACAACAACTTGTAGAACAGAAATGGATAGTGTGTGGATCAGCGACCAAAAATGCAGTCGAAACTAGGAGATTTCGCTGTCCTGCGGTTCAATCGACAAGAAGGTCTCACGCTCGGGCCGGCTGCATTTGCCCTCGCGATAGGAGGCCAGGATGGATTTTAACGATTTTGGGAATCTCAGAGACGGTTTCATCCGCCGATGTACCAATCTAGGTGATAAATTATTTCAGAGAGATGGCTTGGAGATTCGGATGCGGCCGAGTAGAACACTGCCAGTGAGGATTTTTTTGGAGGAGTAGGAAAGCTAATAGCCAGCAAATTAGACGTTGGTCGATAGAGCGACTTAAAAAACCCAATGTATGCTGTCCAGCCAACGGCCTAGACAAGCTTGAACTGTCAATAGACCAACCTCAGACTGTCTATTACAATCAATCTGCAACTAGAAAGGTGCCATTGGCCTTTCAAGTCCGTCATACCAGATCACGCAGTTGGAAGCTTGGATCCGGCATTCGAATCCGGGTTGTATCTTAGGAAGAAAGTCAGCTTTCCCAAATACAGCTACAGTCTGACTCCAGGCTCTGAATAACGCCGAATGAGGAGTGCCCTGTTATAGCAAGCTTTCGACCCAAAAGAATGGGGAAAGTGCACAGGTATACTGTTACCTCCGAGCCCAAGTCGTGCCTTGCCAGTTACATCATCTACCCGTCGTCATCATTCAAACGAAGTAGTGAAATGCACCAAAGCAATACACCAGAAGAGCTTGAAGTCGGACCCTGGCAATGAGACAGTACTCAAAGGCAAAAAGTACTAGCCTTGGTTCATCACTGGCGAATAGGCAAATTGGTGCCTCGACGGATCTATTTTGGAATGTTCAGAGTTTTCCATCGACGTGGAAGTATCCCCGAACGGCTGTTTTTCTGTTGGAGGGAGTTTCTGAAAACCTTAAGCTCCATGCCATATCCCTCAGAAAGCCAGTTGTGACCAAGGTAGGCATGGTAGCGGAAGATAGGTCGCTAGCAGCTTCGTAAATGCAGTGTAACATTCTTGGACTGCGGCAATTGTGGGGCGAGGAATAAATTTTGTTGGCTTCGGACGGCTGTCAGGAATCTGTCCCGAACCGGGGATTTTGGTGAGTCTATAGGTTTTTGATGAAACTAGAACCAGTCTTTGATGTTGACCACGAAGGAGTAGACCATATCCCTACTCAACACAAGTCCATCCATGTTGACAAGCAAGCAAGCCGGACATCTCCATCTGTCGGAAATCAGCTAGTATTTTTCAGGTGGTGGGTCACATCAACGAGGCATTGGTCGCAGGCACTCTCTGGGAGCAGTATCTAGATCTCCACTATCATCTCCTCGGAATGGAGCTAACCTCGTAACAGAATCGGACAGATGGACACACTGACAAATCGCTTGTGGAGAATTCTCAATCTCAATTTCAGTCTCCCCGCTCTTCCTGCGCATTGGGATGATGGAGTTTGCTGGCTTTGGACCCTCCAAGGGTAAACACGCGTTCGAATACAAGCCGATGCCAGACGAGGCAGTAAGAAAGTATCCGAATCTACCATAGTTATTTGCGTACTCGGGATCTGAATTTGTTGTTTCCAATCTGCGTATGTTGAGGAGATTTGACGGTTGCCAGCCCGAACCGCTTCGGTAGCTGATTTCCTCACCGCTGTCCAGTTTGGCGGTTAGCATTTAATCGGCTAGGATGATTCAAACAACACATTGCACACGATCGCCAGTACAGATCTTTTTCGTAGCGTGGCAACCACGGGTGTTGGACGTCAAGAAGCATAAGGCTCTTGAGAACTCTAGCTTTTCTGGACAGAGCGAGGCCGAGCAAAATTGCTTCGAAGCACTTCTGTATGCGGTTCATCTTTCACACGAGGTGGCGTCGTCCGTTTCAGTGAAGCTCCGCTCCTAGACTCGACCATTGAGACGACATGGTCCAAGACGTACTCGGAGCTCGAAGGTTGTACTGAGAAGCTGATTGTGCCGTGTGTAAAGAGATCTGGCCAAGGACGAGATTGGTGATAAGCGGTTGCAGGGTTAAGGAGATAACTTTCACCTCGTCGAAAGATGTCACAGGAACATAACAGAGAATGGAACAGTGGCGTTCTAGTCGCATTGAGAACACCATGGGCCCAGCAAATGGTAATGGCTGCACAAATGACACTCATTGAGAGACGCAGCGTTAGTGATGCGTTTGTTGATGCGTCACCTAGCAGCCCAACTTGAAGTCCTCCAGTCCTCACGTGAGAATGTATGCTTTGTTTTGAAGGGGAATTTTCATGGCTCTCGGAATGTCTGAGGGCCAGGAATAACATAAATCTGTGCCATAGATCGTACCAGTAGTATGAAGAGTCTCGTATGGTTTAGGCGCACAGCAAAGGTTGTGGGCATGTTATATTGAGCACGTGACGATCCGATGAGGCCAATCGCCATAGAGTGTTGTCAGGATGGCCAAGGCCACAAGTAGTAAGAAGCAAATCGTATTATAGTGTCAAAAGATGTAATGGAGTAAAGTCCGATTCCTGCTATTTTGATCGTACATGTGTGCCATTTTCAGATTAGATCGTACATTCCCTTCATTCATGTTCTCTTTCCGCCGTCTGCCATGACCCGTTCCTTGCTTAATTATGGTTGATAAACAGTCACGACAGCCACAGCCATTGCGGGAAGCTTGCTACAGTATGAGTACCAGACTGTCGTATGTCAAGATTAGCAAATAGTCCTTGCAATTTTGATGCCGACCGAAACGCGTGACTTACCATCTTTGTACTTGCACACACTGTTATCTCCACAGTTACCTGCACACTTGCCAACGTATCCATCTCCACCGCACTGACCCCATTCCTCAATTGGACATCTCCCGCTTTGAGTAGGAAGACTTTGGCTAGCTGTCACGGTAACGGTGTAGTACGATGTCGATGTGCTTTGAGGAGGCTTGCCCGTGACGGTCACATAGGCCGTCGAGGTCGAAGTCGAAGGCGTGATGGTCACAGTGACGATAGTGACAGTGCTGGTAACCGTAACTATGACTTGCTGAAAAAACACGAAAGTCAGTTAGTGCACAGGATTGAGCCAATGGGTCGAGCTTACAGATGAAGCAATGCTAGCAAGAGTAAGCAATGAAACGAGCGTAGATTTGCCGATACGCATGATGGAGATTATGTATGGAATTTGGTGGTTTTGTTCTGTGTATGGATTATTGATACGTGCGTCCCCAGTGAACTCAAAAAGCTAACTCACGAGGCGGACAGACTTTATATAGAAAGCAATAGAAATCGACATTAACATGTGGCGCACTGAAGAAGGCACTGCTTATTTTGGCTCAATTGAAGATAACAGGCTATTTCTTGGACTTCAGATGAACTCTCTGCGACCGAGGCAGGGCAGCCAGATGAACTTGACGAGAGTCAGCGCATAGTACTCTCGATGGTCAGATCGGAAATGCGATACGAGCCGATGTCACAACAGCAGTATTTCAGAGAAGGAGATGACAAGGGGATTAATCTAGTCGTGTGCTGCTCGGGAAGCATTGATGCCGGATACCATTGACTTGTGGCTGGTACATATTACACAGTAAATGGAGCTCAATTTGCGCATACTATCTTGGTGCAGGCACTGTCTAGCCTATGATCAAAGCTCATATCTTACACCACAGAATGAAGTTCTGATGTCCTAACAAACAAAATGATGTGGACACATGCGACTTAGCATGCGGAAGCACGTATCATTATCGCGAATACAACTTGCCAACTCTGTCTTGGAGAGATGTAGATAAGTCTTTGGTGCACTGGATGTGTAGAGACATAAAGAATTATGACGGCCGATATATGTTGCGATTGGATATCAGGCACATTGATGTACCAGGGCAAGGGGCGGCACAGGAAAGTAAACAATTGTACACAACACAATTTAGCGTCGGGTGAGATCGCCCTGTTCCTGAGAATCATGTATGGATCAGCTGTTCCGAGACACCATGATTGGATAGTCTGACGACCGTTGAGATGCATGGCACACTTCCTGCCGTCGCCGGCGTGGGATACATGCTCTTGAAATAGAAGTTGTTCCCAACGAGGCGGATAGGGACTTAACCGAGACGCTATAGAAACTTAATATTAATTGAACAAATGAACACGCCGCTCATAGGACAGGGCGAGCGTCTCTGATAACGGTGGATTAAGAACTGTCGGGACTCCGTATTCAGCCAAATTTCGATTCTGGGAACACTGTCATATCGGAATGCGAAAGTGATGAGGTCATGCCAGGACTGGCGCGGCACGTGACATGATAAAAAATTCTTGTGAGCCTGAAGAATGACGTTGAGAGCCATGGAGAGTGTGAGATCGAAAGTGACGGTAGCTGATATATCTGAATTACCCAGTCTGGGAGTTTAAAGAGGCTTGGGTCTTTCCACACAGAGTTTTATGCTGACATGGACCTAGGCAAGAATGCCGCTGCACAGTGAGGCTACACAGAATTTACACCAGATTATGCTGGCTGTTGGTCATCTTAGACTACTTCTTCTTTTGAATTTTATTTTTCGGCTGAGTATACTAGTTCTTGTTTGTGCTGTGAAACACGTTCCAAGTTTTTGTTTTGTTTGAACATTGTGAATATGAATAGGCGAGTAGTCCTGAATCACAAAGTTCAAGCCCAAAGGCTGAGGATTGCCTTAGAATATGCGGCCACACGCCGCAATGTACTTTTGCATTTCGAATCTCATTGATCAGCTCAAAGGAATATGCACTAGACACCTGTTCGAGTGGGATACTACTGCAGTATTTTCATTGGCCTTTTCTTCACCATTTGTTTGCTAAAATATAGGTTATCCTTTCACAGGGTTTGTCTTCAAAGGCCAGCTGTGCATAACTGAGACTCAATCCTTTGAGACTGGCATGATAGAGTTTTCCATGTAGTCAAGCTTTATTCGCTCTTAATAACAAAATTTTACCAAATGCCATTAGACACAAAGCCGCAAGCCAAAGAAATGAAAGGCAGATACCCAACAAGGGTTAAAAGTTAGCGAGGGCCGTCAAAGCGAAAGATCAGCGCTCTAGTTCTCCACTAATTACAGCCTTCTTTAAAAATCCAGAAGTTCTTCTGGGAGATTGATTGATGGCGGCCAGCGAGGGCAGAAAAACCCGGCTAATTACGCGCTAACCCACAAAAAGCCGAACATCAACATTGCCATTTAGCACTGCAGCTTCCTCCTAACTTCTTTCCCCCCACCAATATCAACCACTCCAACGCGACCCAAGCACACTTTGTGGATCACCTAAAACCAAAAGTAGTTGCCTGAGTCGTCTTGGTAACCATTAAAATGGCGATCTCCCCAATGGCCTGGCTCCTTGAGCACACCGGCACGACCCCAGCCAAAGCTGGACCCCTGGCTGGACAGCTCGTCACCGAACTTCAGCTTTGGACCGCCCTAGAAGATAACCAGAGAGCCGTAAAAGCTGAGCTACCAGATGCCCCAAGCCATGTCCAACAGTACCTGGCTGAGCGTCGAACTTTCGTCGATTTTTGTGAGTTGCATCTACAGTGTCGTGGAGCCATCTCAATATCTTCAACTAACTCTATACAGGGGGCTCAGATGAGCTTCATCGTTTCCCTGGCCCCAAGACTCTCCCATCAATCAAGCCTGCCAGCGGTAAACCTCCACTCTCGAAGCCTCTTCCTGTTCCCGTAGCCCGTGGTCTACATTTGACCTCTTCTGCACCTGGTGTGAGCCCTTACAACAGCGCCTCGATTGCTGGCCCAGCCATTCGACGCCCCCTTACACCACCATCCACTAGAGATCGCGGCCGGGAAGCGAATAGGGAGACATATCTGCGAAGATCCCGTTCGCGATCACCTCATCGACGTGACAATCCGCGCGCCCGCAGAGATTGGGACCATTGGTCTCGCTCTCGTTCTCCCAGATGGGACTCTCGACGAGATTATGGACGTGAGTCTCCGCATCGGGGTTATGACATGTATCCTCACAGAGAGATACGCTACCGCTCTCCATCGCCGATGGATTCTCGTCGTCAGCCACAGTTCGGGTCCTCGGTCAACCCTAGTTCGTGGCAATCGCTTGCAGAGAAGGCAGGAACAATCGAGCCTGTAATTCGGCCTGCAACTGTGCGACGATACACTTTCCCTCCCGCCGAAGCCCATCCCAAAGTCCAAGGTGGATTCAAGACATCCGCGGCTGCCATGCCGAAGCCTCACATCGATACTCGAACACAGAAGCCATATCCAACCCTCAAGTTCACCGATCGTCTGGCTATGGATAAATTACTAGGAAAACGCGGGGGATCACTAGCAGAGATCTGTCGCTTCTTTCCAGCAGTAGTGTTCCAGATCGAGGAAACAACATCACAACATAGCGCTGGGACGTTCCACTCGCTGAAATTATGGCTGGAGGTCAAGTCAAGCTCGGATCCCTTCAACCAGGGCGTCAAGTGGCAGATTGATGCCTGTCGTCTCGGCTTGGAGGCCTACCAGAAAATGGATAGGGGGAGTCTGCCTTCTCTGAAGAACTATTACTATGCCAATCGACGTCTATTCCATCATGGCAACACAAAACAAGGCCGATACTTGCAGGATCTTGGGCGACCCACAAATCCCGCGGCAGTAATGCAACAATTGGATGGGAGGCAGGCTCGGGTGTTTTTGGAGCCGGGTAGTCTGGGACGACAAGCAAATGGAAGTACTGGAAATGGGACGGATGTTCGGGGCATGGAAGCCATTAGAAAGGAGCGTTGAGCGGATTATCATGATTGGATGAGGATGTATTGTAGAATACCAATGTCACGAAATACATTGAGACACTAGAATGAGCGAATTCAAATGGAGAAGCACGATAGTCCCGGTGATATTTGTTAATTCAATCACGATTCAGATATCTCAAGATTATTGTAGAACTTTAACGCCAACCAAAGTGCTTTCTGGAATACAGACGCTGTCAAAGCCCCTACGCACCATTGCCATTGTATGCAAGCAAGTTGGGTGTTCCGCTCAAACCAGGCTGCAGAATTGCACCCAGACCCGTAGGAGTAACACCAGTCAACACATTCTTCGTTGCCAAAGTCCTGATCCTCTCACACAATGGTCCAGGCGCTCTGGTACCCTCAAGACCAATCAAATAGGCCCCAAGTCCAACAATATGTGGAGTAGCCATCGAAGTTCCAGAGATGGTATTGGTATCCGTAGGACCATTGATCCAAGTGGAAAGAATATCTGTGCCGGGGGCGAAGATATCTACCACAGAGCCGTAATTCGAATACGAAGCCCTTGCATCATTCTTATCCGTCGCGCCAACGGTACAGGCAGACTTTTCACTAGCAGGCGAGGTGAGAGCAGCGGAGCGGCCATCATTGCCTGCAGCAATGCCCATGAATAAGCCTTGCTGGACGGCGGAAGCTACAGCTGCGTTTGTAGATTGCGAGAACACGCCGCCGAGACTGAGGTTGGCGAGAGATTTGCCGACGCGGCCTTTACTCTTCATGTCGTTGACGGCCCACTGGATGCCAGAGATGATCTGGGATGTTGCGCCCGAACCGCTGGCATCGAGGACTTTGACTGCAATGAGGTTCGCTTTCTTTGCAACACCGTAAGCTCGAGAGCCGATTGTGCCAGCGACGTGTGTGCCGTGGCCGTTACCGTCTGTGTTTTGGCCGTCTCCGGCGAAGTTTGCACCGAAAGTGGCACGGCCTTCGAATTCTGTGTGTGCGGTGTAAATGCCGGTGTCGATCACGTAGGCGTATGTTCCTGAACCGGCTGAGGTGTCGTAGATATAGTTTGTTGAGCCCTTTGCGCGGTGCGAGATTCGGCCGAGACCCCATGTAGCGTTCGACTGCGTGGTGAGAGCTTGGGTGCGAACTGTAGTGTCAGGTTCAATCCAGGCGATCTGTGAGGTTGTTAGAATACCTGTTGGAACGAGAACGAGAATCTGGAGTGAGCTGGACGTACATCAAGACTTGAGGCGAGCAGGTCGACGAGAGATTGGCTGAAGATCCCACTGTAGCCCTTGAAGCTGCCGAGGTTGAATGTTGATTTTGTGCCAGAAACGACAGCTGCATCGCGGTTCGCTAAGTGTGTCTCGAATGCGGAGTCTGAGATGTCTTTCATGACAACAATCCAATTGTTTGGAATGATATTTTGAACATTGGCGACTTGGAGGATAGGTGCTAATGGGGCACTGGCCACCAGTCCTGCCGCGGCAAAGAAATTAAGAAGTGTATTGAAACGCATGGTGATAGCTGAGAAACAGAAATATCAATTGAATCAGAACATAAAGTCGAGTCTGCAAGGGAAATCATGGCAGCTTTATATTCGCATATCAGACGGGTTGCAAAAATCATGACTTTGCCTCTCTCCCACCCGTCATGAACTAGTACCAGACCTAAATGAAGCTATTCAGATGCCGGTACAGTGGTGGGAGCTGCCAATGCTTAACCAAGCGGGGAGCGATCATCCCAATTCGTCCAACCAGTGACAGGTATGGCATTCATGGACCGTGCAAAGACCCTTAAAGGGCTTTGAGGTTAAAAAGATGCCTCTGTGGAGAAATCGCACAGTCTTGGCTCCTGCCAGGAGGGGCCGATGATAAACGGCCAAGACTAGGTGATCAGCGGCTACGGACGCTTTCTTTTCATCGCCAAGACTGATCACCATCTCATCGTCGACCGAGGATGTTGAAGATTTGAGATGTGGAGTTGAAGTTTGGGAAAGATGAAGATTTGTGGACGCCACATTCTGGAGGTCTTGCGAATGAGGCTAGAATTGCGGTGAAGTTCTGTGTTGGGACCCATGAGAGGACGCCACTACCCCGCTTTGAGCATTATTCTGACTGACGAGTGGCTTGGACGTCCTCGAACCTCGGATTAGAAGAAATACTTGCTTCGACAAGAAGCGAAAGTTGGGATAAGTAGATTGCGTCTGAAATGGCAAACGTCGTTGGTTCCCTAGCGACCAAGAGTAGCTACTCCCCTGAAGATTGATGCCTTTCATCCCACGACCAATTTTCGACTAAGCACTGGGGAACAGTCGTTTGCTTGTTTGCTTGATCTCAGGAGAAAGAAGTGCAGGTTGTAGAAATAAGAAACCAAAAAGCGGGCGTGTGCCGTGGTGGGATGATGAAGTGGCGTCGTTCTTGGAGCTGAGGTTGGGATAAACTTTGTCTCGCCAAGCAATCTGCAGCGGGAACGTCTGGTCACGTGTGAGTCATGTGAAAGCAACACTTTTTCGGTATCCCAGTCAGCTTTCTCGTTGTGCCAATGATGCAGATATGATATAGATGGTAAAAGTTATGGAACATTAAGTTTTTCAAGGTGTATGACACAGCTTTGATTGCCATTCAGGAACTTGAGACACTGAAAATGCTTAAGTGTAGCACCGTTGTCTGCATTCGTGGGATGCGGTCCCGACAAGTATCTCAAATCTGCAAATGAGAGCGGCTAACGCGAAAAATAAGGCTACCTAAAAGGTTCGATAAGGCTGTTAATGACTTGCACCTGTAAGATCATAACTTTTAGATAGTAGTTCCCCTACCCCAGTAATCACACAGCCCAGTAAACAAACCAAAAAGATAAAGTGAACACGCTTGTAAGTAGGAGCAAAAATATTATCAACGTCGAACAAGCATACCACTACAAATGATTCTCGGTCTGATATTTGCCGAGTTTCAAGTTACCTCAAGTGAATGGCTATTCAAAGGTGAACCGCAAGTGAATCTGCTGCTTCCTCATATTCGGTAGCCGAGCGCCCACCCACAAACCTATTTCTTCTTTATTTCCCTCAGCTCCATCTTTCTGCACATCTTCCATCTTCAAATCATCACAAAAATGGCTTCGCGCGCAACACCAGCAACGATGAAGCATACCTCCTCTTGGGGCATGTCCTCCGCCGGAGACTCTGCTCAGAATCTCTCCATTGCCGATTCTGCCGAATCGCAAGACAAAACCCAATCTGAACCATACCAATCACGCCTCGCAGAGATCGACGAAATGATCAGTGCGAGCTACTCGAAGAACGCAGCCAACAAAGTACGCCACGGCAAGCAATACAGAGCTGTTCGAAAGGCTTCCATTGCGCAGAGCAAGGGTGAAGAGGTCGATCTGCTGTGGCTGTACAACGAGGAAGCAAATCTGTGGTATGCTCATTGTACGTATTCCCCCATCATATTTTCGACGGTCTGCTAATTATACAAGCCAAGGATTGTTTTCCGGGTGACGCGTTCCCGATCCAAGACAGAAGCTCCGCCTGGGACGCCATCAGCAACCACAGCTCAACTTCTGGGGAGAGTTCAGCTTGGGACATTTCTCACCTTAACTTAGAATGCAAGGTCAAGCAAATTAGTAGACGCTTTGATGGTGAGATTCAAGATTACGTTTCCAGTTCGGACTCAGATACAGGTGGTGCAAAGCTGGCAATTGATTGGGACGTCTTCAAGACCGCTTATATTCAGACTCAGATCGACGACAAGTCTGCCTCTGCCACATCTCCAAGTGCTGACACCAAATCCCCAACTTCATCGACCGGCGAGTCGGATAAGGAGAACATCGACGTTGTTACGAAGAAGGAAGAACATGCTCAGGTTGCTGACGGTGCTTCTTCAATCTTCAACGGTGTGCTTCCCCATGCCACTAAGAAAGTCACCTTCAACAAGGCCAAACCCATGTCACTCGCCTCATTCGTACAAGAAGAGACCAACCTGTACAGCAGTGCTGCCAAATTGAACGGATCGGTTTCTACACACAAGGCTGCCAGGAACCACAGTTCTATTCGATATGCTGACATGAAGTCCACTTCAACTCCCCACGTCAAAGCCTCCAAGCCCAACCTACAACGACCATCCGCCAACCTCGAGTCTC
Organism: Cadophora sp. MPI-SDFR-AT-0126; assembly: GCA_020747065.1. Lineage (NCBI taxonomy): Eukaryota > Fungi > Ascomycota > Leotiomycetes > Helotiales > Ploettnerulaceae > Cadophora > Cadophora sp. MPI-SDFR-AT-0126. The sequence goes on along the minus strand of JAGMVK010000025.1, from coordinate 541,297 downwards.
GTGTCGCAATCTCCCAATCAGCGCTGCCTGAGTACCCTTCCACCAAGCCAGATCAAGCAAAATCGCACACCATCAACTCCGGTTTCTATGGTCAGCTGGATGGTGCTGATGATGGCAAATACAACGGAGGTCGTGAGCGCGATTCTTCCATCCCCAAGGAGATCCACAACCACAAGAGCTCGACTCAGACCCGCCGACGAGGAAACAGCCGTGTTTCAGTCTCGCAACCAGCAACACAAGTCAACGGATGGATTGAGTTCCGCAACAGTGCACGCCTCTCCCCTCCAACCACGGCGAAGCATTTCCAAACCACAGCAAACAAGGTTACTGCAGAGAAGGATGCTAAGAAGGCAGCTGCTCTCAAGGCATGGGCTAACTTTCCTGCTCAAGCCGCCAAGGAAGATCGGGAAGCTGCAGCTGCGTACGAAGCTCCTGTCACTCTCGGTCTGGCTACCACCCCCATGGTTGCTGCCCCTGCCATCAAGGAGACGTACAAGAAGGTTGTTGTTTCCAATACATTCGAGCGCAAGGTTATCGAGAAGCGTGTCGATATTCTTGAATAAGGAGATGTTTCTCGACATGGATGATGGGAGATTATGATATCAAGCACATGTTTGGTTCGTTGGAGATGGTACTGCTGGATGAATTGACATGGGCGAACAATGAACACACAGGTGTATTTGAATAAGGGTATTCTTCGTAGGATCTTGGTATCTAGCCTGGAATGACAGACTCTATCGTATATTTGTGCACTGCACTTTCCCATTTCTCTGCTCATGTGCCTTTTAACAAGTTGGTCTCGTTACATCTATATTCAGCGCTGTTCTTGACACTCCATGCTGTTGGGTAGATCTTGAGCCAGACTCTTGTATACTCAGCGTGTTGAGTTACTGCTGTCAGGAACGGCGAACTTGGCAATGAGGGAGGGATTGCAGTCGGCATTGCCTTTGACGTTAGTTAAAGGTTAAATGCGAGGGTTGTTCTTTCCCGCCAGAGCAGGGGGTCTGTTTTTTAAGCGAGCGGTCACGTGTTGGGAACTAGTCTTGGCGCAAATAAGCGATTTTTGAAATTTTTGAAATTCTTGGCGAAGTCTTGGCACAAAAGTTGCTCCCAACCACCTGCTTTTTTTGTTCAATTGCCTTAAGCATAAGGCCGTAACTAAGGGGACTAGGGCATCTCAGTCGAGGGCATCTCAATCGAGAGCGTCTCAGTCAAGGGAATCTCAGTCGAGGGCGTCTCAATTGAGGGCATCTCGGTCGAGGACATCTTAATCGAAGGCGTAAGGTAATTCATAGTTCAAGCAATTCAAAGTCAAAGGCCTGCGTCGCCCACCGGGTGGCCATAGTATGAACAGTTTCTTCAACTATCCACTTGGTTGACTTTCCGCACGTGACTATGCTAAATCCTCGTAAGGTCCCCGAAGCGAAGCTGAAGTGTGCATGCCACGGCCTGAAGGGTGAAGTCAACGCTGAAAGCAGCGAACGAATACCCCGTTCCTTCAACCACATCTCATCCAGAGTCAATCCCATCGACCTAGTGCATCGCGGAGCCAATATTCGAGGCTATAATATCATTCCCAGTCTGCTGTAGCATTTCATGCAATGCCTGAATCACCTGAGAAATCCCTGATGTTTGAGTCAGATCGCGATATCGACAAAAACGTTGATGATGGCCCAGTAGAGCAGCTATACAAGCGAGGTTGGCTCCTTGACGTAGAGCATCGCGAGGAATATCGACCTGGGGGCTTCCATCCCGTGCATATCGGAGACCGATTTGGCGCAGCCGGTCGATATCGTGTCATACACAAACTGGGAAGCGGCGGGCTGGCAACCGTTTGGCTTTGTCGGGACCAGGACACAGACAAATATGTTGCATTAAAGATTATCATTGCCGATGAATCTCGTGAAGAGTCTTCGGAGCTCCGGTTGGTGAACCAAGAAGGCCTAGATCTTGGGGAGGTTGGTGGGGAGTGTATTGCAGTCCCGTGTGAACACTTCTGGCACGATGGACCTAACGGGAGGCATCTGTGCATGGTTCTTCCCGTACTAGGACCACGAGTTTCTGCTTTATGGGATAACTTTGAGGATCCTACAGGGATTTCTCAAGACATTGCATTGCAAGTTACGCGTGGACTACATTTTCTACACAAGAACGGAATCTGTCATGGCGGTAGGTCTTTACCAAGACAAGAGTACACAATTTCTGCTAATACTTTCTATTAGATTTCAGACCATCGAATATTCTCCTGAGACTCACTGGCTTTGATGAATTAAGTGAGGAAGAACTGTTACAGCAGCTCGGAGAGCCAAATAAAGAGCCGCTTCTTACCATATCTGGAGAGAGTCCAGCGCCCTCGGGGCCTGAATACTTAGTCGAAGGCCTTACTTTAGACCGGCTGGATGCCCGATTTATATCAGATCAAGTCTCCATCATCGACTTTGGCGAATCTTATGATATGGACAGTCCACCTGAAGATCTCGGAATCACAGCCTCCTTCCGCTCTCCTGAGCTTCTCTTCGATAATACTATCGGTGTTGGGTGTGACTTGTGGGCTCTTGCGTGCACAATTTACGAAATTCGGACCAGGAGTCCCCTCTTCGAGAATTTCATGGACGACGACGACGAGGTAATTATGGAGATGGTGCCGCTGCTTGGGAAGCTGCCGGAGCCTTGGTGGGGCTCTTGGGAAGCACGGGGGCAGTGGTTTGAGGAGGATGGAACGCCACTGGTTAATCCCGAGACCAAGAAACCGTACATTTTGATGGATACTCTTGAGGAGCTTCTCTCCAGCAGCTCAGAATCTAGCGATGACCCTAGGGGAAAGAAGAATAAGGCAGGTGGTTTCGTTGTTCCGGTGGAGGAAAGCAAAATTCTGGGAAATCTTTTGATGGGTCTTTTGAAGTATGATCCAAAGGAACGACTGAGTGTCGAGGCTGTGTTAGAGCATCCTTGGTTCAAGAGATAGTCAAGGCGGCTACTTCGTATTCAGTATGCCGTAGAGAAAAAGTAAACTGCCATAGAATCCACTTTTCAACAGAAAGCTTAGCGGTAAGCTGCGATGATGCTGCGTACGAAGATTCTTCCTTCCCTTCCGCAGAATTCTTGATGCGTTTTGGGGCTTGTTTCCTTGTCACCCTTTAGAAGAATTACTCGGGCTAAAGGCGTTCTAATGAGAACGAGCTGTCGGACAGTGCCGCTGTGCCTCTGTACTGCATCTTACGCTATCTGAAGCCACCCTATGCAGCGCTCGACTACCTTAAATTAGCCTCCAATCAGATCCCAGCATCTCCGAATTCCATTCTTGGCCCACTGAAGTCTAGCATCTCGATTATACATAGTCACATCGCCGCCTCCCACATCTCGTATCGCCAAGCTTTCACCATGGGAGAACTCACCTCCCTTCCTGCCGAGGTCAGCACACAGATCTTTGAAGCATGCGATGACATCGTTCAACTACTGGCCCTTGCTTCAACATGCAAAAAAGTACAGTCCGTTTGGGTGTCTCATTCTTCGACCATCATTTGGGCATTCGGCAAATCCAATATCAGATGCTTTGATCTCGCCTTAATGGTCGTACGTCTTCCTCTTCAACTCTCAGCTTCCCATAAAAACTCAACAAGTCTCAGGTCCGCGCCACCACACTCGTACTGAAAGCCAGCCAAGCAAACTCCCCACCTCCCACATTCCCATCCATGAGTGCACTCAGTGGGAAAGCCCTGAAACCCAACGTAACCGAGCTGAAAGAAGTGCTAGACATGCAGCATTTGGTTCGCTGTGTTGAGTATATGTATTTCAATTCCACGCGCCGCGATGAAAACCTCTTCGGAGTCGTAATGCTACCATCTGAGTGCCGCCGGGGGACTCATTATGGAGACGATGAAGAGGCTTGGAAGGATCGTTTCTATCGAGCGATGTACCAATTGCTTCTTGCGGGGCCAGTGCTCGCGGCAGCGTACGATGCGCCATTTTGGGGGGCGAAGAACGAGGGAAATATAGTGTTTCTTGAGCACTGCACGCGGAAGTTGTCTGAAGAAAATGGAATGCTCGATGAGATGACGACTGGTGACGGATTCAATGAAATGGATGCAGAATATGCTAGGCAATTCCCGGTGTATAATTACGACATTGTCACGGATTACAGCTCGGTTGGGAAGTGGAGAGAGAAGGAGTATGAGAGCCTCTTCAGTCCATTTGCGGAGTGGTTGGTCAACGAAGCAAATGCTCGAGAGCGCCGCAACCCGGAACCCGAGTTTACAGACCCAAAAGTTGAATTTTCCCAGTTTTCTGAAGTCACCAATAATCGCGGTGCAGTCCAAGATCTGATGTGTCTCTTGGCCGGATACGAGCACTTAATTTGCAAGTTCACAAACGTTAATGGCAAAAAGGGATATGGCTTTCGGCGCCACACGGATCCAAGTAGTGTCCTCCCAGTCCAGTGGAAAAAGCGAAAGGTCACCATCGTCCTATTCGGTGTATTCAGAGTTGAGGAGGTAACAATGCCAAGCATCATTGAAAACACAGTCGATGTTTTGCTCAACATCGCTGTACATCCCTCCCTTCAGGATACTGACCAGGCATCATTCGATATGTCGTGTATCATCGACTTCATCGATCAACACTCTTGTGGCCCAGATTTTGGAAACCAGAATCCGTATCCACCAGCGATGTTTCAGCTTTGGTTCTTTACTTTACGACGCCACTTACACTTGGGCTTCCTTAGGGGAGCATTCTGGCAATGGTATGAGGGTACGGTGTGGGAACAGTTTGGGACCGGGGATGTTTTTCGTGAGCCCCGTTGGGCAATTGTGCAGCCATATGTTGAGGGGAAGGTTTCGTGGTATCTTGGTTCTGAGTTGGACGATGAAGCATAAAAAACTTAAGGATCTTCATGAGTATGTCCCATCCTGCGGTCCTTCAAAGAAGATGATCGCGCATGGCTATCAGGCACATAGTTGCGCAAATCAGAACAGCAGCTCTGGTTCAATTTCAGTGTAATTGACACTGGCTGAGGAACCTGTACCGCACAAAAAGAGCAGAGCATTCTTGGGAAACAACACGTCTTCGTACCGAATGTGATTAATATATTTACAGCAAAAACAAAGCAGCAGCCAGTGCTATCAACCCTGCGACATAAGCGCCTCCACCACTCTGCCCGAATCCTGACGTTCCAGGCGTTGGGGATGTTCCGTTGGTGGGCGTTCCAGTCCCGTTCGAACTGGGGACACTTCCAGTAGCAGCCGCCCCACCAGGCTGCTGGGCGCTCGGTGTGACTTTTGTGATGTTCGCTGCAACCAAAGTAGCCGAATTTATCGGCGCCGCGGCTGGGATAGTACCTGAAGAACCGCTGGTAGATGTGCCGTTTGTTGATGTGGAAGTGCCGTTCGATACATTGAAAGAATTCCCTGCCAAGATTGGCACGTTTGCTGCTTTCACCACATTGACGGCGTTGAAGTTCGTTCTAGTCGCTGCAGCCTGCTTCAATTGAGCAATTGCCGCACTGTTGTTCGTACCCGACGTATCGAGAAGTAGTTGTGTGTATCTATGTGTATTTGGGGCTCTGTTCGGTGGTGAAGGTCCGAAATATGGCGCAAATGCTGTCTCATTGCTCGCGCTGCTTAGGACAAATACCATCATGCCTCCGATCATCGTAGCCGTAGTCGCTGAAGTGAGACCTTGCTGCATCCAGTGAAGGAGCTCGCCTGTCGGTCCACCTGCTGTCTGAGGAGGGATATCTGGGTCTACCATCATGACGGTATATGTTCCCATCAACCGTTGCGTCGTTCCAATCGTTGGTACTTGTGCAGTTTCTGCTGCCATATCAGAATCCTGATGTGTGAGGATATTTACTCCCACGAACCTGCTTTTGTCATCGCCTTTCCGTTCAATGCCAAAGTATTCCCAAAAGCCACAATCAAATCTGCATTCGAAACTGGCTGAAAACCCGTTGGGGTGACAGCTGTTGCGGCGCCCGCGAACGCAACTGCAAGAAGAGATTTGGACAACATTATGAGAATACGGAGCTTGCAAGATTACCAGCAATTCAAAATTCACGAAGTCAAAAAGGAAGGAAAAGAGCATAGGAAGGAGAGAGAAGGTTCAAAGGCACCAATATCTTGGACATCCCAAACGTGCCAAGGCAGGCGATGACGATTTTGACACAAGCCGAATGTGGGCGGTGGCTCACGTTCGTTTCGAAACATTATGCAGAGTGGACTGAGCCGCCACTTGGTGGCGATCTTTTTAGTCTGCGGCTTCAGAGTTGTTTGATACTCGCACGTCCTTGGGTGCATTCTGAGGGGCGAGACATTTGAGTGGTTGGATGTCGCTCGATCTCCAGCTTGGCCAGAACGGCAGCTGTACAGGATTTCGGAATACCGTCAGCCGCATGGAACTGCCATGTTGATAATAATAGATGTCGAAATTGTATCTGGGGTCCAGCGAAAGACACCTAAGATCGTGCGTGGAGTGGTGTGGGCTGTGAAAGTTTTTGCCACGCGAACGGTTTCACATTACAGCATCACGTGTTCCCCGAATCTCGACAGCATCTGCAGATTTTGGCAAGAAGCTCGCAAACCGGGGTTTGATAATCCATATTGGATTATAAGGGACCAAGGCACATATGTGTTTGATTTTTCTTGACGTTGCACTATACAATCTTTGGTATATGTGCCAGGCGTTGTGGAGCCGTCATACATCTCGGCCAACTTCCTTCACAAGTCACGCCTTACTTCTTCACCAAAAAAATCACAATTCTGGAGAAATCTAGTCTCAGTATTAAGAAGAGGATTATGTCCTTTCATATTCTGATGACGATCCCGCTTCATCTAGCGGCAACTGGTACGGTCGGCTTTCCCACCTGTCGTGCGATTGAACGCATCACTTGACGATAGCTCAACAGCGGCAACGTCATCGTCCAGCGTAACGAGACAAGATGGCGTTAAATGACCAATACTGTCCTTTGGGCTATTCTCGGCGAAATCCTGATATTCTACTGGCATGTGAGTCTGAATGTCAATATTGTGTGAATTAAGCGAACACAACCAGCAAATCCCAATTCAAATGTGGCGGCAGAAGGATGATACATTAACAAAGTTCCTAGAACAGCATTCCCCCCAACTTCCGATGCCAGTGTTGCCTCACTCGCCATTACCCAAGCCAACAGGCCACTGCCAAATCTTGAATCCATTCTCATTCTAAACGCAGGTCATTCTCATCACATATATCAACCTAGAGCGACTACACCAACCAACAGCCAAAACAGCACCGAGAACGGCAACAGCTGAACTGGGTCTCAATGTCAAAGAACCTACACTCGTATCATCCTCGCTCTCACAATCGTCCTCCTCACCTTCTTCCTCCCCCGACTTTTTGGGCTTCTTCTTCTTCTTTTTCTTCTTTCTCTTTGACAAGATTCCGCCAATCCCATTGTCCCGAGCAGCAACAGAACCTGTTGCAGAGCAGCTGTTGACTGAGGTAGTCGAGCTAGTCGTCGATGTCGCCGAGGTGGTGGTGGAGAGGGTCGTCGGAATTGCACTGGACGTTATTTGTGCAAGTGCTGCTGGGGCTACGATCGCTGCAACTGCGAGGAGGGGGATGTTTGCTTTCATGACGACGAAGTTGTGAAGAGAATGGTGCGAACGTTGATGCGTAGGTCTGTTTCTAGGGAGGAGAAACTCGAGCTGATAATCACTGCTAAGACAGAGGAAGTTGGAAAGTCAGCAGGCTATATGGGACGAATATTGCCACTCACAATTTCTTTCAAAGTGAAAATAGGAACCTTTCTGTCTCGGATACGGAGTCATGGGCATGCATTTCTGAATCCGTTCTTGGAATCTCTTCCCGCCCGTATCTGGGACAATGTTCTAAAAATTCACCAGGCCACACAAAAAGCCGAGACAAAGCTCAGCCATGTCCAATAACAAATTTCGTAAGATGTTTAATTTCTATTTACATATGTGAATATGAACCTCAAGGATCTTCGATGGGGGCATTGTGCTGGTGGTAGTCAAAGAAAAGTAATGTTCTCATTTGGTCACACTCTACCGGGGTCGACAAGCCATTAGACAAAGGCTTCTTTGCTTTCTTTGTTGTAGGGCTGAAATGCCCAGACTTTGCCTTGCTTATATGGCCCTGGTTGGCTGGGTCAGAGATGACAGCTGAGTTTAGAAGAGATGAGGGTCAACCATGCTTTAGCTTAGTTGAAGGTAGTTGAAAACTTAGGAAGTGATTGGCTCCAGGTGGAGAATTGTCGTTGATCCAGATTTAGTAGTGAGCTGCGCTGGCGACGACAATTACTTCGACAGGTCGGGTGGCAATAGAGGTCGGAGGCTCGTTTCTGACGTCTTCGCGGAGAGAAAATTTTGTTGTCAGAAGTTGTCCGACATCGTTCTAGACACTAAAACATCGAGTCTAGCCATACATGTCAAGCTCAGCAATTCATAGCTTTTGCCGGTCAGGACTTGTACAAATTCTGGTAAGTAATCTTCAATCCATCGATATCATACTAAGCTCTAAGGAGCTTCACTTACAGTTAGCTTCTGACATGACATATAGTATAGACTGTCAAATATAGAGCAACGAAGCACCATGAAGCTCAGAATTCACCTAGAAAACGAGACAGGTTTATTACCTGAAACCAATGATAATTGATTACTCTTCGCTTTCTGAAGTACCAGGCTGTTTGGCCGATATATGGTCTCAAGAGAGGTCCAACGCCCAACCACAAATTCTCAAGGCCCCTCGGTCCAGAAGAGTGCCCCCTCACAGTCCCCCACCGAAGAGTGTTCCTGCCACAGCTCCAGCGACAAGTAGCCCGATATTAGCGCACATTCCCGAGGCGTCTCCGCTCTCACCGGGACCTGCTCCAATACGATGTTTGGGGTTGAGGCTAGTCTCCGGAGTCGTGAGTGTTTCTGCGTCGAAAGCAGGGGGAGCGACCGAGGCAATTAATTAAAGGCACCAAGAAGTCGCAGAGGAAGAGGGAGGTCGGTTGTTTCATTTGATGTTCTGTGCCTTTGGAGCATTTTTATTGCAACGAGTGGCATAGATCCAGTCGTGACTGGCTCCACTAGTCACGCTGTCCAGCTCCTTTCCCAAGTCCATGTCAATCAGTCTCCCACAACGCAACAGCATCTGACGAGCCCTCTACGCAGATTTGGTGATATGCTAATGCTGCTATGCAGAGATTTTACTCTGGCCACTCTTCGTCTAAGATGGATAGTATGCTTTGTAAACTTGTACTCCTCCTACTACGCATTGCAGAAGACCGATGAAGAGAGACAGAATAAGAGCAATAGCTGCAAGAAGGAAGGGATACCTCTGTAAACCTCTTCTCTTGTCATGCCACCATTGGAGCCAACTGGTGGGCTCTTTTTCATCAAAGATTTGCTTCAACACTACCAAACGATCCCGCCAAAACACAAATGAATCTATGTGCCTGTCTTCAGCTCTTAGCTGACCACATTGTATTACTCCGGCGTCAACTGCTTCATTCGGTGCCAGCCTCTCGAACCATGTCCGAGTGTCATCTTTTGAGGGAAAGAGAAGAGCGAGTGTTCGCAACGTCTCATCGATCAACCCAGGTGGGTACCAATCACTTAGATTCATTAGCACAAAATCCTCCCGTAGATGTAGAGGGTCAGGCTTACGTAAAGCGGACTAATTCCAAGAAAGAAGCGTGATGGAATATTGCCACTTCAGTGTCCTCGTCTAAAATGCGCAAATGATCTGCCAAGTTGTTTGTCCAATATATCTTCATTCCTGCAAGCCGCGAGAGATTCCTCGCGGTGAAGAACTTGTCAAGCTTCACCCTCTCGTTTGCGAAGGCTTGTCGAGACGCAAATTCGTTGACGACAAACTCTCGCAACGTCGGTCCTTCCTCCCAGATGAGTGCCTTGTACGCGGAATAATAGTCTGAAAGGTCCCCGACTTTCATCATAAGCAAGAGACGAATAGCAAGATCGATTGAACTGTCCAGACATTGATCATTCCCAGTTGATTGAGAGGGCTGCATTCTTGCGCGAAGTATCTGTCTGATTTCATCTCTTCTTAAGTCTTGCCGCAAAAGAGTCACGATGTCATTTATATCTCGGTGTGTTTCAGCCCAGCTCTGTCTTCCAGGTTCGAAAAAGTCGCTTTGTTCAGTATAATACCTGAAGTATGCATCCAGTTCGTCTATCCCACCGGTCCGATGCTGCGATATATTTTGATTTCCCCATAAACCGGAGCAGATAGCCCTTTTGGTACTTATTGCAATTGGTGTCAACTGGAGTGAGGAATCCTGGTCATTTATGGCGGGCTGCTGCATGACCAGGCTGCATATGGTCATCGAAGCCTCGCGAGGTCAATATTGTGCGGTTGTCGATTTGACGGATTGGAATCCAATCTTTGCATGAGCGGACGAAGCCTCTGCGATGCGCGAAGGGTACTGTATAAATTTTGTGACAATAGCGACCACCGAAGGTGAGAATTTACTCGCAATTCCTCCTCTGCCTGTTGGAGGATATCAATTTGCGATTGTGATACTATGTGCTGTCCACCCATCGATAGCCACGTTTCCATTCGGGCGTCGAGGCGCAGCATTAGCCTTGGTCGCGGTGTCGGTCGAGCTGCCACATTCCCTTCAACTAGATTTCTTGTGTCTTTGATGCTCCCAACAGTCGAGCGCTGTCTGATCTTTGTCTATTGGATTTTACCGTACCATACAAATGCCCTTCCAACAGGTCAACCTCGACTGAGGCGACAATGAGCAGTGCACCAAAGCGACGTTTTGCAGGTCATGGTCGAGGTGACGGGTTCCCAGCTCCCGAGCTATCCTTGGGCAAACACCTGCAAAAGCTGCCGAATGGTCTTCAAGTCTGGGATGCAGTGGGGCCCGCACTGGCCTTGTTCGATCAATTATCTCTTGAAATCAAAAATCATCTGAACAAATTCAGTAGTTCAATCAAGGACGAAGTGCGTTGGACGCTGTGTATGGTCGGTAGGAGCAGAGCAGCATCGAGACCAGTAGTCGTATTTCTAAGCCCTGATACGCGCTCGCGGCAGACAGTGAAGGAACAAGTCAAGTCAAGTGGAATCTTGAAGGGTTATCCCGGATTTGTTACGATGGATTGTAATCGCCCACCGGGATGTGCTGAGATGGTGTCACTGGCGACATCTCATGATAACATCGACATGACTGCCTCCGATAGCGATCACACTTCCCGCAGACATGCGGCTATTCGTCCAGGAAAATTAAAAGCCACCGTGGTTGTCCATGCAGCTTATGACACTACAGATGCTGGGGAACATAAACGAGCCACCGCTGGGGGGCTCCTACGATGTGGGGAAGACTTTTTCGTTATGACCGTTGCTCATATTTTCCCCGGGTATGCCCAAGGGGCCTTTCCGAGTACAGCGAGATGTTCGGAATTTGAGTATGAAATTGATGCCTGGAGTGATAACGAGGATACGGATATGGGTACGGATGACCTGGAAATTGAGCAAATGAGCGAAGCCAGCATATCTACACCCAGCTCCGACTCAGATGATGCTCAATTCTGGGGGACATCACAATCGGCTCCGTCGCCAGTAGGACTTGAAGTCAACAATATCGGAGACTCATCTCAGAGCTCGATTCCCACACGCGACAGAAGGAACGCACAATGTCAAGTCCACAAAGCGGGCAAAGTCGGCCATACCGGCGACCACATTTCGGGCTATCCTCAGGATTTTTCGGTCGATGTGGAGATGAGAGGTGGAAATCTGGAGCGAATTACGCAGCAACCCTTTATCTCGCTAGATTCTCAAGGTCAACTACTAGACTACGCTCTGCTACCGATTTCTAGTTCTCAGTTAGATACTTTTACTGGGGAATTCGCCAGAGAGCTTCATGATCGTGCCAAAGTACCTGATGCGTCATCAGGCATAATTGAGACCAGGTCAAGGACGACTGTCGATGTTGTAGCCAAAACAGCATCAGGTGGGAATATCTCAGGCCAACTTCTTGGCGCACCAACATTTATGAAACGAGCTCACAGCGAAACTTACCAAGAATTATGGACCGTAGCCCTGCAGAAACATCTAGAGATCGGTGACTCGGGATCGTGGATATACGATACCAAGACAGGCGAGGTCTATGGTCATTTGATAGCAGGTAGCCCTGGAACTGCTGGATTTGGCTACGTTGTGCCGATGGTCAATGTGCTTGAAGATCTGCAGGAACGCTTCCCAGGGACCTGGCAGATTTTCGCACGAAACACAGACGACGTTCGATCGGATATTCCCTCAAGTATCCCATCCTCAACCTTGGGCTCACCATTTCGTCCACCAGACCATTCCCACCCAATCCCCCCGTTAAAGACCGGCGACCTCTACACAGCCGCTCCTCAGCATCTCTCCCCAACCTTCGACATCCTCACTCGCTCTCCTTCTGCCAACCACAGCGGAGTTCTCACCCCTGCCACTAGCAAGTCTGGCTTCACAGGTCCAGTCTACAGCATGGACTCCTCTCTTTCCGGCTCACAATACCCGCCCTTGTTTCCCACAGAAGTAATCTACTGTCTCCAAACGAGCGACGGCCAGCAAATCGCGCCCGAGATCTTCGGCCGCATCGACAAAGGCTTCTTCCTTTCCGATAACGATTGGACCTGCTACCGCCGAAACTACTTCTCTGTCGTATGCTCCTTCACTCTCCAGCCCAGCATCCCAACCGAAGCAATGTTCCTCGTTAAACTCCACGGAGGAGTCGAAGCCCAAGTCCATAGTTTCGCCATGTCGATCGCCGCTGTCGTGGACGGCCGCGAGGGCAACCCCATAGAACTGGTCCAGCACGCCCCAAAACGCGATCGAGGTCCCCAAGAGAAACCCGATCGCATTACCGTAGCTCCTCGCCGACCGACCGCATACGGCTTGCAGGGCGACTCGCGCCTCTTCACCGACACGCAATTCTGGCAAATTCCCAATACACCCCCCTTCGAAGCCATTTTCGAGCGGATCCAGTTCAAGAATGCAACAGCGAATAACGGAAAGCGAAGAGCCAAACAGCAGTATTTTCACCTTTTGGTGGAGCTCTTCGCGGATGTGGAGGATGAGCCGGAGAGGTGGGTCAAGGTTGCTAGTAGGATGAGTGCGCCGATGGTGGTGAGAGGGAGGAGTCCGGGGCATTATCAGTTGAAAAACGACGGGGGGGTTACTGCTAGTGGTGGGAGAGGATCAGAGGGGAGCCTCCCCGGAAGTCATACGCCGGGAGGCAGTGTAGCGAGGGAGAAAGAGTACGGAGGTCCAGCGGGCAAGTCTTACTACTCCCAGTCGACAGTGCAGTCCCCCGGAGACCAAAATGTGCATGTAAATGGGTGAGGGTATGTTGAGTGTATGTTGGGTGATGGTGCGTATATCGATCACATGAGGATCGTTGTGCCGCCCTTTCAAACCCCGTTGGAATCGACGCCGAAGCGGGATGAAGTGAATGGGTATCTGTATTACTATCTCCTGTTTGGGGGCCGTAGGGACGAATGCTGGAGAAACCACTCATACAAAGCGACGAACGAGTATGCGACTGGGCACAACAGTGGTTGACAGATTTCTATGCGGATTATGTTAGTAGAAAGTCCCACCACCAGTTAGGAAGGTTACACCCTTAAATGCGTAGCAACTCAACACGTCCGAAATTAATGAATTAAATCTTCCCCGTAACTACTATGATACATGAAACTGAATTGACAACAGTGATTTGAAAAGATATCGTCAGAGCGTCGATGTTTATGAATCTATTTGTGCAGTTTTGTAGAGGTCATATCTCGCCAGCGGATATTGAAGAAGGCAAATATGTGTATGTGGCCGTTAATGGGCTAGGATATCAGGCCTGTGCGCAAGAGGGTGGGTGAAGAGTGATATTGTAGGTCTGGCTGGTACGATAGAATCAAAGAAGGTCTGGAGCCCTCAGAGGGAGACCTGCCCCTTAACAGGGATCGAGTCCGGAACCGCTCCGGTAGTGCTCCGGCAGTGTAGAGGTACTCTCACCTCGACTTTCCTATCACTTAACCTCACGACATATAGGTTCCTAAGTATTCAGAATTGCGGAACAATGCCGACCACGCCATCATTTGTGTATCGACGTGACCCGCTTTCCAAAGTGATATGGGCTATTATGCGCTCTCCCTCTGTGAGCCTTGGGATACAAGGCGTACCCGCGGTTATCACAAAGTATGTTCTCATCTTGGAAATGGTCACAATCCAGAGCCATTGGCTCCCAGCCACGGATAATTCGCGGAATGTCTTCTGTTGTTGTATCGCGTGGTGGTGAGTTTTCAACAAAATCTGGAGTTATTGAAACGGACGTCTGGAACCGTTAAATTTCGATCTGCTTTCGAGTCTGTGATCTCTTGAGAAGTATTGCTATTGAAGTGGGCTTTGGGAAGCTACATCCTTGCTATCCAACATCTGAATTCAGGACGGCGCTTTGCTGGATAGGGAGGAACAAGCATTGCTAGAAACTTAATCGAATGAAGCCCTTCTGGAGTAAGATAATCCGCCTAAAATGAAAATTTCGTAAGGTCTTTTGAATTTACCCGAGTACTGGTAACAAAACAAGCTCCTTCAAATGGACGTGACAGATTTATGCTTGGGCAGGACCTAGATGAGCGAGGAAACTGGTGTTTCAATAGCACACGTGACCATTTGAAGGCACCCAACCTTCTCCTTGCTTTGGCGACAACGATATCCCAGCCATCACCCCTCCAACCCCGCCACCAACAATGAAATCCTGAACTGCCTTTGCACATTGTCCACCAACTTTTTCTACGATATAACTTGATTAAAATCTCAATTGCAAGGAACAATACCATCTACAGACATTTTGCGGCGTATCTCTCTCTTCAATCAAAATAAACACGCCGAGAGATACTTCAGAACACTGAGCAGCAATTGACTGGCGGAACATCGACCTCCCTCTAGCGATGGCGTCGGCAGCAGCAAAAGCAGCAGCTGTATCCCCTATTCTCTCTGCTACACAACCAATATCCGACGAACCTCCACCACCCTACGACACCTCGAGTCTCCCTCCCAATCCAGGCTTCTGCGAGCTCGCCTTCCGCGAAAGGCTAGACAACCGCATACCAGGCGGCGGCATGCCATCAGCACAATATTTTGCACCGTGCAAAGCATGTTCGTTCGTGTGCGGCGACGAGATACCGCCAGTATATAAACAAGGGTGGCTGGACTGGATAGATCCAAGTGTGAACTTCAGGTGGGAATCGCACGTTGCTGCAAACAAGGAGAAGGATGGACTGGTGGAGGGAGAGCGCGAATTGCTGGGCTGCTGGATATGCTGGGAGTATGAACAGAAGTGGGTTGAGCCGATGACGCCCAGTGAGTGGTATAAACATATGCGGCGGCATTTCTTTGTGGAGGGCTATAGGATATGTAAGGGCAAGACGGGAGCGATGCAGAGGAGGAGGAATTGTGACGTTGGGCACTGCCCGAAGATTCACTCATGAGGGATTTGTACTTGGACTGCTGCTGGAGGAAGCTTTTGGACTGGGAAAAAAGTATAACCCAGGTGCCGGATTGACGATTTACGAAATATGCATTGTTTTCGTTACTATTCGTCCGCTTTATTGTTCCCTTCTTTCTTTTACTTTTTACAGAGTACCCCATCCACTAGCTCCCATGCCTCATTACCAACACACGGATGGCACCAAAGAACATCTTCTGGATCTACCTTCTTCTTGATAGCAAGCAAGCGCTCGTAATTCACTCCCCAGAAAGTATGTTGAAAGTCTGGCTCATCTGGGGATGCCTGCACCAATCAATACTCGTCCGATGCTTCGAGAGATAAGAGGGAAGACTGACCTCGTTGACATATGCTCCAGAAGTTGGCGCCATTTTCCTCAGTGCCTCCACATACACATCGGTTAGCAAGGCTCTCTGCTTCGTCTCTTCCGCAGTATCGAATGGGTTCCAGCTCGCGCCGATTACTGGCCATTGTTAGCTTCGAGTCTCTTTGCAACAAATCAGAACAGACCAGAATGAATATACGCCTTCCTCCAAGCTGGATTGACACTGTTCCCTCCTCCCCTTGGCTTCGCATCTCTTGTCCCTTTCCCACCAACGAGAAAAACACTCGTGAGATGTCCTGGTGGTGTTGCAGCTCTGTAACCTTCTTTCAATGCAGTACTATTACCAGTCAAAGTGTCTCCATCAATCAGCCATGATCCAAGAACTTCGTTGTGGCCCGCTTCCAGAGGACCGTTATTGTCCTTATACCAGGCCCAGAAGTCTGGAAAACTTTTCACTTCAACAGTGGACATGAATTGTTCTGGATATGCTGCTGTAGCATCCGCGAACATTGTTTTCAGTACTGTTTCCAGCGATGCAGAAGTGTTGGACGAGTGTAGCGCAGGGAGGAAGAAAGCACCCGCAAAGCCATCGGCAGTGCTAGTGATGTTCAATTCTGTGCTCGCAATGTCATGTGCAATGTAGGCGTAGCCTGATATCCCTTGCTCATCCAAAGAAGGATATTGAGAGAGGATATCGGCCATGACGTCCCAGAACGCTTCGGTTCCGGGGCCGGTGCCAAGGAGGAAAGTCGCTATGTGTAATTCTGTTGATGGAAACGCCCTGATCGTGACGGATGTGATGACTCCAAAGGTTGAGCCACCTCCCTGTTATTGTTTGTGAGTATTGGTTTCTCTTGTGAGTCAGATACGTACCCCTCTCATCGCCCAAAACAGGTCTCTGTTCTGGCATTCGTTGATAGTCAGGATATCACCTCCTGGGGTCACGATCTCCATTTCCAGGACTTGGTCAGCAGCCATCCCATACGTCGAACTGAACGCACCGTGGCCACCGCCCGTGAGATAACCGCCGACACCAACTGTACCAGCCCCACCAGACACAATCGTCAAGTTCCTGAGATGGGCCTGTTCATTAAGCTCAAGCATTTGCGTACCAGCTGCTGCTGTGATGACAGCTCCGTCAATGGTCTTCTTACAGCCCTTCGGCCTGAAGCCATCGTGGAACTCAAGCCCTCTCATATGATGTGTCCATATGGAGAGAGAATTTGGTGCCACGGATCTTCAACATTCAGCACCATCTCAACTCAAGGCGCGGAGGGATCAACATACCTGCCCAAATAATCATGTCCGGTCCCCTTCACAATCAATCTCACATGATTCTCTCGTGCAAAATCTACACCCTTCTTCACATCCCTCGCACTCGTCGCATTTACCACATAAAGTGGATATCCCTCTCCACTACAGGGCAACAGAGGAATCGGAAGACAGGTATCGTTATTCCAGTTATTCTCAATAGTACTGACCGGATTATCGGTATGCCATTGGGTAGTCAGCCACCCCGCTGCGACGGCCACACAAGCGAGAGGGTCGAAAGTCGGCTGTGTAGGATGGCAGACTGCTCCTGGGGGAGCAGGCTGGAGAAGGCGTCCTGAGAGTGAGGAGTTGAGGTGTGACCATTGGGCTTGACTGGGCCAGCTATTTGTTCCGGGGATGGATTTGCATTTTGGGTGAGTGGTTGCAATGCCCAGTGTTGTGAGGCCGAGGAATTGGTACATATAGGTGAGCATTGTTGATGTTTTGAACGGGGTATATGTCGAGATGTTATCAGAGAATGTTGTGTTTTTGACGAAGGTTTTGAGTTGCTCCATCTGGGGTGCTTTGTTGATAGACTTTTATATCTGTCAATGGTTCCAATTTCAATTAGGCTACAACAATTGTACCTCTTCCTTCAGCCGGCTGATCTGTACATTCGCGATGATATGACGGCTTTGCAAGGTATTTCGTCTTGAAAAGGGAGTTAGAGACGATTTGCTGTAATCGTCAGTCGGAAATCACCATGTAAGCAATCTAGGCTGACCGTCCGACTTTCGTGCACAAGACTCGGTTGGGGCTATGGGCAAGCTTGACATGACTGCCATCTTACGCTGTTAGACGTTGTTGAAAAGATCGATTGTGTGAGTTGCTGGGATGTTCGGGTTGTCTGTTGTACGAGGCTTTCGTCGCTTTGGGTAATGAATCCGGATACGGTGTAAGGCGGGGAAATTCGAGTCCCGATTGGAGAAGTGCTCTGCTTCGCCACTTCTTCGGGTCACGTGGATAACCCATCCCAGTGCTGGAGGACTCTTGAGGCGTTTGGAAGACCGAAATATACATAAACGACAGATATCAATATCTCGGTATCGCCGACTTTGGGAATTTTCCGTCTCCTCCCATTCTCGGCACTGAGATTTGAGTTGTTTACCAGTATTAGAAAACAAGCGAGGTCTCAGGCTGCACGCATATCAACAAGCCAGATAACACACGCAAGTAAAGTCCCGTTCCCAAGGAGACTGAGGTCTTTATCAATCATAGAAGAATTGAAACCCCCGAAAATTTTACACAATCATCACTTCCCTCGTCTCCCAATTGTCTGCAAGTCCATCCTCTTCGGCTATCTCAACAATTCCAATCCTTCGGTACACCTTCTCAGATTCATCGATTGGTTCTAAGATCAACCCATATACGACAACTCCCCACTGTGTGATCTCTTCATCATACTGATATTGATTGGTGCGGCAGTCTGGGATTTTAAAGCTTGCGATTTGGGCGCATATTGCTCTCCGCTCGATCATGTCTGAATGACAAGCATCCGCATTGTCTGGTCTTATATCCGTCGTACACAAAAGTCGGCCAACAGGTGGTGGTACATATCTAACGGAATCGTCAGAATGAAGGTATCGCGTGTGCATCCGCATGCTGTCAAAATCGCCAGCGTATTCATTGTAAACCGGCAACAGTGGCTCCTTCCACTCAGTCAATGCTTTTACCATACATTCGAGTTTGAGAGTCCCCGAACGTACTCGACCGAACTCATTCTCACCATACGTATTGACCTTCACGTCCATAATTGTGGCTCGATGACATGCGGCGTATTTTTCGGTATTCAGCCGACGGTCCCAAGAAGGCAATTTGACTGAGGCCCAGGTCCACGAGGGGCAAGACTTGTCCTCTGTCTCCTGTGAAAAATCTGAGGACTGCCAAAGTAAGCCTCTGTGGAGGTCCTCTAACCAGAGTCCGGCCTTGTAGTGGTAACCAGTTCGACGCGCAACTTGCTCTGCAACACCAGCAAGGGCAGGAAAAACATCATGATCCATCGTTATCCCACGGACTCGATACGAATCATAAAGCATGGGATACCACCAAGATATCGGATCTTTGGCACTCCGAAAGTACCGGTCAATATCAGGATTTTCTTCCATTCTTTCAGTTTCCATTCGGTGAAGCATTCGTCCACTAGCCGTGAGAAAGCTTTCGCCATCGCTCGATCGCGGGTATCCTTCCGTATGAAGGGCTGTACGGCATTCCCAATAAAGCTGTGTAGACGCAAAGTCTATTCTACGCGGAGAAAGGACGCTTTCTTGAAGAACCCAAGCTCGGCGATGCAGAGGTTCATTCGGCAGAAGAACGAATGGTCCAGCCCCGCCTAGCTGAGGTCTCACCCCAACGACACCTTGCATATTCTTCGTTTCACTTCGACAATCCAAGGTTGTCAAGGGAGCTGAGTACTTCCTCATTCCATTCCCACTCTCAAAGATCCCATCTTTTGGATTGCGAGCCGCCGAGGCAGACAGGTTGATAGATGCATTCGTGTACACACGGAACATTTGAGATGATTCTGATGTCCAGTCCTCATGGATATTCTGAATGATACAAAGAGAGTCAATCCAGATATATCGGTAGCCCAATCGTCGTGTGAGAAATACTGCGTCTCGAAATGTCGCTGGAAGTGATTCGATCGGAATTGAGGACTTGTGGTCCTGAAGAGTATCAGACGTTGTCATCAGAGTCGCTCCTCCGCCCCAACAATGACTTAGGGTAAGCCATTCGCCTTTCATTCCATTTGTTTCCAAGAGGAATGGCTCCTCATGCTCTGACCCAACGTCGATCACTCTGGTAGGAAGAATGTGATCATTTGACCACGCGCATTTAGAATGCTCAGTTTTACACGCCTGAACCCATGTATCGAGAAGAGCAAGAGACTTATCCGAGTTTGATGTTGAATCTATGTCCCTGGCCGTAAAAATAGAACTCAATGGGTCGTCTACAAAGTCAGCCACTGGTCGCAGCAGTTTTTGGATATTTCTCACTAACCAGGTTTTGGACATAGCTCAAACCAAATATTCACCACCTCTCGATACGGGTGGTGGAATAATGCCTCTTGTTGCAAAATGAAGAGAGAGTTAGTCCCGTGTGGTCTCATGAGAAGCTGCGTATTGGGCCAGCTCATGTGCTCGTCAAAGTTCCTCGTCAGCGCGTCCTTTCGACCAGGGGGACTTTTCAGCTCCTGAAATTGTACGAACGCGTCGCACAGTTTGCATCCATCTTCAGCGGATTGACAAAGTGCCGTCCAACTTCTATGATGCATGATAGGGTCGGTATGATCCATAAGCCGGTCAAGATCTTGGACCTGCTTGCAGAGGTCACAAAGACTAGAAGTTTCAATCCCAGTTGTCGTCGTCGTTGTTGACATTGTCATGGTCATTTTTGTTCATATCCAGGTCAGACTTTCAGGAAATCTTTGTAATTTAAGATGGAAAAGACGAAAGGCGTGAGCGTAAAGATATCGACCAGGCTGCCTCAAATGATCATTGGCCGAAATCCGTAAGCAGGGGGGTGTTGGCGGGGCCATATTGGGGGCCAAAACGTGTCAGATGTCTGGCGCGCGCAAATTTGATCAATCAAGTGTCGTCAGTACATATTTAGGTCTTATTTCGCCAGGTATATGCATGATTTTGCCGTCACAGACCTCTTGTCCGCATTACCAAAAGAGTTACCGAAAATGGCACACCGCATGGTCAAATGCCACCTTTCCTCTCTTCGGTGTGACTTCGAAGCCGTCGGTCTCTGTTATAGGACGATAACTGGTCAACAGTAAGTTACAAGACGTCGGTCTCTGTTTTCGGAAGATGAATGGCCAAATGTATGATACAAGATCCATGACACACAAAAAATTGCTCTTTGCTTCAGAGCAGATCTTTGGGGACAGCCCAGTCTTCGGGTTACACAATCAAATTTAGGCAATTCACCACTTAGATGCTGTACGCCTACCTACGAGATCGTAACCCTTGTCTCCAAAAAACTACGATTCAAAGGAGCCTTCCAGCACTAAAAAGAAAAGAAGCTGCGCGCTCCAAGACACAAGAGGTAACCATCTCCACAACCGCACGCCACACTCTAAGCGAGGTCTCCAACCTCCACCAACAAATAACAACACAACAAACCAGACACTTACAACTAAACCCCAACTCACACATCAACAACCACATCCACCACACAAACGACCTCTCCATCGCAACATAAAACACCTCAATGACGTTCCCCAGCCCGCAAACCAACCTCTTCCGATCACTTTCGTCATCCTCGCGCCGCCCGCCCCCATGCGGCCTCACCTGTCACAGCATCCTTGGCATGGCCCCCTATACTTGGCAGCCAGATTACCGACCGGCCCACCCAAAGAACTTCGTGCACTTCGTTAATTCCAATGCAACGCTTGTTTGCCTCGCTTTTGCGTCTCGATGAGAGGTTTTTGTTGCAGATCGTAGTTTTGATGCACGTGGGTACAAGTACACATGGTGGGTGGTTTGAGATGGGAGGGTTTGTTTGATAACTTTCTTCGTGTGTGTTTCCAGTCTATTTGAAGAGTAGTGATTATGACTCTATTGATGAGATCTTAGAAGACTGGCACACCCTTAGATAAATGCAAGTAAATCCTTCTTCTTCCTCTCAACCAACACCCATTCCAAGCCATCTTCAGATTTCTCGTCTCCCAAGTCCTTCTTAACCTCTCTATCATCCTTCCCATCATCTTTCCCCGGCTCAGGATACTTCCGTAAATGCTCAATAGCCCACCTCACCTCCTCCCTAAGCACAGGCGGCACCCTCCCCTCGCCTGTCAACAGCCCCAACCCCGCAATCCCATACAACTCCCCCAGCCACCCCAGCGTCTCCCCAGTCTCCCACTCCACGTCATGGAATTTCTTCCCCTCCCTCCTAACCCTCTCCTCCCTCTCCCTCTCCCACCTCTCCTGCTCCTCCAGACTCGGTAAAGCCCTCGCTTGTCGACCAGAGAATAACCGAGCCAAAGCAATGGCTTGGTATTCGAAACTGCGGAAGGTGAGGACGCGTGGGATGCCGACTATACCGAGGGTTTGGAAGCGATTGAAGAAGGTGTGGATGTAGGAGTCTACGAGCTTGTTTTGAGCGTAGTCCCAGATCTCGGTGCCGTTGTTCTGGGCGTTCCAGAAGGGGAAGGAGGCTTTGTAGCCGGTGCAGTAGATCACTGTGTCGATGTCGTCGAGGTAGGTGTCGTCTGAGAAAAGTATGCGGCCGGAGGGGAGGAATTCTTTGATGATGGGTTTCCATGCTATGTTTGGCGGCGGTTCGTCGCCGTCCCAACGCGAGGCTGAGCGTCGGGATTGGTAGACGGGGAGACTGGCTTCGAGTAGAAGGTCGTTGGTGAGGTCGTGGCCGGAGGCGGAGTTGCCGATGGTGAGGACTCGCTTGTTTCTGTAGAGTTGGGGGGTTCGGTAGGTTTTTGAGTGGACTACTCGGCCTGGGAAGAGCTTTGTGTATTCGGCGAGTCCTTTGACTTCGGGAATCTAGATACGTGGAAGTCAGCTATCTCATCGAAGAGAATTTGCAAATTGAAGAGGGATTACTTACGAATGGAACGCTGTAGTGGCCATTTGCCAAGACCACTGCATCAAATTCCTCTCGCCACCAAACATCAACACCACGAACAGAATCGTGTTTCCGCAGCGTCAACTCCCATCTTTCTCTCCCTTTCTCCGACCCTTTGATGACGGATAAATCTTCAACTGTGGTATTCAAATTGAGTAGCGAATCTATTTTGTGGTGAGAGAAGTAAGATTCGACGTATTGCTTAGGGATGTTGTGAGGAACGAAAGGACCGTAAGCGAAGGGCAGGTCCGAGAAGGACATTGCGATTGCTGGGACGTTTGTCCTGTTTCATGTAAGTCATGCAGCTAAGAACTCCTGAGTAGAGTCGTCTGACGTGAGTGATGAGTATATTGGTGTCTTGTGCCATCGCTCTTGTTGGTTTGGGGACATGATCTTTGGGAGCTCATCTGGTATGTTCAGCGGTGGGTCGACATCTGGTGGCAAGCCTCCTGGCTGAAGAGGTAGTGACGATGGAGGAGATGGATCATAGATCCTTGGGACATTCAGTATAACTATTGCTTATAAAAATGTGATAGCATCTCACCAGGTTCCACCAGCACTTTCTCTTCTCTCAAAAACTTGGATTCGATCAAAGTATTTTTCTGCTGTGAAGGCTGCAGCTGTGATAGCACCTGATATTCGGGTTAATAATGGCTCAAAGATGGGGTGGAAGTATAATTGTTGGTGCAGGGAAACAGGAAGTGAAGCCTTACCCGCTGCTCCAGCACCGATTATCGCAACCGATTTTACACGTTTCTGCTCCGCCATTGTAGCTTGACTTGACCTGGATAATATTATATTTGTTTTATAAGACCTTTGCAATGTTTTATATGAGTTTGGGAGCTTTGGTACCTCCAGAGCTTACATTAGAGCTGGTGAGATTCGCAATTCTCACGTGTCATGCCGCAATACAGAATCACGTGGATGACACTTCTACATGGTAAAGTACCGGAGCTGTTAGGTTTTGAGACAATATATGCTATATAGGCACACAATTACGAAGCTCGATGCCGTAGATCTAAGTGTACATTCAGAAATAATATCAGCCGATCAGTTGTCGGTGATTAGCTCATCCTCTGTTGCTTGTTTCCACATTCACCTTGATGTGGAAGATAATATCTTTCATCCTTCAACACCGTCAAAATCCACTCCTCCCATCCCTCCATACTCAACATCCTCAAAGTCCTCCACCTCCGGCTCCACTTCCAACAACCACTCGCGCATCCTTCCCGTCCAGGGCCAAACCAACGACACAGTCCCATTCTCCGCTCTCGTAACATTCGGCGCCATCCCACCAATCGTGAAACTTTTCAACTGCGGCAAGTTCGCCATTACGATATCTGCCGCCAGTTCCGTAATTTCCGCGCCCTGCCTCAAGACTGATCGTCCATATGCTCTCCCCGACTTGCCGTAATAGGCGTTTCCGCACCAAGCGCCGCCGTCGAAGCCGAGGCCTAGACCGGAAGAGTGCGGGAGGTCGATATGTGTGAGGTTTTCCAGGGCGCTGAGGATGGTTGTGATTTCCTGGGAGGGAAGGATCAGGAGCTGTTTAGAATAAAGGGTGGGAGATAAAGAAGGAAGGAGGGGTGGAGGGGTTTGTTTACTTTGAGATCGGAGGTCTTCTCCTCGTTTCGATCTCTGCCGAGAGAGCCGTCGAGCCGAAGGCTTTCGAGTTGAGGCATTGATTTCACGACTTCTGCCGTCGATGGTCAGTCCCACAATCATCCGTGAACAGGTTTTGTGCTTGAACAGCAGACTCACCAGAAGCCATAGACGGCGACCATCCTTCATGAGCGCCATACATGGCAAAGCGCTTCAGCCCCGGTGCCAACGAGTAGTCATACCAACCATAGCCACTGCCATCCTCCAGCTCTTCGAGATGAGGACATATACCGACCAGGTATTGACTCAACGGTCCCGGCTTCAGGCTCGTGACAGACGGCATAGACAGATTTCGGCACTTGAATGACTCCTCGAAGAAGTGTGCGTCACCTTGCGGGATTCCCCAGTAGAGATGTTGCAAGCTAGTCATGGATCCCAAGACGTCACTGAATAGTATAGCGACTTCTTGTGGTGGATGGCAGGGCTCGAGAGCGCGCAGCCAGAGGTCTGAGTAGCTGTCGCAGTGTACGTACACGTCAACGTGTAAAGACTTCGCATTTGCGAGCGCCCGAGGGCAGCGATTGATTTCGGTTAAGCGTTCAATGGCATTGGGCCAACCTGGACGTGAAGTCCCAGCTCGATTGTTGTCTATCACTAGGTTATCGAAGAGGTTGGCTGGGACTTCCAGATCTGCGCCGCTGGCCTGGCTCTCAGGATGGCGGTTCAGGTCTAGATCTTGGCATAGAAATGCTTCGGAGTTTGGGAGGCCCTCGAGTTTGCGTTGGTTCGCGAGGATCCACGGGTGGTTAGTGTCGAGGATGAATTGAGGGATTGTGGAGGTTCGGCGTGGGTTGTCGATGAGATTTAAGATGGGCTGTTGGAAACTCGCTAGCCAGGTCTGAAGCGACGAGAGGCCAGGAATGGCCGTTGCGGCAGCGACGAATGAGAGGATGATTGTGAGCTTCATACTAGATCTTGACCATGCCAGGTCATTCGGAAGACCTGAAGGACTTTGGCACTTATACCTTCAAGCTGTAGCCACATTGCAGTTGTCGCTTCGCTGATGCCTGCTGCTGCCTGTTGTTGGTTTGGAGATGACAGATTGCCGCTAACAAGTCATTTTCACGACGAGTTTTAGCAAGCTAATTAAGCGACTTTTCAAAATCATGTATGTGCCCTTGCAGCTCGTGAATAAATCTGAGTGATTTTGTGTAGCGGAATGTTTTGATGAGGCTTGGATTGGGGGGAGAGGATGTGATGAGCTATGTAACTGATTTGTTATTGAGTGGAAGTGTAGTTTACGATGGAGGACGGACTGATTAGATGGGGGAGTGGGTGGGTGGATGAGTGTTGAAGGGGAGAAGAAAGGAAGGAAGGAAGTAGAGCACAAAGAGGGAAAGCAAGGGAAGGGGGTATAGAATTGTATCGTTTTGAATTTCTATTCCACTGATCCACTATCTAAGTCTCCTTCCTCTTTCTCTCGCCAATAAAAACACTCCTCGCGAGCCTGGGTATTCCAATGCCTATCCTTATCCTTATCCTTGTGCCTTTGCTATGCCTTGCTATGCTATGGTATTTCCCGGTGCAACCCGAACTGGAAGTGAAACGAATCAAAAATGAAATAGACAAACAAAGGAAATAGAGGATGTCAAAACTCCTATGCTATGCAGCACCACCGCCGTGTCGAACTTAAAGAAACTTGTGAAGGTTGAGGCGCCATCGACGTCAACTCCTCAGACCAAGAAAGAGCAGAATTGAAGAAATGAATCGTGGACCACCTCACACTCCCCTCCTAAACAACCTCTTCGTCCCCCCAACCTTCTCCATCTCCCCAAAACTCGCACGACTCTCCCTCCCACTCCCCTCACCCTTTCCTTCTCTTCCCTCTCCTTTCCCCTTCAAACCCCCACTACCAACCATCCCCACACCACTGTCCCTATCCCTGGCCTTTTCTCTCTTCTCCTTCTCCGCACTAGCCAGTCTGACTTTCTCCTTCATACTCTCTACCCACTCCTGATCCCTCTCGCTAATCGTTACGTTCTTACTTTTGGGACCCGCGAGACCTAATGCGAGAGACGCTTTTCCGTCGTCCGAGGTCCAGGAGAGGCGCGAGGAGGAGCGTGCGTTCCTGTCTTTTTCGCCTGAGTTGGAGTTGGATGAGATGGTGGATGGTGGAGTGCTGACTAGGTTACGATGGAGCGAAGATGTGGTGGGGAGAGGTGTGGATGGTGCGCGGGATGGGTCGAACATTGACGCTGCGGTGGTGGTGTTGGAAGATGAAGAGGACGAGTATTCACCGACTGAACGCCTGGTTTTCCGGACGAAGAGACTGCTTCCTGGACGGTCACGTTCCATCACGCTTTGTGGGCGGGGATCTGGAGTTGATCGGCCGTTCATAGAATTACCATTCCCATTACCGCGGAGAGTTGCTGTGGACGAGGAGGATACATTCCGAGAAGGCAGATCTTGGATCTGCACTTTGTCGCCTGCGTCAACGGCAGAGCGTCGCCCATGATGACTTGCATATTCCTTCAAGTACTCTCCCAGATCTGCCCAGCCGCCTCCAACGCGAACCATGACTCTCTCGCCATGCTCGCCGACGAGACGGACGAAGAGCTTGATCGGTGCTTCCCCGGTGGAGCGGGAGAGGTGATAGAGTTTGATTTCAGGATTGCTGCTTTGTGGGCGTGGGCGGGAGGATGTCTTGCCAAATGCCGGGGCAAGGGTGAACGATGGGGTTGGTGCACGGGAGGTTGTGCTGTAGTTGGACATGCTTGAGGAGGAGCGAAATGATGGGGTGATTGAGCGGCGAGTCTTCTTGGGCCGTAAGGTCTGAGACGTGAAGGGTGTTTCGTTGGGTTCAGTTGTTAGACGGATGCGTGCAGGAATTGATTCTAGGAGGGAGGAAATTTGTTGTTGCATCTGGTCGTCTGTACTGGGCTTTTTAGGACTGCTGATCATTGGCACCGTTGATACGTCAATGTTCCCAAATATTGGGGCATCAAGGGGAGTCGAAGGCATGCTATCTGGTAGTGGCGTTGTTGGATCTATGGAAGGAGATAAGCCTGGAGTAGTTGGCAGGAACAACGAAGGTCGTTTAGCTAACCCCGGAGGAGGTGAGTTGGGAGGACTGATATCGTACGACTTGACACTCCGATGCCCAATCCGTCCTGCTGATGGAGACTGTTCAAATGAGGACTCTGTAGCATCGTCTGATATTGGTGAAGCAACTGTTGATGAAAGAGACTCGCCAACACGACCATGAATGATGGTCGATGCATCAGAAGATATGCTCTCTCGACGAGGTATCGAGATACGTCTGATTGGACTATCGATTCGAGTGAATGAAGTCTTGTGGGCGAGGACCGAAAGATCAGTGTCATTGCTGGAATCTGTCTCTAATGCCTGCAAGTCACGAACAGAAACATCACAAGCATCACAGCGGCCATCCAAATCCAAATCAGTTGACCGTAACAGAGACTCCTCAGCAACAGGAGACAGAATAGAGTTGGTAGATTCTCTGGATTGTCGATTCGTTGCCACGGATGCGGCCGACTTTGTGGTAGTTGAATCCTGGGCGTCTGAGACAGTCTTGACCGGCTGTGGAGTGACTGGCACTGATACGGTGAGCATTTCAAGGTCCCCCTGTTCAGCAACACGTCGAGGACTCTTGATGGGTGATGCAAAATACTCAGCAGGTTGAGCTTCAAAGATTTCCGGCGTAGGCTCGGATGTAGAGTAATCCAGAAGAACTGATGACCTGGAGTTTGAACTTTCGTGGTCTGAGTGATGGTCTTGAGTATCGCTCGGCACCTTGGAGCCGCTACCGGGGGACTCAACCACAATCCACTCTTCGTCGCCCGACTTCCGGGACTGGGCTGGTTCAGAGTCATTGGCATCATTTGCACCATCAAAGGCGAATTCAGATCTGACCGGCGTCTGAGGGGCAGGCGAAGGAGCGCTGCTTATCTGAGTGACTTCATACGTGCTGGCTGGCAACAATCTACCATCCTCTCGCGTTGGAGAAGAAGCTCGAACAAGTTTCGTGAATCCCTGCCCGAACGGTAACACTTTTGAGCGAGGAGGGCTAGATTCTTCTGATGTCGGCGATGTTAAAACTCTAGCCGCACTAGATATCGTGGACGAGGTCGGAGTCTCAGGGAAAGAATCGTCCAGGTGGATGGGAGACGCTAGGTCAAAGCCATCTGTAGATCTCTGCTTGACTACAACCTCGGTCGTCCGGATTGCTAGTTCTGAAGCTTCAAATTCACCATCAAATGGAGCATATCTCGTGATTTGGGGATTGACAGCATCATCGTAATTGGTCGTGAGAGAGTCTACGAAATTTCGAGCTCGAACAGCACCCGAGTTGGCTGTAGGTCCCAGGCCAGGCCGCGATGGTGAATTGGGCTTGCTCTGTCGAATCTCTTCGCATATATCGCACTCTGTGATTCTTTGATTGTCTGGTTCATCTTCTGCAATATCCAATGGAATGAAAGTCGGCTTAGCGGATTCTGAAGCGCTGATATCCTGTTGAGCCTCTGCTTCTGCTGTCCCGGCGTCCTGCTCGTCCTGCTCTGAGAGCGCACTCTTCACAGTTTCTGATTGATGAGAAGCCTCAATATCTTTCGCATTTCGGTTGGATATTGGCGTTTCAGCATCCGGCTGTGTCTCTTTCTGTACAGATTCCAAAGCTTCCCTCTTGGCAGCCTCCTGGGCTTCAGGGTCCGCTTTGAGCCTTTCCGCTTCGGCTATTTCAGCATCCCTCGAAGCTTGTTGTGCTGCTTTTTGGGACTTGTCTTCGGATTGAGTACGTTGTACGGCCAATCTCTCATCTTCAACTTGTGCAGCCTCATCCAAAGCTTTCTGTTCGGCCAGCTCTCGGGCATCTTTCTCGGCTTGAAGTCTAGCGGATTCCGCCTCCTGTTCGGCGATCAGCCTTGTAACCTCAGCCTCTTTGGCTTGTTGCAGAGCTTTTTGCCGTGCAAGATCTTGAGCATTCTCCTCCGCCTTCAATTTTGCGACTTCAGCCTCTTCCGCTAACACTCTCGCAGCCTCAAGTTCCTCGGCCTTTCTCAAAGCTTCCAGTCTCGCAGCTTCCTTCGCATCATCTTCTGTTTTCCGTCTCGCGATGTCTGCCGCCTCAGCTTCTTTGGCCTCTTTGAAAGCCCGTAAACGCGCAGCTTCTTGCGCTTCTTGTTCCGCTTTCAACTTAGCAGCTTCTGCCTCAGCGTCCAGTTGTGCTTTCAATCTCGCCTCTTCCTCCGCTTTCCGTCTTGCAGTCTCTGCTGCCTCTGCTTCTTTCAATTTCCGCGCATCATCCTCTTCTTTCCTGGCCTTAGCCAATCTAGCCCATTCACCCTCTCTGACTTTTCTATCCCCAGACACAACCCAAGACCCATAATCATTCTCGAGAGTCTCCATGCGGTCTAACCAAGAGTCCGGCAGGGTATCCTCTCGACCTTCTAACGTGTCGAGCATGTAATCCAGGTCCTGCCCTAGTGTTGTGACTTTGTCTTGCAGGACTCCGCGCATAACTTCGAAGGTTTTCCGGGAGAGGTGTACGTCTCCGGTTTGTGGAGGTGGACTTCCAGAGTCGTCTAATTTATCGATTGCTGTCCAACCACTCTTCAAAGCCGTCTCGGCATCGTCCAGTGCGAGCATCAGCGGAGGAACTTTTCTGAGCACGCTCAAGCGTATATTCCAGACGTCCATCAAACGAGTGAGCCTGCTCAAATTTGGCAGAGACTGTAGAACCGTAGCTGTGATGACTGCTGTAAAATCATCCATTCGTGTATACGAGGCGAAGAGACTAGGCATAGGCGGTGCATTGGAAGCAGAAGAGGACGGCCGAGATCTTGGGGAGAAATGCGTATCGAGGACCTGGCGCTTGATCTCTTCAACATTCAAATCCTCCATGTCGGCAGTAATATCATCGATACGGTTTTCGTAGCGCTCGACTTCTGGTTCTAGGAGACTACCTATGTATTTTGGTTCTTGGACATCGCCATCACTGTTGCGCCGACCTCGATCGTCTCCTTGTATAGACAATTTCCGTCTTTTCGCAGATGGCATTTCAAAGCCTAAGGATCCCCCTTCTGCCGGCCATGGCCACCCTGATAGCTCATCAACCCATTCCTGTATCTTCTTTGATGCGAGGGTGGCTCGTAGGCCGAAGGCTCTTTCGCTGGGTGTGGCCGCCTCGATGCTAGCTTTTAGCTTGCCGGATGGGTTGGTGAATGCTTCCAAGGTCGTGGCAGGAGAGAGATCGGAGAGGATATCGTCTGCGAGTCTGTGACGGGTTGGAGAACGAGAGGGTGTGCGGGTATGTGTTCGAGGAGGCGCAAATCGAGGGATGCTGGGGGAGAGGAGGGGAGGGGGTGATCCGTCCATTGTTGGTGGCTTTGCTGGTGGTTAGTATCGTCGTTTTTGCTGGTGTTGTTGGGAGACGGCGCATTGCTTGCTCTGCTCAGCGAGTTCTTGAAGGCGATGGGGATGGCGGGGAGTACGACATGTTTGTGGGACAATGGTGGATGTTTGTTCGATGTGTTTGAGATGGTCTCGTATCTCATGTGCGCCGGGACTGCAGGCTGGCTGGGTGCATTGTAACGGGGTTGATTGGAGGCACGAGGATGTAGTTTGGAGATGGATCGAGAGAATGCGTGGGGAGGTCGCGAACAGAGGATCAGAGAAGGTTGAGGACCTCTAGGTGAAATTGTGAAGCATCACCGGCTTCAAGGTGTTGTAACGAGTGTGGAGTGCCGCGAGGGGAGGGGATTGTATGGAAATTGGTGATATTCGGGTCGATATGTACAGGGAGGTAGGTTGAATGAGAGTTTGGGAGACGCGCATCTTGCAGCTCTGGCTGCTGCCAACGCTGCAGATTCGCTTGCTTGGCGATCTTTATGCATCAGCACAGCGCAACGCTGATAGGGGCTTGGCCTGGAGAGGCTGGTGATGGAAGCTTGCCCAGAAAGGGAAGTGTGGAGAGAAACAATATTGAGTGAAGAAAGAAATTAATTGACTTTTGGTCTTCATAAAATAAAATGATGAAATTAAAATGTGTCCCGAGGTAAGTAAATAATCCCAGTAAATGCAAAACATAGGAAGGATTCGTCGTCTATCTTTCCGGCTCGCAGCGCGGTACCTGTTGATAGATCTCCAGTGGTCCGATCACTGTTCCTGGCGGGACGGGCCTTGAACCAATCAACACGAAGAATTTTTAACACGAGAAACATAAGCCGATCTCAGAACCTAGTAGACATCAGCACATCTCTTTAATTCAACGTCACTTACTATGAGTAGGTCCGCATGATATTTGCTCATCGCAACTCCTCGAGCAGCACCGCGTCTTCAAAAACAGCTTATATCATGTCATAATTTCAGGACCATCCCCCGCAGCATCTCTACAACGTATCCATCTCCATATTCATCGGTTCCTCGCCGCTTCTACTGCCTTTCCTCTCCCCGCTGGCCTTTGTTTGACTCAACAGCATTTAAACTCGTTTTCCACATGCTATTAAACTCTGATGAACCACACTAACCATGCGTGAACATAACTTTGGAGCCCACTGAGCTCCCGGACGACCGAGATGCGGTCGCTGCTGGACGGTCCCGTGTTTCTTTGCAGACCATACATTGAGTTTATCAATCGAAAACTGTGTCGTGGCCAGTCACAGCTCGTACTTCCCATGTTGATGGTATGAGCGAGAACAGCAGATTACGATCAGCAGATGAGATGTATAGTCTTCATATCCAGTTCAGTCCCCGACCGAGGCACAACATGGACAGACCTCTTGATGTCTGGCAGAGACTCAAGTTCCAACCAGTCGATTTGGTGCCTAGGATGATTTGTAGTACAGTACACCAGACTACAGAATCAAGCTTTGATCCACCGTTGCATCACTTGCGGCACCTGCACGGATTTCTAGATCAGATACATCACAACCCAGTCTCAGCCAATCATTGACTCTTGATTTCCAGTTCATATTTCTCACTCACTCAAGCAAAAGCTCTTTCCCAGAAGTCACCGACCAAGAGGAAAGCAACACCTTCTCTCATTTCAGAGAAATTCTTCTGAGGCCCGGCCTAGACCCACGAGGGATACTGAAAAGAGCCTCCTCTCCTCATGTCGTCCAACCTCACTTGGCCTTCGGAATCCAGAGCTCCGGGAAACCTCAGAGAAGTACAGTACTGTACCAATTTTTCAATAATACTGATCTACTGATATCCAGCTTTGCTTCATTCATTGTGGATTATCAGCAATTCTGTATGTTGTCTTCACAATATACTTGAACCTGTTTTTCCCCCCTTTCCTTGCCAGCAGCCTGGTCTCGACCTTGCCAGTGGTCGTCCTTGCCTGTTTTGTCATCAGGTCCTCCTCGTCTCCCACGTCGTTCGTTGTTTCCTCCTTTTCTAGTACCCTCTACTAGTACAGCCAACTCAAGCTGCCATCTTTCTCTTCTTCCTTTCCTTCTTCTCCTCTCTTCTTCACCATCGATCATCCGCATCTCC
Source organism: Cadophora sp. MPI-SDFR-AT-0126 (assembly GCA_020747065.1). Taxonomy (NCBI): domain Eukaryota; kingdom Fungi; phylum Ascomycota; class Leotiomycetes; order Helotiales; family Ploettnerulaceae; genus Cadophora; species Cadophora sp. MPI-SDFR-AT-0126. The sequence continues at coordinate 508,469 of JAGMVK010000025.1, read as the reverse complement.
ATCATCACAACTTTGCTCCATCTGCTTTTGGAATCACATCAAACACTTCTTCTCTCGATATCTCAATATCGCAATTAATCGATCAATCATGCATCTCAACATCCTCGCCCTTGTGGCTGCAGCCAGCACTGTCGCGGCCCAGACCCCTTCCTTCTGCGACAAGTACACCATTGCTTTGTTCAAGGACAATACCGCAGCGAATCAATACAAGCTCTTGACTGCTATAGTCAACACTGCCGTGATCGGTAACTGTATGTCTCCCATCTGCCTACCTTTGCCCTCCACTGACACTTCGCAGACTCAGAGACGGCCAACAGTGCTGTTGTTCCTGGTATCCTTGCCCCAGCCCAAGTCGGTGGTGTTGCAGTCGACCTTCTTCCATACTTCAATGGCGTCCTCACATCTACCAACCAGGGAGGATCCTCCGGTGTCGCTGTCAACTTCTTCGATGATGGTGGTGCATCTGCTCTCAAGGCCGGTAGGCCTGCCAATGGGAACACTTCCAGACAATTGTATGCCATCTCATTCCATCGATTGACATCTGCTAACAGCTCCAGTCTCCTCTTGACCCATCTCTACCAATACTTCGGCACCCTTCTAGGTTGCTCTATGCAAGGTGGCTCGGACTTCCCAGAGTACTCAGCCCACTCTTCTCAATACAATGTCCACAAGTTCGTACTTTCCTCATCTGCGTATCGGCAATTTCTAACACCTCCAGGTTCATGGTCCTCAGCCCACCTGAGGTTACTTACTTCATCGAACAAGTTGCTGCTTCTGCTTTGTCATTTGGCGTCACTCCCGAGGATATTGCTCCAGTTGGCCAAGCACTCATGAACATCTTTGGTTTCCGCTGTTCACCAGCAACAACTGTCATACCATCTCAAGGGGCTCAACCACAAAGTATCTGCTCTGCTCCAGAGTGCCCAATTGCTGCCAACTCATCCTGTGCCGGTGTCCAGAACATCACTGAACCTGCTGTCGCCGTTCCTGGTGTTGTCCCCACTGTCCCTAGCAAAAACATGACATACCCCAATGGTACATACTCAGGAGGTCCTCGCTACTGCAACCCATATCGCTGCCGATGTGGCTGCAGGGGAGCTGTCTGCCCCTGTGGTTATACTGACTGCACTGGCCCCAAATGCGATGGAGACTATCCTTCTGGAAATGGTGGCTCTGGAGGTCAAGGTGGAACTGGCGGAGCAGGTGGTGAGGGTGGAGCTGGAGGTGCCGGAGGTGCTGGTGGTCAAGGCGGCCAAGGTGGTGCTGGCGGTTCCAGCTCTGGAAACAATGGCGGTTCAGGATCAGGCGGCTCTGGATCTGGCTCAGGATCTGGCAATGGCAATGGCTCTACTCCTGCCGGAAATGGTGGATTCAATCCAACCACTGTCTCCACAGCTGGTGCAGCTGCTCTCGGTATGAGCGTTGTCGCTATCATCGGTGGTGCTATTGCATTCTTCTTGTAAACATTGGCTTTGTACACTGAGGGTCGGGTTGATCATTGTCTTATGGCGTGTCCGGGTAGGACTGTATCATTAACACTTGTCTTCATCAAGTCGCTTGACGACTTCAAAAGTAATTGATATTGTTCATTGCATCGCCTTATTCGCAGAACATGTGAAATTTTCCAAGTGGATTCAAGCTTTTGAGATCGGGAAAGTCAATCGTTCTTAAGGTTGATCATGGACGGTCGGAATCGCCTCGTCTCATGCCCAATCAATATCTCGGTATTTGAATTGAACCAGCAAAGTTCTCACCCCACCTCTCTCCACATGAAAGCAAGGCACGAGTCGAACCGCAGTCGTCAGTCAGCTGTAGCGCGATTGGGGAACGAGATATGTTTTCTTTTTTAAGTGTTCAATAGTTTCAAATATGGCGAGGTAGGTCTCGCGGGACGTGTTCCAAGTGTTAGCAAACTAGGAACTGGTACCCGCCAGCTGCAGCCTTACATTTGGCAGCCGAGAGATATTATAGCGTGGCCACTGGAATTCTTTCAATTCCGTTCATGAGTTAATTTAAATGTAAGTAGCGAGCTATTCCTAACAGATCAGCCAAGATTTTCCGTAATACCCCTCCTACACCCTATTAGCTAACGCTCCCTCATGTCTCGGTCTGGATGCTGCTATTTGTGTCGCCAAATGATATGATTCCGGGATCAGGAATGGAGGAGTTGAGTTCTCACTTATTGTGGTGGTCGAAGCTGGAATGACTGAAGTATTGTTGGTGAGGCCGGAAGATGTGCTTGCGACTGAAGACATGGTGATGTGGTATTGTATTAGCATTGAGGTGGGGAAAGTAAGGGGGATTCATTCTTATTCAAGATGAGATTTTGTGGAGACTTGGTTGCAAGATGAGTATGGTACTTGGTTGTTGGTGGTCAAACTGCCTGGCTTTTTAATCGTTGAGTTGCTTTCACGCCTTATCATCTCGAAGCCATGCCGGCAATGTCTGGGTTGCCAAGTACGATATTGTCCCATAGGGTCCCCTCTCGCTAAGTTGGAGCAAGAAAACCTTCAATGATAATGATGCCCATGTCCCTGCTTGATCTAACAATATTGCCCTTTTCATGCAAGCGATAAGCAATGAACCACAGCTTTACATAGGACTATGCCCTCGTCATAATTTTCTCCATCTGAGCTGCCATGTTTGTAGAGGGCTGGCGCTGAGAACAAGTTCACATGACACCGCCTTTCCTCCAAAAGCCTATCGTTGCTCTCTGACATATCTGCCGTCATCCAGTAACTATCAAATGGATTCGACGCTTGAAGTGCCGGATAATACCTCCGTAAAGGAAAGTAGGCTTTCTGTTGCCAAAGAAGGAGATCGAATGCCACGGCGGATCTCACAATTGCGGCGAGATTGTTGTTCCCACCATTAATCTCGTTATCTCCGAAAGCATTCTTCTCGGTTGAGTAGTCCTTCAATGCGGATGATATTTTCTTGGTGATGGCGGCAATACTTGCGTCAACGCATTTTGGGTGACGATCACTGGTATCTGCTAGAATCCTGACCGTTTGTGCCCGCCAGTGGTAATACTGTTTGGCAGCGGCATTCGTCTTGGTGCGATCTGGCTTGATGTTAGTGGACTGTGGAAGGTCGTCATTTCAGACGACTTACCAGACCTCAGATAGATCACGGTGTTCATTTTGTGAAACGACTCGTACATAGGACAGTAAAACGGGCCTTTCAAACATTGGCCGCCTAGCCAAACTTGACACTCCACGTCAAATACACTGGTCATCAAGTATTTCCAGACATAACTCTGTACCAGTTTAGATGCTCCATTTTCGACTTTTTCTTCATCAAGGAAGTCTCTCCACTGACTGCTCACTTCCTGAAACGGAGATTCGTTGTCTGGGATATCCAGAAATGCTTTTACAGCCTTCTTCACTGCGCCAGATTTTTTCAAGCCAGGGGAAAGCTTTCGGCTCCATTGGTCGATGTCATGTCGCAATTCATCCATTTTCCGTTTGATGCTGTCATCACTTGCACGAAAGGGATCTGTCGAGTGCAGAAAAGCGAGTTTCTCGGTGGCAATGTCCAGCTGTGCTTGCGCTGCCATATGCCTCTCATGCGATATTGCGAGCGCCTCTCTGACTTCCTGATCAGTCATGTCAGAGATATGGAGAAAACCAGTTGTTTTGACACTCTCTGTCGTGGCATGACGCTGCATGACGGGAGAATCTCTTCTCTTCGATACTGTGGGCATCCTTCGTAGACCCTCGCCGATTCCCAACGTTGACTGTGGATTGGGATTTCCTGTTTCGACAGGTGGTTCGGGTAGACTCTTCCGTTCAAAGTTCTTTCTATAATCCATGATAATTGATTGCTTCTTAAATGATTTGGTCTAGAGATTTGGGGGAAAATAAGGTTGGTCGCTTGCAACTATCTGAACATGCGCAGAGCCTCGTTGCCCGTAGCCTCGTTGCAAAGGTTGGTTACACAAAAGATAGGCGCACACCACCATATGCAACATTTTCAGCTTCTGCTCTTTTGGGCGTTCGATTGGCCCAGATCGAGAGAGGGGGTTTAATGCCAAGGTCAAGTCAGGTCATGAACTGGTATGGTTGCGCACGATACGATGATGTTTGACACACAACCAAAGGGCAAGGCTGCCTGATTGTCTCAGACCCTCCCTTTTCAAGAAGAGCTTCAATACTTGACTGAATTACATATTCACTGAGATCAAGTAAGAACCTCCATTTTATGTAGGAAAGAAACACGAAAATGCTTTGCAGCTTCTCTGCGGCTTGTTCAGTTCTTCGAGTTTACCTGAAAGGCACAAGTGATGGACGTACTGGAAGGTGGATGAAAGGAAAATTCATCTAAGGCTAAGTCCCAATGATTCTCTGAACAGTAGTTCACGCCATGTTTAATCATACAAGCAAGAATCCTGCAACCGTGAAAGCGATCGAACACACGGCTGCCAGTACTTGAACAGACTGGATAGCGAACTTCTGAGAACCCTTCTTCAGCTTTTGAAGTTTCGTTTCAACCTCCTCTCCGGGCTTGGATTTCAAAATCTCCTTGTCCTCCATTCTTTGCTGAAGCCCTGCAGCATTCCTCCGCTGAGATCTCTTCGCCTCCAACCTTTTGTTGCCGTTCTTCTCATGTTGCAATTCTTTCTCCAGCTCGGTCAATCTCTCCCGGTACTGTGCTTCTTCGCGGTGTATGGTAGGCTCCAAGAAAGCGCCTGCTGCTGTCTGGTTTAGCTGCATCTTCTGGTCGACTAACTGTTCCTGCACCTTAAGTATGACGGTTCGTTTTCCTAGAAGCTGAGACACAATCCCCTCAGCTGAGGCCGTCGTACCGTCAAATCTCGTAGCAGTAGACCCCTTTCTCCTCATATCACCCCAATACTCGTCCCTCAGCTCACTGTCGCGCTCGTTTGCTTTCTCAACATCGGTAACATTTCCCCACATGGTGGTGACGAGAACGACGTTGGACAGAGCATCCTCACCAACCAATTTGGTAAATAGATCAAGATTTCGGACGGCAGTTCCTGACATCTTGTTGTCCGTGATTCTGTGTAAATAGACTATCCCCTTCAAGTTGTATCCCAGGATGCGGATTGCGGAAAGCTGTTCGGCAATTTCTTTGAGGATTTCAGTATCGCTGCGTTTGGTGTCATCGAAGCCTGGGCAGTCCATTATGACGAACTCCGTATTGCCAATACAGGTTTCCACTATTTGGCATCGCTCCGTACCTTTCAATATTAGTTAGCGCAGAAAGATGTCAATTCTGTTGCCTTGACATACATGATTTTAGGCCATGACCTTCGACGAGGCTGCCCTGCCCCGTCAACTGATTTATGAAGAATGTTTTCCCGGAGCCTGTCAACCCCATCACAAGAATCAAATTTTTGTCCGCCAAATTCGAATCCGCCATTTTGACTGATGTATCGATCACTTTCGCGGCTGCTAACGAAGTATCGAATGCAAGATAAGAAGTAATCCTCGGGAAACCAAAACACAATTCTGAGTCTATGGTTCTAATATTGGAGGGGGCGTGCGCCCGGCTGTGAGGATTGCTTTTTGGAGATGGGGTCCGTCCATGCAACTGCACTCTTTCTGGGACGAGTCACCGAAAAGAGGCTGCAATTGTTCTCGTTAATTGGGAAGATAACGCTGCGTGGCTTTCAGCTCAAGCATGAGGCTTGGAATCACTTGCTCAATATGCATGCAGCAATGCTGTGATTTGCATCGGCGCTTCTGACAGGTCAAGGCTCACAAGGCCGGCCAACATATGAGACTTTTGCAAGGCTCCCCTCGACTTGACCCGTGCCGCCCCTGGTCTATTCCTATCGTTCTCTGTGAATCGTTCTCTCGGAGTCCTTGGAAGCTCACATCAAGCGTTCTCTTCACTTGACATTGCGCTGATCCAGTGGGGCTCTTGAGATCAGTCAGAATTCACGTCAAGCTCAGTCGTAACCCCAACTTGTATAAATCCATTTTCAGTTGTGCTGCCCGTTGACACCATCATGAGTTCTCCAGGACAAGAAAACTTCTTCCGACGAGGAGCTGGCCAGCTTTCTCCACTTTCGCCGCCCCTCAGAAATCTCACTTTATCACCGCTGCCGGAGGCCCATTACGTTGTGATTGGCATAGATTTTGGCACCACGTACGTCGATACCGCAACCTCAACTCTTCCTTAGAATGCTGATGCGATAAAGATACTCTGGAGTTTCTTGGACATGGTCTAAGGCAGCTAGCCCAGATCAGATCGAACAAGTCCACAGATGGGAGGTGGATGCAGGAAGCGCGCGAAATCAGGAGTCCGATAAAGTTCCGTCCAAAATCTGTTACGATGATCGTGGTAAGGTCTTGAAGTGGGGTTATATGGTCAATCCTCAGGACGAGAACCAGGCTCAGTGGTTCAAGCTTCTACTTTCCGACGATGCCGTTAACCAAGGCGGTGCTAAGGTCCTTGAGACAAAGCGTATATTGCGAAGGTTGAAGAAGACAGCTGTCGACGTGACTGCGGATTTTTTGAGATGTCTCTGGAAACATGCCATTGAAGTCATCGAACTGGCGCTCACCAAGATCGCGGTTGACAACATGACCTTTCGGGTTGTGTTGACACTTCCAGCAAACTGGGATCATAGTGCCCAGGAGCTGACCAAGAAGGCTGCTATTCAGGCAGGAATTCTAGAGCCCAGATATCGTGGTGAGACAATCTTTCGGATGGTGACTGAACCTGAAGCTGCAGCTCTGGCGGCTTGGAGAGAAGCTGGAATGAGGTGGCGACCTGACCTGAAAGTATGCACATTCTTACCGACTTCGCGGTATTTCTAGCAATTCCTTCACACTTATAACGACATAACATTAGCTGATTCCGCTATCTTTAGCTCGACGATGCATTTGTAGTTTGTGATGCTGGCGGTGGCACCGTAGTGAGCTTGTGGAACAAATTCTCTCCTGTCTAATACTGACAGACTCCAGGACCTCATAAGCTATACTGTGAAGTCGCTAGAGCCGCTTCGTCTCGAAGAATGCGTTGAACCGACAGGTAAAGCTCACATAATTCTTCCGTCGACGCAAGATGTAATATTTTCAGGGGACTTGTGTGGTGCAGTATATCTCGACCAAAGGTTCGACAATACCATTCGTACTATCGTTGGAGAAAAGGTCTACGATCAATTGGAAATTGACGTCAAAGCTAAACTGTTTGAGAACGACTGGGAATTCGCTGCAAAGCGGAAGTACGGAGGGCCCACCAGGACGCCAACGACGTATCAAGTGGATATCCGTGGTTACAAACCCAAAAAGACTGGACTATTTGGAAAAAGACCAAGTAGCACAATTGTATTAGAGGAGTAGGACTATCCAACAGCCAACCTGCACAGTCGTCCTGACAGTTTGTAGAGGACATCTGAACTCGATATTCCAGCCTGTCATTGGACAAATCGTCGACTTGGTGAGATCGCAAATCTCAGAGATTCGAGAGACAACAGCCAAAAAGCCCAAGGTAAGACGAATACTGCCAGTTTCCGAGTTAATCATACCACTGACATCAAACCAAAGGCGGTCCTGCTTGTTGGCGGGTTTGGAGAGAACAATTTTCTCATGAACCAGCTGACGAAGACCTTCCCTATACCTATACAACGCCCCACCAATGCGTAAGATTATCTCCATAGTCTGTTGATTATATCTCGAAGCTGATGATAGGAAGATGGGGGGTCATCAGTCGAGGAGCAGTTATTAAAGGCCTCAGCAACTCAGTCGAGACCGAGACGGTGACGAATTTCATCAGCAAATTGAGTTATGGGGTGTTGCACAACTCACGATTCAACTCTTCGATTCACCTCTCTGCTGACAGATTTCAGCACGGACTCACGGGCGAAATGATGGTCAGAGACCAGTTCACCTGGTACTTGAAACGTGTTAGTCGCCTAACCTCTCTAATCTGTGCTAATAATTAACCCATTGATGCAAAGGGAACTAGTGTTAGAAAGGTTGCACCTGTCAAATACCACTGGACTCGACATTTACGCTCGCCCTGGGATCTTGCTGGAATCAAGGAGAACATTTGGGTCTCTGATGAGAGAGTTCCGCCGACAAGGCTTGAACCTGGTTAATTTCTTGATACTAGTCCAAACTTTGGCCACTGACCTTGCATAGGGGCTCGAAAACTCTGCACCTTCAAAAGCGACTTCGAAGAGGAAATTTACACTCAACTGGAAGAAAAAACTGCCGTTGATGCAGAATCCAAGTACAGAAAACTTGACTACACACTAGTTATGAAGATCGCGGGGGGAGAACTCGATTGGTCCGTTTATTGGAGAGATCAGAAGAAGGGCGCTGCAAAGGTGACCGTAGAGTATGAATAGTTTTGTTTGGCCAAGTGGTCAATGTTTTCACGGAAGCGATCGTGCTATCCACATGTCTGTTCAATCCATTCGTCACATGAATATGTTCTTTGAGAGATAATTGTTTCTAAACCACGTGGATTGATGGCTGCTCACAATGGACTCAATTACATGCAAGAAATCGCCCCTGGAAGATTTATCCCTTTAAAGATTCGTTTTTTTGCTTATCAGAGACAGACGCCTCATCTTTCACCAGCCATTCCCAAGTCTTTCGCTCTTTCTCTTCAGCCTCCCCTTCATCCGCATACCCTTGATCAACTATCACCAAGGTCAAATCAGCAAATACTTTGCATCATAGAGGATCAAAATTAATCTCGACTTACCATACGTGGGGAACCTCGCCAAGGCCGCCCAGTTCTGATTCTCAAGGTGCTTACTTGCCGTCTTCAGCGTTCCCTTGGGAATCCAGATTTGTCTTTGGACGCCTTCACCATCGGTATAAGACATTGAATTGCATTCGACGGTGCGAGTGGGGACTGGTGGCTTGTCTGGGAGTTGTGGGTAGATCTTGCGCATGTCTTCCCAGCTCATTTGTTTGTTTTGAGGTTCTTCTTCGGGAAGTGGGGTTGGCTCAGGGTTGTCCTTTGGGGTCGACATGACTTATAGGACAATGTTTGGTCTTCGTGAGTTTTGCAGAGAAGACAGTGTAGTTCTTTGACTAGGGGTATATTATCGGAGGTTCGAGATCTCGAGTGATGTTTTATACGAGAGAGGTCATGTAGGCAGCAACCACAGCTTGCTTTAACCGAGTGGCGACGTGAGAAGGCTTGGCCAATACGTCAAGCGCGAGGAGTGACTATGAGTGGATATGAAGGCTCACGGGTACGGGGTACGAGGTTCGAGCAATGCAAGATAATCTAATCTTGATCTCTTCATCTCTGACAATAACCAGTCCCTGCTTTGTTGATGCGAGTCTTTGCTTATTCTGGACTTTTGGGATGTACTCCTTCGACCACCATGGTTACATTTCTTTGATCCTTGTGTAATTGACTAAGTAGAAGGTCGAGATTGAAATAATCTTCCTGGACCTTCACATCCGCCTCGATCTCTATATTTCACACATAGGCTAGGCGAGCACAGCTGTACTTCGATGGGGCAGGCGACCTGCAGGTCTGAGCTCGCTAAATTCCCACCCTGCGGGGTTAACTCATAGTGAGCGGTACGCCATAATTTCAGGCCTTCATGTCCCTGTACGAAAATGGTGACACGAGGTCTGTCGCTTGAGATGGTTGTCAAATGCCATGTGATATGTTTTTTCACTGAAGAATAAGGAGTCAACAATGCTTTCAAGAAAAAAAAAAAGGAAGTCAATTTCGCTCACAATAGGGTCTGAAATATTCTCTAGTGGAAGTCGATTCCAGACAGTCTCTGCGTCATAAATAATCACGGACAAACAATACCCCACCCATCCATTTCAACTTCAAACTTCACATCACTCCAGCCTCCAGCCTCAATCCGACTCCAACTCCATCCATCAAACATCAAAAATGCCTACCCTCCCAGAAACATCATTCGAGCTCAAAGGCGGCTGCTTCTGCAGCGCAATCCGCTACACGATCTCCGTCCCCTCCCTCGAAGCCCGACCCAAAATCCCCAGGGGCCCAAACAAAGAAATCTTTCCTCCTAACGATGTGAGCGAGCGCTTGCCAATGATCACTCTGGACCACTGTACATCATGTCGTCGCATCGCCGGGACCATCATCGAGTCCTGGTTCATCTGTCCCCAAGCATGGGTGCAATTCGCACTCCAACCTCGTGGCACAGCTGTTGACAAGTCTGCTTCAATATCACCTGATGAGCTGATCAAGCCGACCATGATGGAATATCTCATGCCTGACAAGGAACTGCAAGAGAAGACGTACCTGACATACTTCTCGAGCTCCGAAGATGTGAATCGTACATTCTGCGGCAAGTGTGGCACGCATCTAACGTATTATTGTTCTGATGCTCCAGGGACGATGCCTACGAGGGAGCTCTGGGGACCGTATTTTGATGTTGCCGGCGGCACGCTTGATCGCGAGTTTTTGGAGATGGAGGGATATAGGCCGAATCGGTATGGGTGGGCGGATGATGGGATTGGGTGGGTCAAGAGGTTGTTGAAGGAGGGGGAGAAGAGTTTGGCTGAATGAGTGATTAAGGGCAAGGAAGGGTGTCTTTCTTGACATTGGGAGTGTAGAATTGAAATCGAAGGTGGAGAGAGTCATCATGGCCTTTTTGTTTTCTCGTGTTTGCTACTATTGTGTGTGAGAGGGGTAGAAAATACTTCACCGTCAGGGTCAAAGACTTATTCTCATGTCTTTGCGGAAAGTAAGAGCCAGCAAGTGATATGAGATCATTCTGGTCTGTTTCCTATCCGGGGGTCTTTCTCTTTGACATGTTGATATTTATGCAAGCGAACTCACCTCATACGTGAGATTCTTACCCAGGCTGAATTAGCCCTAAATCCAACAATCAACAGCCAACAAGGTCGGTCTGATGCGTCACTTTTATTCAGAGAATAATCTTACTCATACTATTTTGGCAGTGAATAAACTCCTAATATCAAACTTGTGAACGAGATTTTGTTTGTAATACAACCATCGGACTCAGTCCATCCACCCGATTCCATCAACATTCCACATCTTGAGTCAAAGGTGTATGAAGCCTGCCCCAGACGGCAAGAATGAGTATCAAACATTGACCAATGAAGTTGGTTCGTATAATGTCCTTTAGCAGTTTCAATTATGGAGGGTAATTGATCCCCGCAATGTGAATCAACGAGTTTGGCTCGTTAGAGGATGCTGTGCTGGCTTCTGGATGGCGGTGACGGACTTCTTGAAGAGCTTACGGTGTATCGTAGGCTTTTCCTCGGCACCAGGGATCTGCGAAGATGGCCTTGCAGATGGGTAAGCACAGTTCTTTTCAAGATTTGGTGTATTGTTACCCCCTTCGTGGAACATGCAGGGGTGCGGACAAGATAAAGGACCAGCGGTGCGTAGTTAATCTTTCTCCAGACTTAAGCCAGAGTTGTGGCTTAGTGAATTTGATTCTGGAGTGTGCAGTAGTCGGAAGCTTTGTAAAGCCAGTGAGCCTTTTCTTCTGGTGTGAAATCAAGTCACAGCGCAACAGAGCGGACAGTTCTCCGCAATCAACACCGTGACCAATCGGCTTGAACGTTGAGGATTTCTCCCCGCATCGAGCACAGAGACGTCTAAAATGTCTCCTGATGCCGAAGAGGTAATTAAGCCTAAGCGTACAGTAGCCCATGCTCCATCTCCGAATTTAAAGTTTAGATCGTCTTTGACGCCGTTCAGTCGGTTCTTATTGTTCCTTGGCAATGTTCTTTGGGAGCGAACCGAGCTCGATTGTGAGCAGGTATGTAAACAATGAGATGTTGCAGAATTCAAATAACTTCTATACTGTTTATTACCACCGAACAGAATCACAAGAAGACGTCTGGACAAATTCCGATGAAGATAGGAGAGGCCAATAGCTCCAGAATAAGACAGTTCGGACGGCGATGATGAACGCTAGGGCTGATCGTCAAAACTTTATGCGGGGTAGCCAACGCCACCCCATTGACGATCATGAAGCTAGGCACGCTTTCAGGAACAAGAGTAGTGTTAGCTCAGCGGATCGTCAATAGTTTCCTCGACACGGGATTTCACATGGTTAGAATAAATTACGAGCCCTCGGCAGGTCAGCGGGTGCTTGTTTATATATTATATCCCCCTTTCTACTGCCAATCTTGTAAGGAACACTCACGGAACGGCCCCTCAGCAGCCAAGATGAAGCTTTTTATCACTTTTACTGTGCTGACAGCTTCTTTCTGCCAATTCGTCGTTTCTTCGCCTACCGGACACAATGAGGAAAAGCGCCAATTGAATGGATTTCTCGGCTCGCTTGCTGGCTTGGTTGGTGTGTCTGCAACATACGACTACGTTGTTATTGGAGGCGGAACGGCTGGTCTCACTATAGCATCGAGACTTTCTGAGAACCCAGGCATAAGTGTAGCAGTCATTGAAGCTGGAAGTCTTTACCAGGTAAGCCTTGCTGAGATGGCACCATCTCCAGGAATCTCCTTTCACTGACACATATTGAAGGTCTCAAACCCAATTTTCAGCTCCACACCAGCTGGAGACGTCTTCTGGTGCGGCTCAGACCCTGCAGACACCAATTCCGCCGTCGACTGGAACTTTGTCACAGTCCCCCAAGTCGGAGCAGCTAATCGCAAGGTACATTATGCTCGAGGGAAATGTCTAGGTGGGACATCCGCGCGGAACTTTATGATCTACCAGCGAGGAACGAGGGATTCATATCAACAATGGGCGGATGCTGTCGGTGACGACTCATACACATTCGATAATCTGTTCCCATATTTCCAGAAGAGCGTGAAGTTCGCTGCGCCTGGACCGAAACGAGCGGCCAATGCGTCGGCGGAATACAATGCAGCAGCATTCTCATCGACGGGTGGACCTTTGGAAGTGTCATATGCGAATTATGCTGGACCATTTTCTAGCTATATCGAGGGAGCTCTAAATGAGATCGGAATTCCAGACACGACGGACTTCAACAGTGGATCTCTGTTCGGGGCGCAATACTGTTCCTCTACCATCAGCCCAGGGGATCAATCACGCGAGTCTTCGCAAACATCATTCTTGAACGCCGCTGCCGGAAGAAGTAACCTGAAGGTCTATTCGTCAACCACGGCGCAAAAGATTTTCTTCAACAGCGGAAAGAAAGCAACTGGAGTCAAGGTAAAATCAAATGGAATCACGTACACGATCAATGCTCGCAGAGAAGTCATCCTCTCTGCAGGAGCCTTCCAAAGTCCACAGCTTCTCATGCTATCAGGTATCGGACCTGCTGCTGCCCTCCAGAAATTTGGTATCCAGGTCCTCTCCGATCTGAGAGGCGTGGGACAGAACATGTGGGATCACGTCTTTTTTGGTCCAACTTCTCGAGTCAATCTTCAGACCTTCACTCGCTTGGCCAACGATGTCGGGTACCTCGCTTCACAACTCGCTGTTGATTATTCCATCTTGAAGCAGGGGCCATTGACGAATCCCGTGTGCGATTATCTTGCGTGGGAGAAGACTCCTGCTGCGCTCAAAGACGGATTCTCACCTGCGGCGAAAGCTAATCTAGCGACGTTTCCGGCTGACTGGCCAGAGATTGAATATCTCTCTGGACCGGGATACATTGGTAATTTCTCATCATTGCCATTCACACAGCCTAAGGATGGATACCAGGTATTTTCAACCCCAGATTTGCGTGGATGGCAACTAAAATCAACAGTATGCGACTATTCTCGCAGCCATAGTCGCACCCCTGTCTCGAGGGACCGTAACCCTCGCTTCAGCCAATCCCGACGATCTCCCCATCATCGACCCAAAATGGCTTACATCTCCCACTGACCAGGCTGTTGCTGTCGCAGCGTACAAGCGAGTGCGACAAGCGTTCGCTTCGAGAGCCATGTCCAGCGTGCTCATCGGAGGCGAGTACTTCCCAGGTCCAGCTGTTCAAACAGATGCCCAGATTCTTGACACAATTCAGAAAACTGTGATGACCGTATGGCACGCCGCTTGCACTTGTAAGATGGGCAGAGCATCTGATCCAGACGCGGTTGTTGACGCCGAAGCGAAGGTGTTTGGCGTTTCAGGTCTTCGCGTTGTGGATGCGAGTTCGTTCGCGTTGCTGCCCCCGGGTCATCCGCAGAGTACTGTTTATGTACTTGCTGAGAAGATTGCTGCCGGCATCCTTGCATCATTGTAGCGATTAACTGAATAATTTCAATAGAGATTAATCGTTTCTAATTGTCTTTGTTGGAAGTACTCCTCAGTGAAGTGCTGATGTTCCGGAGTCAACAAGTGGCAAGTTCCAGTGACCTCAAATCCATTGCCCTGATTGCGTGCACACAACAGGGTCGGAAGGGTCGTACCTTTGAGTTCGTATACGAAGTCGCCCACCTTGTTAGGTTTGCGAACGTGAACCATAAAAGAGCCGTTTGACCAATAACATATAACCCCATTATTGAGCAATACATGTGTTGTAACCCGAAAGTATTTCCGTAGAGCTGAGACGGAAGCCAAAGCTTCCGGGTGCCATTTCGACGGAGGTTCTTGGCCGATATATTCTGACAAGGTCAGGATATCCGATGCTCTGGCTCCGAATGCGCTGCAGGCTGTGCTCAGTCTCGCCCACTCCTCCAGAATCAATTGTACATCACAGACGCGTATCCTCGAGGCTGGAATCATGATTTTCCTTGCAAACTCTAGAAACATGCCCAAGACGTCACGTGGGTTGTCTTCAAGATCCCCATAATACCCCTCGTGTATGTGGTAGACAGCGACGATCTCACCCAGCCTTACTCCTGGAACAGAAATGCATCTTTCGTCTCTCGAGAATACGGGAACGACAAGTGTCGCTCTAGTCTCGCCGTCTAGAAGGTGACTCTCGCTGAAGTCGGAGACCCATGACGGGTAGCCTTCGAATCGACTTGTGCCTAGGGAGAGGACATGTAGGGTGTTGCTGGCTTTGATGAAGAATTTGACGTAAGCAAAACACACCTCGGCGAAGGATCGATTGTAATCCGGCTGCAGATACGTGGGCAGATGTGGGACGCCCACCAAGCCCAGGAGTCCGTATATGCGGTCGTGTGGTATTGTCGCTTCCCTTTCTGAGAAAGAACATAGACGATCAAGAAGCTCCTCACCGAAATGAATCAGGCTTTGCGACAAGCCAGCAGATTGGCGCTCTGAGAAACTTAATTTGGCTCTCAAAGAGAAAGCCCAGTTAGAGAGGCCTCCAAAAATCTTTGCTCGGACGCTGAGCGCAACACTCCGAAATCCCATCGGTCTGCGGGATATCTTCAGAGACAGCATATACATATTATACAAGATGCTAGTGATCGGTGCCTGTTGGTCACCCTCAATTAAATGACCCTGGAATCTTCCCTGCAAGGAAGCAGCAGCGACACATTCTTGAAGTTCCATAAGAGTCCAGAGTCCAGTCACCTTCAGTCCCATGATCAGCGCGGGATCTTGTCGAGGCAACACAGCTTCCTGGAGAGTCCACACCCTGTTCATCCAATCCCATCCAGCACGGTTGACAAACACCAATGGTCCGATAAGAGTTTCAGGTGCATCAAGTGTCTCGAAAAGTAGTCTCATCCTCGTCTCCTGACTTGTATCTGAGAATTGGCAGGGAGATGTTGACCAGGGGGCCGCGTCATGTAATTTCTCTGCCGCTTGGAAGAGCAAGTTGACATCAAGCTGAGACTTTCGGTAGGCTGCATCTCCCCATTCGTCTCCCCACCAGACGACAACTCTCGTAGCCGTGCTATACAACTGTCTCATCCTGGGCACCTGTCTCGATCTTTCCTTCGTATCGGTCTGGTCAATGCAAATGGCATCAATCCACCAACATATTGCGTGTTCCTTCCAGTCATCACTATTGCCGTCAATCGTCTCATTCCAAAGTTCAGGAACATTCTCATCGTGCTGCTTTCGTTCAGGATCGTAACGACTTCGCAAGCTCATAATCGCTGCCCAAAGATTGGTGGTGATAGGGAAGTCTTGGCCATCCAAAGTAATCGTCATCGTATCCCTTGCATCACCCCAGACGTATGACAGTGCGAAGAAATCAGAGTTTTGAAGAGGAACGTGTGATATGTATCCCTCAATTCGAACGTCGTTGTCTGAGTCGGTTGGACAAGGCTTAAACTTAACGATACGAATGTCAGAGCCTCGCAGCCGTCTGTACTTGTGTGATCCTTTGAATGACTCCATGGAGGATGAGTGGAGATGCGGCCTCCAAAGACGTCCTTTTTATGTTCTCGGTCGTACAAGCTGTGTGGTTGATATTGTTGGCACCCTCCTGCTCGGCTGAGCTGAGGTTGATGTCGGGCTCGTGATCCTTCAGCCGCAACGTAATATATGCATGTCGGTTGAAGGGGAATAGCGCCGATTAGCTAATCAACCGCCCCCTTTGGAGGACTTTTTCTATGGCTTTAGATTTTGTAAACATGTTCGATTTCATGATTGGGAGATAGATTCAATAAGAGGAAGTACTACCAACGCAGTCTTTCGGATCAAGCTATCCCAAAATTTTAGCGAGTCTACTCGTATCACTAAGGACTAACAGGGGACCGAGAGTAAACATGGCTGGGTCGTCACGGTGAAGACTTGAAAGTTTATTATGAGGAAAGGTCCCAATCTCCACCGAATTTCAACATGAAAAGATTCAGCGTACGTGTTCTAAAAAGAATGTTTCTGACAACCCGTTTTGCGAGAAAGCTAATCTGCTCGCTCGATTTGATCGAACAAACAAGCCAAATCACCATGCTCGAACCAGCTTCTGTTTTTCCGATGCTCGTTGAGCACGATATCTCTTCCTACTCTCGCCACACCCTCAAGCTCATTCATCGTTCCCATTTGACGATCGATCGTGCCCCGAGATATCAAATGAACACCTGCATGGATGGCTGTCCTGAACGCATGGGCCTCGCTTACCACACCATAACCACTGCAGAAACCTCGCAACATCCATAATGCCGCCTCGATGTTCTTGCAGAGCCAAAGCCGGTATAGATCTGCGATCATTTGGCCGGTGTCAATGTTTGAGATTCCTAGTTGACTTGTCTCCCAGTCGATCACGAAGACTGGAATCTTGGAATCTTCTTGGATGTCCGAATCAGGAATAAGGATACTAGGTTTATGTTAGGAAACTGTAAAAGATGTCCTGACACGAGTTTAGGAATTGCCTCAGGAACGACTTCGTGCATAAGCGAGGGATTACTCACTTAGCAGGACCAAGGTCACCATGAATGACCTGCAGCGATCCAGTCTGCAGCTCATCAGCGGCGAGCTTCTGGACCGTTTCGAGAACTGGCAATGCATCGCTCAGGATTGCTGGAAAATCTTGAACTCGGTCAACAGCAAATTGGTAAGTGACTAGCTGCTGCACTTGCTGTGCTTCTTTGTTCTTAGCGACTTCTTCGACAAGTTCCGGATAGTGTGAAGCCTGGTCATGGAACTGGCGGACCCACGATCCCAGTGCTTGTCCCAACATAAAATATTGGGGCTCGAGCTGGTCTGAGTTCTGGTGGGCGGCTCTCGCTAATAGGTAAGTTTTCAAGTCGACGCCATGGGGCAGATATTCGTGAATTTGCATGCCTGCTGTTTCATCGAAGTGAAGACATTTTGGCGTGCGAATTTGGAATATCGAACCCGTTGAAGAGTCCTGAGAGTTTGGCGAGAGAGCTGATAGATCTCGCAAGCATTGTTGCTCTGCAACCTTTTGGGCGATTAGCTGGCGGAACTGCTCATAGAGATAGAAGATCAGATTATCAGATTGGATTCTCCTACAGTGCGTGCCAATGAGACTTTGTATGATGGCGTATGCCTCACAAAGTCCTCGCTGTGTTTGACAACCACAATGTCTGTACCGTCTTGGAGAGCCTCCTCCAGGTGGACCAGGAAAGTGAAGTTCACAGTTCCACCAGACAGAGGGATGATTGACCTCGGTGCATATCTCGTGCCTTGAAGCCAGGTCTCAGTCTTCCTTTGAATGTCATCGAGTTCAAATGTTGTCATTGTGGGAATAGAGGAAATTTCGAATATTCTGAAAACGACAGAGGGTATGATTTCTTGACACGCCCCCATCGATAGATTGTTGTTGTCAGATGACGTATACTTGGGGAAATGCCAATGTGTGAGCGGCACAACGATTGGCTCTTGACAATCCATTTCGAGACACCATCTAGACGATCAATTCTTGGGTCTATCTTCTCTGAGTGATGTGTAGCGCGACACTGGCAAGAACTTGTGGGTGCCTTCTGGAATATGTCGTGACTGAAATTTTAGCACGAGAATTGCTTGGACGGCAGCCCAACTGCGATGGCAGACTATGGCACCTTGCTATCAGAATTCAGTCAATCCTTGTTTCTAATTTCTATATTTCAACCTTATCTAATGTTGTTCTATACCCCAAACACTCTATGTCTAGTTCTGTAAAGACTCTTAGTCTGTAGTCACACCCGCATTTTTCGCCTAGATTCCCATTCCTTCTCCAAGATTTTGCTCAACGTAGAGAAGTAAGCTCAAGCCAATGTCTCATTCTCCTTCCAGAACAACCACGCAACAGCCAGCACTGCCTTGATACCACCCGCAATCCAAAACACCACAGATAGCCCCGCCGTCCTACTGATCCAACCTCCCGCCAACCCACCAACGAGCAAGAATACCACACTCCCCGCTCTCCGATCCCTCTTCACATTGTCCTTCTTCAAGATATTCGGATCTGAGACCAGGTCACAATACACGCTCGTCAGCACCGTGGTCGGGATCTCATTTAAGCCAAGCAACCGCGAAGTCACGATTTGGCCCCCACTTTGGAATGCGAGGAAGATAAGTGGGATCAGCTCGAGAAAATTCACATCAGCGATGTGACCAGCCGAATCAACGCGCGCTGGAGGTACGACGTTTGTTTGGACGAGAATGGCGGCAATAAAGATGCACGTTGCTTGAAAAGCGAAGGACAGGGAGAGATGTCTCCGATCCAAGGTCTTGAAGACTGTCGCGAATAATTTGCAGCCGAGGTTGAAGGCGACGATTGAAATGAGAGACTTAGCCCAGCCATAGGGATGACCGACGGGAAGATTTGCTGCACCGAGTGCTAGGAAGATTGTGTTTCCTATTTGATAATGTTATTGCTGGACAGCGTTGATTGATGGGAGGGGCAGTACCAGTCTGCATGCTGACAAAGCAGCTCCAGGCATTGTATGAACTACTGTCGCAAAGACCCGATACCAGACAGCAAAGTATCATAGGAATATCAGAATGGTCTTTTGAGACCATAGCCTTGAGATAAGCCGCATATTTCGAGGCATTCGCCTGAGATGCTGGAAGAGGGAGAGAGCTGAGGGATGCCCTCTTGCTTGTCTCCTTGCTATTTTCTGCTGAGGAGTCCATGATTTCGTCCACGGTCACGGCCAATTGATTTGAAAATTTTGAAGTGATAATCGACCTGCGGTAGACGCTCAGGAAAAGCCGATGCTTTTGATAGACATCCGCAAGAGACGCACTTGGCAACCGTGCCCAGCTGGGAATGAAAGTGGATATCGTGCGAAAGTGGAATGACCCACAAATATTTGCAGCCCTACCAGTAGGTCTAGATCCTAACCACCAGAACTACAATACTGGCATTAAAGTTCGCTTTGTCTGATTCATAATTCCATTTCAAAGGTTTGAGACAGCCAAAAGGCAATATCATTGCTTAATGCTATCTCATTTGGTATCTCTGTGACCATGGATATTTAATCAAGTGACGACTTGAAGCGGAAGAATGACAAAGGCAAACCATGGGCCACAGGACGGACAGACAAAAGCAAATTGCAATTCACGTTACCCAATGGCGTTGAGAGAAATGGATAATTCATCTACTCTTTTGCTTGTGCCGTTGTCTCCACCAGCCGATATCCGAAAAATATGGATCGGTTTGAACAAAGCTAGTCTCCAATTGTCAAGATATCTCCGAGATCTAGCACGACATAACAGGCGGCTATGATGCGATTCGACCACATTGGCAGCAAACATTGTTGACTCGCCTACTCGAATCCAGCTCCAACTATTCCATTTCAATACCTTAGTTCTCTGTCACTGGACATCCACTTCGCCCAAAACAGTCATCAAGAAAACAAGACCTCCCGAGATGCTCGTCACTCGAACCAAGAAGTATTTCTCTTCTTGGAATAACTGGATGAGATTTCGAAACTCAATTCCGAAATTCACAATGAAGGACCAGGAACCCCTCCTGTACCCTCTTCCCCCTCTTTGCCGAGTCGGCGACTCTCCATCAAGAAAACCCTTCGCAAAGCCAGTAAACAGCCTGTACGTTTCGATGGTAGATCACCGACAGCCGCACCATCGGCTACGAGCCTTCGAAAGGTGATTTAGTAGCTATAAGCGAATCGTAAATAGGACTATTTAGTACTAGATATCTACATTTTCCTTCGATACTTCATTTGCTATTTAGGAGCCACTTAAATTATTGTTTCAAGAGTAGAGTTTTACTATTCGAAACATTTATTCCGTATTTAGTTATATTGAACTAATCACTTGCTTTATTTTTAACTTAAGCTGTAGGAATAAGAATTGACGTTAATATCAGATTACTGCTAATCGAATGATCAAAGAGACTATTCTCTAGTAGTTCACAAGACTAACCCACTCATAAGCCCGGTTTGGCCTTATAAAACGGCGGGGGTATTTGATTCAAGAGATCAGATTTCCTAACAAGCATCAACGACTATCTTCCGAAAGGATTTGTTACAAGATTTCAAAGACATCTAGGAGTAAAGGGGAGAGTATTGGCCTGGGTGAGACGGGAACTATTGTCAAGGAGACGTAGGACACCGTGGAGAAATAAATGAAAGTCGTGGAAATGGAGAGTTAGTATTATTTTGCCTCCTACAGTAAAGTCAGACAAGCCACGGAAGAGAAGTATAAACGGATGACGCAGCAATTTATCCAGCTTACATACATGAGGAGATGGTGGAGAACATTCCAAGTTAGTAATATTTCTGAAGCTTTCGACAATCACCTCATTACTTTCCACCCACCGCAGCTATACAAAGTACGAACTTCAATTTACTATGCCCGACAACAATCGATTCGCTACCCTTACCGGTGGTTTCGCTCGTAATTAGGTACGGAGAAACTCCTTGGAGTCGGCGAGCCGAGGGGGGTGATGGATCGGGGGCAAGCATTTGCCCCAGTGTGGAAGTGGATCAGCGTCGGTTTCTGGGACATTGGTACCGACATTCGAGGATGAGATGAGAAGCACTACAGGAGCCGCCATGTTGAGCACTTTTTTGCGAGGTATTCTGTACGCCTGGATTGTGCTGAGATCGTGAACAGAATTCATACTGGAATTGTTGACGGTGACCTAAGTTAAGACTTCGCTTATTTTCCGGTCCGTAATCTTGGTGCTTGTATGAACCCCTTCTGGATTTCCTGCTACGAGACGAATTGTGGAGTTGCGTCAGCAGATGAATTGAGTAATTTTAAGCGCCACCATAGTGTAGCTCGACCTGCCAATCGTGACACATCAAATATCGCTAGCCCTGATCGTCACGATTAGCCTCCATCTAAAGGAAATACTAGACGTGACAAGCTCTGCCCCCCGCACCTTCCCCTCGTCCGGTACCTCATGAGAAAGATCGATGGGGTTTGCCCGAAGTCGATAAAGATGTCATCGTTGATCTAGGAATCCGATAGCAGCGTTAAAATACATTTATTCCACTTTCATGGGGACATCCTCTCTCGTCTGAGACATATCTGTCAAAGAACGTTCACTTCTTGACTGTGACAGTTATAAAGAATCTTTCAAGATGCGGAATTAGTTTGGGAAAGGGCGGTCTCTTCAGATCGCCATCAGCTGTGGTTGTTTATTGGCCTTCACGCTTTTTGGTTACGCCCAAGGCGTTTTCGGCGGCATTTTGCAGAATGAGGACTGGCTGAATCAATTCGGACATCCTGGAGACACCAAGACGGGAATTATCGTGAGCTCTTATAACCTGGGATGTCTTGTAGGTTGCTTCAGTAAGTGCCATACCACTTCATGAAAGAGGAAGCGATTGATTGGCCATGATATACAGTCAACTTCTGCGTCGGCGAAATGCTTGGGCATCGGAAAGTGATTGGATAGCTGCCAGTACGATCATAGTCGGTGCTATCTTGGAGACTACTGCCTTTGGAGTTGCACATTTGATTATGGGGCGAATCGTGACGGGTGTTGGAACTGGACTCGAGACATCGACGGTGCCGATGTATCTGCCTGAGCTTTATCAGAGCCACATGAGAGGGCGACTCGTGTCATCAGAAGTGCTGTTCGTAGGTGTTGGGATCAGTATCGCCTAGTAAGTCCTTCGGTGCTGCTTGATGGACATGATTTGACGATTGCTCTCACAGCTGGTTCGACTTTGGAATGTCCTTCACATCAGGATCCATCGTTTGGCGCCTACCAATTGCCTTTCAAATTGTATTTGCCGTCTTCGTCGTCATTCTTGTGTTCGGTCTGCCAGAGTCTCCAAGACGGCTGTTCAAATCGTACTGAGGAAGCCATAGAGATTCTCTGTAGAGTCTACGATAAACCCAGCGACCATCCGCTCACTGTGCAAGAGGTAGACGGAATCATGGAAATGATCAAGATTGAGAGACAGAACGGAGGATTCAAATGGAGGAACATACTTGAGCGAGATACGGTACATACGGGACACAGGGTCCTGCTCGCGTGGGGTGTGCAGTGCATGAACCAGATTGGTGGGATCAATTTGGTTGTTTACTACATCACAAGTGAGTTTCAATTCCATGACCCTTCTTGAATCGCCTTCACTCGCAAACATTCTGACCCTACATAGCCGTCCTCGTACAGAATATTGGTCTAGACCCCAAAATTGCCCAAATCCTCGGCGGCTGCATCAACATGATGTTTATGTTCGGCTCCCTAATCCCAACATTCTTTCTCGACCGAAAGGGACGTCGAAAAACCATGTTCTGGGCCTGCGCGGGACTTGGGTTTTCCATGATGATGATATCCATCCTGCTTAGCTTCAAGGACACTTCCGTTTCGAAACCCACAGCGTCGGCAGCAGTAGCCTTTTTCTTCACATATATGCTCATCTTCGGAGGAAGCGTCAATTGCGTCCCTTGGGTGTACGTCCCCGAGATCCTGGCCCTTGCTGCTCGCGCGAAGGGAACCGCGATTGGTATCTCAAGTAATTGGCTTTGGAACTTTACGATCGTGATGATCACACCGATTCTGATTAATCGGCTTCAGTGGAAAGCATATTTGATTTTCATGATTACGAATGTAAGGGTCTCCTTGATTACGGCGGCGAGGAAACGCTCATTGAAAAGAGATAGGACTGACTATAGTGAATACAGTTCTCATTCATTCCCATCTTTTGGCTTTTCTATCCCGAAACTAGCAATAAAACTTTAGAGGAGATCGACTATCTATTCATGGATAACAAGACCGGGTTAGCGTTTAGCAGTGGCTCATCTAGAAGAAGGACACCTTGGGCCAACCGCGATGCCGAGAAGGCAGAGGGAGGAGTGGGAGTGGCAGAGCAAAAGGAGTAGGATGATAAAGAATCGACAAATACAAATTCATAGGTTATATTAGAGCTAGGAAACTGGGATTATCAGACCCTTGTAGCGGCTTATAGAGTTTTTGATCTTGGAAAGGAGTTCACACGCCCTGGCGGAGTAAAAAATGGCAATAGGAAATCCTTTCACCAGTCGCTCGTGAGGAAAGGTCTTCTGTGAAGAATTGCAAATTGGTTTGGCACTTTTTCCGCCAACTCTTGAAGGCTCAAGCGAAAGTACAGCACTCGCCTTCCCCCCTTCCCAAAAGAAATCCAAACAATAAACAACCCAATATTCTTTGCACAAACATATAAACGCACAAATACCCTTCCCACCCTATCCACTCGTTTCATTTCATTTCCCCATCTTGGGTATTTGTCACTCTCGCATGAACTCTCTTCTCGCCTACCCCCTCGCCCTCACCCTCTCCTCCCAAGCCCCGTCCATAAATTCTCCTTCGCATGAATCCGCCCTCTGCATCCCCTACCCAGCTTCCATTCACCATGGCCCCTGGTAGGTTTTCAGGCTTCCAGAAGCCCTTTTGTTGCACATCGCATTTATTTCTCCGAAGTGTTTTGTTCGCGCGTTGGGACGCGCTTTTTGCTTATTGAGAGATTTGTGATGTGGAAGGGGAAAGGGGGAAGGGGGGGTGTTGTAGCATGAAGAAGGGTTATTTATGGGAGGGGTGCGGGCAAGTGGGTGGTGCGTGGGTTTCTTGTTTCGGGAGATGGTGGGGGGGACATGTTCATGCGTGTTTCGGTTTTGCTTGGGGAGAGGTGCTGACGGGGGAAGGAGAGTGTGTTGAGAATTGTTATTATCACTTGGACTGGCATTTTGAGCGTGAGAGAGTGTGATGGGATCATTTGATTGAATTGGCGATGCCTCAGATTACTTCATTTGACTTGATGTACAGAATACATGCAGCCAAATCAAGGCGCATACCCAATCCATCCACCGTCCACACTCTCCTCCTCCCCACCTTCATCAATGAACTCCATCTTCTCCAGCTCTCTCACGAAGAAATCATGTTCCTCCTCCAACAACTTCGTATCAGCGCCCATCTGTTCCGGGTATCTCTTGATATTATGCCAGTGCGTCAACGCCCTCAGCGCCTGCTCCAGCGGCAGCGCCTCCTCAACCTCCGCATCGACATCACTACCCGCCAGCCAGTCATCTCTTAATTCCGGGCGGCAGTGTAGATACACAGCTGTAATGACGCGCATGTTACCCTGACGCCATTTGCGGCCGCAGTACGGGACTTGATTCTTGAACAGCTTAAGTGTGTAGAGGCGGAGTTCAGGCTGTGGGATCTTGAGGGATTTCTTGAGGATATTAGAGGATTTGTACTGTACGAGAAGGAGGTTGCGATGAGCTTTGTTCTTGCAGATCTTCTGCATGATGCGGAGGAAGTTGATGGAGGAGAAAAAGTTGCGCCACGAGAATTCCGTGATGGGTTCGTCTGGATAAGGTGGCTCTGTGGTTGGGTAACCGAGTTCGTCGAATTCGGGGCGCTCGCGCTTGCCGGCGTGTTGGCCTTCCTGGAAGGCGAGAGCTGGGAGCTTGTCTTCTGAGCTGACGACGGGGAGGTCTCGATTGCGTTTGATAGCCGGCGGTGCGGCCTCGTCTTCACTTTCTTCTGCTTCGAGTTCCGTCAGATCTGGGATGGGGACGTTCTTGCTGTGCTCATTGCAGAAAGTAAAGAAGCTGTATGGTGTTAGCTTGCGCGACACACACTGGCGTATAGTGGAACGTACCTCATTTCATCGCGATCTGTTCTGCTTTCGACAACCTTATCAATTTCCTGGTGGGCGAACAGCTTGAGAACAAGTGGCAGGTAATTGGAGTCTAGCAATAATTGTGTGAGGTACTCGAACTTGAGAATATCTACAGCAATCAGCGTTGCACAATAATAGGAGATGAGAGGCATACGAGAAACCTTGAACCATTTCAGCAACATCAAGAGAATGCCAGATACTGCTTTCGCAGTAATTTCCCTCGATCGCATTGCTTCGATCTCTTCGATTGGCAGCTCGGACGGATCCACGGTAGTCGGCAATGGGATATTTGCTGGATCTTGCTGTCTACTCTGGGCCTGAGGTCCGTTGCCTCGCAGATTTACATCAGATCTGAATCCAGATGCCAAGCCCTGCTGCTGTCCCATGGGCTGTGTGATGAGGGCTGTTACGTTTGCAAGTACTGCTTTGAGTAGAACGATCACCAGGGATTGAAGATGGGGTAATGAGTTTTGCTGCCTGGTCAGATACATTCGTGGTGTTGGAAGGGTGGGCTTACATATATTTTTTCAACAAGATCGAGCTTCTTCTTGACGTCGTCACCAACATCGGCATTAGGTCCATAATCGACATCAGGCTTGACATGTTTCATGTCCTGAAGTAAAGCCTTCTTTCCCAGGATCGTGTCCAGGTCAAGTTCCTCGATATCATCATCTTCCTCAATGCCATCCCACCCGCGTTCATATTTCAAGAACTTTTCTCGTTCGTTCCACAACTGTCGCATCGCTCTTGTCATTCGCATCCGCTTCGCAAACAGAGCTCCGGCCTCGAGGATGGACTTGGGGATGTCACTTCCCTCCCATTTTCGTCCAACCAATAATTCCTGCAAGCCAGCAGCACCTTTGCCACCGGCACTGTTACTTGTACTGTCTAATGGCGGATACATGAAGGGGAAGTTCTGGTTCGTTTGGTAATTCTGTTTCTTGCCAGCCTTGCCTCCGACTGGAGGTGATGGAGGGGGTGAGGGTGCTGGGGTAGCGATATGTACAGGCTGATGAAGAATAGATGCTCCACTGCTGTTGACGTTCATTGGTGGAGGTATGATCCCATTGGCGCCATTTGATCTACTCGGTCGGTTTGGCAGTGGCGGGAGGATGGAATTGTTGTCGGGTTCGAGGGGTAAGAGGGGCGGTGGCGGGGTATATGCCGGGTATTTTGAGGTGATTTCCTGGCGGAAAATGTGGTAATCCAATGGAGAAGCTGTAATGAGCTTTCCTCCTTCGCCATTTACATGTCTCAATTCGCTGGTAGCACTCTTAACATCCTCAATTTTAGCACTACCTCCCAACACAAGCAGGATAGTCTTCCAAAGGAGCAGAAATATCTGTATTAGTCAGTAATAATCACTCAAAGGGGAACAGAATGACAAACTCTAGTCTGTGGCAACTCGTTTGCTTCATCCCATCTAAGTCTAGCGGTAACCTTGACGAAATAATCGACCAAATTCAACTCCACTATTGACATTAGCTCAGAGCAGATGCGGCAAGACGTAAAACCTACGAAGTTGCTCCCGAGCAGATGACAAGCCAAGAGGATCATTACGAACGCCTTCGACGAACATGTAGATGACAGTGGTCACATTGTCAAGTTCATCTTGAATATACGGTATGTCCTCGTCTAGTAATTTGGTTTCGCGAAATTCGTCGTCCCAAAGCATCTTGAATGCATTCTGCAAGACTTGGAAGACAAGCGCAATGCCACCAGCATTTGTTACCATAACAATTCCAGCTTTCATATTCTCCAGATGCTTGGGTGTAGCTTTCGTCGTCGATTGGGTGGTCTCCTCCGACTTGATTCCTGCAGTCTCGTCCCATACACCCAAAAGAATGTGGAGAACCGTCTGTAAACTTTTGCAGCGTCTCCGTAGGTCAGTAGCATGCAAACCATTGACTTCTCGCTCCACGAACTTCTGACGGTCTTGCGATTCCAGCCATGGCATGTTCGAGAACTTCCTCCATCGTCTCTCAAACGTGTCCCTTGCCCTCTGCAGACGTTTATATTCCGCATCATTGTACGAAAACCACTCATCAATCTCCTCCTCGAATGAAGCTGCATCCGCATACGTAAAAGCGTATGTTGTAGGGTCGATTTTGGGGAATTCGGTCACAATGCGCCGGAGCTGCATTAACGAGAGCGAGTCGTTCGGGTTCGGAGACGGAGGCGGAGGAGGCTGATGAGGAGGAGGAGGCGCAGGTTGGTTTCTTTGGAGCTGAGGACGTCCCATTGGCACACTTGTTGCTTGAGGAGCTGGGAGACCGACATCTGCTAAGCCTGTATCTGCAACATCCGAGACATCTTTAGATGTTGGAGTGTCGGGAGGAGCCTTCCCAGACCAAATGGAGGCCATCGCAGGAATACTCGGGGTGAGGATCGTTCAATCGTAAGTCATTATCATGGCAACAGAGCGGTGTGGGTGGAAAAGTTGTGGCGGCACGTCTGGTTTGTAAAACTTGAGTGGAAGTGGAGGTTGAGCCTCGCGATCGAGGCGGTCGAGGCGGTTGACGCGATGGGAGTGAAGCCTCGCTTATGATAAGAGCTCAGAAAGTTCAGATAAGAAATAGACCCGGTCAGTACCTAATTTTGATAGAAGAATAAAATTTAGAGGTGGCATCGTGTTCGATCTTTGAAATTGATGTATGGTGAAATTTCCTGGCCTTTCTATTGCCTTCGTTGAAATCACGGGAGAGTGCACACCTGAAAAAATGGCATGGCATGATATCAAAAAAAAAATTCTAGTAGACAGCAGCACAAGGTCGGTCTTTTTCATTGTTAGACAAGAAAGGACACAACAAACCCATCTCGAGATTATGACAACCAATGAGCACTCAAGAAGCATTGAGCTCGAGAGCAAAAAAACAGAAATGGCAAGAAAAAATATCTTCCGGAACGGGGAATTGAACCCCGGTCTCCTGCGAACAAAGATACTGTTTATTAGACAGATCATGAGAGGCAGAAATGCTAGCCACTACACCATTCCGGATTATACGACCACGCTTTTGTGGTGTGATATCGGAAAGATGCTTATCTGATTGTAGAAATGCAGCAAAAATTTGGGCTGTCGCAGGCGAAAGAGGTTCGGCCCGCTAAAGTGGCGCTAACACGGCGCCAGACTCGAAAACGTGAAGAGGCTTTCTGTTGAGGATTAAAGGCCCCAAGATCTAATGTGATATCACTCAAGATTAGAGGAACAACAAAATAGTACGAAGGTGGTCTCTGAGTCATATATTATTTGAAAGCTTCTAGGCTTTCCAATCCTCAAACTTCCTGACATCGTTGGTTACATGCTAAGTTCATCCAGACTCCTGCTAGGTCGCTTCATGATAAATCACAATAATCACAAGTTGCACGCATACTTAAGAGAAGACCACCTTAGTTTCATAGATGAGTCGTCATTCAAAGTCGTTAGAACGGTATCCTCTCATCCAAAGAAATATCAGAAGGCCAAGCCATTCCCCATTTTCTCACACACCATTCCAACCGCCCGTCCACGCATCGAAAAAATTCATTTCAATCTCCATAATTTGAATTGTCTCTCGACATGGGGTTTTTAGCAGGATTCTTGAACTATGGTTAGTATTTCCATGGCAATCGGAAAATGATCAGATTGTACACATACTGATACCCGTTTTCGTGGCAAAAAATGCCAAACGAACAGTCTCCAAGACTCTCCAAATGAAAGTTTCCTATGTCTTTTGGATTCTGCTGATATGGATGTATCAAGGCTATCATAATCGGAGCTGGCGCTAGAAGAACTACTATGTCTACCACAGTATTTGCCAGCCCCAGGATAGGAGTGTTCTTTTGGACCCAAGATTTCGTTGTGAAGTGCCAGGGCTGAGGAAGTGAGTGCCATGGCTGAGTTTCGATGAGGTGTGCTTATTGATTGTGAGTAGTCTGGTATAGGTTTGGAAAACCCTGTGCTGCAATTTTTTTTTTAGGATAGAAGAAGACAGCCAGAGTTGTGAGATGGTCTCAAGTATATGTTATGGCTTGCTGGTTACACAGCATTGTCTTATCTATCGCGAGGTCATCGGACCAAAGTTCATCACTCGCTGACCACTGGTGGATGAACACGTACGAATATCAAAGACTGCGCATGGTGTACCAAGCATGCACCTATCGCCGGACTTATCTCTATGCAATTGTTGATTGGGAGAATACATGTTGGGCGAGGTAATGGAAAAGACACATCCAACGAATACAGCCACACCTCACTGAAGTAACAATGCAAGACGAATCAACTATGCTTGATGGTGCCTGGGGATGGCCCCTCACCTTCACGTTTATTTGAATTTGACATAAATCGTCAAAAGAACGAGTAAAACGCGCAGAAATTGAATTTCCCCATTCTTCAATGTTTGAAGTCGTTCCACCATTTAGTCTCGTCCTGTAGCTGTCCTTTCTCATCGAACATAACGCCTTCACTTTTCAACAAACGCAGTTTCTCCGTCTGATTGATTCCCGAAGGTGCATCTTGTGGTTCGCCCTTGAATCCTCCGATAGACTATTTCTCGTCAGCTTGTGACCTCCGATGCCCAATGGACTCTGCTCACTCCATCCGCACAGATGATACGATGACAAGGTGTTTCAGGCGCAAAAGGGTTCCTTCTCAATGCACCACCGACTGCTCGCGGTGATGATGAAAGCGCTTTGGAAAGTGCAGCATATGAGGAGACCTTCCCTGACGGGATCTGGCGCAGAAGAGTGTAGACTCGCTTCAAATCTGTCAATAATGAATTCGCTTAAGGACGGGTAAAAGGGGGGGAGGGGTAAACACCTCTTGATATTCTGTGACGGCCATCTGGACGAGACTCGATGAGAGAGTATGTGACGTGGAGTTTTTAATGCTGTAAATGTGATGAAGAGCCTACGTCTGGGTTTATATGTTCAAGAGTCGATATCCGTAAGATGCATCGTGATTGGTCAGTTCCAGAGCAGCTCGGGCTGACTCATGATTTTTCGCCCCCGCAATTCAACTTCACGTCCTCATTTGCGACTTCCATCACAGTCCACATTCACGACGCGACACAAACATCATCTGTGTATAATACGGGCTGGTTATGAAGATGGGTTCCCAAATTTTTATTGATTCGACTTTAGTTCACAAGCCATCTTGAGGAAGCACCATCTCCAAAGGTTCCATCTCCAAAGGACATTCATCGGTCATGGCTCCCTTCTCAACCCCAGGCAGCCGCTGGGCAGCTCTGCAAAGCCGGAACCCCCTCGCAACAAGCGCCTTCATCTACAGTGTTCTTACGACCAAGATCTATTGTCGACCAACGTGCTCTTCACGCCTCGCACGACGAGCGAATGTCATCTTTCACGATACGCCTGCTGAGGCTGAAGCAGCCGGGTTCCGTCCTTGCAAGCGATGTCGTCCAAACCTGAAAGAAAACGAGGGAGATCCACAGATCCTCGCAGTTGAGAAAGCGTGTGATCTGATCGCAGAGGAGAAGAACGGAGAAGTCAAGTGGAGTGTAAAGGCCCTGGCGAAGGAAGTGGGGTTGACTGAGAGTCATTTCTGTCGAGTTTTCAAGAAGATCATGGGGATGACTATTGGAGGATACAGAGGAATGTGTGCCTCTAATGCGTCGGTGAAAGAGGGTTCAAACATCCTTGATGGTCAGAAAACAATGCCAGGGCACCTGGAAGCTGCATTCTCGAAATCTGCGTACATTTCGGATACCATTGTTCCATCCGCCGAGCTGTCGACCCCGAGTCTTTGCACCTCCGAGATTCTACAAGACTGGCAGAGCTTCAGTGGCCTAGAAACTCCAGAAGACTTCCTTCCAGATGCGGCAGATGCTGCGCTCGCAAACATTTACAATTGCGACCTAACAATTCCGGAGACTTGGGAGACAGCAGATGATTGTTTTCAGTTTGTCGACTTCAACACTCCGTGGATCATGGGGCTTAGTCGAGAAGAGGCTATTTGATCATTCTTAGAGAAACTGGCGCCCTGTTCTCACTGTATTACTTGATGTAGATGTGTAGATGTGTACATGTATATCTCTGAGCTTGGCTGAGAATAAGATGGTTTACTCCAGTAACTTTGTGGCATATATATATATATATATTTTTTTGGCGACTGTGTGATATTGGCGATACCGTAATGCAATTTAGACAGTGAGCCCCGCTTCATCTAGTGGTTTTCTGTCTAGCTGTCTAGACGTCACTTCTCTTCTTCGGTTCAGAATCTATTCCTCTAGTGTTCGTGCTAAAATAGCACACCACAATATATTTCTGTCGCTAGGCAAGCCCGCACAGTTTTTCGCATTTTCTATGGGCACTGTCAAACAAAACCTCGAATATCAGAGCCTCCAGATGTTGTTCAAAGCTTGACCTCACCCAACTTAACCTTGACGAGAGACGGCCTCGCTCGCCCTCAAGATCTCATTTTACCTTCGTCGGATCGAAGAACCACCAAGATGGGTGTCGCAACCAAAGATTCAGACAGTGACCGGAATTCCATTCGATCTCCACGAAATGCTATGACCAGGATCTCAGGAGGGGACTCGAGCAAAGGAGTAAGAGGAAATTCTGGCCGTGAAGGCAACTCTGTACAGAGTTCACACATTGATACTACCATCATAGAAGCCGAGATTTCAGACAGCGAGGCCTCAGCCGAAACCTCAAAGAGCGACACCAAGAAATCTTCCATCGCCAAATCAAAAGTCGGCAAAATAGTTGCCACAGCATTGTCGATTTGCTTCAGACGACGCAACAAAACCATCCCAAAAAGCTTCTCAGATTTACCAGACGAGCTCAAATTGATGATTATCCAATTTGCATTACCACCAACCTACAAAGCAGCCTATGAGGACTATGGACGATGGAAGCGTACCACAATCTCCATCTTAAAAGTCAATCACATGTTCCGACACGAGGCTCTCAGAATTGCGAACTTGCCTCTCCACCACACGGGTTTTCTCATATCAGGGCTTCTTGACGCCTCCTATAGCTTTGTATCTTATCCAGGACCAGAATCTAGGATCTCAGATTCTCGAATATACTCCGCCATCATGCCTCAATGGATACTAGAAGTTGGCGAATGGGACATACCAGCGATGGTTCCAACCAACTCAGTTTTGTACGTCCTATACGTATTTCCGACGTTCAAAGCGAAAGCTATATCACGCCTAGCTCAGTTCTGTTTGGGAGGCATCAAAATCGTACTGCTTGACGCTCCAGTGCTCTGGGACAATTCGAGATCCAAGATTTGGTACATTGCCAGGGAAGGACCTTTCTTCAATGGAGAGGAAAAGGTTGCACAAACTTTAAGGGATGATTTGGGGAAGCTCGAATGCCTTCATGGATCGCCGCTGCTGGAGAACATTGAGCCCGGAAGAGGTTCAAGGGTTCCTCGTGGCAGACACAAGGGTCGGCTGGCGCATGCTGAACGCTACTGTCACAATTTTATCTGGCGGCATCTCAAAGGACCAAGCACGTGAGTGCCGCAGGGAAATCAAGTCGTTTTTGACGTAATTCAAGACGGAAAAGACTTGCGTTGTAGGTGGTATAGCAAGAGACTGCGTTTATTTCAGAAACCGTTCTGTTCAATATGTAGACACTTCAAATTTCCGTTAGTCGTAGCAATAGATTCCATTTTGTTTTAGAGTTTCAGTACCACCCAGTGACAAGAGCATATAGCCGATAGAATAAACTATGAAGTGCTATTCTAGATATATTTGTAAATTCTTCTAAAAAAAACTTATAGCTCAGCACATTATCACTGAATGCCAGGAATCCTCAGTATTGAATTTTACGGGTTGATAGCGAAAGAGTTTGGCTCGTACTAGGACCTGGCTCACTGAATTTATGGCGGATGCCGAGAGAGAGAACTAGGATGAATCTTAACTTACTGGAATGGTAGTATCTCAGTCTTGCTTGAATTTAGCAGTATTTTTTGTTCGTCTTTCATTCGGCCAGCAGAAATTGTGTCACGGTTGAATGAAGTCACAGATGCAAGCATCTACACTCTTACCAAATCGAACGACATTGTGAAGTGGAGACACTCAATTTCAAGTCTTACGTCCAGCCGCTTCAATTTGGTTAAACAAATCATATCTCGTTACTGGGATACCTGAAGTCTTTGGTCCCCTCAAAGTCTTCCTTGATGGCTCTGACACTCACAAATCGACTCAGCACATTGACCGACCCAACTTTATCATTCGTCCCGCTACCCCTCATTCCTCCAAATGGCTGCTGCCCGACCACACTCCCAGAACTCTTTGTATTAATGTAGAAGTTTCCAGCAGAATACCTCAGTTCCCTCTCTGCGAAAGCGATCGCTTCAACGTCTCTTGCAAACACACTTCCAGTCAACGCATACCTGGTCGTGCTGTCGATGAGTCTTGCCATATTGACCCATTCGGAGTCAGGATAGACATAGACAGCGAACAAGGGACCGAACAGCTCCTTCTTCATGATCTCATGCTGTGGATCTGACGTCTGATAAATGGTCGGATGGACGTAGAACCCGACATCTTTGTCTGTCTTCCCACCAGCGAGAAGCGTCAGCTTAGGGTCGTTTTTCGCACTCTCGATGAACGAGTCAAGTTTATCAAATGCCTGTTCGTGTATGACTGGATTGACGAAATTCCGAAATTCCTCAGGCGGCCCGACATTGATACTTTCAGTTTTTGCGAGAAGATCTCGCTTGAATTCTGGCCAGATGGATTCAGGCACGTAAACTCGAGAAGTCGCAGAACACTTCTGTCCCTGGAACTCAAATGCACCTCGAATCGTGCTGTTGACAGCATTCTCGATATCCGCACTCTTGTGTATCAGATGGAAATTCTTCCCGCCTGTTTCGCCCACAATGCGAGGATAGTTCAAGAACCTATCCTCGCCTGTCGCTACACCAATCTTTGCAATGAGAGACTTGAAAACTGCGGTCGAGCCAGTGAAGTTCAAGGCAGCGAAATCGGAACTTGCTAGGACTGCTGTTGTGACTTCTTCGGCGTCCCCAGGGACGAATTGAACGACTTCTTTGGGCAGGCCGGCTTCCAAGAGAATTTGATGGAGTAACCAAGAGCTGTGTAGCGCCGAAAGTGAGGGCTTCCAGATGACTACATTTCCCATCAGCAATGGGCCATATGCCAATGCTGCAGCCAAAGCTGTGAAGTTGAAGGGTGAGATTGAGTACACGAATCCTTCGAGTGGCCGATACTCAAGCCGATTCCACTGGGCTCTATCAGCTCGCACTCTCAAGACGGTCCAAAAAAAAAACCGGACAGTACCATTCCTGCTGGATTTACAGCTGGCTGTGTCTTGAACAACTCCATTGCACATTGAACATTAAACCTTCTCAATATCAGCCTTCTTCGCAACTCGTAATCTCTCAGCCATCACTCACCGTAGCAAATCACAAGTTTCCGCCACGACATCGATCTCAGCTTGCCAGATATTCTTTCCCTGGCCCATCATAACTGCAGCCATCAACTCATATCTGTACTTTTTGCTCACCAGCTCCGCAGCACGAAGGAAAATCGCTGCTCGCTGCTCAAACGGCGTGTTCTCCCATGACGACTTGGCTGCCAAGGCAGATGATATCGCGTTCTTGATATCTGACGCTGTGGCTGGTGTCCACTCTGCAATGATTTCTGCATGCCGAGATGGATTTATTTGTGTCAAAACATTGGATTTTGTAAGCTAAGATTGAATTCAGCATCTGATCTCGGTCAGGGGCGAGGGGAGTGTGGAACATTTTTGGAGCCGATCTGCAGGGGAATCTGGATCGGAAGCCTAGACTTGAGGTCTTGCAGGGCCTCCGTGATCCCAGTTCTTTCAAGAGTATTCCTTGCATAGGTTGGCTATAACTTTTGTCAATTTTCACCCTGCTATGCTCGGCTGGAGGGGTAAGGATGTACTGAAGGTTCGTTCACGAAGTGCGGTTTTGAAAACATGGACAACCAATGGCGGTGTCCATAAAAAGGTGCATTTTTGCGGGGCGTACATGTATATCTAGATGCAATTGGCCTGCAGCTGGAGATAGCACGTCTCATTGACATGATCAAGTCAGTTGGAAAGCAAAAATCAAGGCGGGCGTTGTTGAGATTGCAGGTCTAGCAGAGAAAACTACATATTTAGAAGATATTAAACTCATTCATGCTGCTTGTGGTTGGAACTCGAGAATCATTGGACCTGGTTTTGTGAGAGGTCCATGTCCTGTCATTTGTTGTGCATCAGCGCGATAATGCGGGTGCGGGATCGAGAGCCGAAGGTGATATCGACCCCACTTTTGCATTTCGCCAGCTCCGATGTCGTTAACAATGGATTTATCCATAGCTTCCTTCGTGACCTGAAAAGGAAGGAGAATGTCTAGTGCATCCAATTTCTTTCCTCGTCCATCAATGAAATCATCTGGCGATGAAGTCATCTAACAACACGTGAGTGGCGGATGCATCGGCGAAGCAGCCCTTCCTTACAATGGGTTTCAAGAAGGATTTCTGTGCATTGATAGTGAAGAGTATTTGGATGAATACTTATGTCAAATGTTTGGCGGGATATAGAATCGCTTTGGAGATGGTCCGGGACTGCAGGAAGGCTTGCTTACGTCAAGTCAAGGCTCGCTTAGTCTCGAGCAAGACGTCTATTCCAAACATACCATTGCTGAATTGTGCTTTAATCGATCCCAACAGGACTCTCTCACACAATTGGACAGAATTCACTGTCATCAACTTCGGCTCCATGGTCATGCATGTTGCAATGTACTGTCTGACTCCCCATAATCCAACTTTGCGGAATGAAATTGCCCAGTGGACGGGACCAGTTTCCGCTATCAAGATATTACGTATTATTAAATAAACGCCAGTACATCTATAGACTACGAACATATATAAAGTGTGGTGAGATAATCTTGAAGCTTATGTCACGGCAATTGTGCCATCGATTTTCCACACCCGAACATCCCCGTCCGAAAATTTAATTTTGCGTCCGTCTATCAAGCATCGAACAGTTTCCACGGAAGCACTTCCTGACTGCCAGACACCTCAAGCCAGCTATATCCTACTCAACTTGTCGCGTTATGTCCTCCACAATCACCCCCATTTTTACCCAGGATGGTGTTCCCCGTGAGTCAAAAATGAAGACACGACCTTCAAATGCTCAATGCTGAATAGTTCGACAGCAATTGGACCATATGTAAGATCAGTGTAAGCTATAATGTTTCGACCACACTTTAAATCAGCACACAGTCCCAAGCAGTCAAAGCCCAAGGTCTAGTCTGGGTCTCTGGTCAAATGGCAGCCAACAACAAGGGGGAGTTGATTGTGGGATCCGTTGCTGAGAAGGCACACCAGATCTGCAAGAACACGAAAACTGTGTTAGAAGCTGCAGGATCTTGTTTGGACAAAGTTGTGAAAGTCACGGTATGGTAGTAAACAAATGACTACACTTGGTTACGACTGATGACAAGATATAGATCTTCTTCACAGACCTAAACGATTTTGTGGAGTTCAACACAGTCTATGCTGAGTACTTCCCGCACAAACCTGCAAGAAGCAGTCTGGAGGCGAAGAGACTTCCAGCTGGGGTGACGGTGGAGATGGAACTGGTGGCTTTAGAATAATCCAATCATGCAGCGTCGGCGTTGGGGTGGTGAAAAAGTCCCGAGAACTGGTAGCAAAATGACGCGAACAGAGACAAATCATTATTTGGTATGAAGTAATCATGAGCATATACAACAACGCCGAGATAATGTATGTTTGTCCAGATCTCCTATCAAAGTCCAGCATGCTCCTTTCTAAATGTCGAAAATATGTACTCAGTATCGCGGTCCGCTCGTGTTCGTTGGAGAGGTGTTGGGATGGTACTCGTCCGGACTGTACAGCTCGACCGGCTTCTGCTCCGACATAAGCTCAGCCGGATCGCGATTCACCCCAAGTTCAGATGGAGAAGAGTACCCATGCAGCTCCTCTCCCTTTGGAGGAACATTTGGCTTGACTTCCGTCACTGGCGAGTTCCCTGCTTCCGTGTCCGTGTAGCTCGATCCTGCTCCGACTTTCTTCATAGTGTCATCTCCTGCAGGGTCGTTGGCTGACTTCAAGCTGTTCTGACGGCGACGGCGGAAGAGGAAGAATATTAGACCGGCGATAGTGGCTGCTCCTGCTACGGCTCCGATGCTAGCTCCAACTTTGACACCAGTGGATGTTCCGCTTGACTTGTCTGTTGAGGTCCCGTTCTGAGCGACTGCGTTAAGTTGAAACTTGATTTCGGTTTGTTCGTTGGTCGGGTTGAGCGCGAAAACCATTCCTTGGCCGCACTCGCCTGCTTGCTTAGAGTAGAACCCTAGGCATGCCGTTAGCGCAACCTATATCTGTCGGGAAATACTGGTACTTACATTGTGAAGTATTCTGCCCAACGTTGAATGAGAAATCTGATGGGTTCAAAGTGTTGACTATTGGCTGATATCCAGAGTCTATCCCATCGTCCAGCTTGACACAAGGATGATCGAAGGTGGATTCGGTGACGGTGTGATTACCAGACGTGAACTGGAAGACAACCGCATCTCCCTCCTTCGCAGTCACGGAATTAGGTGTGAAGGCTGAGTTCTTGCCTGCTAGAACCTGTCTATCATTAAAGACTGGAATTCATTCGCTTGGGTACAAGGACTCACAGTATATGTCGCGGCTGCTGTATTTGTTGGCCCGCTACCTGATGAGGCTGTGGGAATACTGCCTCCTGAAGTGATCTTGCTCTCGATTTCAGCAACTCCAAACGCATAACCATCGATTGGGTAGGCGTAAGCCTGGGCATTCGTGACTGTAGCGGTGAAGTAACTTGTTGCTGTGACGCTTGAAGACCCATACGCCGTTACGAGAATAGGTGTCGCCATGTCAATGTTGCTATAACACGTTCCACCAAAGGCTGGGCGATCTTTGAAAACTGTACTTTCTGGCTGCGCGAAAGAATATTCGCTGTGACGATCAGAAATCATCGCTTCGAATAAGTGTTGAATTTTGAACATACCTTGGACAGCAAGCGATATAATTCGAGGTGTATGGGCCCACAGCGGAATAATGTTGAGGACAGATCAGTGGAGCGAAAGCGGGTTGAGTGACACTTCCAGCAGACAGAAGCAGGCTCGTTATAAACTGACTTGGATAGCAATCCGTGAAGGTCGTCCCTGGTACTGGTACTGGCGCGTTCATCCATATCTGAAAAGCTCGATTTGCCAGCATCGTGGCCCTATTTTCCGTGCAGGCTGTGACCTTTGGCATGAAGGTTGTCGTCAAACTTGGAGTTATCAATGCCATACTGGCCGCCGAGGTTGCTGTCACTAGAGACATGGCTTTGGTTTGGGAACTCTTGACGAATGTTGATTATCTCGAGAATCCCCTTGGAACAACGGAACAGGTCAAAGTGCCCAGAGCATGCGGGAAACGGACCCCTCTATATTCTTGCAGATCTTAAGTCGTGCCCACTTTAGGACCTGTCTGGTCGTTTTTCAAGTGGTCTAGAGACAAGAGGGGGGCTGTTCCGTAGCGAATTCCAGGGGTACAAGTACCTTGCATGTCTTGCAGGAGAAAAGAGCGGCGCAGCAACGATAACGCCAGGAGTGGACACTTCAGGCAGATTCCCACGGCGCTCTGATACGTGGACAAAAGAATTCAGCTGCATGTACCTCCGTAAAAGGCGACTTGTGCCATCATGCACGAGAATCTAGTTCAGCCGTACCGTGAGATAAGAGTTGTGTGACCCATTGAATGGATCGCATGCCAGTTGCCGACATCCAAGTCAAATTTGACTGTGATAGAATGAAGGCAGGCTGATGTGGTAAGATTTCTGGGATGACTATCTTCAAGGAAATCATAATCGCCTGGGACTAATTCTTTAAGAGTGCGAAATCCTCAGCCGATTTGAAAAGGATCTGGTTCAGGTCCCAAAGAAGAGCTCAGATCTCTGGGAAAATATCGATATCAATTCGCTTACAGCTTGCCGCCGACTTGGCCACGAAGAAGTCCCTGCGAACCCTGTATCATCCATGGAAAAGCGCCGGACCCCATGCTTCTTCGAGGCGTTGACACCCTAAGGTTCGCCGGGTCGGGGCGCATAGTGTCCACTATCCTGGCCCAAAACTGGGATCCTCTCTGGCGCTTCCGGTACCCACCCAACACACCACCAACTTTTCGAGTGTCTGTTTTACAGCTTGAGTTGAGAAGTTTCACACCACAGCACTTCAGGTCTCCCATTTTCAGCTGAGCTGACTTAATCTTGATTGGACCCCACTTTGGCCTCTCGGAATCCCGTTGGTCTCCGCATCAAGAAATGTGGAAGAGGCGCTGGAGCTGTTCCGTGAAGGTTCCTTTGTTCTTTCAACGGCTTTCCACAGTGGGATGAGAAGGAGGCTGGAAATACTGCACTATAATTGAGTTTCCAGCCCTGCACCAGTCACTCGCCAATGCCTTCTTCGCGTTAGCTCTGGCGGCCACGATGCAGGACAAGCAGCCACTGCCTCTCCACAATTAGTTTGGCTCTTCGGCAAATGCTGGATACGAGATAGTACAGACTCCTGGCAGGCGACAGATGTTGTGTACCAACTGAACCCATACAAGCTTCTGGACCGAGGAGCACCATTTTGCATCTCAAGTCGCGCAGAATGTAAGAAATTGTCTCGGATTTATCGTCTGACGGCTTGATACCGGTACATCAGCCCTAGACGTTGACAAGATTCCATTGGCAGCAAAGTACCGACAGCACATTCATGCTTGCTATGAACCTGGAGGAGAGTCTCTTATTTGGTAGCCAAGTCTCCCATAGGAGACTCACCAGGGTTCTGGTCACTCCGCGCATATAGGACCAATTGGGTACGCACTGCAGGACATAACGCTTTTCAAGAATTCAAAAGTCACCGATGCTGACGTCGCTTTGATCGACTTAGAAAAGATCGAGTTGAATTCTGGCTTCCCTTTCCTTGCTAGAGAAATTGATCAACGTTGTGATAAGTCGAGAGAATCGGTTATGTTTCTGGAAAATTCTTCGAGAGCCCACAGCCAATGAAATGAGTATGGTTCTCACTCTGGCTTAGTTCTCCTTGAGAAGCATGCAGATTATATAG
The DNA here is from genome assembly GCA_020747065.1 of Cadophora sp. MPI-SDFR-AT-0126. NCBI lineage: Eukaryota > Fungi > Ascomycota > Leotiomycetes > Helotiales > Ploettnerulaceae > Cadophora > Cadophora sp. MPI-SDFR-AT-0126. The sequence continues at coordinate 468,119 of JAGMVK010000025.1, read as the reverse complement.
CCCTGCTGCTCAAAAGGGCTGCACCCGGTTCGGTTCGAGGCTGGGGCTGTGTGCGTCCCATGGGGTATTTTTGGATGTGAACATCGAAGCCGTATTTTATTAAAATGTGTGCTGTTGGAATTCTAAGATCAGTAAGAGATGAAGTCTCAAAATAGCTTCGAGATTTTGTGCATTGGGATTTCAAACGTTGGGGAAGTTAAACTTTCAGAAACGTGATATTGAAGACACATGTGATTTAGCCGCCTAATGTGAGAAGCGAAGATCTCATCCCACTCTCCGGCGCCTTTCAACAACAATCGGTGAGTTAACAACCTCCAAGTCAAATCGCATACGACATGGATAAAAGCACCACCTCCCCAATCAGGAAGAAGAAGAAGAAGACCTTGAATGCGTGAGATGGATCATCACCCACCAAAAGTTTCTGACTGATGGTGATCGGCACAGTTGCCAACGATGCAGGACCCGCAAGATCAAATGCAGCGGCCATTATCCGTGTCAGCATTGCTTATCGCAAAGACGAGAATGCGTTTTTGAGGAAAAGCAGAAGAAGATCGTTGTGACAGCCGAGTCGGTGGCCCGGATTACTCATATGAGGGGTACTGAGACATTGTACAGGTATCTCCAGGAGCTTGAAAGCCATGTTTCTCGTATGACGGGCCGATCTGCACAGCAAAATTCTCCACAATTGGGTGTAGCAACATCTTCTGGCTTCTCAGCCAGCAGAGTTGAAGGACAGGGACCAAGTTGGTCGAGGGCAGAATCAGCCTCCCCGAGTAGACACATCCGGCACGTTTCGCGAATAGAGCCTACAAACTATGGCAGTTCGTCCCAGCATAATGGTGTAAGCGATCAGAACAATGATGGAGATGCTTCATTTGTCGATCTAGTTCGTGTTGCGTACCCAAGATAGTCTCTCACAGCTGACCCATTGGAGGGCAACCACCGCGATGTATTGACTAGTGACCAGAGCTCTCCTGACGCGATAGGAGACGAATATCGTGCGTATCCCTCGATTTTGAATTGTCATGTCGAAACTTGACTTATCTACTGAGAAGGACGACTCGGCCACAGCTCCTCCTGGTCTTTCAGTCGTCGGATCAGGAGTTTCATCAGCGACGTAGTCGCAGGACCGGGACTGCACGATACCATTCCCATACCGGATGGAATATACGGGACTCCTTTCAAGCAGTCTATCCTCAATCTCTCTGGAATTGATCTCCCCCCGCTAGACTATGCGGAGTATTTGACCAATACTCTCCATTTCACGTTTGGTCCGATGTACTATTTATTTGATAGAGAGGTTTTTCTCGCTAGCCTCCACCAGTTCTACGAAGATCAGCATTCGCAATCAAATCTTTGGCAGATCAAGATGCTTCTAGTGTTTGCATTCGGAACCTCGATACTGGCTCGTGAGGCTGGCAGATCAGGCCCAGCTGGTGCAATTTATCTCGGTCGGGCCGTTGAAGCTTTGCCAGACCCTCATCGGTTACGCCAAGACCCAATCGTGTCCATCGAAGTACTCTGTATGTTGGCATTGTTCATGCAAGCAATGGACATGAGACGTGCTGCTTACGACTACGTGTGTAAAAGAGCTTCTTTGGGAGAGTTGCAAATTGACAAGTTTTCCAGGTTGGTCAGGCTCTCCGTATCTGCTTGACTCAGGGCCTCAACCGAAGATTCGACGCTCAGCGCATCACCAGGGAGGAATTTGAGCACCGCACAAAGCTATGGTGGACTGTCTATGTGATAGAAAGGAAGCTCTCAAGTCTCGTTGGAGTCCCACCTGCTTTGCATGATGAGGACATTGCCCTGTCTATGCCGAGCATTGATCCTTCTCAAAAATCCGGTCTCACCATGGCCTTTCACATTGAAATCTCTTCGCAGCTTGGTAAGATATTAAATGGTACGTGGAAATCGGCGTGAGGCATTCATTGTATGCGAAGTGACACTTCGCATAGTGGTTTACGGTCTTGGGCACCAACGTCAACTCGGCGCAAAGTTCATCTCTGCAGTTCAATCTATTTTAAGGCGCCTTGCTGAGACTTCGATAATGTTGAACACCAGCATGAGAATCGAGCTACAGAGATCACCAAATACCATTTCCAGGGTTGCAGCGAGCCTGCACTTACTTCATCATCAGGTTTAAGGCGCGCCATCCCAGACTTCCGCGATTAACTAACCATCTCAGTGCACCATTCTCACCATCCGCCCCGTACTCTTCTTCCTCTTAGAGACAAAGCTCGCCAGTAGAAATGTGCCACTCAAGCTCTCAGATGCGGTAATCGGGCTACTTAGGGTATGTGTCGAGTCAGCGCTTCAAGTCCTGAAGACTGTAGAGGGCCTGCGAGTACATAATTTAGTCGGTCAGTTCCTCAAGGAATTTCATAATAACCTCAAAGTTGACCCGGCATAGATATGTTTCTCCCATTTGACCTCGAATCGATGTTCGCCAGCGCGTTTGTACTGATTCTCGTCGACATCATTACTCCAGCGGCGAACGAGCAGTGGGATTTGCGCAAGACCTTCAACCTCATGGACGAGATGATCATGCGAGGTATCATCATCGCTGGCCCATACAAGAAGGACCTACAAGAATTCGATGACTTACGACAGAAGGTCAAGCTACCACAAGAAATCGCAGCCAGTGCCATTCCAGAACCTGTGTCTGTGGAGGGAGGATTGTCAATGGCCAGCCCCATTCCACCCTTGGAAGAAGACGTGATCTGGTCTTGGATGAACACGGGCGAGAATGAGTTGGGTGTCTTGCATCCAGATACAATGCAATCTGCCATCGATGGATTAAATTTCGATTTCTTGGACGACCAATCTAGACTAGTCCACGCGGGCAGTGAGTGGATGTGGAATGATGCTGCACCCAGAAGCTCGAATACGCCTGACCCCAATTGAGACTCTCATCTTGGTCCGGTTACATTCCACAAACAATGTTACTCGAGTGCTCAAAATTTCGTTATTCTTGCCCATAGCTTCAACTCAAGCTGTTGAGAATGCTGGAAAAAAGTTTGAGCTGGCGCCAAGAAGTCAACATCCGTCCCATGGGGCTTGTATCACCACACCTCGCCAAACTCAAGCCCAGCTGAATCCTAAACCCAATTTATGCAGCCACATTTGCACATGTTCCAAGAAGCTAAAGCAATTCGTCGACATTATTTCAGCTCCGATATGGAACAGCATTCCACGGCACCTCCCAGCCCTATGGCTTATTGAGTGGAGTTTGTGTATATAGTCTTAGGCATTACCCGCCCTCCAAGTCGAAGCTCCTACTTAAGATACCATCGACATCACGTACAAGAATTTTGTAACAGTAACACATGATGCATGTTTTGCAGATCTCTCTTCCTCTTTTGTCTCTCACTAATCAAGTTCTGGGCTGGGGAGATGTTGGGCATCGAACTGTTGGCTATCTAGCCAAGAAATACCTCACCGAACCCGCGACTCAGCTTTTCGAGAAGATCCTCGAGAATCCCAATGGTTGGGACTTCTCCGATGCAGCGACGTGGGCGGATACAGTAAAGCACAAGCGGCCATTCACTTCAACCTGGCATTTTGTTGGTAAGTCCATCTGGCTCTAATGTCGTGACATACCGTGATATTCACAGTCAAATGCAGACGCCCGAGACACGCCTCCATCCCTATGTGGTCTTCATTACCCAGCTGATTGCTCGGCACAAGGCACAAACGGCTGCATCATCACTGCAATAAACAACCAAACCTCACTGTTCCTATCGCCAGACTCATCGGAAATCATAGTCAAAGAAGCTCTAATGTTTCTCATGCATTTCATCGGCGACCTGCACCAACCATTGCATGTCGAAGATAAAGCACGTGGCGGGAACGATATCAAGCCCGTTCAATTCGGCAGTTCGCATACGCAGAATCTGCATAGTGTATGGGACACTGCTATCCCGCACAAGATGCGCAATTTGAGCGGGACCTTGAGCGATGTTGAGGAGAGAGCTGCTGCTGCTGAGTGGGCCGATGAGCTGTTTGAGATGAATGCCGAGAGAGGAATAGCTGTGGAAAGTGAGTGCAGTAATGTGGCAGTCCCTGATAAATGTGCTTTGGAGTGGGCAAATAAGAGTAATGAGTGGATTTGCAAGTATGTGTTGAAGGAATCAGAGGAGTGGTTGGAGAAACAGGGGAACGATCTCGGAAAGGAGTATTATGAAGGGGCGAAGCCGATTGTTGACGAGCTGGTTGGGTTGGCTGGTTTGAGACTGGGGACTTGGATGAATGCTATGGCTGCTGTCGTTCTGGAGAGAGAGGAAGATGGATGGGAGAAGAGGCTGTTGGATGAGGCACGAGTGGACCTTTAGCCACTTTTGGTTTTTCGAAGATGCGATTTTACGATGCCCATCAATGATACAAAGGTATGAATCAGAGTTGGAATCTAACTGATGTATCGAGAATCTTTCACTTCTGTCGAACTTTGACCGTGGCGTTTTCCCGTTGGGCAAATTTGTTGACGGAATTTCGTCTTGTCTGCCTTTCGAGCAAATCTGAGCAATGATCCCCAAATACACCTGATGACCCTTCGAAACCACGATACTACTCTTTCAAAATGTGCTTCATCAGGAAAGCTCGTCATCAGAACTGTGCGAAAATCGATTAACACGCGAATCTATCACTTGGGTTCCAGGCGAGGCGAGGTGCATTTCCAGTATTCTTTAGTGCGGAAAGTGATCCCGCGGGCCCACTATCTCTAGATATCCGACTTAGCTCAGGTTAATGCGCCCTTCGAGCCTTTGCAATGTCATGCTCACGAATCATCTAGATTTTTTATGAGGATGCAGGCTTCTCGATAGTCTTCACTCACTTTCCAGAGCCGGCGGCGTCCTGGGCTTTCCACCTATCTTCCAGCGGACTTCAACCCATCAAAGTCACGAGACCGCCAAATAAGTTCACGCAATGTCAACAAAGGGTCGATGGACTCCCGGCTGTCTGGTACAAGTGAGGACCGTATCTGTAATACCATGTCAGCAAGCCAGGATGTCAAGCAAAGCCAGTCCGAGTCCTTTCGTCCTCAAGCCAAAATACGAAGACTTCAAAGCTACTGAAGCCAGCCGCCCCCCTTTCGACTCCTCGCTACCGATCAGAACAACACAAGCACCATTTCCAAATTGGAAATACGGCCAGGCATCACTCCAAACTCCAAACTCCTCATCATTCGACTCCTCGGCCTCAAATCCGTCATCAAGCTCCCCAACACATATCTCAATCGACCCTTCGGCCCAGCCCATGATCTCAAACTACCGACTCCTCGTCTCCGCAATTCCACGCCCAATAAGTTTCATCAGCACAATATCATTAATTGGATCTAAAAATCTGGCTCCGTTCTCTTACTTTCAAATCATAGACCACGATCCTCCGACATTCGTAGTCGGATTCTCAGCTCGACCGTCTCGTCCCAAGGACACACGACGAAATCTTCAAGAGACAAAGGAATGCGTCATCAATCTTGTGACGGAGAACATCATCCATGCTGCGAATGCCACTTCTTTGGACGTCCCTTACGAAGTGTCTGAATGGGAACTATCGGGTCTGACGCCTGCTGAGAGCGAGACTGTAAAACCGGAGAGAGTACAGGAGGCTGTATTTAGTATCGAAGGAACGTTGTTGGAGATGAAGGAGTTGGATTATCATGGGGGGGCGGAGAAGGGAGAGGCTGTGGGCGCGTTAGCTATTATCGAGGGTACGAGATTCTGGCTTAGAGAGGGATCAATAGGTGAAGACGGTGACGTTGGTTTGGAGAAGTTGAGGCCGCTTGTACAGTTGGGTGGGATTAGCTATGGGAGGGTAACGCAGACGTTTGAACTTCCAAGGGGCAGGCTGGATGATGAGCTTGAAGACGCTGGCAACGGGCTAAAGAAGATCCTAGAAAGGGAGACAAGATAGATTTGCTGCCCGTATTATCGAATATCATATACTAGAATTTGATAAATAGAACGAACTCCCTTGCATCAACAATAATCTTGGAGTGATGTGAACCTTTGGGGACCGGATTTCTGCCTCACGGACTCGAAGATCCTCATTCTATTCAGTCCTGCCAAACTCTGAAAGTTCTCTTACTCACTCGCCACGACTTTGCAATCGACGTTCTACATTTATTGCGTGGCATTACTGTCAATGCTCTGTAAACAAAAATAGGCAGGCTCTTGGCTATTTGCTGAAGGGATTCCTGCCTGACTCAGCATCACGATGGCATTTCTCAGCCTCGGGCATTCTTCATTCTACCTTATCCTCTCTATCAACTCTTCTGAAGAACACTGCATTGGCTGCAATCCATCATGAATGACTTAAACAAGTTTCACCTCTTTCCTCGGTTGCCGCCAGAACTACGACGCAAGATATGGCTGTGGTCACTCCCCCGCCCCCGCCTCTTACATTGCTACATGGCTAAACCCACCCCGAGCGCTCTTCACATCAACTTCGAGGCCAGAGCATAGAGCCATAGCCCTTGAGCATTTTGGGTTCATCCCAAGACATGCACCAGACGGCAGCAGAACCTCGAGATGCAAAAAAGCCCCCCACAACTGCAGTTGGGGCTGAATTGATTTCAACCTCGACCACCTCGACAAACCCTGGAGATTACCATGCCGCTGCTTCGGTGCAACGCGACTCAGAATTAACACCCAGAACCTACACCTGAGTAGTGTCTTGGAGTTCGACTGGGACTGGGCGATACATCCTACTAGGTTCGATGCCCGCCAATGGGCAAACTATCGGTCGCTGCACACGTACAAACCATCTGTGCGGCGTATCCTGATTTTCGTTTCTTGGAAGCAAATGCAAAAGATCCCGGTCTCGGAGCACGCAGGGGCAGAGGACCGATTTCAGGCAATACGGGCAGTGATGGAGAAAGGTCTCGCCGGTCTGAAGGTGGAGGAAGTGCCAGCGGGGCGAATGGCAATATGGACAGACTGGACGGCTCCTGAAATCCAGTTTCAACGATTTCCATGCTCCTGGGAAGATACCGAAGCACCGTATGTAATGTACGACTGTGGTGGGGAGTATTATCTTCCTATGTGATCAGAAATTTCGTCTTGGTTGGTTTCGATGCGTGTTTTCTTGAAGCTTTTGCGAAACCAAGAAATAAGGATCGATAACATGTATTTCATTATCTCATGGGAACAAGCATCGTGGGTATCCACAGCAGCATTTTTCATAATTTAATAAGAATGAAGATCATTGTGGAATGTAATGAAGTTGTCTTGCTTGTCCGATTGAAAATGCCTTAGGTTGTTATTCATGGGGCAATCTGAATCCCATGAACTTCGAGAGGCATTCGATAAATCTATGTACTATTTGAACCTTCTCGATAGTGGCTCGGAAGTTGAGTTGCGAAATACTGCATCAGCTCTCCATAGATAAGTGACAGTACTACGTGAACAAGCATCATAGATTCCATGATCGACCCAAAGCTCTCAAAGTCTCACATACGGGCAAGAGGAGACATACAACATTGCCAAATTTGAAGATGAATACATTAATACTCAATACCACAGAATCTGTGATCTGGATACTCCCATCTTATCAATCATGTTGTCTAAAAACTCAGAATCTGAGATTCTCAAACTACCCCGAAGCTCACTTTCATTCTCCTCCAGATCTCCCTCCGAAACCCCACAACCCAGGCTCCCGTCCTACTAACTGCATCCCCATTCTCCTTTACTCTCCTCAACAAAAACTGCAAACACTCCTGAGTACTCCCCCAAGCCAAGCACTTGAATGCTCTCGGTCTTAGCTTCTCATCCATCTCGTCGCTTCCTTCCTTTCCGTCTCGTTGGCAGAGCTGCAGAAGTCCACAGCTAATCTCATCCGCCATTCCTTGAAGCTGCCCGTATTCTAACTTGATGGTGGGTTTGTCTTGTTCGATCAATGATTTCTGGATCGCATATGCGTTCTTGATGCTCGTCTCGTTGTGGCTCGCAAGCATGAGTGCAACTTCTGGATATGGCTTCTTCTCGTTCAGTCCTGGGTATTGTTGTTTCAAAAGATTCTCCACGATGCCATTATACGCGGCGTGCGTTTGTTCGATGGTATCATGGATCAATTCTCGTCTTTCGGTAGCGATATACGCTCCTCTCACAAGCTTGATTCCCATGACCCATCCTTCATCCTGGGCAATTTTTAGATACTTGAGAATGTTGTTTGGGGTAGACTTGAGATATGCTTGGAAAGTGTTGTACATGAAAGCCTGGCGGTCGCGGTTGAATTCACGCATGAGGAGGAGTGTCCAATCGTCGATTGTGGGTTGCAGGTCTTGCTGTTCGGCGTCAATCCAGACACGGATGTGTTTGGCCTTTGCGGCGTGACAAAGCGATAGCATCTCATTCCACATTTGTGGCGGCGGTGGTTGTTTCTTGCCAAGAGCTGAGAGGGTTGATGCTCCGGCGCCAGACAATCTGTTTCTTATTAATCTCTAGAACTTCTTTCCGATCACACATTGACTCAACGGAAAATAGCATACTTCACAGCCATAAAATCTCCTGGTCCAATCATATCCATCGTCTTCTCATACCCCTCCTTCCACCTCCTCACATCCAACTCCTCATTCCCTGCCTCTCCCTCATCAGCAGCATACTCCTTCGCATATCCTAAGATCACGCCTTGAAATCCAACCCGCTTCATCTGAGCCACTGTCTTCTTGACAGCTGCTTCACAGTCACCCGCGACGAAGTGCTCGTAAATGATTTTCCTGACGAGAAGACTGATTACGGGGTTCTTGTCAGGATTGAGGAAACGGGACGGTGAGTTCGCTATTATCTTGAGAAAGGGCATAGACAGTTTGAGTAGTCGAGGTGATGATAGAATGGAGGTTATGAGGTACGAGCGCAGGAGGAGGGGTGTGGGCATCAGAGAGAGTGGTGGAAGTGTTTTGGGTGTGATCGGATCTGCTGCTGGTGTTGGAAGCGACAATGTACTCGTTGTCGATGCGGAGTGAGATTGTGAATACACGCGACATCCCGCAGAGAGCTTCCGAGTCGACGATAGAAACGTCCTCATAAGAGGACTGATGTTAGATGCCCTCATGTTTGACGTTTAATGGAAGGTATCGGTCGGAAAGTGAAGGATGAACAGTTTTTTCATGTCCGTAGACGAAGCCCTGGAGCTTCAGAAGAAGTCCGCCCAAGTACAGATCTGCCACCATATCATCATGATGTGTTGATGTTCCATCACTGCCCCGCACCAAAGTTGTTTCTGTCAAACGGTAACTGGATCCATATGGAGGGGCACGGTGGCTGACTAGCCTATCAATGCCACATTCTCCTTATCGTGCATATGTATATCACCTAACAGCCAAGTTACATTGACTTAGATCGTGTCTTATGTCGTAAATAGGCAAGTCGACTTTATCCGGCGTGATTGTTGAGACGAATCGGATGGCGTTTAGGTGGTGCGGGATCAGATCCCGCGTCGTGATGATGAGATAGCTCCGTATTCGGATATACTGGCATGAAGGTCCTGGCTTACTTTATTTCGTTTGAGAGTCTTTGTAAAGTCCTCCAAAGTACCTCAATTACTAAGACCTCCCCAGTACTCTATAGAACGTATCATATTGCTGTTCTGGATTAGAGATCCTTTCTTGTTGACGTTGGTCAAAAGTGGGGTGAAGGAGTTTCTGCCCGAACATCGACCCAATTGCTCCTAGGGTTAGGACTTAGATTTGCTGTTATCTAAGAATAGTCTTCGACTCCACAGAGGATGGAGATTTCCCGAGGCCTGTTGCCATGGATAAACTATGTCGTCCCTAAACTTATGGGACGTCAGTTATAGGACACTCCCACTGAACGTGTCTCGCAGAATGCCGTTATATTCTAGGTGATCCAAGAAGTTGTCCAAGACTCTATTCGGTGCGAAAGCGTGAGATCCCTGAAATACCTCCAAAATAGTTGTTGAGATGCCAAAGCTAAACAAAGCCGGAAGATCGTGTGTCGGATCTCAATAATGAGGAGCCGTCAGACTCTTAAGTTCCGTTGGCGTAAGATCAAAAGACAGCATCGACTTATGCCTATTGACGTTTGTGAAAACTTTCTGTGTTGTCGGAAATCCTTCCTCGAAAATGTTTAGATCACCCACATTGTTCAGAATCATGCCCCGCCCAATCAAGATGGTAGATGTTTTTGAAAGTCTGAGCACAGCGACGACACTGGAATTTACGAATCTGCAAACTCGATCGCCAACTTGGGTGCACCCTGGGACATAGCATATCAAAGATCCTCCCATGTTAGCCTTCAGGATGGTTCTTCCGGTTTCGTCGGAAAATTCGGTGTGTTCATCTCCTGGCTCGGACGACCATAAATTCCAAATCCAGGAAAGAATAGAGGACAGTCCCCGAGAAGAATTATGCGTACCGTTGTCTATCGCAGCTGGCGAAATGGCTTTCACAAGACCGGGATGGGCCCACCACATGCCACTTTGAGGTAGGCTAAGTTCTCTTACTGTACCGCAGCTTTTCCCATGGATGCTTAAAAGATCAAGGTCGTGATCATGTCCTTCCAAAGAATCATGTAGAAACCCTGATAGACTCTCGGAAGGTTTCCACAGGACTCTCTGAATGAGACAACTCGCCTGGACAGTTGACCAGCTGTGCCCATACTTGTCTCGATCGGACGGATAGAAATGACGAACGACAATATCATCATAAACCTCAGATAGTGGCTTCAAATAGTCGGGAACGATCTCATCATTTTGACAGTCACTTGCAAGACCGATCATGGCGTATATCCTGTCTCTCAGATCTTGGCAGGAAGACTTCTCGCTGAGCTCGACCAGCTTGATCAAAGGTAGATGATGACCTTTGAGTCGATCCTCTCTCAAGTTGAATATTCTGAAAGCATCTAACATCTGTACCCCGCCATCGCTCAGGCGCCGGAGCAGTAGCGCCTCAGCAGAATCCTGAAAGTACTTGTCCCGTATCTCCAGCGGTCCTAAGCGAATGTTGATGGACTTGCCCAAGACGTATTCTTGAATGATCCATGTCCGTCTCCAATAGCTATGCGAGCAGATAGCTTCCATTTCCGAAAAAAGAGGAACATCCCTCGTGTAAGGATGTTCATCGCGTATCATCGACGTTACGCCAGCTTTTGGTTGTATTCTTCGCTTTGATTTTGCAGCTTGATTAGACATGCCAACGAGGCTCTCATACGTAGGCAAGGGCGTTGGAGTTGACACCTTGTCAGCAGCATGGATTGAAGGGCGATGATTCTTCGCCGATGAGCCTTCTGAACTGCCATTTTGATGTTCGTCATGGTCAAGCATCTGCCATGATGACAAGTCGCAGATATACTCCATCGCTCTAACATGCTTCGGGTCGTTTCCCTTGCCAAGCCAACAGATGACTTGCGCATTTCTAAAGATCTTTCCCATCATCGAAACCTGATGCCCACGTTCACTTTCATCCTTTTGGTTGATACAAAGGGCGTCCACCCATAGTCTCGAGACCGAGCCATCTTTCCTCAGATACCACAACGCCCACCAGAGGTTTTCCCCCACGTGAAATTCTTGACCGTTGAGCGCGATGGGTTTCTGATCAGTTTGGGGGCCCCATTCATAGGACAGTGCTTTGTAGTCTGGGTTGAGATTGATGTTGTGCGAGATTAGGCGGCAGCTGATCTGTGCCTCGTCTGGAGCGGATTCGAGAATCAAGAGGCGTATGCCTCCGTTGGGGTCTAGAGTCTCGTATATGGAACCCGACATTCGAATTGAATGCGTAGAACCAAATTCACTCAGGTTCGTGGAATAATACTCCTGTATGTGTAGCTGTGAGTTTGAAATTGCTGGTCTTGAGGTGTTGCACATCTCTTCAATTTCAGCCTGAGCGAACTGTTCGGCACACGCGCCACAAGGCTGCCCAATCAGAATTTGACCCAACCAACATTTCCTATGGTCACCCCGCATTCAAACCAATTATTACCTGGCATATAAACTTTAACTCATGTGGGAATTTGCGAGGCTTCTGTCACTTCGTGTGGCTGATTTAAACTTCTATTTGCACTTTTCGTACGTGATTTAATGAATCAGAAAAGTCCGAGAGCCAGTACGGATAATACCCGATTGTGAACTTTGAAACTCCACTTTCAATTCTCAGGTGCCTGTTTGAATACAAGATATCTGTAGTGTTATATATCAAGATAACAGAGAGGTTAGAACACACAAAGGAAGCTTGAAACTTGGTCGGCTAAATACAGATAGGACTCGTAGAATGAACTTACGTTTATTTGCGATCGAGCACCTCGATAACCGAGATCGTCTCGGATAAAGACTGGTGGAGAAAATCAAAAGTGCTCAAGGACAAATTAACATGCTAAAGTTGCAACGGTGTAAATATTAGAAGGAAGTGATATCCCGTTCGTCAAAAGCAAAACGAATGATGAGAACGATCAGTGCCAGAAGCCCATAATTTTGGGGAACTGTGTTGCTTACGCAATGCCCAAACAAACAAGTCGCAGCGCCGGCGAAAGGAGACATGCCTGCTGTCGTCTCAACGAGAAAAGTTGCGATAAGAAATCATAAGTAATAAGAGTTCAAGAATTAATTCCAATTCATAAGAAGCTTCTCGTATATGCAGCAGCAATAATCCACTTAGCAGCTGAAAAATAGTGCCGAGATGCCGCTTTTGACGTTCCTAAGCGCCGAATCCTTCAAAGCGGCAGCATTTTCATCCCAAAAGACCCCTTTCGTACAATGTCCGACCCAGCAGTCTGGTTCACCCGATGAACTCCTTTCTCATACACCAACAGCGTTAGTTCCATGCTTTCCAGTCGCACCAAGATGCGTTCTGCAGCTACCTTCCATTTCAAGACGTTTCAGTGTGACGAAAGGCATGGTTTGAAATCCACCGGGACGCAGGCTGTCCTCTCGCTTGTTCCATATCCCTAGTGTTTCCTTTCACGATGTTTTCTTGTGATTCTCTCTCTGTCGCAAGGTTTTAGCTTTATGACTCTCGTTGAACCGTCTCTCTTAGTGCGCAGATTACCATGTCCGATGCGGACGATTTCTTCTTTCCCAACAAAACTCTTGAAGTCGTCGACGGGAAGACAACAGCCTGGCTACCGATCAGTTCGCGATGGACGTCGATCGCAGCCTGCTCGACGCAGCTTTATGCCCAGAGAGCTGGACTCGGAGGGAAACTGATTGCGTTTGATCCTCTCTTTGGAGAGAGCATCGTACCGACTGCGATTCCGTGTCTACCGACTGAAGTTACGTCTTCGTTGCGACAGAGTGATAGAGATACTGCGACGACGACGCTGTTAGGACCGACATTTGTGTGTCCTGGTGCGTACAGTGCGGTTCAAACGCTACTGATCAGCTCGAGCACGCAGCAAGTCTTTTGTTGTCCTTCGTAAATTCTCCCTGTTACCGTATTGGCACTCTAGTTGTGTCCGCAAGAGAACGTACTCAGACTGACTTATGCTAGGGAATACGGCTTGAATGTACCAGTCACTGGGAAGGATTCTTTTCCTTCACAATGCACGTCTCTCCTCACCAAAGGCGAAACTCTGGCTTACCAATCTACGACACCATCTGGGCCATGGGGATCGCAGACTACGACCGTACAGCTGACTGCCGGCCCAACAGTAGTCTTTGGGATGCACGTAAACGGATTTAATGTGATCACGGCGGCTCCCGTCGCGGAGTCTTCTACGGGCACTGCAAGCACAACATCAAGCGTCGCGATCTCGAGCAATTCATCAGCCGCAGCGACGATAGTGGCAGTTGAAGACAGTTCGTTATCAGGGGGAGCGAAAGCTGGGATTGGAATCGGTGTTGTACTGGGGATACTTGCGGTTGCTTTGGGAGCTTGGATGCTTTGGCGACGAAGGAGAAAATCAGTCGAGGGATATCTGGTTGAGCGTGTGGTGGAGAACCCGGAAGGGCGGCAGGAGATGGATGTACCTCACCAGAGGCATGAGATGCCTGCCTTTAGGTCGAACACGGTGAAGAAGGGTAGGGAGGTTTATGAGATGGCTGGTAATTGAAGGACGAAGAGTGTGTAGATGTAATAGATGATAATGTACATATGATGAAGTGCCGTTGTAAAATGATGAAAGGATGATACCAAATTTCTCCCCATATTCTGGACCAAAAACAAGTTACAGAAAATAACCTTGGGTATCAGCATTCGTAAAGTTCTACAGGTATTAGAGTACACTTAGATCGTCTTGCGCTGATCAACTTCCTTCCTTCTTCCCGTGCCAAACAATTCCATCCGTCGTCGCAATCTTATACTCAGGACACCACTCGACCACCTTATCTATTTTATCTGCATTCCACCTATCCACCTGATGATATCCAAGTGGTGTGTCGTACCAAATCGTCTCTACTGCAAATGTCGCCGCGACCTCCTGACTTGGCAGCTTCGCTCCAATGCCCTTCATCTTCGAATAATACCACTGGTCCTCGAACTTCAAGCACGGAGCTTTCGTCACACAAGCATCCTGAACAATCTTTCCCTCGGCTTTCTCTCCCATCCAACTGTACTTTTTGATAATATCCAAAATCATCGTCCTGTTCCTCAAAGAGAGTCCACCATTGTATCCTTCTCCGTGTCCAGCATTGCCCTCGAGAGGCACATCAATCGGCGCGCCAACAAAATCGTATTCCAAGAAACTTTCCATCTTCGTCTTGGAATTCGAGCACAGGATGCTATCTGCCTGAAACAGGAGCACATGGCCGGCTGGTGCTAGTTGTTCCCAGAACCATGGCGCAGTGAGAAGCTCCGAGACGGCCGCGTGGTTCTTGAACGAGGTGTCTTTCGGCAAAGCCCGGATCTCTATTCTGCCTTCCTCGACTGCGCGCTGGAAAGGCGCTGATGCGTCTAAGAGGGGATTGGTACTCGGGTTTGTGAACAGGACGATGGGCCAGTTGGGGCCGAGTACTGAGGAGAAATGCAGCAGTAATGGGGCAAGATTACTGAGCGGTCGGTCTTCAATTATGGCTGCGACATTCGTGGCTACGGTTGGTTTGTGTGGCGTGAATATATCGCGGTTCCGTGTCGTCCACGATGAAATGGCGTCTGAGAAGAAAAGCAACACAGATGCGATAAGGACCAAGACGATCGTGACTTTGGCAAGTAGAAGCAGCGTCGACTTCTTAGCCTGGAGCGCAGCTTCGAACATCACGACCTGTTCAATTGAGGTCCCGAATGACGCCTCGACTCAGGAGAGAGAGAAAAGCTGAGATAGAAGTTGAGAAGGGAGCTTGAATGACGAAGATGGCAGAATCGAAAGATGCGCCCTGGCAGCCCGCCCGCCTTGCGTCTTATCAAGGGTTGAGCGAACTGACAGGTGGATGCGGATCCACTCGGAACACACGACTCTCTTCCGCAAATTGTTGGTGGCGCCTTGCGGCGAGGATTGGCTGATGCTCGGCGACATGGGGTCTTGCCGAGCATCCTAGTATTTTTTGCAGGAGTGGGGAGGGAAATTTGACGCCGCCTTTGGATTTCCACGTCTTGGCGAAAAGCAAAAGATGTGCTGTGTTGATGGTGCCAAGGGAGACGAAATGGATACAAAGGTATGATTTGTGTGGAGAAACTTATCGGTAAAGACGGTGTTCAGAGGGTCGAGAAGTTGACTTCTGTTCTTGTGTTGTCTCGCTCGTGGTTTTTGTTGTTGTTGTCGCTAGATTTTAGCCTCGCTCGCTTGGCACCCCCTGATTCACCGGCTTGTGTATTAGAGTAAACAAAGCACGAAAGTGGTTGAGCTGGAAAGATTGACTTGCGCGAAGAGGACAGGGAATGTAAACATAAAGCTCTTCACGAGTGGATGATCTAGAGAGTAAAAAAGTAAAAGGTCATCAAGCAAAAATGTATGGTCCCAAATTAAGAACCATCCGAAGACTTATCCCCTAGTTGAAATCATAGCCAACGAAATCTTCTGCAAGACCACTGAGTTTTCTACACGCGATCATTTGAATCGCCGACACTGGCATAACTGCACTCCATACCAAAAGACTGCTTTGAATGATCATATAAAAGACAAATTAGTCACTAGATTCATGATTTGATCTTCGGATATTGATGTCTCAGTTATCAAGCATTTTTTTACTATCGATTCAAGACCAGCTAGCCCTCCCAACATCTTCCCCCGAAGCCGAACCCTCATATAAAAAGGACGCTTTCCTTCTGCTCTTACATCCTCAGTCAATGATTGTAACTTTATCGCTCATAGCCTATGCTCGGAGAGCAGAGACCTCAATCTTGGTAAGGGAACTCGTGGATATTGAGTTATCACCTCATTAACTCAAGTGCTGATATTGGAGTCTGGTCGCGGGTCTCCAAAACGAAGCAAATAGGACTTGTTCGTACTTGAGCTTGAGCTTCATCCCGAGCTCAGACGATACAGTTTGTTGTCATTAAACTAACCACTATCATCTCATCTCATCCCCACCATTTATTTGTGACTTTCTCATGGCCCCTTCGTAAAGCCGTCTCGTACCATGTTTGTCACCTGTATCAAACTGAAATTATTGACAGATACAAAATAATGGATACCCCTCCGCGAATGTCGTGTCGTGCCATCTACACAACGAGAATGGGACGTTTTGATCTGGCCAAGGGCATCTGATGGGGGAAAGGAAGGAAAGGAGGGAGAATCGGGAAGAGGATTTTATACCCACTGAGAAGGTGGAATACGCGTGACAGTCAAGCAGTGAATCGTGGGAGGAAGAAAGTCTTGAAATTCTAGCGCTTGCTCTTCCTAATATCACAAGAGAGAGGGGAAAAAAGCAAGAACACCTCGCTATGCAATGATACAATCCAATCCAATCCAACTCCCATTCTCCGCTCTCCAAGACTAGAACAGGCTGCAGCCGTAAGCTAAAGTCCACAACTTCCCCCCTTCTTCCATCCGAGAGCCAAGGACAAATTCAAATCCCCTGGACTTTCCGATAACTCGGCGGTTTGATCGCCCGTCTGATCAATTTCCCTGCATAGGGCGGGATGAGGGATATGGCTGAGATAGCAGCGACGCGCCAGATGAATCCGCTACACCATATTAGCGAATTAACAATAGAGCACGCAGGTTTAAAGGGGGCAACATACAGCGTAACAATGAATCCCAGGTCAAAGTATCCTCCTAAGAACGGAATACTTCCCAGATACAGCAGCAGCGTTCCCACAAGACTGACAATCATAATTGGATGCCAGGTTGTGACCTCAAACGCTACCATCGTCAACTCATTGAGAATCAGCACAGTGAACGACACGGACACCATGCGCGGCCCGTCGACTTCAGTGAGGATCTGCGAGAGACCCTGGATCATACCGCCTTGGTAGATGGAGACCGCGACCCAGACGAAGAATGTACGGTATGAGAGTGATGAGCCAGTGGTGAGTTCTTTGTAGAGTTCCGGGTACAGGTTCGCAAGATTCTCATCGACGTCTTTGTCTAGGACGAGAGAGAACACGGGAGCCATTGTGTATACAGTGGCGTATCCCACGAGCAACCAATCTTTGTACAGGCCTTCGGGCTCGAATTTGATGGCAATGCTGTACATGGTCTGTGCTACAGAGATGATGAGACCACGGTGGATGACGAATTGTGCGAGTTTGGCGGAGCGCTTGTACGAGTTGCGGCCGTGCCAGACGAGGAGTTTGGTCAGGTGGCAGAACTGGGTGATAGAGAAGTCCGCTGCGAGAGAGGCCTGACGACCTTCTTTTCCGACGATGCCGACGCCCACATCGGCAGCTTGGATCATAGAGACGTCGTTGCCGCCGTCGCCGATGCAGCAGATGCGCTTCTTGGTAAAATCGCGGATAAGGTGGGCGATGTCTGCTTTTTGCGTGGGGGAGCAACGGCAGGCGATTACGGCGGGAAGGAGAACAGCGAGGCTGATAAACTCGGCGCGGAAATGGGTGAGGAGGAGGGAGAGGGATTCGCCGTCGATCAGAAGCGCGGAGTCTTTCTTGCCGCGGAGGAAGTCGAGGTGGTCTTGAGCGTTGTCTTTGCGTTTGAGCTTGGCGATAGTGTGGATGTATTGGCCTCTGGCGACAAGCTTGGCTGAGACTGCTACACAGCGAGCTGTTTCGACTTTATCGCCTGTCAACATCCAGATCTTGATGCCTGCATTGCGGAGTAGTTCTAATGAGGGCTTAACATCCTTTTGTAGCTTGTCCTCTACACCGGTGACACCAAGAAGCTCGAGATCTCGTTCAAGGTAGTGGGATACTACACGAGCCATGCCTGCATCACGACCATTGATTGCAACGGAAGCTTCTTTGAAGTTGGCTGCAAACTCCCGATACTGTTGAACAGATAGACGCTTTCGACCAACGACAAGCGTTCGGAGACCTTCTCGGGCCATATTACCAGTTTCCTCGTCAAGCCAGTCGTTTGCTGCAACAATGGAAGTCATGACTGTATCAGCACCCTTCTGGTAGAACCAGATCTCGCCTGCATCAGGACTGGTAACGCCTGCCTTCTCGAATCCATCCATAAATTGAACGATGATACCCATTCTCTTTCCGTCAGATGTGAACGGAAAGACCTCGAGGATTCGGACTCGAACAACAGGCCTACCTGTATCGACCGACTGTAGAAGCATGCCCTTTCGATCACGATGTATCAATCGAAGCCCAACCGATTCCGTCCATTTGACGATGGCGATCTCATCGGGCGAAGAAGCTTGGTAAGAAGTGAATGTGTGGCCATTCTCTTCCTCGACCGTTGGTGTAACATTGTGGCAAATGGCCAAAGCCAAGACAACATCACGTACGCGAGCTCCGATTTCTCGACGAGTCCGGGTGGCTGTGGCGGTGGTAGAAGCCATAAATGTTGATGAAGGAGTAATGAGCATCGATGGTTGATTCGGATCTGTAGAAGCAGGGACTGAAAAGCCTTGCTTGATGTAGGCGGTGACTTCATCCATTGCCTCATTTGCATACGAGACAGTTCCAACATGAATCTTCTTCATCTCCATCTCGTTCTGGGTCAAGGTTCCAGTCTTATCACTTAGAAGATATTCGATTCGACCCAATTCCTCAGGAATGGTGCTCGTTCTGACAACCGCTCCTGCGATGCCAGGATCTCGTTGAATGAACCACGAGTAAACACTCTTTCCCATATCCAGATTGACTCGCAGACTGATTGGGACGATCGTAGAAAACAGTACCAAGAATCTCATGATCTTGACATACCATGGAGCACGACCCTCAACATGCTCGAATCCTTCTAGAGCTACCAAAACAACGGACAATGTAAGCGTGAGAGCGCAAAGGATTTTGGTCAGGGAGTTGATCTCGTACTCAAGCAGACCGGTCTTTGAACGGGAAGCAGAAGTGGAGAGTGCGGACCTCGTTTGAGGTCCAGTATAAACAATCACCGCCAAGGTCGTTGCATTCGAAGCAAGAACGGTGTTACACCAAGCGGTATTGTCAATGGTCAAAGGAGCCGAATTTGAAGTTGGCTCATCCGCAGTCACCTCGTTGTTAAGCGGAGATCGCCTGGGAAGATATGGATCATAACCATTACGACCTTTGGGCAATAGCTCCACCGTCCCAATGAACTCATTGACTTTCTTGTCTGGCTTACCCGCAACGACTCTGAGCCGTACGAATTCAGCTGGCTCAAGGGCTTGAGTGAGAGGTGAGCCCAATCGAAGCTTCCAATCCGTTTCACCATCAAGTTGGTCGGTTCGGATGAAGGTTTCTCCCACACCTCCAGCATCTGCAGAGGGCGTATTACCCAGTTCCGTAGTTGATTCCCGGGCATCAGCTATGGTGGCAGTGGTTTCCTCAATCGGTGGATCTGATATTGGTTCCACCAAAAGCGAGTCAGGTACTGGTGGCAGATCGGTCTCCTCTTCCACAGCTGCTGCTGACTCGTTTGTGAAACTTTTCAGTATTACCACATCGGCTGGCACACGTTGATCCTTCCCCAATTTCAACACATCACCAACTTTCAAGTCTCGAGACTTTCGAATAACTTCTCGAACCTCCGAAGATGGCAATTGCCGCCTTCCTCCACTTTCCGCACTCTCTTCCTCTTCTTGAATATCAGATAACCTGTTCGGCTCGACCAGCGATGTCTTCTTAAACTTCCCCTTTCCTTTTGATTTCTTCTTCGCATGATATCTGTCCGTATTTCCCACCCCCAACTCATCAAAACACAGCACCGTATATCCCTCTGAATTGGCCTCCGTATCTCTTCTCCTCCGTCCAATATCATCCCAAGCCTCCTTCCCCAATGTAATCGCTAAAACAAAGACCAACGGCACGATGTAGGTCGAGAGGTATCCTATCCGCAAAGGGGGAATCGCTTGCGAGAGCGCCACGAGTAAAAAGTACATGTTGAAGAAGAAAGAGAATTCGTTATACAAAGTTCGAGGCAGAAAACTGATAGGGGTATATTTCGCATTCGAGACGGCATTTGGAGGGAATCGCGCGGTTTGAGATGTGCCGACAGAGATTGTTCGGGATGATGCCGGGTCGTGTTCTTCTTCCTGCTCTTCTTCATTTTCCGGTGCTGGTTGGGATCCTGAATTCGAGAGGAAACTGGGGAGTCGTATATGTGATCCTAGCTTGTTGAAGGCCTCGAGGCTGGGTCTTCGTCGATGGCCCCCTCCTGGGAGTAATGGCGCGTCATCTTCAGCACTGTTGAAGCTGCCCGCAGATAATCGATTTGCCCCGTCCAAATGATCTGGTCCATCGTTCAACAGTCCATGGGCATCCTCATCTCTGTCCCGCCCCAGATCTCCATATCCTCTGTTGCGTTTGCCAAATCCCCGCAACCCACTCATACGCAAGTTCCGTAATGGTATATGGCCTGTCCTCCGCTCTTCTTTGGGTCTGCGATCTCTGCGCGACGAGGAGGGTCCTGAGGGACTGGATGTCGTGATAGGGTCAAGCTCCTGGATGTCGAGGTCGAGGTCAGAATCCGAGTCATCCGCTGGCAATTCGGGGGCATTTGATTGATGGTATACGCTCGACGACATGCCTCATTGATGCGGTGGATGTGAATGATGTGCGAGGGGGGAGGAGCGTCGTCGTGCAGGAATCAAGACCAGATTAATATGTACAGGTTGTCATCTGGTGTCTGTCACTGTAGCCTTGCCTTGTCGGTCTCAGCCACTGACACGCGGAAGGCGATATCTGGCTGAAAGATTGATTTGGTCTGCCGTAGAAATGCTGCGGCTCCCTTTTGAAGCCGAGGCGAGAATGGCAGCGAACAGGGGAAGAAGGATCTAGCTGACCATGTAATTTTTTGGCTGAATATCTGATTCCGTACTGTAGTCTCGAGTCCAAAATGTTGCTTCTTGTATTGAATAATGAAATAAGCTTGGAAGATTGTCACTTATTCATCTTGGCTTGCTTTTGTTTACAATCAATCGGGCAATTTGGCGGAGTCACTTGTCCGTATCATTCAGTCCTGGCTGCCGTAGCGCCTCATGGCTCGAAAGCTGGCCTCAACCTGTGCCTTGTCGCGAAAGTCTGGTACATTACTTGTACTTGTATTCCGACCCAACACCTCACTTCACTTACTCTGACCCGTCAGACACAACCAGACCATGAATCCTTCTTCACTGTAGCAGATGGATTCAATTCTCTCTCCTATCAATACCTAATTTGACTTGTTCTTTAGCGGATATCCTTGTATAAGTATGCCTGGCTCTGCGCCCCTTTGTTTGCTGGTGGTGATGACGATGCGGCGGAAGGACAGCGGACATTGGGACAGCTGCTGACATTCGGATTCAGTATTCACTTCTTTTCGCAAAACACATACCATCGCCATGCAGACCGAGTCGGCACATGCATCCTGGCATCCTGCCTTTATGCCGAATTCAACACTAGAGACAATTGCGACAGAATCCCCTAAGGTGCAGTCGAGTACGATACAAACATCCGAGCCCCCTTTTGAACACCAACCAAATCCAGCGCCCGCTGTATCGAACCCAGTCGAGTCCGAAGCTGCAGAAGAGGCACATGCTGCTGGGGAGCAAGTATCCGAGGATAATAATGATCATCCAGAGCTAGGAGACCTCCATGATGCGCTGGCAACGTCTTTGGCAAGCCCGGGTGGAGTCGAGCTGGACGACAGTCCATGGCACAACGGCGCTGAGCAACAGGATACGGAAGATCTTGACAAAGCTGATTTCCCCTCGGAAGGACCCCACCACGAAAATAAACATCTTAGTACGATGTCTTTTGCTCGAACTGTATCGGAGGAAGTCAACTGGGGGGAGGACGACGAGGTGGATCCACAATGGAATATCCAACAAACTGATACGGATCCATTCAAGTTCATGGCCAAGTCAGACCGGACGAACTCGTTCCCCCAAGTTCCACCAGTGCATTCGACAGAATTCAGCCATGACCAGCCACTTCCCCACAGCCAGGCTGAGGCTATTCTCAATGGAGTTGAGCAAGAGGCATCAGGAGCTCTATTTGGGGCCGAGGAAAATGAGCCCGAGGCTGATTTCTTTGCTCAACAGTCGAGTCAGGCAGAAAACCCCCAGGACTTTTCACATGGCGCGGATGATGATGAGTTGAGGTTACCAGATTATGGACAGACATATGGCGGCGACTTCCGACCTGAGCACGACGAAGAATTGGAAGCCCGTTTCGAAGAAGGTCTTCCCCTTGTTCAACCATATGAGAATTCTGCGCGTCAGCTTGAGCCATCACATTCGACCGATCCTTTTGCGACCGACGATGCAAACGGGGAGGACTTTTTTGCCCAAGTTAGCAAAGGAGATAGTGGCGAGGAAGCGGCACCAGAACCACACTTGGAAAGAAAATCTACAACGCAAGTTCTAAATTCGTTGCATTATCGGCCACATGAGCAGCGTCACGAGAATATAGCAGAAGAAAATGATATGGAGAGCTCGCAGAGTTCCCTGGAAAGATCTACTGGCGGAGGAATCGTTGCATCGTCCAGTACAGTATTGTCCGCTGTCTTTGGTAATCCAGAATCTTCTGTCCACGAACAAACCGATCTGGATGCGACTGAGGAAGAGCTGGCCGCAAAATGGAAAGCAGCTTTGGCTGGGGATGAATTTTTAGCAGATGATGACGATGAGCTTCTCCCGGATGATGATGAACCCACGGAAAGTGCAGCTTTGGACCCCGCAACGCTCTTTGGCAGTGATGATGAAGGGTTTCTTGAGGACAATGACCAAAATGCCGAGGATCTGTCTGGCCAACAGACGAGTCCCCCAATCCCTACGCCTGTTACTGGACCAAACGGTCATGTGATTGGCTTCGATAGTCTTGGAGGAGGGCAGGCAAAACGGCCAACTAGCAGTAGCAGTAAGTATCTACCAGCGGGTGCGGTTGCAACGCCTCCGGTGGCTCCAAAGAATGCATATGCGCCCACTGCACCTTTGTTGACCGACCTCTCGAAATCTGCCTTCACACCCGCGGCAGCTTCTCCCTACATATCGCCATCAACTGCAAGCTTTCAGCCGCCTGCTCCTAGACCGGAAATGCCAAAAGCTCAGAGTTTTGCGGACAAGGCTAAAGGTGGTTACGCCTCTCCCTATGACCTCCCAATGGATGTTGTTAAGCCACGAAAGAGAGTGAGCATGCAATCTATGAACAGAACACAGGCTCCAGCCGATCTTGCACCTCCAAGGAGCAGTAGTATGCAGGCTCCTCGTGCCGCTTCAGCAGGGATATCTCCGCCTACAAGTAGTCACTCTCAGCCAAATCAAATACAAGCAGGAGCTCAAGCGCAGCCGCCAAAGACCGTGCGAAAGTCACAGTCACAAAGTGGATTCTTCGAGGACTTGCCAATGTCCAGGCCAAAACCCGCTGCCAGACATTCCAGTGGTCTTGCATCACCTATGCAGAGTCCTTACGGTCAACCAGGTGTTGCGCCACATCCTACAGGTCCACCGCGGAGTCCTTATGGCTCGCCTCCTGTTCAACAACAGTCGATGCCACACCAGCCAGTACAACCACAGCAACCAGCTCAAGTCCAGAACCTGGTCGCGCCTGAACGTGTGAGCCCATATGCGTCCTTACCAAGCGGAAATATTCCCGTGCCGGCAGTGGCATCAAGATATTCGCCTGCGCCTCCACCTCTACAGCATAGTCACACTGCTCCTCCTCCAGTGGCTCAATCTCGATATTCGCCTGCACCTCCTAGTCACAAACCAGCCCCAGCTTCATATGCCGCAACTCCTCTAAATGCTCAACCACCTCAATCTGCACCAATTCTCCCTCATCAACCCCGGACATCAAGCCCGTTGGCCCATTTCGAAAGAAATCAAGAGCTTCGACCGCATGGTTCTTTCTCCGAGTCTGGCAATTACGATCGCCGAACCAGCTCTTCTGGTTATGAGTCTAGTTTAAGGAATCAACATCTACCGCCCACGAAAGAAGTCGAAGAAGAAGGACAAATGTCGCCAACATCAACTCGCAATTACGGCGAACTGCAAAATCAATATAACCAACCGCCGCAACCGTCACTAGCCCACCAGGTATCACAGACACCTCCTCCCCCACAGAGCTTTGCGTCTAGAATAGTCAGTTCACCACCAAAGCGACCTACATCAAATTACGTGCCTCAGCAGCCTTCCCAGGCCCCATCTCAGCCGTTCATCCCACCTCAAAGATCACAAACCCAGTCTCCTGGGAGTGCTTTTGCTGGCCCCCGCCTTGAAATGAGCAGTTCAGTTCCATACCAGCGTCCAGCATCTGTGGAAGTGCCCACGTCACCCAGGGCAAATACCAGCTACCAATCGATGCCAGTTACATCGTCGCAAGGACGTGCCAGAGGATTCTCTCAAGGACTTAACTACGTCGCACCAGTTGACGGCCGAGAAAACGATCCATTGCAGAGGTGGAGAGGTGCGCCTGTCTTTGCGTGGGGTGTAGGCGGCTCTATCATGACCTCATTCCCACAAGACGTACCCCGATACGGCATGAATGCCCAGGCTATGATCATTCGAAGTCCTGGCACTGTCAAAATTCGGAGCATCAAGGATCTCGACCCTCTTCAAGAGCGCCTCGCCAATTTCCCTGGTCCACTGAAAGGCAAGTCCAAAAAGAAGGAGGTCTCGACGTGGCTCGCATCCGGCATTGAGATGCTTGAACAGAACGCATCTTACCTTCGAACGGTCTCGAATTTATCTCATGAAGACAAACGTCTTGAAGAGCGGATATTGTTGTGGAAAATCCTCCGAGTATTCATTGAACACGATGGGGTATTGGAAGGAACTCCTGTGGTAGACAAGGCCGTTCGCGCGGTCCTTTCACCTTGTCTTGATGAAGAAGACTCTTCTGCACCATTATATGCGACTGGTGCAGATCTATCGGGAATCTCACACTCATCGAACTCGACTACAAGAGCCGATCCAGTGGATCCTGCAGCTGTAGACCAGTTGAGAAAGCACTTACTCCGTGGCGAGCGCGAGAAGGCTGTGTGGGACGCAGTCGATAAAAGACTCTGGGCCCATGCTATGCTTATCTCGAATACAGTTTCGAAGGATTTGTACAAGCAAGTTGCGCAAGAGTTCATCCAGAAAGAGGTCAAAATCATCGGCGACAATGTCGAACCTCTTGCAGCTCTTTATGAGATCTTCGCAGGGAACTTTGAAGAAAGTATTGATGAACTTGTGCCTCCGTCTGCTAGAGCTGGTTTCCAAATGGTCAGTGCAACGAACGGTACTGGGCCATCGAAGGATGCTCTTGATGGTCTCGATAGATGGCGGGAAACACTTGGACTTGTCCTCAGCAACCGCAGCACCGATGACAGCAAAGCCTTGAACTCCCTTGGCAAGCTTCTTTCTGGCTATGGCAGAGCTGAAGCAGCTCACATCTGCGTCCTATTCGCGAGAAGTCTGTCGATCTTTGGAGGACTTGATGATCCTCAAGCGAGCATTGTGCTTGTTGGCTCTGACCAATTGAGGCAGCCATACGATTTCGACAGAGAGCTAGAGCCAATTCTACTGAGCGAAGTCTTTGAGTACGGAATGTCTCTTTCAAGTACCTCGACCATTGCTATTTCCAGCCCACATCTTGCGGTATACAAATTGCAGCATGCAAAGGTCTTGGCAGAGTATGGCTTCAGAGACAAAGCCCTACAATACTGTGAGGCGATTGGAGCTTCCATCACTTCCCAGACAAGAAGATCGCCATATCATCATGGTCTCTTAGTTTCTGAACTTGAGGACTTGACGAAACGATTGAAACAGTCACCCAAGGATGAAAATTCATCATGGATCTCAAAGCCGAGCATCGACAAAGCAAAAGGATCCGTCTGGGCAACTTTCAACAAGTTCGTTGCAGGTGACGAGGCTGACGCAGCTTCTGCCGCTTCATCAAGTGGAGGCGCAGCTGATATCGGACCATTTTCGAGGATCGCGGGCGGCACCCCTACGATCAGCCGATCGCCGTCTAATGCAGACATGTATGGTTCGTACCCTGGAGGACTTGGTATTAATGGAACCCAACCTGTCCCAATCACAAAAGCAAGCTCAAGATATGCTCCTGGGGCATCTTCTTATGGCAACCAAGATGCTCACACCGGTACATCGTATGGATCACAGTCTAGGACCTCGCTTGACGAGAGATCTTCTAGCGAATTCAAACGTTACGAGCCGCAAAGGCAAATGTCCGATTATCGACCCAACAGTCAACCTGCGCAAGCCAACAGCTACACACCTCAAACCGGATCCAGCTTCACTCCTCAGTCAGGATATACTCCTTTCGGCAATTCCTCGCCATATGAATCAGCTTCTGCGTACACACCACAGACCCCAGTCACTGAACAGCCCCCGACGAACCTCTACGCTTCGCCACAAGCTGTCAACTCATTCGATGGACATCGACCTTCATACACGCCCTCTGAGCCTTCTTATCAGCAGCCTACGTCAAGCTTTGATTCTCCACCTCCGAACAGTCACAATGAATCTAGGTCAAGTAGCTACGAACCACCTGCTACCAACAGTTATCAGGAACCTTCGCACGAGCAACCTCAATCTAGCGGGTATCAGCCATATTCTGGTGGTTACGAACCTCCAACTAGTGGATATATACCATACGAACCAGAGGATGAGCCGGAATTCCCAGACGAACCTCGTCCCAAAAAGAAGTCTTTCATGGACGACGATGACGATGACATCCCTGGCCTTAAAGCTGCACCTGCTCCCGCGCCTCGTGAGAAGACCAAGGCGGAGAAAGACAAAGAAGCGGATGAAGCGTTCCGGAAAGCTGCTGAAGCAGATGGTAAGCGTCACTATATCAGTTCCATTCCCGCACATATGCTAACACCGTCTCCGCAGCTCAAAAAGCCAAAGAAGCAGCTCCAGCAAAGAAGGGCTGGGGTCTGGGCGGTTGGTTTGGTGGCGCCAAGAAAGAATCTCAAGACATGGGCTCCAATCCCAACAAGCCCATCCGGGCCAAACTGGGCGAAGCTTCCTCCTTCTACTACGATCCCGATCTAAAGCGCTGGGTCAACAAGAAAGCTGGCGCCGAGGACACTCAAGCCAAGAGCGCAACACCGCCTCCTCCAAAAGCTGCTGGCCCTCCCAGAACAGCGAGCGCACCCATGAATATGGGCCCACCTTCAAGTAATGGTGCACCTAGCGGTCCACCAACGAGTACACCGCGTCCGATACCCACACCGATGAATATGGCTCCCGGAATGGCACCACAAATGCTCGCCCAGCGTGCCGTGAGCGATTCCACACATCAACACCACCTTGTTTCCTCGTCTCCGCAAAGCGACGACGGAAGCGTGAATCTCAACCTACCGCCGCTTATGAACAGGAGTCAGTCGAATAGCAGTCTGAGGAGTAGTGGGCCGCCTAGTAGACCAGGAACGGGTATGAGCAACGCGAGCAGCATTGATGATCTGTTGGGCCCACCGTTGCCGAGGAGTAGGAAGGATGGTGCCGGGGGTGCGGCGGCGAAGAAAGCCGCGAAGAAGAAGGGCCGTGGGTACGTTGATGTTATGGGGGATAAGGGTGCGTAGAGGATATCTATCTGTGCTGGGGCAAAAGTGGATTTCGGAGCGCTTTAGATGGTAGAAAGGGAGGATTTGTATCATAGATTTCCATGCGATTCTAGTCTGGACTGGACGTGAATGAGCGTGTATGGATGGACTGCTAGGTTGGCAGGCAGATGGTTGGTTCATTGGTGGGAAGTACATTGTTGTAATTTAAGTGTGTATCATGATAATCTTTTCTGCCTTCCGCTTTACTTGGTCTCAGGCTTTCTTCAAGATCGTGATGAGAGGTGTATGAAGAGGAGATCCTGGCGTTACAGCCTGCTATTGAATTCTATTGTTTCACAGATCTTCGACCCACTAACCAGTCGGTTCTTACCCGCTAAGAATTCGCCGGCACATTGTCACGGCTTTCTGTCCTCCAAGTGCGAAGAAATTAATGACTACGTCAGTGCGTCGCCTTACTATTCACATCTTCACGCTGATCTGATTCCGAGTAATGACTCGCATGCAAGTTGATAATTCAAAATCTCAATACCACATCGGATATCCCATTCCCATTGGCATTCCCATTCCCATACCTCCAAATCCATCATATCCTCCACATTTACATATCCTCCACCAAACCCCCCATAACCCCCCAATCCACCCACCCCCATACCTTCATATCCTCCTCCATATCCTCCTCCATATCCTCTGCCAAAACTCTGATAACCCAGCCCACCCATCCCCATCCCCATCCCCATACCCATATACTCACCTCCCCTTCCAACTCCAATTCCACTCCCTAGATTCGCACCCGGTGCCTTATGCGCAGAAGCGTGGTTCATCTAGCGGTTGATGTTGTACCCGTGGATTGGGGCGTTGTGGAGACGTTGGAAGGGGCTTCCTGCCATGTTGTGACGACGGCCGCCACCAGTGAAGCGTTGTTGATGGATTTGGGGGCATTGGTATTGGCCGAATGAGAGGCTGGCGTGGATGCGGCCGTGGAGGGTTGGGTGGAGGGCGAGGTGGACGCCGAAGCGGAGATGCATTTTCCGTTTCTTTGGGTTTGGTCTGGTTTGGTTCTAGTATTGGGTTGAGTGGATGGATGGGCTTGGTGCTGGTTTGTATACTTTTGTGCGGAAGTGTTCTTGGTGTTTCGGACTGGAATGTTTGAGTTGATGTTGATGCTAGGGGCCAAAGGGTACAGTTACTGAGGGGAGGGCAGATATTTGACGAGCGTTATTTATACTCATTGTGTTATATGTGGAAATGTAGAGATGATAGGGAGGTTGCACTGATTACTTTACTTGAGAGTGAATAGGGGAAGGTAATAAAATTGGATGGTGTAAGTATTCAGTATTTACAGTGCCTAAGCGAGAAAGGTAAACAAGATTCTAGGTTCGAGGATTCTCAAGGGCAGAGAGTCATCTGTAGATGATTCGCATACGAGAAGCTCGTGGAAGATTCTTCTTGGGTGCTGTAGAGTACCCTCATTGGGGAAATGGATACCAATATGAATTGTGGTAGCGTTAGAGTTGGAGGAGAAAAAAGGACGGGGACGTGGATGGGTTGGTAAGAAAAATTTGTCTTGTACGAGTGATTGAATTATATGTTGTGTTGAGTAAGGTGACAGAAGTTGTGATGTAAGACTCAAATGAGTGGATTGGAATCTTCACTAAGCAGACTCAAATTTGGGAAAGCAAGAAAGGCTTCAATTATCTCCGAGAGGGTAGAATCGAAGTGGGGGAAAGAATACACATAACTTGAACGCTTTTTATATTGACAGTGGATGGCTGGCTAGCACGACCTTAGAATTGACCATAAGAGAAAGTAATAGTGTCTAGAAGTGGGTGCTCAATATCACACAAAGAAAGCTTAGGAATTTTGCTCAAAAAATGTGATGTCAGATTGGGTCTACCTGGGAAAAGTGTGCGGACAAGCCATGTGGTAATGGCATAGCAGTTAATCATGAAAGTTTTCGAGCTTAGATATGACTTAGCTTAGCGAATATCAGATGCGAGTAATCACTTCCAAGTGAGAAATTCAAGACCACGCGTTGAAGCAAGTTGGAAAGTCAATTTTATGGTAAAGTATATTTCGTAACTAATAGTTAAAAGGCATGGCAGCAAAGATAGATAGACTTCGGAGACCTACCGATGACAATTGGTCTGAAATAGAATGGATTGGCTCGGAAGTCATGTTGGCGGGACATGTTTACTCCCGCCGGGACTCCAGTGCCGTGAGGAGTTATGGTTTAGGAGTTAGAAACCGAGCTTGCTTGACCAAGTTGAAGGACATCTGGCCACTGATTATTCCATGGATACAGGAAGGCATTATCATGAAGGAAATCATGGTCAGACCGAATCTTGCTTCGCCGATATCCGTGCATGACAATAGCCGGCATAGGTTTCTGGGCTTGTTCCCCTTGTCTTTGGCTCTCGATAACCTTGACCAAAGAGTTGTAGCCTGGTAGACACCAGCCTTGCCGTTGCAAGCCTCTTTCCGGTCCTAATATTCCGTGAGATGGATCGTTTTTACGCCGGTAAAGAGACCAAAGAGGCCACTACACCAATAAGGGTCTTTCTTACTCAAAGCCCTCTCGCATATCCGCCAGAGGTAGTACCATTGTACAACTATGATTTCAATGCTTAAGACTTTTGCGAGAGAATCTGGATTTCGCTCAAAGACACTTGCGGTGAATGGGCAGTTGAGGAAAACCCCCTCGAGGTTAACCACGACTAAATCTACACGTGGGTCCAAGCAGAATGCACGGTAATGGCCTCTTGCATGCCCCAAGAAACGGTTTGGAGCCCGAAAGAAGACAGAGTAATTACTCAGGGAGTGCTTTCGACTTTCGCGGTTAACCCAAAGACCAACAGGGAGTTTAGGTTCATATTTACGGTCCCGATGAGCGTAGAATGGTTGCAGGTATACCACTCGTCTTGTGGGAAGCATATGCTGCCACACAATAAGTCTCAGCTCAAAGTGGAGCTGTGAAAAACATGTGAACGTCATCAATGGACTGCCAAGGTTCTGCTCAATAACTTTTTGTTCGGGGTTAGGTAACGCGAGATTGAGCAGTTGGAGATTGCAGCTAGCGACTTGCTCCTCGTGGGAAGTTGTAGCATTGTTAGTCTGGTCCTTTCACATCTTGACTGTGGTCAAATGATTACCTTGAGAAGGCAAGTTCTTTGTTTGCATTGCTCGAGTTAGTCTTCCTTTGAATCGGAATCCAAAGGAGATTCAGATTCTACAGTTTCTTAAATAGAAGTTGAAGCAATATAGAGTTAATAAGCATTGAATAGGAAGTGGTAGAATTAAGCGAGATGGCCGGAATCTAGAGGTGGCCGGAAAGGTGGGGTCGGACGGCAATCAATCAATTAATCATTCAATCAAGCCGAACGGCGTGACCGTTCTGCTGAGCCTCAGAACTATGTCACCTGTTCTAGCTATAGCTGTGATAGGAAGCTGCTCCCTCTAGCTTTCTTTTGTAATACACTTCTAGCAGATACCTTGAAAGGGAGCAGGCTCTTCGGGAGGATATCTTACATAGTACGTGGACAATCTTAATCTGTCACGTACAAACTGTATCTCGGCGCCCTGTGTTGCTCGGGCATCTCTCACACTCCACGGCGCCTCGAACTTCCCTGATCAAGGCATTGAAACGATCAATGAATACATACTACCACAGTTATGGAAAACGAACGTCAATAGTTTGAGTAAAATGGTGGTTGATACTTTAAGCCATGTTGAATGGCACGAGTGCTAGCTAGAAGGTGAAAATATGAATGAAACATATAAGCGACATGAAAGAATGTAAGAATGAACAACTTTGCCGACCGGATGATAAACTGACCACCTCCCGCCCGGATCATGACCCCCTAAGTTGAGAGACCCCCAGCTCATACTGGAGGAGCGGTGGCGACGATCTCCAAAGTACCAGTGAAACTGCGAGAGGGGTGGACTTCAAGGGGCTGAGTATCGCGAAGGCCAACGTTTACATTCGCGAAACCAGCAGCGCCGGCGTCATTGTACTGTACACTGGCAGTCGCAACCCTCGTCAATACGTTATGCACAGAAAACCTGATAATGCCAGGAATAGCCTCAATGACAGTAAAAGTCACGCCACCCAGAAGACGGTACGAAGCTCCAACCTGAAGGGGGGTTGGAAGATAAGAAGAATCTCTCCGATTTTGTCTAGAGATAATCACTCCGTCTTCGACGCTATTGCAAGTTAGGATTTCTCTCCATTGGTTATTATAGAATCAATCATGTTACACACCTTTCGGCGCGTCCTTTGACAATGTTAAGATCACTAGTGGGGACTTCACGGACCTCAATATCCATGGTGGACCTAGTGACGTTAGACAAAGTCCAGTTTCAGGCAGTGATACTTACGCAACGCCCGGAGCATAGGGTGCAGAAGGCAATGCGGTAGCCAAGGAGGCAAGGAAAACAAGTAGGAGCTGGAACTTCATTTTGGATGATTGATTCACGTTGTCTTCAGCTGTAGTCGAGTCGAGTTGCTTGTCATTCACATAAAATGGGCTTGATGAAGGCGGTTGATCTTAGTGAAGACGGTTGACCTGGGTTTAATATATATGAATTGGCGAGGCTCTTAAGCAACGAAACTTTGCCTGTCTTCTTTCAAGCCTGGCTTTATGAGTTAGAGAAAAAGGAGCCGAAAAATGGGGCGATTACTGAGCCCTCGCTGACCTAACTCTAATTCTGGTGATCACTTATTGTTTCCTGAACATAAAGTTGCCGAAGTTACCGCTCATAATTCGGCAGTGTAAACTTCCTTTACTATCTAACGTTCTATAAAGTATATTAACGTGTAATAAGGGTTATTCAGAGCTATTATTGAGACGTTTTGTTAAGATAAATGCTAATTTATTTAGCTTTATAATCAAAAAAAATAAAATTAATAGAAATACCTCTCGCAACTCGGCAAAGCGCACTTTCTTTACTATCCGACGTTACATTCTATAAAGTATATCAGTATATAATAAAGGTTATTCGGGGCTATTGTTAAGAAGTTTTCTTAAGATAAATGCTAATTTATTTAACTTCATAATCAAAAAATACAGTTACCGAAGCTGCCGTTTACAACTGAGCAGAGCCAACTTACCTCTCAGACGTACGTGGCCCGCAATAGGGGGCCCGCAATGTGGGGTGGTGGGGGGGGGGGGGGGGGGGGGGGGGGGGGGAAGGAGGGTTGGCCACACCATATTTCAGGGTATATAAGGAGGGATTGTCTCCTAGACACCAACTTTCTCGGAAGAATCATTAGACTAGAACAATTTACTCGAGTCACTTTCTTCTACGACTTCGCCAAAATGAAAGCCTTCGCTATCGCAACTGCCCTTCTGCTTAGGTAGGGCCCAAGATAACAGTAACGCCAGCACCTGTGATCTGACTGATTCTAGTTGCCCTACACTTATCCTGGCTGATGGTCACAATTACTGTGCTTGCCAAGAAAAAACCGATTCGTCAAACTTGCCAGTAGCGGCTACCACTACGTGCTGCATCAGAAACGGAGACGGTGCGGCCATGGGTAAGTCGAGGCGGGAAGTAGAAAATTTCACCGCGCGTGGCTCACAATGTGACTTAGAACATAGGGAGGCTGATTGGAACCACACCCCCCCTGGTATTCCATTCACTGGGGAATATGTAAGTCTTCGCAGGTTGCGTATTGTAAACAACACGCCTGGCTAACCGGAATAGTGCGGCAGCCAACCCGGAGCTTCTGGCCAGAAACCGAAGTTGATTGACGGCGACAAGTTCAATAGCTGTTGCAGGAGTGTACTTGGGAACAAGGCGGACAGTGCATGTTCCAAGATTTAACTTATCGCAGAGTGGGGGTAATTCTAACTACCTGTCAACGGAATGGACGGAGATACAAGTGGCTTGGAGGAAGTGAATCAGTGTTGTTCCTTAAGAACATGATTGCAGTGCTTAGCTAGTTATATCGTTTGGCTCTTTCAACAAGAACCAATGTGGCCTGAAATATTCAAATATTTGCGTTACTCTTATGTTGAGCTAGGCCGTTAAGGCAGTAAACACGTCCTTCGGCTAGTGATCTCTGCTGGGCCTTTCGCCTTTAGATGGCAGCTTTCTGTCATTGGAGGGTTTGTCTGCCGGCCACAGCATAGACTTCTATTACGGCACGCAAGACCTCGTGAATAGAGTCATCACTTGCAGCATAGACCCCAGTATAGACTATAACTCTGATCACTATAACGATATAATCACTTAGTGGCGGATTGAGTATCAGAGTAAGAGGGAGGCCAAAGTAGATTATAGGTCCAGTACGAAGGAAACAAAGAACAGACGGAGAGAAGATAAGAGGGGGGAGAGGGTCCCTCGAAGCCCCTCCGACCTAGGTATCCTCTAGCATCCATTCCTATGACAGCTGGTTCTCCTATTAACTGAACCTAACATCACACTAAGTATGTAAGTTAGATCGGTTTATGGGAGCTGCGTTCAAGACAGAGCGGGGGCTGGCTGCACTAGCGTGCATGTGCATGCCTCCCAGCATTCAGAGCTTTCACTGAAGCCTCAGCTCTTTTCTTCCTCAACAACAACAACAACAATAGTCACCCTCTACCATAAATCCAGATTCGCGTCGCAGATTCTATATGAGTTCCAAAAGGGTTAAATACCTCATATCTGGACTTTGGAGATCTGCAAAGTTGATCCGACGCCTCTGACACGTTTGGCGCCAAGTGTCGAGCCCACTCCAACTTCTCCACAACGCCCTTTCGCAAACAAAAACCAACCTCAAATTCTGTCACAGCCAAAAGCGTTGATCGAGATTCTAAACCTCAGCAGCAGTAGAAACACCGAGCTAGAACAGACACTACGCCTTGTCGCAGAAGGAGAAAGACACGAGCCATAGTTCTGACCTTCGGAGAGTCTTCCATGAAGAGAGCTCGTGGAGGCTATGTAACTGGAAGGTGGAAGCGTGAGGCGATCTCACAATAGCCGCAGAGAGCCTGCGCCAGTTCAGTGGTCTCAATCCGGCGATTGACAGCGTCCTGCGGGGTGACGTCCGTGATGTCCTGAGGGCATACTCAGACCATGATCATGGAGCTACTACCTCAACCCACAGTAAAGCACGAGATTTTGAGACAATGCGAACACCTTTGCGCCTATGGAACATAAAACAAGGAAACAAAGTAGCTAGACGATCCTGCACGATTCAGCTCTTGTTCTTGCCCTCAACGTCATCTTGACCATTCACTTCTATTATAGGATCACCCTTCTTCCCGGTTTCAATCTTGTATACTATCACGTAGCACTTCCAAAATGTCTCTAGCGAGTTTGCGTATTTGATTCCTGGCCGCCTCCGGCCACCTTTTCCTTGTCGTACACAGGTCGGTCAGGCTTTCAAGGCAGGTGAGATAGGTATTGCTCATACTACTTCTGATTTGATTGTGCTTCTACTTCAATCTCCTTGTGGCCTTGGTATTTTCATGCCGCAGATATGACATGGATTCACATTGTTTGCATATTTTAGATTCTATATTATTCAAAGGCTACGGATATAATGACTAGCATTAGAAAACCGTGAACACATTCTGTCACTGTTAGTAGCTACAGAGGCAAATTCTAGACAGTAAGGTTTTTTGGGGGGTTACCATCGCCTCCACGCTTGAAGTTTATCCCCACACTAGGTCGTCACCTTACCACCTCGCTTAGCTTTGTTTTGAAATATGTGTCCTGGTGTCAATCACGTCCGAACTGGCAAGGGGTGGATAGCGCGGCAAGCTGGGCTGGGACGAGACGAGAAGTGCGCTAAGTCACAAGACCGGGGAAGTGGTGCCGAAATTGTGGGGACGTGGCGGTGATTGGACTTCCGTTAAACGACACCGCTTGCTGGCTGCTGCCGCCTTGTTGATTTGTTAGAATTTACGACGGAGGATCTTGCTCTTCTCGTCCCCTTCTTGGAGATAGGAAAGTAATTACACCTAGGCCTCATTCTGCGGCGACGTGTGCCAAAGCGGCCCCTTTGAAGCGCAACTGGACAATCAACGCAATACTAAAAGAAGGGTTCGAGACCAAGCTAATAGCCACAAAAGACTCATGCAGGGTCCGCGCTGTTCAGAGAATTCGTCTGAAGAGACAACAGCAGTCCGAAATACCTAAGCCCGAAGAAGCTTATTCTTTAATATCTTAATTATAGTTAAATGATTACCTAAGGAAGGCAGGTTCTTTGTTTGCATTACTGGAATTGGTTTTTCTGTTGACAATGGCTTGAAGAAAAGAGCAGAAGGAAAGATCAAAAGAAAGATCGACGGAAGATTATACAGTATTTCACATACACTACCGGCCTGTTCGAGGTATTGTTCGCACGTGAAAGAATTTGAAACAATGAGTGGTTAAATTTTATTCAGCTGTCCGGAACAAACAAGAAGAGCCAAGGGAAAACCAACGACTACATTGAAAGAAACAGACAGTGGCTCTTTCTCTCTGTTAATATAAACAAGATATTATGGAATTTCGATGGCATCCTTAAGATTGACCACGGAAAATATGGTAGTACACTGGGAAAACCTAGTAAGTATAATTTGCATAAGATCTGACAGAGTAATAATTTTATCTTAGAACTATAGCTATATAGAAATAGATTATATACTTTATATTATTATAATAAGGACGGACTGCTAGACTCTTTTATAATTAAAATTTTTGTTTAGTTTTGGCGCTACTTATCTGCTAAAACTTATTTTTTTTATAATAGTAAAAAGAGATTTTTAGTACACTTCTCTTTAAATACTATAGATCTAAATCTTAAGCTACCTAATACTACTTTATAAAATTCATATTGTAATAAGGCGTATATTCAGAATCAGGGTATTACCTTAGGTAACCTTAGTTATAAGCCTTAGTAAGCTCCCTCTGCTTATAAGAGCTCTCTTCGCTTATAAGAGCTCTCTTCTACTTATAGAATTAGAAGAATTAAAGACTTTTTTTACCTTGAATTTTAGCTATAAGTAGCTTCTTATATTTTATTTTTAGGTTTAGCGACTTACTTAGTTCTGTATTATCCTAGGTCTTTATAATATCTGATTTTTCTTTATTAATATTAAGCTTTTGGCTTTACGATTACTCTATAATTATCTTATCGCTCTAGATACCTATGTCTTATTAGGTCTTTAAGTTAAGCACGAAAGTAACTGAATATTATAAAGACCTGGGATATCATAAAACTAAGTAAGTTACTAGACCTAAGAGTAAAATATAAGAAGCTACTTAAGGGCTAAAATCTGAGGTAGAAAAAGTCTTTAATTCTTCTAATTCTATTAGTAAAGGGAAGCTCTTATAAGCAAAGGGAGCTTACTAAGGCTTAAAACTAAGGTTACCTAAGGTAATACACTAATTCTGAATATACGCCTTATTATAATAGTATATATTATAAAGACCTGAAATAATATAAAACTAAGTAAGTTACTAAACTTAGGAATAAATTATAAGAAGCTACTTATAGCTGAAATTTAGAGTAAAAAAAGTCTTTAATTCTTCTAATTCTATAAGTAAAAGAAAGCTCTTATAAGTAGAGAAAGCTCTTATAAGTAAAGAGAGCTTACTAAGGCTTATAACTAAAGTTGCCTAAGGTAATACCCTGATTCTAAATATATGCCTTATTATAATATCACTTCTTAAGAGACTTTACCTATTCTTCTCTTTGAAAATAATTAACGTCCGTCCCTATGTCCCGTAACGCACCCTATCACAAGATAAACTTTTAGTTTTAAAATTATAAAAAATTTCTTAAGTTAACTTACTAACTTAAGTCTATAAGTTATTATTAATATATTACTTTCTTTAACTATTTCTTTTTAAGAAGACTACTTAGCATTAAGAAAAAGAGTAACTTACAATTAATTATACTATTAATCGTTTTAATCACGCTATAGATTGCCACTTCTACTATCCCCCTCTATTTAATCGTAACTATTAAAGTCTTCTCAAAATTCGAAGCACTTAAGGAAAGGTCTTATCACTAAATAATATTGCTTCAAATTTTGAAGATACCTAGAAGAAACTTAGATTATTTGTATTTTAACAACCCGACCGTCGCCGGCCGCGGCACTGCAAGAATTTAGAAGTTCTTTCGACTTCATACGCTACCCGTCAAGCAAACCCACATCCACACGACGGCCCAATTTTGGCCATATCAGACGCTAGTGCGGAACAGTGACTCGGAAGTTACGCAACCTTTACGAAAAACGATAACAGAGGGACTTACGAAATACGAAGGAAATATACGGAACGCGACGCATGGGCTGGTAGTTGTTATGAAGGTCCGGTTTTAAGGTGATGTGTCATGCACATACATTCGTCCAAATATTTCCCTACAGTACCAAATTCTCAATTTAGGTGAGGAAAGCTTGGACTACAACACGTATATAGCACATTACTATACTTATAAACCGGGCTTTTGTAAGATTACAATCAAAATCTCTACCAGAAATAGTGAAACTCCTGTATCGTGTGGGCTTGGTGGCTGTGCATCTGGTCCATCAACAGTAATACGCTCGCGAAAGTAGAGATGATCTCTAGAGTTTTCGCACATGGGCTGCGCCTTCTTGAATCATTTTTGAAACATCAATATGACTTCATTACATAAAGTTCGGGGCTCTTCGGCTCGCCAAATACGAGATTAAGTTCAAAGTAAAAACTGTCATAAGACAGCCCAATCTGTTCATCTTCTCGAAACCCTCAAATCTTCTGCGAGACTTTTTCACGCTTGCTTTCACTACTCGTCACCATGACAAACCACTCTTCGCTCAGGCTCTTACAAATCTTCTTCACCTTGCTTGTCCCTGTTAACGCGTCTTTCAGCAATGTAATCAGGAGGCAAAATCAGAATGAGACACATTACAACCCTGCTATACCGGGCTGGCACAGCGATCCTAGCTGTGTTTTCGTTGCTGAGCGAGACAATACTACTTTCTGCACCTCGTCTACATTCCTTCGGACTCCAGGACTCCCCGTCCACGCCAGCAAGGACCTCAAGAATTGGAAACTCGCCAGCCACGCTATATCTCGCAAAAGTCAACTGCCTGACTACGAAAATTCTATCGCCCAAAGTGACGGCATCTGGGCTGCCACTATTAGGTATCACCAAGGGAATTTCTACATCATTACCATGTATCGCAACAACATTCAGGCTCCACACAATACTCTCTTGATTTTTAAAACTTCAGACCCTTATAGCGACAGTGCCTGGAGCGACCCTATTCGACAGGTTTCTGACTCCATCGATCCTGATATTTTTTGGGATCAGGATGGAACGACATATGTCGCTTCAGCTGGGACATTTCTTCAGACTGTCGATTTGAACACCGGCAATTTTAGTGAAGCACGCTCTATCTGGAACGGGACCACTGGTACATTCCTTGAAGGGCCGCACATTTACAGAAAGGATGGATACTACTATCTCCTTGTTGCAGAGGGAGGTTCGGGCTTGAATCACTCCGTCACAATAGCTCGGTGAAAGGATATCTACGGTCCATATGAGAGCAATCCGGCAAATCCTGTGTTGGCCAACGTGGGAACCAAAGAATATTTTCAGAATATTGGGCACGCTGACTTGTTTCAAGACGCCCAAGGTCAGTGGTGGTCAGCCGCGCTGGGCTGGCGCTCAGGCCCTGAAGCCGTCACGTATCCTATGGGCCGGGAGACTGTAATGACCCCAGTCACATGGAACGATGGGGAATTTCCGGTATTCACGCCTTTGCGTGGAGTTCAAAACGCATGGACCGTTCCTGAATCGAAAGATGTCCCTGGAGACGGGCCATTCGTTAC
Source organism: Cadophora sp. MPI-SDFR-AT-0126 (assembly GCA_020747065.1). Classification (NCBI taxonomy): domain Eukaryota; kingdom Fungi; phylum Ascomycota; class Leotiomycetes; order Helotiales; family Ploettnerulaceae; genus Cadophora; species Cadophora sp. MPI-SDFR-AT-0126. The sequence continues at coordinate 428,403 of JAGMVK010000025.1, read as the reverse complement.
TGATCCTGATATTATCGGCTTCGGCAGCAACTCAACAATTCCACGCCATTTCGGTTACTGGCGCTGGCCAGATGTACAGGCTTACACCATTTCCCCACCTGGTCATCCTGGAACTCTTCGACTCACTCCATCAACTGTGAGTATTTCGGCCGGCGCGACGAACCTTACTGCCGGATTCGACGTCGGAAATTACACACTGATGATGCGCGTCCAGACAGATACGCTTTTCCATTACAGTGTAGATTTTTCATTCGCCCCCCAAGCCAAAGACGAAGAGGCCGGCGTAACAGTTTTCCTGAATCAAGTCCAGAATATGGTTCTTGGAATCGTCATGTTGCCTACCAACGCGACAGGGAACTCGACTCTAAGAACGGCTTTGGCTCCTCATTTCCGCTTTATGGTCTCTGGGCTTGGAGGTCTCGTAAAAGAGATTCCACCGCCTGTCACCATGCCAATCCCAGAGTGCTGGCTTCAGGCACCGGTTCGTCTGAGCATTTGTGCTGAGAATGATACACATTACACGTTCTATGCTTCCTCCTCATCTAGTCCATGGAACACTCTCATGGTCGGCCGCGCACCAGGTTCAATATTGAGTGGTGGTATGGGGGATTTTACTGGTATGCAATTCTACTAACTGCGGTTCATTTGTGACGTCAACTAATCTTTTCTCTTGTAGGTTCTCTTGTGGGAGTTTATGCAACGAGCAATTGTGGAAATGGAAGCATCCCTGCATACGTTTCTAGATGGAGATATCAGGGCATTGCTCAAGAAGTTGACTTCGGACAGTTCATCCCTTCGATTTTAATGTTAAGTAACTAGCGGACGTGATTGCAGGCGAGAGGTCCTCGAGTAGCACCCAAACTCAAAGTGGAAATTCTTGAAATATCAGAGCGACGTGGAACAAGAGCAGCTTCAAAAGTCTCAATGTGCTAATGGAACGAGAGTTTCGAGCTGGAAGATCGTGGGAAGCAACTTTTGGCTGCCAACTTCGGGTATTGCCTTTGCTGCTACCACTCACTGGTGAGAAGGAAGGAAGGATCGATTGAGAGAGATAAGGAGGCAAAGAAGTTAAATACTTAGATTCTAAGAATAGATTGTCTCAGAACGAAGATATCATTTCAGTTCTGAGTGTCGCTATAGTCATATCGTTTACTCAAGCGCCGTTCTGCCGTATACTTATTATTTCCCTTCTCACACGTTGATTTATATTAGCGGGGTATTTAACAGCCTTCATTAAGGTGTGGTCTACTCGTAACACGCCACTGTGCAGAACAAAAAGATCCTTCAATTGAATTACTGAGCGATATGCAAAGCTCCTCTAACAACTAGCTGTAGGCGTCACTGGAGTTTCCCCTTTTCTCATCGCTACCTGAAACCTGCCACCCATCCAAGCAACTGCTAGAATCGCAGTTACTGCACTCAGTAATCCAAGTTTCCATGTCACAGTACCTCGCCCCGACCTGCTTATACAAGCACAGCAACTTCCTACTCTCCACTTTCCTGCCCTCTTCCTACAATCTCAAACTTATTCACCAACTTTCAACCTCTCCCATCCCGCCAGCACTCTCCCCTTCCCCCCATCACTCCCCCCCTCTTTCCTTTTCTGCCTCTCCATTGCCATATAACTCCCATACACTTGTCTCGCCAGCATAATCTTCTTCTCAGTCGGCGACAGCGAAGACGTAGTAATGGATTTATACATTACTAGAAACGGATACGCAAAGAGACCAAACATGCCCGATCCAGGTCCTGTGACTAACCCCGCTGCGCCTTTCGCTACCCCCTTTCCGAAACCGGCCCAGCCGCCTTCTTTAGCGCGTTTGTAGGGTTTGGTGATTGTGCCGGACAGACCGTCCATGAATCCGTAGCCGAAATTCTGCGAAGGAATTATTAGCCCCAAGGAGTCAAGTACTATACCAAGGGGGGCAAAGAAGAATAAGAACTACCTTCCCAGCTACAACACCACCACTTTTCCAATCTTTAACCTTGCTATGATCCCTCACCTCATCACTATATAACCTAGGCATTTGATGCAGACCCTCCGTTAAAGCCAACAGGAAATCTACTAGTGTAGCTTTCGGAAGAACGCCTACCATCGTCCTAAACCCCTTTCCGAAAGTCTTAGCTGCTTCTTTACTACCTCCGCTATTCTCTTTACTTTGAAATGCTTTCGCAGGCCCAGTGAAGATCTCGCTGAAGCCGAGGGTGAAGTTGGTCATAGTGCTGAGAAGAACATGGGTTCCGGCCGATACTAGATCCCAGCGGATGTTTTCGATCGAGATTGGTTTGGGTTGGTAGCTTATGTTTGATTAGCGCGTGAAGCGTAATTAGGAAGGGAGGCTTTCGTGGGGAAGATCAGGCTTACAGCTTCAAAAGCTTTGGGTCGATTTTCTTGTGCTCTGCAAGTATGGAAGTAGCTTCATCGGATAGCTTGATGGTCTTCTTTGGACCCTTCTTGCTCTTGCTGTATTGCTATACAGCAGCTTGATCGGGAAGAATGTCGCAGCGGAGGGTATCTACTGGGAGATTTGTGTGGAAAGATTGTACCGCTGTCTGAACACCACTTTCTTTCTCATACTCTCTGAGATTTCGGCGGCTGCGCTCATTGCTGCGAGTGTTAAACGGTACTGAATTGCTTGGGTGAGATTGTCTTGGTTGAGGGATTTGTGATGGAGAGGAAGAGGTCCTGCGCCTGCTGCGGCGATCATTTGTCCCCAGAATGCTTGGCTATTCGGGATCAATTATCAGCTGAGTATTTCATTCCGAGCATTGCTGGCAAAGGCTTGGGCGTTAACGAGGCGTATGAAGGACAGAATGTAACTTACTCGCCAAAGAATGGGACAATGGCTGTTGGGCGTCTGTTGAGAAGACCGCATGCTGTGGTCCCAGCGCCACCGTGATGGACAACGCAAGATACGTGCTTGAACAGCCATTCTTAAAGAGAGCCAGTTAGTTCAAGTTCTTCAGATCCAGGAATTGTGCATGTCAATCTCACCGTCAGGGCAATCGCCTAAGAAAAGAATATCTGGGTTGGCATGCTCGCTCAGGCCAGAACCCAGCTTACTCCAACCACGGGAGATGATCGCTCTTGTCCCGCAAGCTCGAAGCGCTTCGATCAGAATATCAGTCAAATTCTCTGGGCTGTCAATAACAATGCTACCGAAAACAATATATACAGGCGGTGGACCACTTCTCAAGAAATGGTCCAACTCCGCATCAGGGGTATAATCTGGTTCTTCTCTGAAGAAGAAACCGCACACGTCTTGAGCAAGGGAGTGTGGGGAAGGACAAGGAGCCAGCGTAGGCGACCATACCATACCATACCATACCATACCATACCACCATACCATACATCACAAGGTGGACGGTGAGGGCGCTATGCCGGATGACGGAAAACGGTGCGTCGTGAATACGTGAAGGCATGGAGTCTGGAAATTTCCAGACCCGCCGCCAACACTTGCACCACTAACTTATCGCAAAGTCGCTGCGCGCTCGCCTCGGCGTTGACGAATTAAAAGACACCGCCCGCCTACGTAGTGCACCAATTTAGCGTCGCATCATGCATGGCGTACCTTGTGTTTCGCATTTCGTATTTCGTATTTCGCTGGTTCTCGTAACCCCATCCTGTTTAAGTTACCACAGGCATTTCTCCAACCCCAATTCCGAATACTACAGCACCGTACCGCCACCTCCATATTCAAGAGACGATTCTTTTCATCTCAATGGTACGTTCGTTTTCGCCATCGCTACGTACGCGACAACTCGACGCGCTTTCGGATTCAATTCACCTTTACGAGACTCAGGGTTAGCGGTATGCAGGCAAGCCGACGACATCACCAGAAATCTCGCAGTGGGTGCATGACTTGCAAGCAGAAGAAAATCAAGGTGGGTTGATGCGCTTCAGTAATGCTCCGACCCTGCTTATTTCCGCTTGCTAAGTTTGCTTTCAAGTGCGACGAGCTCAAGCCCGCGTGCCAGTATTGCACACTTCGCTCAATACCGTGCACGTATCCTTCACCAAAATCTCCATCACCGAATCCGAATCGTGTCCCGAGGACACCTGATGGACAAATTACCAACTCACTTGGAGTGTCGACGCCCTCGGTCTCGTCGCCCTTCATCTCGACTCCCTTAACCTCGGCGACTCCACTTGCGCTTTCACCATGTCACCCCGCTGTCGGTGCACAATGGAGTCTATCCGACCTCGAGCTATTACATTTCTACACGGCATCAACCAGTCTAACCTTCAGCAACGTAGCCGCTAGGCGGCATGTGTGGCAGTACATTGTCCCCCAGATCGCTTTCTCGCACGATTTCCTTCTTCATGGGCTCCTTGCTCTCGCTGCCTTACATCTCTCACGGATATCACCAGAAAGGAAAGACAGCCTGTGGGCTAGTGCGTCGACACATCACGCAATTGCTCTGCCAATGTTCAGGTCGGCCGTCGAGAGTATCAATTCTCTAAATCGCCATGCTTGCTCTGCATTCGGAGTCCTTGTCACCGTATACGAATGGGCATCAACCGAACACACGAGTAATCTCTTCTTTGCGAATGCGGAACACCCTGCCGAAGCCAGCACAATTGAGTGGGTCCAGTTACTCCGTGGCTCTGCCAGGATTGTTTCTTGTTACTACGAAGAGATAGTAAAGGGGCCACTGGAACCAGTTCTTCGTTGGGACAACACTGCTGAGCTCGAGGCCGAGGCAAATCCTGCAGAGTCTGCCAAATTCTCAGCCTTAGAACAGCTGTGGGATTCGGCGAGGGTTTCCGTCACTGCCGCTGAGGTTGATTCGTTGAAGGAGGCACTCAGATGGTTGAAGATTATATACACTATGATGGCAACACCAAGTAGCAACAACGATCCTGCCTCTGCTGCGCTGTCATGGCCAGTCCGGGTCCCTGAGCATTATCTCTCGATGGTGAATGAGCGACAGCCGGCAGCGCTGATATTGCTTTCACATTTCTGCTTGCTGTTGAATAAGGTAGAAGACTTTTGGTGGATTCATGGCATGAGCAGGAGGTTGTTACAGGAAATACATCAAACGCTTGGTGCGGAATGGGAAACATGGATTGCCTGGCCACTCCAGGACCTTGTTCTTTGCGAGTTCAAACAGCAAAGTTCCTTGAAAGCTATCCAGACATAAGCGTCGACAATAAAGATTCTACACGTGCCAATGACTCAGGACTTCTGGAAGAACCAGTGCTCTTGTACACTCACGAGTATTATGGTGTGCGTTGGGTGTCAATAAATCCACGATCCTTGAAGAAGAGGAGAATCCATTTCTTGGAAGCGAAGCAATATCTTCTTGATAATTCATTCCAGCAAGAGATCTCTCTGGTTGAATGCAGCGCCATGTAAATCTCGGAGGTCAAAAGACTAGGCAAAGAAAGAGAACAGTGGTATTGGTATTATCTGTTAGCTTTATCGCGTCAGATGTTTTTGAAAAGATGAAATATGGGCGATGTGCCGTTGGATTGCCCAGTTTAAGAAAGGAGGAAGGAAGTAGGATGACGAAGAAATCTTGCATCAGCTATACTGATAAAGTCAAAGAGGCTCCAGAATGGCAAGAGCTCGGCTGTGATTAGACTTTCCAGTGAACTCTATCGGGGAAACAGGACTATAGCTGCCAGAGAGAGAAAACAAGTCAATTCACAAGTGTTATTATTCTCCGCGCACAGCCTAATAATCGATACGCCTATTTAATTGCCTGTCTCTAAATCTTCGCCGTGACCATTATCAATAGGTGACACAAAAGGTCGTCTATACGTCTATGTACACTTTCCAATCCAATCAGCAGACAAATGCAGTCTACAACCCAGCGCTATCTATCTCTAGCTAAATCCATCACTCATCCCCAGCAGCCAAAACCACCCCACCTCACCTCACTCTATACATCTTGAGGCCCTTGGCCATCTTGCCGCCCTTTAGCAGGGCCTTCACCTCACTCGGGTGAACGACATTAAAGACGACCATTACAGCTAGCATCAACACGGCATCGAAAATATACAAGTAGTACTCATGCCTGAGCAAGTAGCCGGCATTGCCCTGGATATACTCGACGACGCGGAAGATGGAGCGTACCATGATCAGCATGCTAGCGAAGTACAGGGTGTTGAGGTGCTTGCGCCAGACGTCGTGGCGCTGCTCGGCCTTCTCTGTCGGCAGCCGGGCCATGCGGATGTTGAAGGAGAACGACACAAAGACGAAGAACCCGAAGAAGGCAATCTGCACGAAGAGCCCGCCGATGACGATTTTCTCACCCAGGTGCACGGAGTCGAGACTTCCGGAGGACATGATCCCGCCACCTGTGGGGAGATGTTAACTTGGCTCCAGGCTTTTTCTTCCTCTTTTACCTTGCCTTCCCATCTAGATCTCTAATAGAGAAAGAATGGAAGGGGGAAATTTATTTTCGGATGGGAATTGGGAATGCCAATGAGAGGTGAGAACACGTACCTGCCATCTGCAAAGTGAAGGAAAGCACATCTCCACAAACGAACAGCTTCGTGAGCCAGCGCTTCCTAATCATGGCATGCAACTCGCCATCCACGAGCTCGATGATACGCCCAAGCTCCATGTAGATGCTCGCCGCGAAGAGGGCCGGCGCAATCAGCAGCAGTAACGTCTGCATAATATACGGACCCAGCGACCAGTTTGGCGACTCCTGACTGGACAGCGTGCGTCCAACGTACCCGATCCATTCGACTAAGTAGGTAGAAGATATACATTAGCAACAGCAATACCACCAGCAAAATTATCCGTCTAAGCTCCCCATCCGACCTTTTCATTGCTCCTCCTCATCTGTTAAGCGAGGAAGAGGGAAGGCTTCGAGAGAGGGAGGGGAAAGTAAAAGAAAGAGCTCACAGAAACCCCCTATGCATAGCGGGATGAAATACCAAGTCCGCGTCCGGATCAGCTGGTACAAATGGAAGAAGGTCGTCACGGCGAAGCACACAATGAAGATGACGGCGGCTACCAGCGAGGGGTCGTACCGGTAAGCCTTCCAGTCGTAGCTGCTGCCGCTGCTGCTTCCATCGTTGGCCATGGCTTGCTGCTGAGGTACAGTCTGCAGGCAATAAATTTTACTGCGATGCAGAGAAGACAGTAGAGCAGAGCAGAGGTTCAAGGAAACAACACAACTAAGGAGGAACTCAAGACCCGGACACGGATTGGATACCCACGCTCTACTTATGAGATAGCGGTGCGGTGCTACTCTTGGCAGTTTGGCATCTCAAGCCCCAAGCGTTCGTGGATAAAGCAATCCATAGTAGAGGCGCTAGGCGTGAGGTGGGGGGGAAGGGAGCATTCCAGATTCGAGGGCAAAATTCCATGGAGGAAGGGCTTGAAGGCCGTGCTTCGTACTTCATATTCGTACTGTTCGGCTGGTGTCTTGAGGAGGGCTGATGTCCCCACTGTTTCCAAGTTCGACAAAGTGGGAGCGATTGCGGCCCCGCTTGTTCGCATCGGCTTGCGATTGGCAGGTCGTAACGAGCCTGACGCAAAAAGTCCGTGTTTTTACTGATATTTTCAGGCGTCGCGAAACCCAAGTCATTGATTTACCTTGTAATTATTTAATAACTATAAACTATATCGGCTTTAAAATCAAGAGCATAAGAGAAAGAAGCTAAATCGAGTTTGGAGATTAGTATTGATCATTATGTCTCCCGGGCCCTCTTCAGTCGATGTGCCTCGAAGCTGCAGAACATTGAGGTGAACTCTGAGTATTGGATTTTGATATTCATATTTGGCAAATTCTCCATCCTCATCAACGTAGCTCTGCCTAGTATTTCGTTGTCCCCTCCATTCCCAATCCTCACCTGTCAACACCAAAATGGAGAAGCGACCTTCTGTTACCTCCTGCAGAACACCTGTAGTTTGGAGGACACAAATAAGCCTCCCTTCCCTTTTCACCCCAATTCAATAACAAACGAGCCCCGTGCCACCCGCTGTGACCTCTTTCGTGGAATCAGCGGATGTTGAAAACACATTACAGATATTGGCTTTGTCTGGCCAAGATAATACCTCCACTTCCACCCGCCTGTTGTCACAGGCGGACCAAGTGTCCGCTGGTCAATCATCTTAGTTATGGGCCATAGATACAGCCTAAAGTTCACTCTCAGCATTCAGGCTGGTAAGTACGAACTATTGTGGGAGGTTGACATGCATACTTGCCCGCCTCATTAAGGTCTTCCATTCTGGTGGGAGAATCTCAGCTGCAGCAGACACTATACGATATCCTTTATCCCCTACCCACCAGACAGCCTCTAGCATATGTAACAATGTCCCGTAAAAGCCGAGTATGGCAATGGCGGCCGGCTCTCTCTCGGTCATTGCTTGGAATAAATGGTCGGAGACCAAGAGCGGCCATGTAAGAACCTGCACTTTATGTTGCAAGGAGTGTCGAAGATACCGCACTGCATCCAAGTATTCAGCTCTGAGCAGCTTCGATTCTACTTCAGCATGAATGCGCCATTCTAGCGCCTCCAATGCAAAGTCCGTGTTGTCCGCTGTAGGATCCGCTCTTCTCCCAGTATCCGTGAACAAGAATAACCCGATCGGGCTCGTTTCCAGCGTTGGCCAGGCGCTTTGTAGCGTATCCTTCGCCGCGCGCAGTGAGCGAAATTTGGCGAGAATAACTTCGAGGTAGTCTGTCGCTAGAGGAGGTGGGTCTGGCAAAGTTGCAAATGAGATGGCCGTTGACAATGGAATGAAGCTAGCGACAGCGTCGGCATTACCGGAACCGAGGCCTTGGAGTCCTGGTTTCAAGAGCCCCATTGCCGAGCTGTAGTGTTGTGCTCCAAGATCTTTGTAGCATTCCGCGTTGGAAGGTCGGAGATGTGCAATGTGCAGCGAGGAGATCGAAAGTAAACCGTACATTAGGAAATGGTTGGAAACTGCCTCTTGCGGCACAACGAGCTGCCATAGCTCTTCGTCCGATTTGCTGGTTGCAAGAGTAAGAGACGTATAGAGAGTGTAATGGTATACTAGCTCGAGGTCTTGTGTCGAGAAGCGTCTCTCGGATGAAGATGGGCTTGGCGACGAACTCGATTCTTTAATAGGAGCGGAGTTGAGCCATGCCTGGGTCGAGGACCTGGGAACTATGCAGCTACTCGAAGGTGGTGATCTTCCTGGAGAGAGCGATCGGAACGCAGACTGCAATATGATGTCTTTGTAGTGGCATTCACTGTTCCCTCTGACGCATCGGGAACATGATGGTTTACTCTCGTCGCACTTTACACAGAACACAATCAGTATTTCCAGCCAGTCGAATGTAGAGGAAAGTGGTTACCCGCCTTCACTCTTTTGGCCTTGCACCCAGTGCAACCATGACGCGACTTTGAATGTGTCCCACGTGATGGCATGTTGATGGTTGATTTATATGGAGATGATGATGAAAGTCTGGGGTATGATTAAGCGTGCGGAAGATATAGAGGTAGGATAGATAATTTAATGTGAAGGAAAACCGAAGTGACCTTACGGTGCGTACTTGACCCATGCAGTTGGTTCATCTGGATCCTGACTGACATACTGGAGCTGAACCGCGAGAGCAAGGGCACGGCGGACTCCCGATGCATGCGGCCTGCCCTTGCTGCCGATAGAGAACTGAATACGAATCCTGGACGCGCTAAGCGAAGCAATCCGAAATCCGAAACCCAAATTCGAAACTTCACCAGTGAGAAGCTCTGACGTCCGTCATGTGGAAATATGCCTCAAATGGCTAAGAGCCGTCACACTTCCGGCACCGGTAAGTACAACAATGATAGTACTTGGTACTTGGGGATCAGATATAATTTTCTTTTAGCAAATTCTACAATACTACACGGTTTCGGCCAATAGAAATTCTGCAATCTGCTAAATGATACCCAATTAAGTAAAGTCGCTATGTGGAGAATTTGCATTTGTTTCCTAATACGAAATATGTGGACCTAGTATCACACGCTGCTCCTTGAACTCCACCTACCACACGGAATTATTTCAAGTAAAAACTACTGGAAGTCTTCGAAGTCGGTGTAAACCAAGAAGCTTGACGCAAAATTGATGATTCCAAAGAGTTTGCCACATCTAGGTATACCAAAAATTAGTGTCACGGAAAGGGCACAAGAACGATAGTGCGGCTCTAAGACGAGGGGGAGACGCAAGCATGGAGAATAAAAAGGGAAGAAACCTACCCAATGCTGGGAAAACGTATGTTCTCGCTCAGGCGGCACCTCTCTCAAGAACCCAGAGAATCTTCAACGTCACGCCGAAGCTTCTTTTCCAGCTTCAAGAACTCTCGTCGCCAGTTCGCCCACAGCCCGTTATTGATGTAGTGGCTACAACTATCCATGCTCCCAAGCTGTCCCACGGGAAATTTTTACGCATATTTAAGAGACGGAGAGTGTGGCGAGACAGTCGAATCATAGTTCTCAAAATCGAGGACTACAACACAACCCAGGATCACTGCAGTGGTGACAGCACCGAAGAAGCTCTGGCTGTGATTGTGGGCCGGCATGGAGAAAACCAAGAGGCCGAAATAAGCTTAGCTGGTGGTTCCACTTGGAAAGCTACTTGCTTTCCGAACGAGGTCTTCGAGTTCGTACTAGAAACCGGCAATTCAGATGGGGTTTCGGCTGCGAAATGGCAACCGGCTGGGAGGATAGACCATGGCTTCAACATCACTCCAAGATCCGCTGCTGATGGCGGCCCTGCGCAGGAGCAGCGCTACAAATTGAGTGTGGTACATCCCAGACGCCGTCGGAATCCTATACTTGCATCACTCACGCGAACCCGATTGGAAATTGCCGAACACTGTGCTTCCACAGATCATAACAATGATCCCTCTGGAATGGGTCTTACGTCTACTGTCGAAGCGTCAAATGAATCTGGAAATTTATGCGCGTCCAAAGAGGTGGATGATAATTTGAAGACTCTGATACAAGTTACCGCAATATGGATTGCATTGTCCCTAGGGTGGTGCGTCAATTTCAACCTCAACTAACGTTCCTCGTGTCCTGGCCAACCACCCACGATCTCAAAGTTGGCAATCTTCTTTCTCAGCTTCAATCATGTTGAATTAGCCAGTACTTCGATCCCCTCCCGTATTCTAGAAGAACAAGAACTTGATAGTCAACCAATCAAAGCACTAAAAACATCAACTCCCCATAAAATCGCAGCTGATCAGTCATTCTCCGCCAATAGACAGTCGACGTTAGATCACAAAGCTCACGATAGCAGCTTTACGTACAAAAATATGGTGTACTAAGTAGAAGAAAGAGTATAACCTAATCTTGGACAATATCCAGCTCTACAGAATCACGGGTCTCCCTCAGAGCCACATCTTGAAATCCTTGGCATATAGCCAGATGTATCAACTCTCTGGTCAAGGAACAGGGCTGCGATATGCGGGAAATTGTTAAGTTGTAGACAATCAGAGGAAAACCGTTCAGTCCGTCGACGGGAGATCTTGCAGGATTTTATAAATGAGTTAGAGAGGGCTAGAATGAGGGCGCACACAGACACATTGATTTGATGAAATTGAGGAATATTGTACATGAAATGATGTGGGATAAAGTATATGCAGTGGCAAGGATAAATGAGGGCTTTATTTAACAGGTCTTTGGTGCTATCTCAATTATATTTCTCCAACCGCCGCTGGAACCACTAGAACCGCTGTCAATTTCACAAGAGAGTAAGCAGAGATTCCGAGTCAAGAAGTCAATTCAATTATTCTAAAGAGACGAAGTCTCTATTTACTTGATGCTATCGTCTCTTTCAGCGCCCTGTTGTATTAAGACACAAAATGTGGTACCACGGGATCTTGCGCATAAACCTTGAACATATTCACGAACTCAAAGAAGCTTGCCTTGTACGATCTCTCCTGCGTCGTGTAGTTGACGTATCTACTACCGATTAGTATAATTTTCCGTCTTTTGCTAATGACTGAAACTCACTGTATCCCGAATCTGCTCCCATACCCTGCACGCCATTCCAGATTATCAAGGATCGACCAAGCCAAACACCCAACCACATTAACGCCTTCTTCGATTGCAATTAAAACCCCCTCCAGATACTCCTTATAATAAGAACTTCGGATTGAATCCATCACGATGTCAGCTTTGTTCATTTTGGCGCTTTCGAAAGGCTCTGCGAAGCCAAATTCAGTTATTGCGATTCCGCCCTTGGGCTTCCATTTGTCGGTAATGAAATGAAGGAAGGCAGGTACCCATTCAGTAGTTTTGTGCAGCCAGGGTGCCAAAGGATCTGCTGCGGCGCCAATAACCCACCCCCCGGTCGAGGTTGGGCTATTGTAGGTTGAACCAAAGCAAAGGGGCCAATAAGGGTTGCTGGTGTTTTGAACACATGCATCTACACCCCCCTCAGGAGCTAGAAATTGATGTCAGGTTAATTTATACTTTGGAACTACAGCGAAACTTTTGAGAGGGGTCTTCGATAATAAGAGTGAGTACCGACCAAAGTAAAATTCAGCAGTGTATGCATCATGTGCAAATACATCACTGGTACCATTGATCATCTCCTTCTCCTCATCCGTAAACTCTGGAAGGAACGATCCGAAGAAACCCTTTAGAGTCTCCGGAAAGTCCCCGTTAATAAATACTGGGTTTGCGAACCAGCCTTCGAAAAAATCCCATGCGCGCTCAACTGCCTTCGCGTCTTCAGTCGAATTGGTGAGTGGAATCTTGTAGCCTCCGCTGTTTTTGAAAGAAATTGTCCCGTTGATGCCAAGGGACTTTGCCAAATGATAGGCTTTGCCGTGGGCCAACAATGCATGACGGCCACACCAGTACGGCTGCTGCCACTTCGCTATGTCTTTATTAGCGCCAAAGTAGTTGTCAGGTAAGGGATAGTTATAGCTAAATCTGGTCAGCCAGCTTGACACTACCAAGAGATTAATATCCCAGCTTACCAGAAGGCGATAGGTTCATTTAATGTATACCAGCGTAGTACTTTGTTGCCGTAATACGAGAAGATGACCTTGGCGTAGTTGACGAAGTCATCCACAACTTGGCTACTCGGCCAGCCACCATAGCTGTTTTGGAGATAGAGGGGTAGGTCCCAATGGTAGAGAGTTACGCTTGGCTCAACTCCATACTCAATGCATGTATTGATAACGTCGTCATAATGGTCAAGTGCCAACTGGTTGACCTGTCCATTGCCAAATGGGAATACACGTGACCAACTGATAGAGAAGGAATACGTGTTGACACCCAATGCGGCGATGCGAGCAATATCTCGGCCGTCGTCAGATTTTACTTCAGTCGTTGCAAAGCAGGAATCACGCACCTTGCTTGTACATGTAGTATTGATTATCCGCAATGTCGGCGGTTTCATTGGCCACTGAGTATCCCGTTACTCGGTGCAAGAGCGCATCCCAAATCGAGGGGCCTCGTCCCTCAGCCTTCACAGCTCCTTCAACCTGGTAGGCAGCACTTGCAACCCCCCACCAGAAGCCTTTCGGAAAGCTCCAACTTGAGTTTTTGGTCGCCATAGGTACTTGTTGGCCCTTTGAGGATGCGACAGGGTTCAGATGTGGAGGTGGAATCAGCTCGGCTGTCGGAATAGGTGTCGCTGCCATAGTGGTGTTCAATGTGGCGGTAGCGACTGGACCAACGTACAAGTCCCACAGGTCATCCCAAATTAGCACCGTGGGAACGGATGATGTGGCGGGATCTGTGGCGGTAGTTGTTCCATTGCGTACCGTGGAAGAGCCATTCTGGCAGGCTACTAAGCATGCCTGGGTCAAGAAAGGCAGGGCCCGAATTTTCATTTTGACTGATCAAGAATAAATATGACGCTGAAGTCTCCTGAAGAGGACCTGTTTACAAGGCATATGTGATGTCTTGACGGAGCACGCACATCCGGTTATATAGCACCCGGGCCCTAGCAGCAGTTTTCAAAGCTCAGGCTATAGACCAAGGACTACTCATGCACCATATCGCCGTATACATGCGGAATTGCGAATGAAAATAACTTGATGGACACCTGATGGCGGTCCCGGCTATACCAAGGGAAAGACCTAGGCACCTTGCCCGCCATCTCTCTCTCCATGAGCAGAAGATATGTGTGGGGAAGAGGTGCGGGGGGGAAAAGGCCCTTTTATGGGGAAGTACGTACTGTATTGTAGACCATCACTGACGCTGGGATCACAAAGATCAAGTTAGGTAAGTTTACTATTTAATTAGAGCAAGATGTAAGGTCACAACAGGAGGCTTGTTTTGGGCAGCTGCAGGGCGAGGGAGAAGAAGGACCGACTTATACATGTTTATCCCTCCGGCCTGACTCGACAAGGTGATGAGATTTTTCGCGCGAATCTTATCTTATATTCCAAGTAAGCCAGAATCTCTGCTATACCTACTATCTCCAGCATACTATATTTGAACGAGCATAGCTTGCATCGAGGTATACTTACTTTTACTGGCATAAAGACTTGAAGCGGGGGTTATAATTCGAGTGGATGAAATAGGCACTCGTACCAAGTAGAACTCTGATTCAAAAAAGGACATCACGTCCGGTCATCGTATACCTAGCCTGATATGGACGTGGCAGGGTCCGAACATGCCTCTTGAAAATGAGCGTTCGGCTCGGGTTCGGATTCGGATTTCGGGATGGGAACCTCGCAAGTTTGTCAAGAGCTTGGCATGCCCTGCTGCTAAGAGATCCCTTGAATTATGTCGTGCATTTCGTCACCACTAAGCCCTCAACACACATCCTCTAAGATACGAAGTAAATCTTGCGCAGTCTCCATAGTCTCTCCGTAGTCTCTCCGCAGCCTCTCCACAACCATGCTTTGTCTGGGGCAGCTCTCTGGCTTGCTTGGTACATTTCCCCTCCTCGGGCCTTACGGACTCAGTACCCAGGTAAAGAACCTTGTATGGCCCGTTCTAGCATAGCAGCTGGCTAGTCTCCCAAGTGTATGCATGTTAGGTCGCGCATTAAGATTTCCACTAACGCAGATTACCACATCATAGGTCATCGGTGGTCCTCTGTGAGGTTGCCTGCCTGTGTAGTGAACTTTGGTAAAGTTCTAATATGTAGTATAGTTAAGGTGCTGTTCCTCCTTGGTAGAACTCCTGTCTCTACCCAATCCCAATTCCTTCAACGACGTATCAGCTCCTAGCATAATGAGGATCGACTTTAGGGCCTTTGCTTGGTCACCCGTACTGGTGCTTGGAGTTGTTACAGCCGCGGCGAAATTCGGTCCTGAGGCTTTGATTATCCGTACGTAGCCACTCCATGAATATATCGGCTTCGACGATAGTGAGCACTCTACTGACCTACCATTAACAGGATCATCCGTTGATGGACAATGGGCTGCAGCCATCAAATTGGCTGACGCTCTCCTGTCAAAGCTGAGTGTGGAAGAGAAAACGACCCTCGTTACTGGTAATGCCACTGCCGGGGGGTGCACCGGCAACATTGGTGCTGTTACTTCAATTGGCTTTGCTGGACTTTGTCTAGCAGATGGTCCTCTCGGTATACGTGCAGTCGACTTAGCCAGTGCATTTCCGGCTGGCTTGACCATGGCTGCGAGTTGGGATAAAGAACTCATCTATACTCGTGGCCGCGCGATTGGGGCAGAATTTCGAGGCAAAGGTGCTACAGTCTATCTTGGGTAAGTGACCTGCCTTCCATAGTCGTGAAACTGTCTCCAAGGAGTTAATGTTCTGATTTCCTGGCTTGTAGGCCAATCGCTGGCTCCCTAGGAAGGCACCCATTGGGCGGGCGTAACTGGGAAGGATTTTCGCCTGACCCTTACTTGACAGGCGTCGCTACCGCTGCCGCCATCCAAGGCACACAAGATGCTGGGGTTCAGGCTTGTGTGAAGCACTTCATTGGCAACGAGCAAGAGACTCAAAGATCTAATAGTTTCTTACCAGATGGCACGGAAGTTCCGGCAGTATCATCAAACATCGACGACCGCACTATGCATGAACTCTACCTCTGGCCGTTCGCGGATGCAGTCAAGAGCGGTGTCGCAAGCGTCATGTGCAGCTACAATAGGGTCAATGGAACGTATGCTTGCGAGAACTCGAAGCTTTTGAATGGCCTTCTGAAGCTGGAATTAGGATTCAATGGCTACGTAGTTTCCGACTGGTTTGCTACTCACTCAGGAGTGGCCTCTATAAATGGCGGATTGGACATGACAATGCCTGGCCCAGTAGATACAGCATCGGCGGCGACCAGCAACTCGTACTTCGGTCAAAATATCACGTGGGCTTTAAACAACAATGCAGTGTCTGTTAGCCGCCTAGATGACATGGCACGCCGTGTTCTTGCGCCCTACTTCCTTCTTGGCCAGGATAAGGACTTCCCCACCCCGGACCTTTCCAACCTGTACGTTCTTCTTCGGACATACGGGTACTCGCCAGAGGCACTCGGTTTCCCTCCAGCGCCTCCGGCACGAGATGTTAGAGGAAACCACGGCAAGCTGATCCGCAAGCTTGGTTCCGCTGGGGTCGTTTTGCTCAAGAACACAAACGCCACGTTGCCCCTGGTAGATGCCATGAACATTGGAGTCTTCGGTAACGATGCCGCCGACGCGACAGATGGTCTGTACTTTGAGGGGACAAGGCCTGGAGCTCCTAAATATGGTTTCGACATTGGCACATTGTCCGTTGGGGGGGGCTCAGGAACGGGTCGTAGCACCTATATCATCTCGCCTCTCCAAGCGATCCGAGAGCGGACCGTTGCCCAGGGCGGCCGTCTCCAATACTACCTCAACAACGACTTCATCGCTGCCGGTGACCTTAGTTCCCTCTACCCTATTCCCGATGTCTGTCTAGTCTTCCTGAAAACATTTGCTTCGGAAGGCTCAGATCGCACCTCTTTCGAGAATGATCACAACTCGACGACCGTTGTCAATAACATCGCTGCCCTCTGTCCCAGCACAATTGTGGTCACACACTCCGCCGGTGTTAACACCATGCCCTGGGCCACAAACCCTAATGTCACCGCTGTTCTCGCCGCGCACTTCCCTGGCCAAGAAAGTGGCCACTCGATCGCGGATGTCTTGTACGGAGACGTTAATCCCTCAGGCCACCTCCCTTATACCATACCTGTGAAGGAGAGCGACTACGACATTCCAATCGTCAACATCACTGGCCCCGCGGCCGCAGACGGCGGCAATTGGCAATCCAACTTCACTGAGGGCCTGTTTATCGACTACCGCCACTTCGACGCCAAGAACATAACTCCCCTCTACGAATTCGGCTTTGGCCTCAGTTACACCACTTTTGCTCTCAATGAGTCTCTCTCTACCTCTACCCTTCATCCTATCACCGGCGCCCGACCAGCGCCCGCCAGGTCCCCCGCGCTTGGCGGCAACCCAGACCTTTACACGGACCATGCCTCCGTCCGTAGTACCGTCACCAACACCGGCAAGGTGGCGGGAGCTACCGTCCTCCAGCTCTATCTGTCATTGAAGGGGACAAGTGTCCCCGCGGATACGCCGGTCCGCGTGCTGCGCGGTTTTGAGAAGGTGTATCTAAAAGCGGGTGAGTCTGCGACTGTGGAGTTTAAGCTCAACAGGCGTGATCTGAGTTTTTGGAACACGACGGCCCAAGACTGGCAGGTTCCTCTGGGGGAGGCGACGATAGCGTTGGGGTTTAGTTCGAGAGATTTGAGAGCGAGTGGGAAGGTGAAGTTGCTGTAAATGAGATGGTAAGTATTTAAGGAGGAGCTATAAACATAGATACACATCAGGTGTAAATATTGTTCGCTGAGGTCGTCTTTTAGCTATAGCGAACTTGATCGTTGCTCGAACTGCGTCCATATCGGTGGCCATGTCGAGCTCGGGCCAGATGGTACTTTTCCTCCTAGGTAAAAGGAGAGGTTGCTTCTTTTCATATATGTCTGTGCTAGCATTTGTGTTCAGTATGCGTCCCATCTCATGTATCGGAAGAGAAAATGCTTGACGATTACCCTCGCATGGCCACAGGCGCATTGGTCCGATTCAACTGCTCCAGTCCGGTGGAGGCATCCAGTGAGTCGTGCCATTCCCGCGCGGAGTCGCGCGAAGATGTTCGCTTCTCTCCGCTTGAAGGTGTCATATAAGGTGTAGGTGTGCTTGCCTTTCGCTATTGTGTTGTTTATGATTGTGGATTTAGCTTGCCGGCATTGCCATTGAGGTGTTCGGCCCGAAGCTCTCCTGAGACGGGAGCCATACCATGGAGATAGTATTGCCTCACTTTCTCAACGTGTGAGCCACCTCGTAGATCTCTTCAATGCTGATTTGTCCTGATTGATGTCTTGGTTGACTCGTTGCCAGGAGGGCTCCTAGATTGCTTGTAATGATAGTGATATGCCTTCCTACCAGATGTTGTGGTAGCCGCTTCAGTGCCATGGCCATCGCTGTGAGTTCCGCCGTGTATGAGTTCTCTTCCGTTCTTGCTCCCAGGGTGACCGAGTATGCAATTGGTTCTCTGCCTATTACAATGCCGAGAGTATCGTGGATGGCTCCTCCCATCCCAACTATCCCTTTCCTTGAGGACGAGCTTGTCGCAATCTGTTAAGTAATTCACAGTTTCGGGCCCGTCATATAGGTAGTGACATTCTAGTCTTAAGTCGGGTTAGATGGTGCAAGGATCTATTGTTTAAAAAATAAACCTGTATTAAGTCAAGCTTAACCTCGGTATTTATACAATGACTACTATATCAATCAATCGTCTCTCCTTCAACAATCCGTTCCCTGTCGGGTTAGTTACGTGTAAAAAGATTTACGAAGAGGTGCACCAATAAGAGCCTGGTTTGGCGGCTTTGGAGAGGCGTGTAAATTTGGCCTTGTAGTGAGCTTATATGTTCTTGCATAGCTTTTGGTCTCTGTGAGGTCCGTGGGAGGGTTTTAGAATGTAATTAGCCAAATGATGAAGAGTCAATTTAAAGCGAAAGAGCAGTTCTTATTGTTTAGGAAATGAGACTACGGCCTTGATAAAATCTGACTGCAGCCTTACTGTTTACCTACTCTGCCTTTATTGGCTATCTAAACCAAATGCTACGTGGTAGCTAGCACGTGGTGATGTTTTAACGTTTACCTTACCTAGGTTCTAAGCAATCACACGGTCGCCTGACCCTAGCCCAAAAACATTATTATCTTCAAATTTATCTTCTATCTTCAATTTTAGGGGCCAGCAAGCTCGGTCTCGACGGCGACCTTACTTGCTTGGCTCTTGAATCTTATAATTCTTTGGATCTATGGAGCTTGGAGCCTTATATATGAGGCCTGGATTATAAGACTCTGGTGGTAATATAGGATGACGCACAAGCCATGTGATTCTTGGCTCATGGTAATCTTTTGGATTGGTGAGGACCCCTTATACGATCCCAAACAAGCTTTTGGGCATTCCAAACAATTATAAAGGACAATATTACCATCTTAAGATCGCCAGTGCACTAGTCCTAGAAGCGCAAATCGGTATATCACGTGATACCCACAGAGATCAAGGGCGACCTTATTGAGCGATTGCCTTTGGAGATCGTTGTCAATATCTCTAAGTACTTAGACCCTCCGGACCACATAGTCATGCGTAGGGTCACACGATCCTGGAACCGGATTTGGCCTGTTCTACCAATATTTACTAGACTCATCAAAAATAATTTTTTCGAGTCAACTGCGAAACCCAGAGTGCTTGTCAAGCTTGCAAAACTGACTCCTTTTACGGACTTAGCTACGATTTGGCTCGGCAGCCATGTAACTTACAGCATGGTCGATACCACTCTACGGCAATTTTCTGGCACGGAGGTCAGGGTGGTCGTTCTTGGAGCTCTCTTTGGAAGACACATCACCGTACTCTGTCCATGAAAACGGCATGGTCCGCCGTAAAGAAGAACTCTTGTCGAAAAAAAAAACATACTCCAGTCTCTCTTCACTCCGCAGCCTCGCTTTCGGAGCCTCGCGGCTTCGCTTCACTACGACACGCCGACTTCCCAATTCCTTTCCACCACATCTCAACTTCTACTATTTCACAACTATACAGCCTCACACTCCCGATTAATCACGGGCAGTATAGTATCTCAACCAGCCTTCACTGTCACCTCAGCTTTCAAGGGAACTATTTTGGGAACCTTGCTCGTCCGCGTAATACACAGGCCTTTTAACGATAGGTCCATTAGTATGCTAGATGAAATTCCATAGCCGTTATTTTGCTCTTTGACAAGACGGATTCAAAACCAGCTCTGGTAGGGACCCTTAGAAGGAGCAGAAATGAAGTCCCGGGCAAAGTTCGGTCAGGAAACTGTAGCCGGGACACACAGAAGGCCAAAATGGATTCTACATCATGGTGCTCAGGATGCTCAGGCTTGCTCAGGCTTTGCTCCGACTCTGCTCCGGCATGCTTACCCTCAGCTCAGGTTAAAGCGGCAGTTGCTCACGTCCGTAGACTAAAACGGAACCAGTGAAAGGGAAAATTAGTAATGAGTCTATGGGGATTTCGATGGCATCCTCGAGATCGATGGAGGAAAATATGGTAGTACACTACCCAGTAGGCACAAATTGGATAAGATCTGAGAGGGTGATGATTTTGTCTTGGAACTGTGGCTACATAACAACGGACCATGTGTTCTATATTACTGCGACAAGGACGGACCGCCAGACTCTTCTGTGACCAGGATTTTTGTCCAGTTCCGGCGCTGCTCATCCGTCAAAACTTGTTTCTCCCTATAGCAGTGAAAAGAGATTTCCGGCACACTTCTCTTCGAACACTCCGGATCCAAATCTCGAGCTGCCCGATACCACTTCATGAAATTCACATGTGCTGTTCTCGTCGACATCGAGCCTGGGATGCGAACACAAGAATCCTGGTCCATAGAGGAGATCAAATGCAACTCTTTCAAATTCCGGAAAAAGTTGAGCACGCCATATTCGAAACGTGCGTATTTGCCCATGTCGTTCACATAGCCAGGAGGATGTCGATATGGGATGCCACGCGGCACCCAGATTACGTTGTACACTTCTAAGACCTGAATGTCGTCTAGACAGCCGCGAAATTCGGCGACGACTTTCTGAAGGTCGGTATAGTTGCGATACTCATGCATTTCGCTGGCATCGATGCATATTTGGTCGACTTTAGGATTGAAACAGATAGGACGGTGACGTGGGACAGGAAATAGGGGGATGGAGTTCTTCCCGCGAACGCTACTGTAATTTTCGTAATATGGTAGATGATGCTCATAGACTAAGCGCCAATATTTCAGAATGGATTTCCTGCTCAGTCGGCACACGTGCAGGGCGATTGGAAGTGGTGGATCTCCCACACAGGAGCCATAAGGCCATTGTCGTAGGACCCGAAGAGGAATGGAGAATTGGATAAGACGCCTTTCTGGAAATGTATGCTCCCAGATGATAATCTGTAGCTCTATAGGTAGATCTAAGAAGCATTTGCATGCTTGTAATTGTCTTGTCGAATTGTGTGAAGACTGGCTCTGGTCATCATGTGCAACAGCGAGTCGCAGATCCTCTACAGAGGCAGATACATCGTCGATAGTTGTGTCTTGGCATTCCTAGCGAAGTCAAACTGTGTAGACCGTGATCATTCGTGATACATACCATGATTTCGGTTGTCTCCCGCTGATGAATCATGTCCTGGAAACCCTGCTGGAGAAATTTAAGGTTTGTTTTTGATAAAAATTAATTACAGTGGATGATGGCGATCATGTGACTTGGGCGAACCATGGATGGATGTCTGGCACTAGACCAACTAGCTGTTACGCCGTCGATTTCGACCCATTAACGGATGTACTAATTTATAGTCTAGGTTTAGTAGCTGGAGACATTGTGCCTAGCAGCTTTGAGGTGTCCCCGAGTTGTTTTTGGCACTAAGCGAACCATGATAATGTTCTGCATTGTTTGACTTGAAAGACAACTTTTGACTGAGAATTTCATACTATATCGCTCATATACATTGAGTACTTTAATTTGTAATAGTCGTTCCACCACTGGATTACATCATCTTTTGCATTCTTGACGATGCCTCTCGTTCATGCATCATCCTGTCGCTGCCGAGCCACACACAACACAGACATCCTCCATGATGGTGTCAACTCAGCATCCTCTCCACCCAGCTGCAATAGTACTGAATATCTGTGTACAGTCTAAAACTAAGAAAGATAAATAGAATGAGAAAGTCAAACAATAGGGCCAAGTGTCTTTCCGATGAAGTTCTAATTTTGTTGATGGGAACAAATTATGATCTATTCAGCCACTATTCTTGGCCACGATTCTCGGCCTAGTCATATGTGTGGCATGAAATGTCACGCGTGTGGCGTAAGTGTATCGTCAGCATGCTGGTAGTCTCTCGTCTCTCCTTCACCTCCCTCATCAAACGCCTCTTTTTGGCCTTCAATTCTCAGAGTCTTCACTTTGCTGTGACTACCACTGCACCTACGCCAGCATGCATTGCAGTGATTGCCAGTCGCACCTACCCGCCCTTGAATCTCTTTTCAAGACGCACAAAGAAGTGAATGACGATTTTGCTCGCCCGCTGCACTCAAATCTTGAGGATCTTGGCGCGTGCGCAGACCTGGGGGAGTGCCAACTATGCGTAGTTGCATACTATAGAGCCCGAGCTTGTCTCAAAAATCCCGATACTGTTGATGGGAAAAGCTTGAGAGTGAGGCTACGTCACGGGAATCTTAGGGAGGGAAGAAACCCGCGATATTGGTATCTAACCTTTCAGCTACAACTGAAAGGAGGCAGTCCAATGTCAATGTTGGCAACAGAACGGGATTGGGGCTACGTTCCAAGAGAGCTCTTAAGCTCTGTGGGGCAGGGTCAACATCCGGCCGCAAGCGGGTATGAATTAACCTGGATGAGCTACAAAGTCGTGCCAGGGAAAAGTGGTGGGTTTTCGTTCTTTGTGCAACAATGCCCCAATGAAATACACTATTACGCAACCTATATTAACTACTTTAATTGAAGAATATACTAATCTCCACGACCAATTTCCGCCGAAACTAGATGAGTCGACAAGTTCAGAGTTCTGTTTTACGTTGGTATCTACCTGGCTGTCCGAGTGCAAGTCTTACCATCCTCTGTGCAAATCTTTCGAGGACGGATTAGTTTTTGATAACGACCAATTGGAGTCGAGACTACCTACACGTCTGATCGAAGTGGGATCAGCCGATGGAATGCAGGAGCCACGTCTCGTTGATATAGCAGACCTCGAAATTAAGGGTGGCGGGCCTCGATACATTGCTTTGTCTCACCGGTGGGGCTCTACTCACCTCCTTACAACTACGCTTGGGACAATTGGCGCGCATCGGTCCACTATTCCCCTTGCTACTATGCCCCGTACTTTCAGAGATGCTATTGTGATTACACGACGACTAGGCATCCAGTTTCTATGGATTGACTCATTGTGTATCATTCAAGGTATGTGCTTCCACTGTTCGAACTGAGCTGTTATTCCTTCTAACTGAGTGTAAATATAGACAGTTCGTCTGATTGGAAATCGGAATCACTTCGAATGCAGAATATTTACAACTTTGCACACCTCACGATTAGCGCCGCACACTCAACGGACAGTTCCTCTGGGTGTTTTCGACCTCGACGCGGACAACTTTCTCGCTGGATTCCTTACTATTGCGAGGACAAGGAGATTCCTTCATTTGAGTACTGTTTGGTACCGAGAGATCCATATCATGATCCGACTACTACGGACGCAGATAAGGAGCCTTTATACAAGAGAGGCTGGGTTTTACAAGAACAGCTCCTGTACTGGTCGCCCCTTGGTATATGTGAAGGAGCAGTTTGGAGAAGGCTGACCAAATACAGGTCTCGACGCACCTTAGTCTATAGTTACAATGGCTTAAGGTGGGAATGCCTCACTGCACGAGGATCGGAATCTATGCCGAAGCTAATGGAGCATGCCGACCCTAATGATTCAAGCCCACGATGGACTATCAATGGCCTACAAAGGTTCGTTCTCACGGATGGGAAGAAGGACCACCATCGCATGTGGCTTGACATTGTCGAGGATTTCTGCTGCCGAGACCTTACAATCGCCCAGGACGCACTGGCAGCCATCGCGGGCGTCGCAAATTCAATGGCGAGAGTGTATGGAATGGACTATCTGGCAGGGCTCTGGAAACAGCACCTGGGGAAAGGGCTCCTGTGGCAGCTTGTCCAGAATGATGGACTCTCATTGCAAGATATAGGAGAGGACGACCGCTTTGGAAAAATCGCGCCATCATGGTCATGGGCTTCCGCCTCAAGAAAAGTCAAATGGACAGGCGACAGAGTTGGCTTAGTCCGCCAGACGATTCTCATCGAGGTCCTCGACACTCAAGGCTTTGATAGCGCACTTAGCTCGGTTGGTTCGATCACTCTTCGCGGAAGGGCACAGAAACACAAACACTACCAATCTAGCTATTTCCCGGACTGCCTAAGTAAGAGCACAACTCCGCAAACATCTGTTCTTGTCTTTTTCGTCGATAAAATTGCATCAAACCACAGCTATAATACTGATCCAACGATATTTACTTGTCTTGTCTTGGTTCCTTCCGAGGTGGATGGGGCGTGGCAGAGGGTTGGGTTAGCAAAGGAGAAGATTAGTGAAGCAGAATATCTCTCTTTAGAGATCATGGATATCATCATTGTCTAAAGGCTTTGTTGAGGTTATGAGCTTTTAATACACGCACGGCGAGACTTGATTGAGTAGAGGCCTAAGAGTTGCCGTTTTCGAAGAGGTCTCTGTAGTGAAAAGGAGCCTAGGACTTCTGACACTCATATGTGTTATAATGGAATCGATTTCGGCCTTAATTGTTGGGTCATCTGCCTGAAGGCGACGAAGTTTGCACAGATTTTGGATTCCTTGGTCAATCCTGTCGAGTATGATGAGCCATCGAGGGGACTCTAAGAGAACATAATCAAGCAGAAGACGATGAGGGCAGAAACAAGTTGGATTGCAACTGTCATCCTCTATTGGATTTGGCCACGGGTGAAGAAGAATGCGTTTCCAACCCACTGTCCACATGCGACTCTGGTGGTTTGGTCCACCTTCAATCACGACTCATCGTCCTTTGATCTTAGACTTGGTACATTCTGATTGCCATGTTGGAACTGTAGCGACCTATAGAACTAGATTAATCCCCTGCCGGACAAGACGCGTCCGCTTCCCATTTGTGCAACGTCGAAGGCAAATGCCTAGAGAATTCCACCAACTACCATGAAACCCATGCCGACCCAGACAGTGCCACGTCGTCCCATCTTGTCACCATACATGAGACAGATAATAGATCCGGTGAGAACACCACTTTCGAGAACCGCGATAATAATTCCCTGGACGTTGGGATTTTTGGGAAGACTTCGAGGAAAGGTTCTTCGGTTCTTCGGTGATAAGGCCACTCATGCTACGCTCTGGATTAAATTTGTAACTCTATGGGAATTTAGCCATAAATATACACTCCCATCATAACCAATAGGCCAGAAGGCCAGGTTGCAATAGATGCCACAGCGCATTTGAGCTCCCTGGGTGACCTCTTAGGCAGCAATTTCAAATCCCGAAGCGTCGCAATCCAATATGATTTGTCCACAGTTTGGTTACACGAACATGTAAGCTGGGCGACGGCACGTTTTATCTACCATTGTGGCCGAGGTTTAACGTCAACTTCTTTTAGCGATGCTCGGGAGCGAACAGGTCAATAATTGATAATTCATCATCCAATATTCGCCTTTTTACATGCCGGGCAAGTCTCGTTCTTCCCCGGCAATTGTCAAAACAGATCCATCTCACGCAATCATGTGGCTCATCGACTCAACCACGATAAGGCTCAAGTTTGTTGCAGGCCCAGGCAGCCACCCATATGCGATCCTTTCACACTCGTGGAATGGCGACGATGAAGTCAGCTTCCAAGAGTTCGTATCCCCTGATCGTGACATCACCCATTCGAGGTTTGGAAAAATCACCCAGACTTGCCGACTAGCCCTCGAAAGAGGTATCCCGCACGTATGGGTGGACTCTTGTTGCATCGACAAAACTAGTAGTGCTGAGTTGACGGAAGCGATCAACTCCATGTTCCGATGGTATAAGGAGGCGACTATTTGTTTCACCTATCTCTCAGACTTGGCCGTAGATTCCAGTATCGACTGCGACTTCCAAAAGTGTAGGTGGTTCACTCGAGGCTGGACCTTGCAGGAGCTTGTGGCTTCCAAGGGTGTCGAATTCTACGACGAAGCTTGGAATCTTATAGGTGACAAGATCAACCTACTGAAGCCTCTATCCGAAATCACTAGGATCCACGAAGATGTCCTTCGAGACAGTGCCTCGCTTCCAAACTTCACTGTGGCTATGCGCATGTCTTGGGCAGCAGATCGGCAAACGAGCCGGGAGGAAGATTTGGCATATTGTCTTCTGGGTATATTTGATGTTTATCTCCCCTTGATCTATGGGGAGGGAAGTAATGCCTTTGCCAGACTACAAGAAGCTATCGCACAAGTAACCAATGATCTGTCCTTATTTGCATGGACTGACCAGGACGAACCAGAGAGAAGGCAGCAATACCGCGGCATCTTTGCTCGCTCGCCCGCAGAATTCAAAGCTTCCTATTCCTGTTGGAGATCTGCCACGTGGAATTTCCCAACACATGAATACACAGTCACCAACAAAGGTCTTCGACTTATGGCCAACGTGTACGAAGGAGAGAGCCTGGACCAAGAGAAAGATTGTCTGCTCAACCTTGAGTGTTGGGCGCCAGAACTTGTATTTATTAGGTTGGTGCAGACACCAAGCGGATACGTACGGCATCATTCAGATTCCGTCACCCTTGTTACCTGGAATGTTGCCGTGAAGTTGAAACGAGGGCTGCGTCGCGAGATTTATATATCCAAGACGGTCACGCCGAAAGTCTCCGAATCCCTAGCCCTGCGTTTCCTTCGAGGGTTTTATGTGGAAATACACAATCAAACGCGTTACAGATGTGAGCTAGTGCGGAAGTTTCCTGGTAGCCTCTGGAACTCGCAAAGTGGATGTTTTATGATCAATCCTAACGAAGAGTTTACCGGTTTGTTAGAGCTATCGATTTCTGGCGGGGAGATCGATGATACGGAGATGTCTGGGGAATTCCGATCACGGAAGATGCCGCTTCATTGGCCACGAGTTTTCATCGCCATCGATACAAATGCCCTGCAGGCTAAACCGCAGCCTTGGGCAGTCATACTTCCGCTTCGGCCAATCATCGATATTACAACCTGGCCCCTCGAGTGCTCTTTTGATATTATGTCAGCTATAATATCGTGTCATGAAGAAGATCACCCGATGTCGACAGGTTTTCCTAGGGATATGTTGATTACTCCTTCTGTGCTGAATCTGAACACCGTGATTGACATGAAATTCGATTCAGTAAAGCTTACTGTTATCAGTTGTGCTAGTACCGATGAGAACAACACGCCTAGTGTGTGCCGGCTGGTAATAGACGTTGCGCCTGCAAAAGATTGAGCATCACAAATCAGCTACGCCGTAATGTGGTAGGCACATCAGCATTTCCCCTGTCATTGTAGATGGGTGACATGTTTATGAGCGACAAGTTTGTCACAGACATGCTGGGTGGTGGGGCTCAAAATCATGAGGTAGAGCGCGACTGACATTTACAGCTTCGCTCGCAGACGACATGTAGTTCTCAAAACCCGATTAGGTTGTGCTGCCCACGATACGTCCCAACAAATGAATCATGCCATGAAGAGGCAAGCCAGCAAAGGAGAGCATGTCTTCCGTAAGTACTCGTTTTAAACACATGTTCCGTTCGCCACGATTAACCCTGCTCGGAAGTAGGATAGCAGCTGCATAGCAAATAACGCTTAGTTGAAGTAGTCAGGGGTTCGGCTTCGGGTACGAAGAATGGTAATGAGACTTGAAGGCGTGCAGACTCGATTGGGATGAGCGTCAATCCAGTCTTCACATAGTTGAAGTCGTAGTACTCGGAGAAAGCTATCGATGCTCCAGTACTACACAACGCTGTCAAACCCACCTCCTTGCACCAGGAAATGGGAGACCAAGTCCAAGTCCGGTCTCAATCAGGATAGTCGCACTCGCCAAATCAAGCAAGACCCTCAAAGTGCCCAATGGACTGTGTAATCTCCACCAATACTTCCTCATCAACTCTCTTTGCCTCACTTCGTCAACCTCCAGCCCCCTCTCAACACGCCTCCGATGTCTAATCACATCGGTCACACTCCTTGGAAAGAGCGGCGGTGGTGTTGACCCATCATCCACCACATTCCTACAGGTCTCCGGCGTCAAACGGCACGAAAAACAACCGACAATATCACCAAAAACTAGAATATCCAATGCCACCCCGCGTATTGCCCGATCAATCCTCTGAGGATGGGAGATATCATCGATCCAAACATGGTCCCAATCGATGCGACCGCGATGTACATCCCTCGCTCAGAAGACGTGATGATATCTCCCACCACACCATTCGCGAGAGCGACTGTCTCGGATGAGGTGGCGCTTTGGAGCATTCGCAGGATGAGGCTCGCGATGTAGTTATTCTGCAGAGAGAGTCCTAGGTTCGCGGCCGTGAATACGACGAAGCAGAATATGTACATTGGGCGCCTGCCATGGCGGTCTGCGAGGTCGGTTATGAACGAGGGTGCGATGCCTTGGATTTCCTGTCTGTTGTTAATAGTCGACCCAATGGGGAAGTCAGGGCACGGGACGAGAAATAAAGTGACGGTCAGATTCAGTTGCGTGTTCGACACAATTTAGAATGACGTTAGCATACCATATGATCGACAATTATGTTGTAGAGTCCTACCATTATACACAACAACGTAGGGAACACCGGGCGACTTCTTTGCCTGAGCAAAAGCATCTTCGACGCTCTCTGTCTTTGTTGAGTCCACAGTAACGGTCAAAACATTTTCTTCAGTAGCTTTCTTGACGTCAGGATTCCTGCTTCCCATAGCCACCTGATATCTTTCTGCTCTAAACTTCCTTGCTACTGGCCAGCTAGCCCTTGGCCCTGCGCCGAGGATCAGGATCGTGTTCTAAGCCATGATTGTAGAGTTGAGTCTCTGGTAATTGAAAACCATGTTGTGTTGTGTATTTCATCCGGGTAAGCGTTGAGAAGTAGACATTATGCAGATCCTATAACTCGCCAGCATATCATAAATTGCTAAGCTCGATCTAACATTAGTGGATTCCTTACCCAACTTGATTACAACCATTGTTCCATAAGTGCTCTAACGCTCTGAGGTCCCATGCATATGGCATGGAGACTCAGCAGATTCGGTACAACTATGTGTCCGGGTTACGCGTTCGTATATGTCGCAGTCTGGTTCCAAGGCCAAGCCAAATGATTTCTCAGCAGGACGTGGCTTCGTTCCTATTTGCGCTTGTCGATTTCATCTTGTGCTCGCATTCGTATGTGTCGCAGCCTGCCTCTGCGCGAACTAGTAACTCTACTCGGTCCTTCAGCGTGACGCAGCAAATCTGATAATCGATCTGCATTCCTCCTAAGCCTGTACCCGTAATTCCGTAATAGTTGTAGCCCTGGAATTAGGTTTCATAAGAGGTTAAGCAACCGGTATCTATAATCGGCTAGGCTAAGAATATCAAATATAGGTTTAAAATTATACTATTTTTGTAACGCTTGCCTTAGAAGGACGGCAACCACGTGTAACTGACGCCTTATATATTTGCCCTGAGGTTATGATTTATCTGCTTTACTGCTTTCAGATTATTCTAGAGCCGTCATATTCCGTTCAAAGCGAATTTAAGGGCTGTTACGAGACTACGTCAGAACTGGAGAAATCGTCATGTAAATAGTACTAGTGCCTTTTAGGCTTAGCTGGGCGGAGTAGACCTTGATCCTCATCTCACTTCCTTTTCTTCAACGACACCAATTACACCGCGCGATCAACATGTACTCCCAAGACGATACCGTCCTTGCCGTCCTCAAATTCTACCAGCAAGTTATCCTCCACCCTTACCTGCTCTCCTCCGCTCTCATCACCCCGCCCCCCACCGGCTGGCCCGCCATCTTAGAACCCACTCCAACCAAAACCCCCGCGGTCCTCTCCCTCCTGCGCCACCTCCCCTACCTTCACTCTGAGAACAACTCCGACCGAATCTGCCTTCAATATGAAACCATCGCAATCGACTACTCATCCGGCTCGCGCACCAGCGGTTCAACATCCTTCGCCGAAGATGTCTATCCCATCCCAGACCACTGCGTCTACCTTACCCGCTCCGTGGACCGCGAAGGTATAGCGCTGATTCTCGATACGAACGAGGGTATTATCACCCACATGGGGTCCGGATCTCAGCTCCAGGTCCCCTATGAGGAGTATGACGCGCTGCCTTTAGAGGAGCAATGGAAAGTGTATGAAAAGACACCTGTCAAGGAGTTCTTTGAGAAGTGGACTAAGAAGTATGAGATGCTGGTGTGGATGTTGGTGCCGAATCCGATTAGAGAGCCGACTTCAGGGAGATTCATTACTCGTGCTAGTTTGCCGGTGGAGGAGGATGCGCTTTTAGAGAAGAGCGATTGGCAACCATGGGAGTATGAGCCGCGAGGGGGAGAGTGCGAGGCGCATAGTGGGCAGAGAAAACATGCAGCGGTAAGTCTTGAGATCACGAAGGGGTATCTGAAAGGGAAAGTGGGGCAAGTCTGATCTGATGCTTAGGATGTTTATAACACGTATCTGAACTATGGTTGGCCAGATCGATTTGATAAAGAGGCTTGTCGAGCGGCGCTTTTGGAGCTGGAGATGAAGAAGGGTAAGGATGAGAGGGCGAAAATGGATGAGTTATTTCCTGATCCGCCGGGGATGTTTGATTCGGATGAAGATTGAGAGGGTGCATGCGGGGGATAGCGGAATTCATTGTTGTGTTTTGAATGGCCGTACGGTGGAAATAGTGAGTTGAGTTGGAATTGAGTTGTGTGTGACTCTACAGCTGCTTTGGCAAAATTCAAGTGAGCAATTCAATTCACAAGAAAAATTCCTCCCGCAAAATCACTTTTTTGAGCCTCAACGCGGTTTACGAAGACGATGCGAGGCTTATAAATACATTATTACATTTGATCCTACTTTCACACTTCATGATTCTATCGTTTATGAAGAAACCGAAACGCAATACCCTTCGCCAAGCTGGAACTGTGACGAACAATTTTCCCCGTTCGGACCTAATACCGGGTTCCTGCAGATTCTCACATTAGTACGCATCATGCAGAAAATATGAAAGACAAAGTAATTCGCATATTTGCTGTAGAAGCAACGCTGTCCGGATTTTGACAGCGGGGAAAGAACATACCAAGCGTATAGCTGCGCCGTCGTAATAGCTATCCAAATCCATTAGCGACTGATAAGGGATTGAGGGGGATGGTGGGGAAATAGAGGGAACCATACAATTATCCTGCGCAAACAAATAGCAGTAGTCACCACTCTTGGCCACCACGATTTTATTACAATTCGCCGCAATGCCACTCTGTGTCGGGATCACCGAGCTTGTTGTCGTCGTAGTCGCCGCCGCCGAACTCACACCCACACAATAATCAACACCAGCTTGAAACTGCGTCCCGCAATCTTCGCCGTTAGGACCTAAGATTGGATTCCAGGCGTAAAGCTGCGCGGTAGTGATGCCGTTGTTAGAGGCGAAAATGTAGCAGTAGTCCCCTGAAACCGCGTTCTGGAATTTATCACAAGAGGAGATTATACCGCTTTGTGTGGGGTACGGGAGGGATGTTTTCGAGGCCGTGGTTGGCGTTGCAGGAGAAGTACTTGTCGTTGTAACACTCGATGATGAGACGCCCACGCAGTAATCTACGCCGGCTTGGAATTGTGTTGCGCAGTTCTCACCGTTGGGTCCGAGGACGGGGTTCCATGCGTAGAGCTGTGCGGTTGTGATTCCGTTGTTGGTCGCGAAGAGGCTGCAGTAGTCACCGCTGATGGCGTTTTGAAATTTGTTGCAGCTGGATATGATGCCGCTTTGGGTTGGATAGGGGAGCGTGCTGGTTGTTGTTGTGGGAGTGAAGGATGTGCTGCTGGAACTGGACAGGCTGCCGGAGACTTGGACACAGTAATCGTATCTGTGGTTTTTGGGAGGTTAGGAGATGTTTGTAGGTGGGTTTGGAAGTTTGGAAGTTGGGAACAGAAGGAAAAGGTACGAACTCGGCCCAGAATTGGGTGGTGCAGTTGTGGCCATCTGGATATC
Source organism: Cadophora sp. MPI-SDFR-AT-0126 (assembly GCA_020747065.1). Classification (NCBI taxonomy): domain Eukaryota; kingdom Fungi; phylum Ascomycota; class Leotiomycetes; order Helotiales; family Ploettnerulaceae; genus Cadophora; species Cadophora sp. MPI-SDFR-AT-0126. Next base: position 396,257 of record JAGMVK010000025.1, on the reverse strand, counting down.
CTAGCACGGGATTCCCTATCGCTGTATTAGTACTATAGTCTTGTTTTGCTAAAGATGTGTATTTGAAAAGGCGATGTGATTGTGGGAAGGAAATTGCATGGAAGCTCACAAGTTGTGAAATCAGCCATGCTAATACTGAACGATTGCGTGAACCCGAAACAACTATCTCCTGAGCTCGCATACGCGAATTTTGTGCAATTGGGCGATATACCCGCCTGTGTCGGCGCTGCGGCTGTGCTGTTTGTCGTTGGGACGACTCCGACGGGTCCTTGACCGCCGCGGTTTTGGCCTGATGCGTCGGTATTGGTGCCGTTGATAGGGGGTGGGAGCGTGTAAGTGCCGCCGGGTGGGCTGGTACAGTTAAACAGTCAGACAATTAGACAATTTCTCATTTATGATTTGTCAAAGACAGAGCTTACGAGGAGCAGACGTATTGTCCAGCTGTCAGGCTGTCGCATAATCCTAAGATGTTCGGATTCCAGGAGAGAAATAAAGATGTCGATACGTTGAGCGTGGTAGTTGAATATGCAGTTGCGAGGCTCTGGCAGCTATCCCCACTGCTCACTTGACTGAGGGTACACGCACTCGGCATACAAGTCACATTCGCTACAGCACAATCATCCGAACCTGTAGCAGCCTGCAGATCTCCAGTCGTGACGCCGTACTGCTGCGACAGGCTGGCACACCCGGCACTACTAGCAGATATTGTCTGGCTAGAACACTCACCTGAGCTCGAACTGGGAGCGCTCGAGTTGTCGGCAGGATCAGTTCCTGGTGGGAGATAGGTTGTGTTGGGGGCTAAGGCATAGTCTGGTAACGCCCGAATGACAGTCTCGGGCATCTGCATTTGGCAGATGTCTTGGATGTCTTGGAATTGCGAGATCAGGTAGTCGGAGTATTCTGTGTCGGGGAGGAAGAGCGAGTTTATTCGATACCACATTATTGTTAAGAAACACGGGCTACAAAGCTACGTAAGCGTTAGTCCTTCCGGTACGATAATATAGACTGAATTGCTTACGGTGGTATCGTAGTACAAGTTGGCCTAGAAATGACTGTTAGCAAGTTACAAGTACTAGCCAACATCAACGTACCATTCTGGTCACGGCAGAAGCGTCTGTGCAGAACGGATTGGATGGATTAGCAACGCAGTCTGGTTCGTCGACATCTACTCCGACCCACTCTTGAGATTCGAGGTAGCACCAAGTCGGCCCGGGGATATAGTAGGCTGGGTCAGTGATATTGAGGACAGTGGTAACGGTATCGTTACTGGACGGTGCAACATCATATGGACTAGTCAGAACGATCAGCGGGTTTCCTCAGACGCGAGATAATTGACAGACTCAAAGAGGGGGTCGCCTGTAGTGGAGTTCCTCTGAACTGTTGTGTTCGAGTCACCGAGAAAGTCATCCGTCAAACTTTGATCGTTGATGGTTGAATTACTGGTGTAATTAATCGGCAAATCGCTAATTTAGATATTAGATCGTCTCAGAATTGTGTCAGGCAATTTTTGAGCACTCACTTTGACAATAGGCATGCCATTGTAACGCCTTCTACGTAGCGAAGTGCGACGGTATCCACCGGTGCCAGCTTGCCTCCCACATTGTACGTCTGGCCCACACAAGCATCTCCCACGTTGCCAACCCAAGAGCTGCTCTCTGAGAGGCAACTTTCGGTGCATAATGCGGTGAGGTTGTCTTCAGACCAATAATACATATCCAGTTGCCCTGCCATACGATAGAGTGTCGAGTCACAACTCAATGTCGCGTTCCTGAAAATAATTTGAGCATTTATCAAGGCTGCTTGTTTGAGGAAACTTACATTGCTACGACACAATCTTCCGTCCATCCTAGATTCGTAGCAAGACCTGCAGAGCCAATGACGGGAAACATATTGAAGGTTGCAGGAGTATCTTGAGCCACTGCAACTGCTGCAAAAACCGCAAGCCAGAGCCTGGCAAGACGCTGTATTGCCGCCATATCTCGTCAAAGTAATGACAGAATCAACACAGAAGCAGGACAGAATAGCGACTTAGAGAGAAAAAGAAAGCGACGAGCATAGATCAAGTCATGTAAAATGCATGTGATTAACCGTGTTGAGCTGCAGTTGGACCCATCCTTGCTCAAGCTTCAAACTCAACCCCGAAGAAGTCTTAATTTAAGAAAATACAGGGCCCGGACTATTAGGGGTGGTTTTCGTGATGTCTTCCTACACCTTCCTGGTAGCTGCGCCGCTCTCCTTTTTCCAAAGGTGGGGCGAAGCAATATAAGCTTCTGCAAAAGCTTGTTTATGGAGATACAGCGGCAGAGCGGTTAAGTGTGGTATGTGGGTCGGCAGGGAGCCCCTACTAGAGTCTTGCCCTAAGCTTGCTCTTTTCTTCTTGAGGCAACTTGCTTGTTGGCATGGCCCGTGAGCTGTGTCCGTAACAACCCGATTAAGTCAAGAAGCGCCTCTGTGGAAAATCCCCCTGCCGACCCACATACCACACCTAACCGCTGTACCTCTCTGCGTAAATGAGGTTACAGGCTGGGAGACATCCCACCTTCTACTTTCGACAATTCTCCGCAGCCTTGCCGAGGACAAGCAATGTCAAGCAATGCCAATTATGGTTCGTGCAGCATCTTCAATTTTACAAAGCCCGGAAGTCGGCATCCAGTCCAATCAATTGACTTGTATCGTAAGATTTCAATAGTATGGCGCTCGGGAGCCGGCTCGGTTCGGCCCACGTCTTACAAGGTATAACTGCAAAGTAAAGGAGTCCATTGAGGTTTTCAGAGCGCCGAGGTCGATTACCGAATTTTTGATCACCTGGTGGGAAGGATTTCATTTATCTTTGAGACTACTCAAGACGTTTCGATTCGCAGGCATACACGGGTATGCTTCCTTTTCAGAGGCCATCCCGCCCCTGTGCCATTCTCACAAATTTTATGGTTGCATTTTTGAACAAGCCAGGAAATTACCTCTGCACCACATAACATGGATCTTGACGCTGAGACCAGGGGAGAGTCTTGTCCAGGATATTTCGAGGTGGGCTTTGGGATAATATCCTACTTGGACCCCCTCATTGAAAGTAACCTCTCGTCCTCCAGCGGCATTCTCTCCTTGTGCCTGCATCAGTCAAGACAAAATGGTCATCCTCTCCTTCAAGAGTTTCTTGCTTGTGACGATTCTGAGTGCTGTTACCATAGCATCTCCAATCGAGTCTCGCTCTCCTAACCCAAACTTTTCTTTGCTCCCTCGTGCTCTTCCCATCGGGATGTGCGATCCGACAACACCATGTCCAAATGGAGCCTGTTGCGGGAGCAATGGTCTCTGCGGATATTCGCCAACTGAGTGCGGTACGGGATGCCTGTTCAACTGTGATGCAAAAGCTGCTTGCGGGCAATACGGAAAGCCTGGATCGCAGACTTGTCCTCTGAACGTCTGCTGCTCAGAATTCGGGTAAGTGCAAGTAGATATGAGCTTGGAGATGTGCTCAGGATTCAACGGTCAAAAACTAACAAGGGCCATAGATTCTGCGGAAGTACCTCTGATTTTTGCGACAAGGGATGTCAGTCGGATTTTGGATCATGTGGCGATGCCCCTCAGCCCTCTTGTTCAAATTCCGGTGTAGACAAGCGCACTGTAGGGTACTACGAGTCGTGGTCGTCCACCAGAAAATGTCAAAGTGCAAGTACCTTTGCCAAGGGCCAACCTTCTCCATAGTCTGTCTAACCTCACCCAGGTGCAACCAGAAGATCTGAACTTGGCCGGTTTCACGCATGTCAACTTCGCATTTGCCTTCTTTGACCCTACAACTTTCCAGATTTCTCCCATGGATGATAACTCAGCCACGCTCTATCACCGCTTCACTGCTTTGAAGGACAAGTACAACGGCTTGCAGGCGTACATCTCCGTTGGCGGTTGGTCGTTCACGGATCCAGGACCGACGAGGCAAGCATTCTCCAACATGGCTAGCACAGCTGAAAATCGCCAAAAGTTCATCAGTGGCGCCTTGTCGTTCATGAACACTTATGGCTTTGACGGAGTGGACCTCGATTGGGTAAGTAAAATTTCGCCCGTGTCTTACGGTACTACCTCAGAACTGACACACAATCCAGGAGTATCCAGGTGCAGATGACCGTGGTGGCGTGGCAGCGGATACTGCAAATTTCGTTCTGCTTGTGCAAGAGATGAAGCAAAGTTTCGGGTCGAAAGGCCTGACTGTCACTTTACCAACCAGCTTCTGGTACCTGCAGCATTTCGATGTCAAGGCAATGCAGGAACATGTGGACTGGTTTGCTGGCTCTTATATCTGAATGTCTGCTCTCGCTGACAGGTTTCAGGTTCAACCTCATGTCCTATGACCTCCACGGAACGTGGGACGCTGACTCACAGTTCGTCGGTCCTTATATCGCGCCTCATACGAACTTGACAGAAATCGATTTAGGACTTGGACTTCTGTGGCGAGCAGGCGTGGCAGCTTCTAAAGTGGTGCTGGGGCAAGGATGGGTAAGTCTGTTTTGCTTTGAATGTTTCTGATTTCAATACTAAGGGCTCCATAGTATGGACGCTCTTTTACGTTGAAAGATTCGTCATGCAACACGCCAAATGGAGTCTGCCAGTTCTCCGGCGGAGCCAATGCCGGGCCTTGTTCTGGTACGGCAGGTATTCTCGATCTCCAGGAGATCACCGATATTATCACCGAGAAGAATCTCAACCCCGTCTGGGACAAAACTGCTGGGGTGAAATGGATTACTTGGGATAGTAATCAGTGGGTGTCATATGACGATGATGATACTTTCGCACAGAAGAAGGCAAGTGTATTCCTTCAGATGAGAACTCTTTGCTTACTTGCAAGTAGGAATTTGCCCAAAAACGATGTCTTGGGGGGATGATGGTATGGGCCATTGACCAGAAAGACCAATCTGCATCGGGGAACAATCTAGCCGCTGGTGTTACGCAGGCTCAACAAGATAGCGCCAAGCAAGCTTCTGCGGACCAGGCAGCCAAGTTGTCGTGCTATACTACCGACTGCAATAAGTCATGCAAGAAAGGCACAAATAAGGTCACCCAGATGAACGGGCAGCCTGGGCAGTTGTCTACCAAGTAAGAGAGCAGAGCATCCTTTACCGACATTCATACTTTTGAGACTGTTCAAACTGACGGTTTCAAAGCGACCGCTGTTCTAGTGGACAATACCGAACTCTATGTTGCAATGATGGGACAACTACAGGCACATGTCAGTGGCGCGGATATCGAGGTGTTGGATTATCATGTATCTCGGGGTGTGCAGACGGTGAGTTAGCTTGCCATGATCTTGAACTGCAACTGACTTGCTCGTGGCAGGCGAAACCGAGCTCGTCACTGATACGAACAACCACAGCGGAAAGAAGGATCAAACATGTAACGGTGGTCTACAATCGTATTGCTGCAGCGGGTTCAAGGCACCGCCGACCAAGTCGGATCTTGAGGCACAAGCTGCCGATGCTGCAAAGGATGCAGCTGAGGCTGCGGCGGAGCAGTTGGCACTAGATGTGGCAGCAAAGGCCTTTTGTCGAATTGCGGTTCCCGCATTGTTGGCTCCTCTGGAACTCATTGAAGACCTCATTCCAATAGTCGGTAAGTCTCTTATAAGATCAGTCATGTTTTTACCCAAAACGGCTCACACTGTCAAGGCTGGATAGCAGACGCTGCTGAAATTGCCGCCACGCCAGCACTCATCAACCTCTGTACCAAAGAAATCGAAAAAGCAGGCAAGGCCGAGTTCAAAGTCTTTGGCAAGAAACAATCTCTCACCCTGGACAAAAAGACAGAGCCCGTCTCTACAAGACCACCGTCTTCTAGCCACAGCCCGATGTCAACGAGCTCGGCTCAGTGCAAACGCGCTGACGATGGTAACTGTGGGAGACCACAGCGTAACGGCCCTGACATATATGAGAGTATCGACTCACAGACAATCTACCCAGCTGCGATTACTTCAACCTGCCATGGCCTTGGTGTCCAACCTGGTGGCGTTAAACCTTGGATACAAGCATGCCTCCAGTAAGCACTTGCATTTCCCTAATATATTTGTTTCTTGTATCGTACCAATCTTTCGAAGTCGAGCACCCGGTACTTCTCAAATTATCTCTAAAAACAGCTTCATTTGAAGTAGTTACTGACCTAGCATGTACTATGTAGCTACAGTTCTGTGATCAGAAATCAGCCCGGTTACAAGACTTTGACGTGTCCCCTTGAGAGTAGAGCGAACCCTGGTCGGCCGTGGAGGAACCGGTGGTACGACGATCATAATGAGGAATGGTAAGAAATCTGAACGCCACAATTTATCAGTACTAACACAAAATTTCCAGGAGGAAGGGCTGGATGCGATCACCTGGTGCAGATTGCGAAGCAGACGAATATCCTCCAGCTGCCTTCAATCAAGGCAGTTTACAGCCTCAACAGTACATCCGCTTCAATCCCGGGTCCCAGAATGCAGGCGCTGGGTCTATTTTCGGACTCAGATTCTGTCGGTTCGACGCCAATGGCAAACTACCCGAAGATAGATTGAACGTGCGCTATGTCAGCGACCGCGTGGTGGCTGGATTGAAAAGAAGTGTTTTCCACTATACGGCACGAACAACTCGCAGTAAAGTCGTCATCGACTTCGACGGGGACGTGGTCGATTCCGACGGCGTAGCAGGTTTGCATGATAACCCATGCTGGCCCGAAAATCTTGTCCTAGATCCGGGCTTCGCGCTGCTCACGAATGATCCGTATTACCTAGGGCACATCGCCGAAGCAAGATACGGCAAGAAGAACTATGGGGGGCTGATTCCACAGGATGTGTTGGACTCGGCGGCGGCGGAAGGGCATTTCTCGCAGGCAGGATATGAGAAACGCGACGGGGGTTCTCAATACCTGAATCCAGACGCCTGGGTGTTCAATGATGGGAACCGCACTCGACGGCTCACGGATGTCGAGTTGCAAGAGAAGCTAGGGATCCTGAGGTGCAGTACGCCTGATTGCAATGAAGAGATGCGGGCTTTGGGCATAGAGACGGCCATTGTTGTTCAACCTACAGTGACTGCGCCATCTAACCAGATGGTGGCGGCAACGACAACACAGTTGGCGGCGAGTGTTACCGCAACGTGGGCTTCGGCTGTGGCTTCCGCTGGAAGCGATATTCGTGAGATGATGGTCCAACCGAAGGCAACAGGTTATGTAGAGACACGGTAATAGCCAGGCGCGGCAAAGTTTGATTGCATTATCTGTTCATCGAGTCATGGATTCAAGTGAAACAAGCTCAAAAAGTACAGCTGTAGAAGTGTTCCTGAATTTGACCCTTTAATTGAAACAAAGCTAAAGTAACATCATGTGACACTGCCTGCATAGCCTTTCCCTCTAACCCACTTCATAAGCAACACCATACAATACGTTGGACATGAAGAAAAGATGAAAAGAAGCGTGTTGCCGAAGCTGGAGTGGAGGCCGGTGGGGCTTTCGGCTTTGCGGAGTCATTATTAAATTTCCTGTCAAAGGAATATACCCCGGCTTGTAACATTTGACGTATGGTTCTGCTTCCTGAGCTAGATCAACATAATTTTTCAACGAGCCTGAATGTCCTCCTTTTCTCTATACAATGCCAACACGTTCAAAGTATGAGCAATGGCCTCTTCAGCCGTCGTCCACGGCCCCAACACGTCCTGCGCGCCTAACTCAATCAAGGCCATCCGTACACGATAGGATTCTGACCACAGCCTATCGCGTAACATTCGATTACTTATGAACGATTGGAAGAACTTCGAGTCCTGGGTATAGCGCAAATTCTCGACATAAATGAGATTCAGTCTCTCTCTGAAAATAGCTCCGAGTTGGGTACTCAATGCATGCAGCGCCGGGATGTTCTTGACTCCAGTGTCGATGAACTCCCAGAGCGGAATGGCGCTTTCCCACGCATCAGCTCTATGGCCTCTACTTGCACCCTCAAAGTAGTGCATATACACTGCGATGCATTCGAGACCAACGGAAAATCCGTGCTTGCGCTGGTCCTCAGAGATAGTTCCTCCGATTTTGAGCCGGAGGATTTTGTCCATCTCGCGCTTGAGCTTGAGGGCAACTTCTAGAGAGGCTTTTTGTTGGTTTCGAAGTCTCTGCTTATCGCTGTCGGGGTGAACGCCTGGATCGATGCTCGGAGCTGTCGAAGACTCCCGATAATTAGGCTGCTCACTGTGTCTTGAAGACCTTGGGCTACAGCTATCCAAAGGCGTTAGGAGCCGATTGCGGTAGGTGGCCGGAGTCACGAACGGGGCCCTGTCGGCGTGTCTAATCCTATACTGGGGGCTGGGAGACTCTTCCACTTTCGGGGTTTGGGCGAGATGTTGCTTTAACGTAAGCTCAAGATTACTTAGATCATGAGACGATATGGGAGACTCATAGTGATCTGTTTGAGGCTGATCAAATCCCGAATCAGAATCGTTAGTGAATTTGCTTGGTGGCTCGAATTTGAAGCCATATTTTGTTAGAGGTTGTCTCCCGAAATCTGCGATTTTACTTTTGGAAGGCAAATCGGTTGGCAAGGTCAACGGCGCTGAAGGGTGTGTCGTCTTGGTTAAAGTGGTCTTTTTGTCTGGATGAGGCTGATATTGCTGCAAGGGCCTTGGAAGCGATGAGTTAGAAGTCCGGCCAGCATTTGGAGCAGCCAAGGTAATTACAAAGCTATCGGTTGCTTTATCAACGGTTTTAGGAGCTTCCTTTAACCCCTTGAATATGTTTTGAGATCTAATAGAGCCCAAAAGTACGATTGCTGGATGCGCAGGAAGGTATCCAACCATGGCTGCTGGGATAGAGCACATGATGAGAGTCGAATCGCTCGCAAATCCAGCTTCGACTCTCACCAGCGATGCAGAAATGGGAATCTGTCGCAGCCAGTCGGAGAATAGATCGGGACATAGGTCATTGGGTTTGACGTCTTCCGTGACTCGGATACTGAATAGTAGCCTTGGATATAGAGGGAGCGGCGCCACGGATGTCGCTGAAGAGGACGGCGACAGATTCCGGCTCAAGGGGCTGGCGTTTGAAACGTTATCAGATTCACCAGATGTCGACTTTGTCGCGCCGTGAATTTGAAGGATATTCGATGAAGCGTTGAGAGTAGATGATACTTGATGTTGTGATACAGTTGGCGCAGGAGATCCATTCTCCTCAGGGAGTTTTGATAGTCGAATGCTTCGTGGATGATCAAGATTCTGACTTAGCACAAGGTGGACGGGTGCTTTCTTGTATCTTGAATCTTCACTTCTCCAACCTTGAACTTCCGTGAAAATTGCATTGAACAAGTAGCCGACGGTGAAATGTGGCAGTCTCGCCATCATCCGCAATTTAGCATTGAGGGCATGAGTGAATGAAAATGGTCCCACCCCATTAGCAATAGCGTTGTAGGCGCAGGCGGCAATCAACTCGGTGACGCCGTTGCCTTCATCAGTAGTGCAAACGCCAGATGCGCAGCAGTCAAGAAGTATTAGAACATCCGATCGTGATTCCTCGAGAGTGTTTTGGATGCCTGACCACTTAACTGTAGGACATCGCTCTTTGCCACTGTTTCGAAGACTTTAATGCATAACAATTGTTAGTATTCTGGCTTTCCTTCATATTGGTAATACTGACCTCGTCCAGGCTGGCTGGCCATGATTGGTCAACCTCCCATGACCAGCATAGTAGACAATTTTTAGGTGTCCGGGATCACTGTCGCCAAGAAACTGAAGAATCCGTGTCTGGAGCCGAATATGGCAATCTTCAGCAGGAATTAACCATTGCCGAACAGTGTATCCGTAAAGATTAAAAGTCTCTGCTAGCTCCTTGATCTCCACAGAAACCGGGAGTTTAGGGTCTTCGTCCTCCCAGGAGAGTAGGATAACATCTACTTTCTTGTACCTCGACTTCTGTTCGCCAGGAAAGATTGCATTGGCTGCTTTTTGTAGCCCTGCGCCGAATTCTTGAAGATGAATATGGTAATTCATTTGATCCAGTTCATAGGCCGAGGGAGGACGGCGACTCGGTGGGCGGAGGTGACCATCAACTCGATTGCCTCCGCCATCCGATGAGTTGGATTGAGATCTGCGTCTCTTCGACAACGGTGTTGTGATTCCATCAGAGACTGAGGCCTCGTCATCCCGGAGCCTCTTCTTCGGGGGTATCGTGGACATGATTGGACAGACTTGCGCCAGGGCATTCTAGGACAGTGTGTGAGATTCGACAACACGATGTGGTTACGCCGTCTCCGTCACCTTGCGGAATCGGCTCCAGGAGGCGTAAAACTGTCAGTATAGTCGCGATCATGGGATACAATGGCCCTGTGCGTGATTCGATTTCTCTGCATAATTGGGTTTTTCGTAGAGCCTCGTCCAAAAATAGATCGGTAACCCAAACGGGATGTCTCAATCTGCTAGCCAATGGGCAATCACTGTGCCGTCGTCGGTGGCGTGCGCCCGAGACGAGCCCAACGGAGAAACCCGATAAGAGAAAGAATAACGCTTGTTATATCTTGGAGATATACTTGTAATCAAAAATATGGGAAGAATGACGGAGGCTGGGAGAGGGAAGCGAGCAGTAGAACGAGAAATACCTATGAATTTAGTGTCTACTCGATAAACAACAAAATAAGGCAACATTGACACCTCTGTGCCTCCATACTCATCTACTCCTCCCTCGCCCCATTACATTTTAGTTAACAATGTCTAGTCATCACGAAAGTACTGCAGTCCTAATAGTGTCCTGGTGTCAAAGAAACCTTGGCTTACTTTCGAAGTCAACAAAGACTCAATCTCACAGCATTCTTGCACGCTTTATCTTCCTTCTAGAACTCTTTCATCCCTTTTCCGGCGACGTATAACTCTCATCTCGTGATCACCAAAAAGTCCGAATTGAGCATGCTTACGTCTAGAGACTAAAACAAAACCAGCGAAAGGGAAAATTAATTCTGAGTCTATGGGGATTCGATACCGGCAGTTGATAGCCTTCGACATAACCTTGATAGAGGATGGCATACTGTAGTATTCTAGGGTCTCCTTGCGACCTTCCCGGCTGACTCGAAATTCAATGGAGATGCAGTTGCGTGTGGGCTCTGTTGGTCTTTATCTTTACCATAGGATACAAACAGCCACAAGGAAGAACTACAATAGTCTTACTTGGGTTTTCGAATTATTCCGACAGTAGTTTCCCTCATTCATCATGGCTTGTGACTAAGTACCGAGCTCGATTATTCTTAGCCTTGGAGTATTCACGATTTGAATATTATATCAATAGCCACATCGAGATAGCATGATCAAAAATAGAATTTGTCAATTCTTCTTATTGGAATAATGGACACAGAGCCTGAGTGGCGCGTCCCTATGACTTCAATGACTGATGCCACACAATCTCCAGCCCCATGGTCCCGTGATGGCTCCGCAACAAACTTCAATTTCAAGCAGGTCGCTCCATTCAGAACCCTATCTACCATCATGTCGTTCAATGGTGATTCAATGATTGGTCGTGCTCTTCTGCATTTGGTTGCCTAACGCATCCCTCACGACTATCTCCGGTGCGGTCAAGCCAAAATGCCCATATACCCTCCCAAGGTTCTCGATGATCATAGCGTAGAGCGAGAATAGATTCGATGCGAGCGAATGAGGTCTGGCATCGTCTCTGGGAAAGCCGATTCCGGTTGGGCAAATGAACGAAATGACTTTCAGGCTTGGGAGAAACCTTAAAGTCTCAAAAAGGTACAAGTCATTGTCAATGGTGCAAGCGCTTAAAGCAGGGTGGCGTGGCTGTATTTCTATTGCTCTTACTTTCAAGAGCTTTTCGGCATTATAATGGAAGAGTTTAGGCATAAACGAAATACTGGGCAAGCCAGGAATATCATCGTTTATGAATTCATCAAGGACGAGGGTGTCTGCCTCACTGTCGAAGAAGCATATTGGATGATCATGCTGATGAAGTTCTGTACAATCGAAGGGCATCTTGTGCCCAGGAACGCAGAGCATCTGATAGTACCTGGACGTCTCAAGGCAGCTTTCGCGGTTGATGCTCAACCCAGTCGGTATGGTGTTGGTACGGTAGTCCTTGGTGTTGAGCTTATTTGAAAGCCAGATGCGTCTTCCCTTGGGCAACATTCTTCTCCACTAGACACCACGAGTCAGCATCCGAAGTATGAATAGTAAAGCATATTTTGAAGCTTGGAAGTACTCACAATCATACGTCTGATTTCGAGAGGCAGCCTGGAGAAGAATGGAAATGCGTGGAGCGGCTGGAAGCTGAGGTCTTGGCCCGGGTCAGGAAGCTCGCTGATCATGAGCGAGTGCATAGCTCTGGTTGCGTCGTCCATTTTTGCAATGGATCTAAGCCTTTGAATGAGGTAGTATTCTCTATGATGGTTAGACAGCTATGCATGATAAAACAGGATCTATCTGAAACATACCAATACCAATACCGCAGTACAAGGCGGCGCTGCGTCGAAGGCTGCTCGAATACGTTGTTCGAAGCTAAGGTGCCAAGAATAAAGACTTTCAAGCTCTGCTCACGTCGAGTGTCTGATAAACAAGTCCTTTGCGTTAACAACAACTAGTCTGCGACAATCTACTGTGAATCTGCTTGACGACATAAGTTATTGCGCGTTTTTACCCTCGGCTATGCCCTTTTCGGCCGATTCCAAAACAGACATATATCTAGCAAACCTCGCCTCGACATTCAAATACGAATAATTACTTCGACACAAACCAGAGCGATTTTTCTCCTCGAAGTCAACTCTAGTATTCTTCAAGGAAGACAATCTCAACAAGACTACATTAATCGCGAGCCTGATCTTCGACTGCTGGTTCATCTCACAGAAAGGCAGACCTCGAACTCAGTCTCAACCCGGAGCTTGACCCCATCCTTTGGTTCGTACATATTCAACTTCAATTCCATACCAGAAGGCTGACAGAAAATCTATCCTGCACTCCTTCCTTCTGCAAGATGAGCGACAACATTGACGCCGACAGCGCTGCGCTTGCACTTTTCCACCTCGAACTGGCAGACTCTGATCAAGGTCTTGCTATCCAAGATGTTCTAGCTTCAAAAACGTTTCCCCAGTTCTCCCAGCTGCCCTATGAGTATGTGCTCGCCCCCGTTCTTTCCTTTTTAAATCTGCCCCGCTGCGCTCGGTTCTCTGCTGACAGCTTTGATATCCAGTCTCCGCCTCATGGTCTATCGTTGCATGTTCCCAGGAGCCCGTCGAATCTACATCTATGGCAATGATCCCAATCAACTTCGGCTTAAAGTATCTCAATCTCCTATCACATCCAAAGTCAACTCGGAGTCACGAAAGGAAACCTTGAAGGTATACCAGGTCATGAATGCATCCGACACTTACCGTCAGCTGTCGTTCCAATACCTATGGAATCCTCGAAAGGACATATTACAAAGCGAGCTCTATGCAACGGCATTTAGCCTTGCCACCAGCTTATTCTCGTCAGGCAAAATTCAATGGGCGGCGTTGACGAGCTCAACTCAGACTGTAGAATTGACCTGGCCGGAGTCCGAAGCACCAACTTTGGACGAGCTCCACTGGCTTTTTATCTGCTACAGTGAACTTGAGACTCAGTGCCACATTCCAAATTGGGTATTGCGAAACTCAGGCAGCCACCAAATTGATATGGAAGCATGGCGTGATAACTTCTTGAAAGCTTTCCAGATTTTCAAGGACTTCAGAGCCAAGGAAGGCATTGACATTTCCATTCCCGTAATAAGTATTTGGGGGGTTTGAGCGAAGCTGTTGGGAGTTAATATCGAGGAGGCAGCCACAGGATTGGAATGTGGGCGAGAGGTTGACGAGCTCTTGGTGGAATTCATAATCGAGCGCTAAGGGTTGTTCTCCAGGCATTGGGATATTTGCGTTTTCTGGCAGCCACAAGCATGTATACCAGTATTTGCGAAGCGTTATTCAATCGTTCTTTGGCATTCCGACAAAGACCTCCCTTATAAGTATGTTAACACTCGCGGTAAAGCTGACGGCGTATATCCGATCGTGACAGCAACAGTTATCGTTCCGTTTGTGTCGTTGCTAACAATAAGTCTGTCAGAAGTATTTGCCATGACATGTAAAGAAGACTCCACATCTCTCATCACCCCGTAATGCCCAAGTTTCAAAACAAAACAAAGTATCCGTCTCTCCATCAACGGTCTTCATATCCTAGCTCTTTTCGCCTTCCAACCACTGCACTGACTCAAAAGCAAACAAACACGTATCGCCCTGTGCCCCAAGCCTAGCATCAACTTGAAAGACCACTCCCCAGTCCTCAAAAAAAGATTCTCGGGATTCGAAAATCAAAATCCAGTAACACATCGCCTCCAGCGGTCGGCATACAATTTACCTGCTTCCCGCTCTCATCACGAATAACCAGGTGGGCCGCATTGTTAAATACCGTGCTTTTGAACGGTATCGTAAGGGTCTTAGAGGGGTCGGATGATCCGTCGGGGAACTTGGCGCTGCTACTAACTTTGAGCGTTGCGTTTATAAGTCCTAGATCTGGAGGTTTAATATTTGAAGACGGAGTTTCGGAGGGGATCCAGCCGTGGAGGTAGAGGAAGACGACGCGGTCGTTTTAAGATCAAATAAATAGATATTATGGAAGGAAAGTCGAAATAAGCGGAAGGGAAGTCGCATACGCTTTGATAGGCGTCGGCGCTATCTCGAGGAATTTGACGGAGAAGAGAGGCCCGTCCTTTGGCACTGGGCCGTATGTGGCGTTGTTGTGGCCGCATACGCGTATCTTTTCTACTTCAGCAATGGCGCCCGTGTCCGCGATTAAGAGAGACCGTTACTGCGGATTTGCGGTGATAGTGATGGCGAGTATTGAGACGTAAAGAGGAAGGAGGTGTAGGCGTAGTAATGGAGATTGCATTGCCAGGTCAGGGTCGGCGTGGATGAGAGACGGATTCTTGGTAAGAGTGGGTGTGGGAGCAATCGTTTGAGCCAGCTGAGGTGGTAAATATCTGTTTAATAGGTGTACCAAGTGGCTACTTGGACTATGCCTTACATGCAACGTCCCTGCGCGAAGTGTGTATGTCGCACTGGCTTCGGACCTTGTCCGTCGCGGGGTTCTGTGTTAACGCCACACAAATGGCACGTAACTCCAGGAGTAATCACGTTCAGTGGGCGAATGATCCGAATCTGCAGAAGGCCGGTAGACAGTAGTAAGGCATACGCCGGGTTAATAATCTCAGCGTTATCGTCGCACCAGCGAACGCGGAGTATCTCAATAGTTCGGATGAATCTGAAGGAGTCGTTCAGGGGTACGAACATGACGTAGCCTTGGTCAATAACATAGCTAGGGTCGATATAGTCCCATAGATCGGAGGTGACGACATCGGAGGCTGGGTCGAAGAGGACGTTCACCATCTGCAGCGGAAGGCTCGATATGAAGCCATCAGTAAGAGGATTTCTCTGCACGTCGTGGACTGTCCAGCTCAAGAAGACGAAGTATCGCATGGTCTCGAGACGACTCTCTTGACAGATGTTGTAAGTAATCGGTGTACGAGGGCCAAGGAATCCAGGTTGATTTCTACTGAAGCTTGCGAGTGGGAATCGGCGACCGATGGGCATAGCCATGCGCCAGATAATGACGCGGATTTCTGGTGGGAGGGCACCGAATCGGAAGCTAGTGAGGACGTTTACGGTTTGAACGAAGAGGTCTTGATTGATATCAGGCAGGTATGAAAGCAGATTCAAGGCCAAGAGAGCGGCAGGTGCAGCCGAATTGGCAGTTGGCGGCACAATGACGCTCGAAGAAGCACGAACTCGTCTGTACAGTTGGCGCGGACGCTGATCTGCACCGAGGAATAGCAAGAAAGTCAGCGCCACATTGAGGCACTGACTACAAGAATGATAGCCAAGTCCATGGTGACAGTCTAGGACGCACGGACGTGTCGGTAGTATTTGGGATGGACGGTGGTCAACAGAGGAAGAACGGAGATTTTCGGCTCGAGGGTAAACTTCGGAGTTTCTTCAAGTCCCTATTGGTCCAGAGCAGTCAGTCAACAAAACAGTTCAGAACCACAAGAAAGGACTTCCAAGAAGGACACAAGACAATTACGCAAGCGTGTTTATGGGTGGCAAGGAAAGACTTACAAAGACGAGATATCTCGAGAGTGTCGTCCTTGGTCGCAACGAATTGGTCGACTGGGTCTGTCGAAGACCGTGTTCTCGGATTCTAAGTGCTGGCTAAAGAAGCCGAGCTACATCTGAGGTTGGTACGGTACCTTGAAAAGTTCATTCGAGATATGTAACACTCACTGCGCTCCTAGGGTTTGTTGATTAGGTGTAAGCTGGCTTTGAGGTTGTTGTTGGCAGAAAGTAGAGCACGGATGCAAGCTTTAGTCTGTGACTGCTAAGGTTACTAAGGCGAACCGAATAGAAAACCCTCCATCCCAGTACCTTCGTAAGCGAGAGGTTACTCTTCTTGGCATTCCTCAGGAATGGAATCATAGACAAATACATACTAAAGAAACGAAGCAGAAACTTAGGACTGATAGTAGTCGATAATAGAGTCTACTCTTTGAGCTTATAGCTTATAGCTTAAATTCATGACATATTGATTAATAGAATCCAACAAGAAATTGTTCTTCTGACGTTCTTCGCCAAGCCTTAGTTGGATATCCCAGCACGCTTCAGCTTTGTTACCCAGGCGATGGTTCCTAGAATTTTTGAGACTGTAGGACACAGCCTAGCTTTCAATGAACTCATGAAGATGTCTTCTTGTGCATGCTTTGTTTCACTTATTTTGCGATCAGCTTTTGTTGTCACTCAAGTAGTCAAAGAAATATGGCATTAGCTCCCATAATTCAGGAACAAGAAGAAAGACTCGTGGCTGTTGCAGGTTTATACTATGCCTACCGGATTCATGGTCTTCAACCTGATACCGCAACCCATTCCTGTAGTGACCCGCTATCTTGTGTCGAGTGAACAAAAATATCATGGGTCACTAGGAAGCCTTCGCAAAAAATAAGCTTACCAACCAGAATCCACGGACGCGGCCCCTTACACACATATGCATATACAACCCCCTCGATATCAACAATCAGACGCGTATCCCGTGTTCCGGTCATTGCATCAAGCCCACCAGATACTCTTCGCCATTTGCTGGTATGGTAGCATTGTTACCCGTGGGACGCTGCGTGCCGGGTTTGACATAGCTCTCTTCTCCATCAGAGATAAAAGCTTAGCCTTCGACTCTTCTGCATCTTTGGGCCAGTTGCCATACAGCCACCGCTGCTCCTCTTGGGCCAAATGCAAAGACGGAACATAATAACTAGGGATCTGAGGCTGAACGAGTGTAAGTTGCTTTAGGCCCGGGTAGCAAGCAAGCCCCTCTTCAGTCTCCGTCAGATCTTCAAACCCCACGAGCCGAACCACAAGATATTCCAGTTTGTCCCAAACACCTGGAATTAGATCAAACAAGTCGACTGCCCAGCTCCAGTTACCCTCCTGCTGGTAGACAAAGTCTCGTGCTACATCAATACAGAGTGGCTTGCGTTGAGAGGGCGGAAGTCGGTTTTTGGGGGTGAAGCCAAGGTCCATTTCTGGCACTTCATCAGGAAGTAAGATGTAGTAATGTTTCTTGGCTTCTAGGCGACTCTCTTTATTGATGTGGAGGGCGATTGGGAGTGGAGGGCCATAATTATCCGGTGGTCGCAAGATCAGAAAGAATGTTTCAAGATTGATTGGGAGCAAACGACCGGGAGGAAAAGTCGCCTTCCAGATCATGAGCCTCAGCTCCAATGGGAGCTTTGAGAATCCCGCCATTTCCTTTAATTTACGTTCTTGTAAATACAGTTCCTCGTGTGGATCGACAAGTTCGCAGATGAAGAGTTCGAGAGCCTCGGTGATTTCCTCGACATCCTTCACGGAGCCTTTGGAGCGAGTCCAGTATCTGCAGTATTGAGTCAGCGATTTTGTTGGAGCCTTAGTGGGATTCAGGACCTTACCTGTGCTCTGTAGAATTGCCTTTGACCATCGTTCCACCTCTCTTTCCTCTCTTCGTGTCGGCGTGTTTGCTGAGCGTCATTTCGACGATCTGGCTATGGCTGTACGTATTGTCGGGACCAAGAGGCCGAGAGAAAAGGTAGTGTAGTCGTAGGATATTGTAGTGCCTGGGCCCGTGGGAAGGTCTGGCAGATTTGACCCGTGCTCGAATGTCTTTCGATCTTGGTGATATCGCAGAAGAAATTGTAAATCATATGGCGGTTCCACTTCGTCTTCGAGGATGTCGAGTCTAGTCGTGGAAGATGGCGGGAGTTTGTCTGCTCTAGGGCAGCGGTACTTCGACTAGGACGTCCCTACCCTGTTTTGTGGCCCACTTCGAGATCGAAGAGTGAATGAGGCAGGCGCGTGTTTTGACTTCGCTTAACTTAATACGTGCGAATCAACGAGAAGCTCTAAATTAGCGTCACATACGACCATATACTTCTCGAGCGCGCCTCGACTGACTCCTTTCAGTAATCCTGATTACCTCGATCAGGTTGAATCAATTCGTTTTCCGTACTTGCGATCTTGTGGAACGACTCGACCTTCTCGACTCAAACCTTTCACTCTACGAATCTCCTCCACTCTGTGTTCCTTCATTAGGGAGACACCGAAGTCAACACTTCTGCGCACGCTCATCTCATTACTCGTTCCGAGCAGAACACAAGCTCAACTCGATCTTTGACAAATACTCTCTCGCATCTATTTCGAGGTCCCTGGAAGCCACCACGAACTTCGGGATTCTTCCTCAGCATCCCATCAGATCAAAGAATACAGTCTCCAAATTTCGCCATGATGGCCTCAAAGGATTCTTCGACTCACCGTACCGTGGCACTCGGAAAGGCAGGAAGAAGAGTCGACCGCAGCAACTCTCCCCAGACCCACCGGTAAGCTTGATCCATCCGCTCACCACGATCAACAACTAACAAGAACCTACAGATACCTCACACGATCCAAAGGCACTCTGCAAGAAATCGATGCCATCGAAAAAGCCCTCGCTCTCTTCACCTTCGAACTCCCCGACCCGAATGAAGAGCTCTCGGCTCAACAATGTTTTGTTCCAAAGCTCACACTATTTCCGAAGTTGCCGCTAGAATTGCGATTGATGGTATGGAAGTTAGCTTTGCCCAGGGGTCGACTCATCGCCCTTCGCGATGAGCTGTACAAACTGTTTGCCGGAAATAATGAAGGCCGGCCACCATTGCCCATCTCGCTTCACGTCAATCAGGAAAGCCGCCGCGAAACTTTAACCTACTATGAGCTCTTTCATCGCGAGGAATTTTTAAGTACTTTGGTAAAAGGTTCTGGAGACCGACGGCGACCTCAAATTCGACCCGTCTGCTTCAGTCCAACGCGAGATTACTTCCACATGTGGCAAACTGACGATAGATGGGGGATGAGAGAGTTCTTGCGAGTCCGTCCGGATGCTATCAACAGAATCAGTAGACTTCTTGTGAAGTTGACTTCTGCTTCCAATAGTTCAAGACTCGTCGAACAAGTCCATGAAACCATCAATAAATTCGAAGGCTTGCAAGTGATACTTCTGCTGCAGCCGGAGAATTCAAAAATAAAGATCTCGGCAAAAGGTTGGGAGAAGACCAAAGTTGCCTTTCTAAAGAATGTAAAGGAAGGACGGCCAGTATCAGACACGATCAAGCTGCTACCATATCAGAGACTTTGCAAGGAGATTTGGAGTGAAAACTGACCTTTCAGCCTATACAGGGGTCACGGCGCTGATAATGGCTGCGATATCGTGGCGTCCATGTTGCTGGCCCAGCCTTCTCGTATGGTTATGAGGGGTTTAAGTTATGTATAATACTTGCAATAGAAAGGAAAGGAAAGGAGAAACGCTGCACTGCAGTGCAGGAAAATTACTCATAGAACCAAAATTACCGCCACAATGGCATGATATCGTGTTGCGTGCTGACCTGTGATGGTGTTTCTTTCTTCAACTGAGCGTCAACTCCGGGTGTGGGAAGAGTCTATTCATACATGATTGAAACCCTTGTGCTACTTTGGCCTGTCACCGCGAAGGATGATTATTGCAGTCGGCGAGAATAAATCCCATCCACACTCCCGCTTCTACTCCAATGGATTCATCTCCTCCCTCATTCCTCACTCGACAATGTGTCGTCAGCAACACTCAACTCCACCCCACCCCATCCCACCCCAGCAGCATCTCATAGAGACGGCAGAGTATCTGTGACACCAGCGAAATACCCCTAACAGCTGAAAGCACAGAAATGCCATGATACTCTGAAGTCTCTCGTTCCTCACATGAACTCAATTCAACCTTCCTACCAACGTATATTCGACCCTCCCCTTTAAGTCATCAAACACATTGATGAACCCTCCTCCTCAAACAAGCAATAAGAATATCTCCTCAACATCTAAAAAGACGTTGCAAACATTAACAGGAACTGCCTTTCCACGCCAACGTTACCTGCTAGCTCCTCCGCTCCATTTCCCTCCAAAAATCGAACACGTCAGCTTTCCAGCCAATTGCTGGAGCTGCTAGATTAACAATCCAAGTTTAGGCGAAAAGGTGAAAGATGTCTGGAGGGTGTATTCGATTCCAGGAGATAGCTGCGGCCGATATATGTGTGCTTATTTCGATCATTAAAGGCGGAATGTGGCGGCAGCTTTCATATTTACAAAAATACTTCCCCATAAACCTTTCGAGAAAGAGTGCTTTAGAGTATGGGATTACCTCCACATGTTCTGCACCTGATCTGAGTGGAGCTAGAGTATTATCACGGGCTTATTTCTGCATCACGAGGCTTGAAGGTGTGCATTTGCAATCAATTCCCAGTATTAAGCAACATCAGAATATAAAGCCAGTTCAGGACTTAGAAAGCAACGTAAATTCAACGCTTAGCCATCGACATCCACCCCAGAAATTTCTTGGATGCCAAAATAAAGCCACCAGTATCACAGTCTCATGGGACGTGCTCAATTCTCAGACATTCATTGACATGAATCCTCTTCCTGCGTTGCGCTGTCTCTCCTCCTCCGCACGCTTCTGAGGAGTCTGGCAGCCTTTCTTGTGCTTGGCCCAATCGTGGGTCTGGCACTCCTTGCTGCAATAGAAGACCAACTATCCCTGTGTCAGCCTCAGACCAGAGTAGAGAGGGCATGGTCATTGTCGAGGATTTGATATACTGACCAGGCATTTTCCGCACTTCTTCAATGTCTCTCCTTCAGCCAACTCCTTGTTCTCTTTCGAGCATGGCTTGTTCTCGCAGCGAACAGCATCAAAGTCGTAAGGGGTACCGTCGTTCTTATATTTGGCCAGAGCAATCTCGAACTGTTCCTTCATTGGCGCACGGAAACCCGAGTCGGCCAGGACCCAGGTGAACTTGGGAGAAACGTCGATCTTCGTATAGGCGTTGCGCAGGAGTTCCATGTGGACAGGCTCGATTGTGGCACCAAGGCGCATTGCCAAGGCAGCTGTAGGCACAACCTGTTAGTTCGATTGCAGGTTGAAGCTTTGCGAGGTGGCAACTTACCAAGAAGAACCAATCGAAGTTCCTTGGAGCTCATGCTTCCACTCTTGAAAGGGTCATCGGCGGAGTACTTGTTGAAGAGACGGCTGAGCACGCCATTGTTGAGGTGATCTCTGGTAGCTCCGAGGCCCTTGCCGGAGAAGGAGAAGTCTTCGCCCTCTCGTTCGTCGATCTCGTAGTTGTAGAGCTCAATGCCGGCGTCTTCGGACATCATGCTTGCTTCATCGAGGTCATTGTCACCTTGGAAGAAACGTTCACCCCAGCGACCCATGTCGAATCTTTCGATGATTGTGGTGGTGTAGAACGAAGTTAGACTATTGCGATGACTGGCTGCGGTATTGGAGAGATGATGGGGATATTCTTGGAAGATTATGAGGAGAGCGGGGGTGTGGAAGAGCAGCTGCCTGGTAGATATACAGTCTCGCTTAAAAAGAGCTAGTGAAAGCAAACAAAAACGGCAGTGACGACCGTGAATGATGACGAGCACCTCGAGCTATCTTCGATTCTGCTGAAAGAGCTTGCATTAAGACGTTAACACTATCAATACTTACAATTCAAGAATTTTGTCGCTTGTCAGAACAGGTCGCTTTCACTCACTCTCCAGAGAACACCACAATTTGGCGTTCGTTTCTGCGAAAGTGGGCGACGAAAATTGGAAAAAGCAGAAGTTTGAGGACAAGTTCCACCAGACATCGGCCTCGTACAGCTTAGCCTACCAGATTCAAGAAGCAAAAGAAACATCAATCAGAACTCAACAGGGCTGAAAGGCGCAGATAGCGGAAGAGTTGCATTAGAGTACACGCATGAATTTGGACAATGTGTCCATGCCACAAGGAGAAACCAGCACCTAAAGCAAAATTGCACGAGCTGAAACCCTCTAAGAAGATCTTTGTGCCCGTACTTCAGTCATATCACATGGATCTCGTAGATTCTCCCTCAAGTGAAAGCTCCTTAGTGACAGATAGATGCCAAATCCAATAGATAACCTCAGCAGTACCTACTTAATCGGTCACGCCGCAGATCACACAGTCGCTTCAGAGACTATAGGTAGGCATTAGCATCTCCCTCTCGCTGAGCCAGCAAAAGATATCAGAATAGAACATCAAGATATCCCATCTCCAACACAGAATCGGATACTCTGTCTCGCTTTGGAGAGTACGGGGAAGATAACAAACGGGATAGTACGACGAGATGGAGATTGTGCGTTGCTTTTGGAGAGATTGAGCAGGTGTAGGGCGCAAGGTTTGGTCCCTGATATGATGGGGCATAGTATGGCGGTTCTCTATTAGTCAGAGGAGTGTTGTTGAATTTCTGTTCGAGGTTTGGTTTTGTGGTAGCGCATTGACTGCTTGGAAAACGTTGCGTTGTTAACTAATGGCGAAGAAGTTACGTCGAACGAATGTCCATCATGACTCCTCCTCATGAGGTGAAGCAACAGCATCGACGATCTAATGATCAGCAAGCTAGGTCGTGTTTACTATACGGAAGGGGGTTTTCAGTGGGTCTCGCCCTCCCTTGTAAGGCAGTACGGTTGTTCTTCCAAACCAGCAATCTAGCATCTCAGATAATTCCCCATAAATTTCCCTCAATGTTAAGGCTCAATACATGGGGGAGAGCGAGAACCACTGAAAACCCCCTTCCGTACCCAGCGACATCATCTCAAATAGTTCGCTTGGATCACATGACGTTGCTTACGTCAAATCGCCACTCGAACGTCAACCTCTCTGCAAAAGTCACTACTCTCATGTCTTAAAACAAAGCCTCATTTAACGTATGGATCTATCGAAACTACTGCACATCTTCTAGCATACTCCGCTTAACATTCTTACTCTCCTAGCAGCCGCCAAAGCCTCAAACCTCCTTACCT
The DNA here is from genome assembly GCA_020747065.1 of Cadophora sp. MPI-SDFR-AT-0126. Lineage (NCBI taxonomy): Eukaryota > Fungi > Ascomycota > Leotiomycetes > Helotiales > Ploettnerulaceae > Cadophora > Cadophora sp. MPI-SDFR-AT-0126. Next base: position 372,883 of record JAGMVK010000025.1, on the reverse strand, counting down.
GCAAGAGTTCTGTGACCCCACAAACTTGACCCAGAGACCATTCGCAAAGTCAATAGCAGGACCCTAAAACACCATGGACCTTTCCCAACCCTCTATCACAGCATCAGATGTATATCTAAGCACAAGCCCCTCTCAGACAGCCCAGTCACAACCCCTTCCGGCTCCCTCGGCCCAAGCCTTCACACTCTTCCCCAACCTCCCACCCGAACTCCGCGCCCCAATCTGGAAGCATGCACTCACCCGCCGAATCATAAAATGGACCCGAACCGCCAACCAAAACATCTTCACCGCCCCCAAGAACCACATCCCGCTCTTCAACGTGTGTAAGGAATCACGTGAGATCGCCATGCTGTACGGAGAGTACATCGACATTTCCACCAGTTCATCAGACGAGCCCGTCTTCTTCAGCCCGATAGTCGACTCCCTACTCTTCGAGCCCATCTGGACAGATCTCATCCCCAAACCAGGCGCCAAAGTCATCCCGGACCCGCTGGACTCTCTACCTGCCAGTCTCCGCGCCGTCGTCCGCAACATCATGGTCCACCCGCACTACAGCGACGAACGCAAGCGGCCGACCACACAGATCGAGAAACTGCCCAAGCTAGAACAGGTCCTCGTCGCAGCTGACGAGAAGTCCCTTGGGTTCCAGAGTAAGTTCATCCTGGGCACGGCGTACGACATCAAGCTGTACTACGCGGCCGACGTGCGGAGACGCGTGCCGGGGTTCAGGGTCCCGTATATCGCGGTTGGATGTCTGGGCTGGACGGGGACGGAGAGGAGGAAGATGCATCATGGGGTCCAGGATACGAGGGAGTTGGTAAGGGTGTGTGAGAATGAGGCGCAGATGAGGGAGCATCTGAGGGAGGTTAGGGAGGAGGAGTGGAGGTTTACGCAGGGTTTGCAGGGGGCAACCGGGGGAAAGCTGAGGCTGAAGTTGAATTTTAGGAGTGTGGATGCGACAGGGAGGAGGAGGAGTGGAGAGAAAGGGGATGCTAGTGGGGAGAGAGGGGTTGGATCTGGTCATGTTGGGAAGAAAAGAGCTGATCCGCCGGTGTATGAGAGGGGTTTGGCAAATGTGCTAGAGGATCCTCCGCCCTACGCGGAAACGGAGTAAGGAAGAGATAGGCAGAATGTGGTCTTACTGTGCTGTTACGGTAATTTACGGCCATTACTCGCTTATTTCTATTTTCCCATTCTCACGAAAAGCGGTAAGATCAGTCCTTCCATTCTCATATACTTGAACAAATGTGGACCTGCAAGAGGGCACCAGACCAGGATAGGGAATGCCATCAAATAATTGACTAGCACAGCAGAGATCGACTGAAACACCTTCAATATCCACGCAAACTATCTACTAACTGCTAACCTGATAAGATCCAGTTATCATCATCATATATTACAATCTCCCGCCTCACTTCCTCTTCGATGCCTTCCCGCCCTTCGAGCTTCCCGACACCTTAGCAGCAACCTCACTAACCACCTCATCCGCCTTCCTCGCACCCTCCTTCCCAACCTCCACACTAGCATCAGCTGCCGGCGGCGAACTCAACGGCTTCGCCGCAATTTTCGCCTCGATTTCCTCCTCATCGCCACCCTGTCCGAATTCGTTCACGCGAGTATAATCAACCTTATACTTATAGCTCTGGTACAGATACACGAAAAAGATGACATCGTCTCTGAGTGTAGCCAGTCTGTGAAGCGTAGGCATCTTGATTGTGAAGGCGAAAAGGTCGTCGATGAATGTGTTGAGGAATTTATACGTCATGGCCTTTGCGGGCATATGTGCCACGGACTTCAAGCGGTAATTGATATATAGGGAGGGGACCATCATGAGGAAGCCGTACGCGTAGACGGAGCCGACGAGCGTGGTGATGACGAATGAGTACCAGGATTTGTGGCTGTCGTATTTGAGAGAGTAGCCTGCGTAGGCGAGGAGAAGGGGCACGGCAATCATGTAGAGGTACTTGAAGGCTACAGCGTCGTATTCCTTGGTTTTTTCTTCGGTTTCTGAGAGCTCGTGTTTGTCTTCGAAGGCGATGCGGTAGGGGATTATGGAGTCTGGGGCAGGGCGCACGCGAACGTTGACGACAGTGGTAATTTTCCAGAATTCGAGAACGATACCCATTCCTTGAGAGAAGAGGATCATCCAACCTGATTGTGTTAGTAGGGTTTGCTTAAAAAAGAGTGTGACTTACTGGTGTTGTCGTTGTTATCCAACAAGTAGAGGAAGATTACAGCCTGCATGAAGACATTCCCAAGGATAGATCGGACGGAAATGCCGACGTTGTTCTTCTTGTTGCGGTAATGGGAGATATCGGATTTGAAAGCCAACATTTCGAAGATCATGTGAAATACACTGACAACGACGGTTGTGGCGAGCAGATAGATGTTAGTATCGAGAAGGACTTCCTTGATCATTTCAAATTCACTTCCATCACCGCCCATAGTTTGACCTATGAGTGTCAGTAGATTGTTTTCTTCGGCGTCCAGAGCGAACATACCTGCTGCAGCATTTCTAGCTGTCTGCTTGACACCTTCATCTATACCAGCAATAAGACTGAACTTCCAGTTCGCTTGATGATTGAGATCGATGTGGATGGGAAGTCTCTTGACAGTTGAATTGACAGGCATCATGTGCGTTCTGAGTTGCCAGAAAGTGTTGACGAAGAGTACGGGATAGTACCAGCCGTTCTGGCCAGATCCATCTCTAGCCCCAGAAGCTTCGAGTTGAACGTATTGACGAACAGCCGGATTCACGGTAGGGTAGTGCATGACTCCAGAATCCGGAATGAAAGAGAGTGTGAGGTTTGGATGGTAATGGGAGTTGATGACAGGACCAGTAGGAAGTTCCTCCTCCTCCTATGTCAGTCAGCAATTGTCATGCCTATGTAGATCGTCAAACATACCTCTTCCGTCTCCTCAGCAGCCAAAAGATTCTTGACTTTCTTGACCTTCTTCTGCGTAATGTATTGGGTCAAAGGTCGGGTAAAATGGTATGCCTTGGCTGGATCATATCCTTGAACTACCGGATCTATGTTTGCTCCCTCCAACGCAACATAGAAATGCGCCCACAGAGTCCCGTTATTCTGCACCTCATTCGGCACTGCAAAACTCGTATCAATAACTCTATTCTCCTCGAAATTTCCCAGCACAAATCCTTTCTCGTTTACCACAATCCGTTCTCGGGGAGCTTTCGAGATTGGCTCGGCGACGAAAGTGGGAGAAATAACGACGGTGATATCGAGAGGGCTGTTGAGAGGCCACATAGGAGCTATACGCTGGGCAATTGGATTATAGACTGCGCCTTCATCGAGAGTATTGGGACGGTCGTTGAAGGGTGGGATTGCTGCAGTGTTGGCTGGGACAGTAATGGTTGCGCCGGAGGCATCGGTTGTTGTTACTGCGGCTGGAGTCTTTGGTCCCATCACTTTACCCATCACGAATTGCATTCCCAAGAAGATAGCGAGGCCTTGCACGGCGGATTTGACCATTGGCTGGGAACATCAGCCTTCATTCTGTTTGTATGTATGTATTGCTTTGCAGTGCATTGGATAGAGGGGGGCAATTGAAGTCAGAGGAATCGAACATACACCCATTCCACCTTCTTGCGCTTGTGCTTGCGCACGCGCAGCCGGAGGAGCTGCTCCTGACATGTTGATGTTCTTCGGGAGTATATCCTCGTGAAGTGGTTGAGGAATGATATTCGCAGAACCTGGCTTCAATTTGCTGAAGTCGCAATATTTCGAGACCGACGCTAGAATGGCGTAGAGTCGAACATCCATGTCCATCAGCATCAACCAATCATTCTTCACTGCGTCGACACGGCTGCGAGCGGCTGAGCTAGGCGAGGCAAGGCGAGGATTTCCCATGCTTCCGTACCACATACGAAGGTATGCCAAGACAAGTTAAAGGCAAGGCGACTTCCGAAGACTTGCACCTCGTCAGCAAACAACATCTTCTTCTTCTTCCTTCACTTCTTTTCCAGGAAGAGAATAGGCGAATACCTATCATACAATCTATCTCCTGATCCATAACTGAGGCATTTTAAGACTCATTCATTCACTTCTTGAATTTCTCACTCTCAGCCATAACTCACTCGAGTCTGACAGACTTGACCGCTCTTGGCTTTACAACTTTCTCCTTGCATTGAGTCACACACACAAATAGTCCATAATTCTATTGAATCTGTAAGACATAAATACTTTACTCTCTGTCCTCTTCTTCATACCGTCCTTTTTCTTTACAAATCAAAACAAAGAATAAACTCATATCTTTCCTAGGAAAGCTTCACTCAATCACTTGATTGCCACCCACTTTCCCCTTCAAGCACTAAATCTCCACTCCCAAACCACAGCAAAACAACAACACCCCTCATCACCACCCCATATTCACATCCGACAGAATCTCCACTTCACTCCGTAATCATCACCCACCATTACCCACCATCATGGCATCAGGCGGTGGCTCTCCAGCCCTCTCAGGCACCGGAACTCCCTTGGCGAACTCAAACCCAGGAACCGACTCGCCAAACCCGCATAACCTATTCAAGCTCAACCCAGCCAACATCCTCTCCACCACCCATGACGAGAGCGTAGTTCTCACTTCTGAAGGTGTTCCGAAGACGAAGATTTGCGTTTTCTGTGGTGCATCGCCGGGGACTTCGCCGGCTCATATGGTAAGTACTGTACTTCTTTGGAGATTTTGAATGGACAACCGTGGTTCTGAAGTTTGTTCCGCTTCCTTGCTTTTATTGCGGTTTCAAATTTCAGTTCATCAGCACCTGGAAGAGAGCTTCGGCTTCCAATCTGATATCGAATTCCCTTCCAATCCATCTATCTCCGCACCTCCAATATCCCTTCGACTGCTATCAGTAACAACTCAGCTAACACCCCAACCCACAGGAAGCAGCTCGTGCCCTCGCCCGAGTCTTTCACGAGAACAACATCTCTCTCGTCTACGGTGGCGGAACAGTCGGTCTCATGGGCGAAGTAGCACGCACGCTCGTCTCTCTCTCCGGACCATCTTCAGTCCACGGTATCATTCCCGCTCCTCTGATCAAGGTATGTATTCCCCAAACACTGTCTCCGTCTCTGTCCGGCATCCCTGTTACCTACCCTAATCTTCGAACTCCAAATTTGTTTGAGAATATCCTCTCAACATATTTTGTTTTCTTCCATTGTTTTTTTTTTTTTTTTTTTTTTTTTTCTTTTTTTGTTTTTAGATTCCAAGATATTGTCACCACATTCTATACGATAAGATCTGTTATTAACAACCCAACAGTACGAGCGCGGCCCCGACAGCACCCCCAGCGAAACCACCTCCGGCAGCATCCCCTCCCCCACCCTCTACGGGCACACCACCGTCGTCAAAGACATGCACACGCGCAAACAACTCATGGCGCGCGAAGTCCTCACCGGCGGTCCGGGCAGCGGCTTCATCGCCTTACCCGGCGGCTACGGGACTCTCGAAGAACTCATGGAAGTCGTAACCTGGAACCAATTGGGCATTCATGATCGTGGCATTGTGGTGCTGAATGTGGAGGGGTATTGGGATGGCTTGTTGGAGTGGGTCAGGGGGAGTGTGGAGGCGGGGTTTGTGGGGGAGAAGAATAGGGGGATTATTAGGGAGGCCAAGGGGGCCGGGGAGGCGGTTAGGTGTTTGAGGGAGTATAGGAATGCGGAGGGGAGGTTTAGATTGCAGTGGGGTGAGGAGTGAGGAGTAGGACTTCGGGAAGGCGCGAGAGTGAATTAAGGGCTGGCTTGTCGAGGGAAGGGCAAAATGGCTGGCGTTGTTTGTTGTATGCTAGAGACAGTGCTCAGTGTATGTGTTTGATTTTGCTTGCTGCATAGCTGCATAGCTAGCTATAGGTCTCTTTCAGTATACTGCGGCATACATACGTAGACAGGTATGGGTAGATGGAGCACAATGACTTTTGCAATGAATTTGGATGACTTAGTAAAAATAAAAGTTATGATGTAAACACAGAGCTTTTCATCATGTCACGATTCGTGAAGCATTTATAGTCAAACAAAGTGGATACTCCCTCCTCTCTAATACTCATTTAACAACGGGGATTGCATTGGTTTCGTACACGAAAGACACAAACAATCTCAACATTTTCTTTCCTTTAATGTCTTGTATTCTATTTTTACACTACGGAGCTAGCTATTCATTCCTCATCATCTTGATGGAATACTGGCAGCCCGAATGCCCCAGTCAAGGTCTCCAACCCGGGCCAGACGATCTACGAATCAACCTCCATGCCCTCCTCAGCCTCCGCACCTTCTGCACCATCAGCCACGAGATCAACCCACTGCTTAACCTCCTGCCCATCAAAAAGCTTGAAGCTCTCGATGCCCTTCGCACCCTCCTGCTGGATTCCAACCACTCCCACACTCGTATTCTCAACCGTCAGCTCCTTATCCTGTGCCAGACTCTCCTTCAAAGCCCTCAGTCCATGCTTAACCAACTCCTCCCTCCCACACTCCGCAAAACTCTCCAGATTTCTCTCCAGATACGTCCGCGCCATCTGGGATCTCGCACCAATAGCACAAGCCACCATCTCCTGCGTCATGCCGCTGGGCTGGAACTCGAAGAGGTGGGGACCCGTCTCGTCAACACCGGCGATGAGGAGGCCTACACCGTAGGGGCGCTTGCCGTAGTGTTGGGTGTTGGTTTGAGCGCGTTCACCGATCGAGGATACGATGCGTTCGAGGGGGATGGCGCGGCCGTAGGTGAGGCGCGAGGAGAGAGATTGCTGTTTCATGAAGTTGGAGAGGACGCGGGCGTCGGAGGCGAGGCCGGCGAGGGAGACGCCGAGGTGTTCGTCGATGGCGATGATTTTCTTTTGGTAGGAGGAAAGTTCTTCGGCGTTGCGCTGGAGATGAGCATCAGCATGTAATCATAAATCTCAACCCGGAAGACTAGAATCAAGATATCCTAGCCAGCCGACTCTACTCCTAGACAGTACTGCAAGGCAGGTCTGCGAAACATCCGGTGCACAAGAATGAATGAATGGCATACCTTCAGAGCTACGAGCACAGCATGTGTCTTGCTAACGATACCCACTACCACACTTCCTTGCTTCACAGCCTCCGACGCATATTCGACCTGGAAAATACGACCTTGGGGCGAGCTATGGCACATCATTAGCATACCTCCTCTCCTCTTCTGCCAACCTAGCCATCGCGTTCGTGGGGAGTTGGGGTTTGAACGGGACATACAAGGTAACTGAATCGTTGTCGTAGTTATTTCTGAACATGGTTGCTGATGCAGCGACTGCTGTATCTTCCCTTCAATCCCGTGGTGTGTAGATTTCGGTGTATGAACAGTCGTAAATTGAACGGAAGAGATGTGGCTGTAGAAGCTGGAGCGCCGTTAGGTTGGAAATGTGTTGATAACCAGACGCAGACGAGGCAGGCGCGATGATGAAGCTCAGTGCAGATTGAAATAAGGCTACCGTAAACATGCAGGGGTAGCTGTGCTTAATACCGTAAATTAGCGTAGGGACTCTCGTTGTGGTTAGCGAAAGTTTAGTCCCCGGTCAGAGCCGTATGGGAGGGCCGGCGCAACGTCAGCTCTTGATCTGATCAGACAGGCCAGGCGAGAGCAGCTTCATTTTACAACTGACCAGATACCAACCACAACTTTGCAAACTGCAAACATCGAGACGAGCGACTATTTCGCAAGGGCAATAGTTGGACAAGGCGATAAAGACTCACCAAATATCGAGAAGAAAGCGGCGCAGTACCATCGGGAAGCCGGGCTCGAGGACAGAACAGCTCTCGAAGCGCAGCCTCGAAACAAACAGCGAACGGAAACGAAAGCCAAAGTGCCTCTTTCAACCGCCAAAATGGCCGCGGGCCTCAAGACCATCATTTCGCTCTCTTTCGTACGTCTCTCTCCCCTCATCCTCCTTCCCATCCTTCCCTCTCCCTTCATCGCCCTCTCCGGCCCTCAAACCTAAAACTAACACCCCACCTCTCCACCACAGGTCCTAGCAATCGGCTTCCTCCTCGTCATCCTCTCCTGCGCCCTCTTCCACCAATACCTGCCTCTCCTCGTCGTAGCGACCTACGTGTTAGCGCCTCTTCCAAACTGGATCTGTGGACGATGCGCCAATCCGGATGATTTTGTGGAGAGCTCGGGCAATGCGGTTGTGGATTTTGGCAGATTTTGCACGGGGTTTTTGGTGCTTATGGGTATTGGTAGGTTGCTCTTCTGTCCTGTTCTCTTAGGTTGCGTTGTGGAGTGGTGAGCCGTGGTGTGGGGTTTCGTGGTGGGTTTTGGCATACGAGACAAGAAGAACATGGGGGACGGGCGGATCGTTCAGCGGCTTGGATATCGAAGGTGGCAGGAATAAGCTGAGAGATGGGATATTACTGCGATCTCTATCAAAACCATACTAACTAGTCACCCCGCAATAGCCCTCCCAGTCCTCCTCGCACACTCTGGAATCATTCTCTGGTACGCAGCTGTGATGTCCATCATCGGCGGTGTATTGATCTACGGCACCATCATCGCATTCGGGATGTTCTTTGAGGAAGAACACGAATTCTAAATCACCCACCAACTCCTTCAATTTGTCACTGGAAGGAAGAAACTGAACGGATGGGTGAGTGGAATACGAGGTGCAGAGTTGAAATTGGGCGGATGGTTGGCCACCTTACGGAATTACATAACTACTGGAGGCAAAGTGAATAAGTAGCGCAGAGGAGGAAAGGGAAAGCAATTGGTGTAAAGTGTAGCATATATTTCAGCGAGTACTTGGGATTTACGTTTATTATCATGGTTCACGGATGAAATGGAATACCTAAATCAACCAATGAAACATTTGATAAGTCGTATGCCCCTCGCTGTTCCTTTATACTTTCTTGTTGGTTTGACAGTCTATGTTGAGACTTAATTATGTTGGATTCACTCCCTTTTTTCTATATCTATTTCGACACTTACAATCGAGTGGAGTGTTTTATCTGTCGTTGACTGACGATGCCTTCCCCTTCCCTTCCTTTCCTTTCCTTCCGTTCCTGTGTGTAGGTCTCATCTCAGCGCTTCTAACTCTCCGTCCTATCTAATTTGTTCTCTCTACTCCGTGCAAATACGTTAAGTATCTCTCTAATTTTCCCCGAAACAAAACGCATTGCCAACCACAACTCTAAGAAGTGCCGAAAAATGAGAAGTGTACAGTCTAAGACGTCGAACAAACGTAAGTTAAAGAATGCAATGAACAGCTCAATTCAGCCAGCCATCCAACTCTTTTCCCTTTCCACGTAAAGGATACTGTAAAGGAGTGAGAGTGGTGCCTTCAAGTTGACAGTAAATTGGGGGAGTAGGCCTCGTGTAAACCAATCAGGTGGCAGAAGCAAGAGGAAGAAGATGATGTACTTGCCAACCCAGTGAAGCTGACCTATCTACACAACCGGACTGGAAGAACTAATTCCCGTGCGGTGAGCACCTCTGCCCCACCACAATACGTGAAGTTCCATACTTCATCTGAAAAGATTCGTGCACTTGTTGTCACATAACTCAGCTTTCGTCGTACAGCCTTTCCAGCCGTTGGAAAATTTGCCACAGTAAAGAAAGATTGCAGAGAAAGCCTTTATGGCAGTCGGACGGCGCAGCCGGAAGCAAAACAACGACGGCATTGATTTCTTGCCATCAACCTTGGGACTGGCTACTTTTTTCTCACAACGCACTCTGGAACGAAGAAGAATGACAGACTCGTAGGGATGAAGTGGGAATCATTCCCTGAGTCCTTTGTTGTGTAGATCAGACTGGTGTAGATGAGTCTGTGCAAGAGAGCAAGCTGAGTTTACTCGCCCGACCGGGATTTTCCAGGTTGCATCTTCTACAGGACATATTCGGCATTCACGTCCCGCCGTCCCGGTCAAGGCGCTCGAGTTGCTGCCTTGACTTTCTACTTGCATGAATGAATGAAGCAAGCGACCAATCCTCGCTTGTTGTATCGCCTACGTTATTGTGCCGTCCGTATGTCGGTCGTAAGTCGTAAGGCTCTGTTCATTTCACCGCTGACGTTGTTGTTGAAGTTTTTATAGAAAGTTCGATTTTGTATCATCAGCCATGAGGCTTTGTGTCGATCGCCCTTTTACCCGTTTCGTAAATTTCCGTTTGTTGACAGCCGAGCCGAGACCGCCCGTGATGTGTGTGCCTTGGCGTCACGATTCTGTTTGCACAGCCTTCACTTCAGGCTCCGGAGTCGAGATTTGAGGCATATATATTTATGTATTAATGGCCATTCACTTTGCAGTGGAACACAATTTCTGTATTTCCATCATCTGTTTCTGAACACCCTTGGCATTTCTGCGAGCTTCATATTGTTGGATCCCAATCAGCCTGCGAGGCCAAGTACTTGTGAAGATGTTTTGGTTTCACTTATCAATCTATTTCCTCTTCAATAATGGTTTGATTAATTTCTCTGTTGCATCCCCGGTCCTGGCAGCTAATGGGACTCGGGATCTGAATTTCCCTGAGGTACGTAGACCTTCAGTGCGAAGGCTTTTTACTATAGCACAATAAGCTAATTCTGGTCAATCAGATTCCCTCTTCGAAGAATCTCGTCTGGCACCCATGCTATTCTGGCTACTTCTGTGCGATGCTGGATGTAAGGTTGACTTCCTCGGCATCTCGATTAGGAATGTTGGTAAAAGTACATATAGCTGAAGGTCGCTTAGGTCCCATTAGATTATCTCAATCCTCAACTAGGCCGAGCTTCCGTCCCGATCATCAAGAAAAGCTCACTTTCATCATGCTACAAAGGCATCTTGTTCCTCAATCCTGGGGGACCAGGAGGATCAGGTGTCCAGCTACTGCTCAGTGCCTCAGACGAGATCAAGAATACAGTGGGACCAGACTATGACCTCGCAGCCTGGGAACCAAGAGGCATTGGATACAGCGTTCCTAGCCTTGCCCCTTGCTACCAACTGGAGGCTAACGCTACTATTTCCGGCTCTTTAAAGAATAAAGTCAAAAGATCGCTTAACGACTATATCATTCACGGCCCAAATCTTCCGATAGACAGCTTGGGTGATGCTAATACGTACGTAAATGATGGCACGAGCTGTGCAGAGTATAATGGCGGACCACTGGATGCGGGATCGCATATGACAACTGCGACTGTGGCGCGGGATTTGGTGTCGATTCTAGATGCTTATGCGAGGACGCCTGAGGGAAGGAAAGCAGAGCGGGATCCGAAATTGCTGAATTATTGGGGGTATAGTTATGGGACTATGATTGGGCAGAATTTTGCTTCGATGTTCCCAAAAAGAGTGGGCCGTGTGGTTGTAGACGGGGTCATCGATCCTGATGCTTGTGAGTGTTTCCCTGATTCATATGTTCTGACTGGAGACTTTTGATAGTGCAAGAACCAATTTGACTCTTGTCGTACAGGGGTTGCAGGAACTCTCGACGCACTCTTGACGATCGACCAAGATAATATCTTCGCAACATTCTTCTTCTACTGCTATAGCGCGGGTCCAACACTCTGTCCATTCTCCACAAACACAACAGCTCTTCACATCTTTGATCGATTCCAAGCAATGATATCAAACCTCAACTCCACACACGCCGCGCAGCAGAACTGGGACAACGCAACTGCTCTTGAGTTGACAATCTCGCTGATACAGACTGGGCTCAGACAAGCAATGTACGACCCCATAGGCTTATTTCCCACCATAGGAACCGGTCTGGTGACCATTGAGAGCATCATCCTCTCAGGAAACGTTTCATACGACACCATCCTCGACATCCTCCGCGCCCTCGGTCTATTCCCAGACAACATTCCCGAACTCCCACCCGGCGATCCCAGCCCAGAGCTATTCTTCGAGCGATTCCACAGTGTGGCCTGTGCGGATGTGGGTGGTAGATTGTACAATTCCTCGTTTGAGGAGTATGCGAAGCGGTTGTCGAAGTTGCAGGAAGAGAGCTGGATTGGTGGGAATGCGATTTGGCTGCAGTATTTGCCGTGTTTGAGTTGGAAGATTGTGAGTGATGATGTTTATGCTGGGCCGTTTGGAGGGAAGACGAAGGGGAGGATTTTGGCAGTGGGGAATAGGTTTGATCCGGTTACGCCGTTGGTTAAGTAAGTATTCTTTGATGCTGAGACGCGGGTGGACTATATGAGGAGGACTTTACTTACATCGTAATACATAGTGCGAAGAAAACAGCTCGAATATTCCCGGATGCGGAACTCCTCACGATTGAGGGTACAGGTGTAAGTCTTCTCTTGCTAAACATACTTGTTGAGCTTATACCTGACGAGCAACAGCATACATCTCTAGCGACCCACAACCGCTGCGCTTTCAAGAGGATAAATGCTTTCTTCAACAGTGATAAGAATTCGGCAAAGCAAACTTATTGTCCGCTTGAGGCTGGGCCGTGGAATATCACGCTTCAAGGACCGCTGGAGAGGCTTGCAGATGTTGGGAAAGTGGTGAGGGGGATTGAGAGGTTGAAGACCTAAAATCAGAGCAAATAGAATGAAAGCTCAAGGCTGGAGAAGACGCGAAGGGGTATGGTGGGAGTTTATTAGAATCAGTACTCTTCTGTTGAGAATGACGAGAAACATCGCCTTGTTTACAATTGCAACTGTTGATCCTTGTGCAGATACAGAAGCCCTTATATTTTTCAAGGCAGATCGCCATCTTACACCCACAATTTCTGCACATTTTCCAGCTGCTGCACTGTGATCCCTGTCGTAGCCAGCCCTGGGCTGATTTCACGTGATTGTTTACCCTCTCAGGCTCGCTTAACTCGAGCCAGATCAGGAAGTATTATTTCTTGGTACAGAAGACGAGTGACATCTGCACACAGCGTGTCGCATCTTAGCCATTGTAAAGACGCATAGACAAATTTACTTGGGGCTATTAGGGGATCGCGAGATCATTCCTCGACCAACCAATGTTTGTCTGCACTAGAACGAGATCGTTTGCGAAGGTCTGAATTGGGCAGCTACCAAGACAGTCTGGCATCTGCATTTGTTATCCAGGAACCATAGAACAGAAGTCATCTCTGTGCAATGGGTGACACTCTGCTCCAGGATCTTTCAATTGTGGAAAAACTACACGCTCCTTTGAGCATGTCCAATGCAAAGAAACACTCTTCGAATGAACTGAGCCAAGTATTATCCCAGCATACAATGAATGATGCAGCTAATGCTGGCTTAAGGCAGGATCAAATGTCTTAGTTCTGACCTTTTGTGCGATCAAGAGCACGACACAGAAGAATTTAGATAAGTACAGATCAACAGCTCAGGCGGTACAGATAGACAGATCAGGAGTTCTCTGTAGACGCTGAGAGGCAAAAATTAGGCCAAACATGGAAAAGCGCGTATGGCCATCGTCTTTGGCGGGGGGGCAGTCCATTCGAAGAGCTTCCCCGCAACAACACACCAACAAGGTCTTCATTTTCCCCTGCCGTTGGAGACTAGCCAGCTCCTGCTCAACAATAATGATGATTGATCTAGAGTGTCCATAACACCAGTTCTTTGAGGATAGACATGCAGCAATGGAGGACCATGCAACGCGGCCCCTTCATCATCCGTGAACACAAAGCCCAAGTGCACGTCTTGCTACAGATCTTTCCATACTGGTTTCATCAGTTCTCCGAGCCACATGAACTTACCAGCCTTTCTAGCACCCTTCACATTCTCCTCGGAAACCCAGCTGACCAAGCTACCACCCATACCCTCGAGGGTAAGAACACACGAGTCCCGAAACAGGACAGCCTCCACTTTCGCTTAGCGCCTACTCAACTTGAGGTTGTTCTACCTTGCCTGGCAGCCCAAGCTTCTCGCCTTCCCTACCCCTCCAACTTTTCCTCATCAACGCCTCAACACCAGATCGCCAGCATCAACAACAACAACAACGCAGCGCAGCGTTCTGAAATGTTGCAAAGTTGATCCCGAGAGTATTGTAAGTCCTCTTTTCTTCCTCATCGCGATTTTTTGACCCTTGGAAAGCTTCCACCGCTTGGTGGTGGAGCAGAGAGGTCGTCGCAGGGTAGCTCGCAAGCTTCCCAAACGTCGAGCATTTGGCTATGATCCATCGAGAACCATCTCGAGAGCTTGCTAATGGCGATATACAGGTGTATTATATGCAAGAAAACGTAGCTGACAGCACATGGAGATGTTGTTGAGCTCATCGTCGCCGTGATCGACGATGCTCGCTCGGTCGGCAACTTTGGCAACTCTACCTCGATCGCAGACAACATCCCTCAAACAATTGTAGTAAAGCCCCATCTCCCCGATCATCTGCCCGTTATAGGAACACGGTGACGATTCCGCTGACACTTCTCTGCAAATAAGCTCGTCGCCGCTATCTTCAAACTCGAGGTTCGCCTGCCTGACCGAAGAGATCCCCACACCCAACAGCTCCTCACCCTCATCTAGCAAGTAATTTGAGGCTATCATGACTGAGCATGCCTTCTCACCTCAAAATAGTAAGTCAACTTCCTGCTTTCCACAATTTTCGCTGCTCATGGAGGCCTAACCACGAGGCTGACAGTTCGCGTCACCAATTAGTATGCCGTTCCAGCAATAGCTCGCAGTCACTCTTCATCGTTCAGCATCTGCTGCCATCTACCATCTCCGACAGTATGTCCAAGATCCATCAAGAGTGGATTCGACATGATGATCTGATGCTCCGTAAGCAGTGACCAGCTGTCAAGCCAAGCATACGATTAGAGGAGCTCTTCTGCAGAGCGCTTCGACGATCTCCATCCTCCAAGTCGTGTTTTCTTAAGGTAACAAGCGCCTCTCCGCATCTGTACTTGCGAGCCAAGCTGACCCATACCCATACCAGATAGCTTTATACATTTTCTGTCATCCACTGCAACAATTTGCAGACGTTGAACGAGCATCCACTTGTCCCTTCGGTCAGCAAGTATCATCAAAGATTGCCAAGCACACAGCAAGAGTTCTCACAAGTTTGAAATACTCCGACGAAGACCTTTCTACCTGCAGACTTTATCATTCTGGGGTGATACCTACTATCCGTCAAGTACCGACCGCTCACGCGCACTGCGTAGATGGCTAAATTTCGTCAAGAAACCATCGCTTCGATATTCGGCGTTGACCAGCTGGCTGGGTACAAAGAGGTTTCACAAATCCAAGAGAGTGATTGTGCTGGTGAGTCTGATCCTTTTTTAAAAAAATGATATCCAAGCCGAACGTATCCTTAGGCACAATCGAGAGTCCTTGAGGAAGGGTCAATAAACCATCGGCAGCGTAGCCACGTCTTGCGTTTTGGGTATGCAGTAGAGTAGGTTTCCATCAGCCCATTATTCGATTTGATTGACAGATTCCCAGCTTTTGATGAAGCCAAGCAGCCTCTTGACCGAGCTCGCACTCCACGTCCTCGTCCTTCTCTTTGCTACTTGTTAATTATCATTATGGAATGGGATGGGTCAAATCTAACAGCAGTACAGTGGTCCCGCAGACAACGCGCTCTCAATATTCGACCGGCCTTGGCACTACCCATGAACTGCGTGATCAGCCCGGCATCTCCTGAACAAAATGTCTTCTTGCCTTGGTGTTAAGTTCATTCGAGCTACTCCTGGTCTTTGGAGAAGAAGATGTAGGAATTAATGAAGGAAGAATCTACCGTCGGTGGACCTCTGTCGCCTCTCCACACCGTCCCATGGTCATCTTCTTTGTTGACTTGCAGCTTATATTCATGCTCCACTACCCGCGAGCGACTGTCTCCACACAGTAGAATTGAAAGGAGCTTACGGTGGCCAATACCGAGCGCCTGAAGCAGAATCCCAGCTGCCAACGGCGAGCCGACCCAAGTCCATGAAGAAGATGTAGTACGGAATGAAGAAGGCCCTGTCTTGAAAGGCAAGACGGCGGACCAGGACAAGTCGATCTAGCGCTTGTCATGTCGAATCGCTACCCATTGGTATTGTCTCGCTGTTCGATCCCTTCTGCCACACGGCCAGCCAGTAAATCGACCCAAGTCTATGAAGAAGATATGAAACTGAGGGAATGAGGAAGGCGCGTCCTTGGATGCAAAGAGACAGAATGGCAGGCGATGTATGCCTCCATCTTTGAAAGCTCAAGAAGATGGTTTCTTGGAAGAATTCGGGCGAACACCACACCGAAGAGGTACCTTCCTATGTGATGCATTGCGATGGCTATCATCTGCGATGCTGCTGAGAGAGAGAGAAGGTTGAGACCTCGCGGCGGCAAAGGCAAAAGGGTATGTGATTCTGCTCAGTTATTAATCGAGGAAGTTTATAGTGCTGATATGGTCCCCTTGTAAAGAGTTCCACAAAACAATCAATCGATGGAGCGTCTGGACCTCTGTGGCTAGCTTTCCGGCCTGCAAGGACACCCTCATCTCTCTAGATACCATCTCCGATACTACTGACGTCTATTAATAATATAGACACTTGTTCTAAGACAGCATATACACCCTCCGGTACCCCCAAAGTATTACATTAATCATTTTGATGTGATGCTTCGGGCGTGCCGTAGGGTGTATATGCTGTCTTAGAACAAGTGTCTATACTATTAATAGACGTTAACAGTATCGGAGATGGCGTCGCGCGAGATGAGGGTGCCCTTGCGGGGAGGAAAGCTAGTAAAACTCAGACCGAAACACATGCCGAGGCGCGAAAGTTGCATATTTTATCAATCTTCTGATCTTCTCTCTCGGAAGAGTCGAGAGCTGCTGGGTGTCAATGAAGAGTCTCATGCTTTTTGAAAGACCCTCTCTCCCAGGTAGGCACATCACTCGACAGATCAAAACACAGCATCCCCGAGGACCATTGTCTCAGTCGAAAAGGCATCAATTTCGGAATCCTGTCTTTCTTCGCTTCCACTCCTGTGTTGTAAGCTTCCAAAGTCTCCCGGTGCTCATTCTCACGATGGATGTTAGCTATGTCGCCCGAAACACCTCGGCTGACTCTCTGCAGGCATGATCAAGCAGGGGCTATGGAGTTCCAAGCTCCAGCTCAGCCAGTTCATGGAATGTGTTCTCCGCACCAGTTGTACCCGTCTCTAAAGGCCATCTTGCTCTGAGTTGAAGCAGCAAGGCCACATGTAGGTCAAGGCAACCTTGCTGGTCAGTACCCGGGATCATTACCGCCATCTTCCTCCTTTGTGGACAGTCTGGTAAGTCTCTCGTTCTTTCACGCATGCCAATTGAGGTTTCTAACGATCCATAGAACATCTCTTCGTCACCCAATTGAGCAACTACTCAATCGTGAGCGTTCTCAGCCAGCATAGAGAGCTCTGACAGTTCTGGAGGAGTATCGAGCTTTCAGCCCATTGAAATTGTCCTTCCCTCCGTGCAAGTACGTGGCTAGATCTTGCTGAGTCTTTACTGTCGAAGCAGAGAAGAGTTTGTGATTAGGAGGCGGACAAAAGATTGGAAGGAAACCTGGCCATAGCATCGACAAGAGGGTCGAAGCCAATACCTGGAGCGAGTCAGATTTCACTCTTGTAGGCGCCGTCAAGAAGCCAGGTCGAGTGTCGACCGGTGTTGTTCAAAGCCCAGCAGCTGATACGGAGAGATTTCTTGGGTTCAGAATGGCTCTAAAAGATCTCCTCCAGAAGAAAGATCGAAAGCAACATCGATCCAACACGGTTGAGGCTTGGTCTTAATAACGGAATGCCCTCCTGATAAAGTCGTACGGACAAAATTGCTTGTAAGTCGTTTCCAACACACCATACAGGACCATGCTAACTGAGTTCCAAAGGTGGCCAGCGCCAATCTTGCTTTGGAGGCGGCCGCTGCCTGAGCGTCTCTTCGAATGGTTTCGGAAACCATCGCTCAGGATATTTGCTAAAGATCTCACCAAAGAGACAAGAGGAGACGCTCTGGCAGCTCTCAATCATAACTCTGTCATGCAGAACAAGTATCTTGGTCTCACACTAGATCTGAACAGTTCTATCGCCCCTACACCACCCTCAAATCAGCTCTGCGTAAAGTTGGTCCACTTTCGGAAATGGAAAGTGCAGTGTACATGAGCAGCGCCGAAACTGGGTCGCACAATACTTTCAATATGAAAGTGAGCTGGCATGCCAGGTGTTCTGCCACGATAGAAATCTTCCAGAGGAGGTACAAGACCGAAAATACGCCTTTGCCAGATTATTTGGAGTAATCGGAAACGATCCTGCTCCTATGCCAGCTCTTGAACATATGACGCAGATCGGCCCTTGGTAGCATTAATTAGAGCGGAAGAACCTTCAAGCTCAGGAAAATCGTACTCATAGACTCGATCTTGATGTGCGACAAGGAGCCGATTCATAACTGCTCCAAGAATGGCGAGATCAATGAGCCGGACCATTTCGGGAATGGACAGTGCGGTGTACAAAGCCCTGAATATGCAAGCCATACCAACTGGCTTGAAAATCGAACAAGTTCCTCTAGAACGCTGCTCAAGTTGCATCGGAGTGGTGGATCGCTTCTGCCGTTGGTCCTCTTATTGTAGTTGCCTTGACCAGTGTTTCTTTGGAAATTCAAACAGACAGTTTCCTAGCGCATCTCTTCTATCACACCAACCACTTCGACTCCGCCAATCATTCATCACACCTCAGTGCCGGTCTGCTTGCGATCACCGATGAGAGAAGATGCGGTGATGAAAAGTGCAGTGTACAAAGCTCCCACCTACAAACAACAATCCGTACTCGAGCCTCAAGGTCGAGAAGAGGGTGGTGGAAGAGGAGGAGGTGGAGTGAGGTTGACGAGGATGGGATCCGACGAGAAGAGGTGGAGATGTCCTCCGCTGAGTGGAGCCTCGAAAGCCAGCCCCAGATTTGATCAATACAGAGTGAAGACACTCTGCTGCGGTCCGTGTCTATTGGATCATCGATAATGGCGGGTCTTGCTCTCAATGGTACTGGAGGCTATGGTCGTGGTCACCACGTTCCACCAAGCCGTCCCTCATTACCAGAGTCCGGCGCCTCCGAATCTGCTGGACAATCGATGGTGGTGAGAGAGTGGCTGAATGTTCGTGATGGGATGTACGGTAGACGGTGTGTGCATGGTGGTGTATGTATGAGATATGTAACACACCCAACTTGAGGGATCTTTCGGTTCCTTCCTCGTCCCCCTTGCCGACCCAGGTAAGGTCTCGAGTCAATTGAGTTGGGCAGTCGCAGGAGGCGTGAGTGATTTTGTGATCTGCAAGATACATCGACTGAGAGCCCAGCGAAATCCAACACCACAGTATCCTGAGCAAGTGCTCCTTTTTCTTCCAAGTTCCATTCCCAACTGCAGAATCAGTATCGATGCGCAGTTCCAGTAGTCAAGCATTCATGTAGACGGCCGCGTGTGGGTGGTGTTTCGTGTCCTAGATTGGAGATGAAGCTTTCCTTGCGTAGTCCTTGAGTCGTGTGTCGACTCTTTCTCGCGCATTTGGGATGAGATATTGGGAATTTCCAATGGTGCATATCAGTGATTTGTTGAGGACGTAATGGAACTGGAGTCAGAGCCAATAGATCAATATGTCCAAAGTGTACCACCAAGCCCTCGAATTAATTTTGTTTCGAGAAAACTGTTTGATATTCTCGCTCTGAGAGGCGAGGGAGAAAGAAGAAAAGGGAGGTTGGCTGTGGTTAGACCAGTACTGAGAGGCGGGACTTGTGATTGGAAAGTACTGAGCTTGGAAGATGATGACAGAATAGAGGAAAGTCGACATGGGGAAGAATTGGAAACTATTTGTGGCGCTTGAAAAGAAAAAGTCTAGCAGGTAAGTCGCCGCAGTGCACTGGCACTTTCAATTTACTGTGGATGTAACAAGGACCTGACACCAAGCAGATACCAGATACGCAAAGACAACAACCCTCAAAAGGGGTTAAAAGAAAATGGGTGTTTATTTCAAGCTCAGATGTTTGGATTAGTTGCCTGTTTTCTTGCAATTGCGAATGCCTCGTCCATCCATCCATCCATTCATCCATCCATCTATCTCAGGGCGAAGGGCTCCACACTCCATGCTCCACGGTCCACGCAGCGACCGCCTTCAGCTGCATGCCTCGCAAGCAAGAAGAAAGCCAGCAGATATATGCAGATTTAATCCGGTCCATCTTTCCGTCCGGTCCTTCCACGTACAGCACACCATATCATACAATCCTCCATCTCGAACCAAAGCAAAATGTCGCCTCTTCTCCAGGGTAAATGCCAAGAAGAAGAAAGCAGAACATTTCCCTCATCCTCACGAGAAGAATCTCCACCACATGAAGATCACAACGAACAGTCCCAGCCCGCCAATAGGACCATACTGCTTGAGCAGCAACTCCCAATTAATCCTAACCGCTGCCTTCCGATACTTTTTACTGTCCTCCCTCAGCCTCGAACTTACCTCACCCATGCGCTCGAGACTATCACCACGGTACAGCAAATCCTCGATGTTCTTCGTCATGACCTTCGTGACATCGCGGAGCTCGTCATTGAGTTTGTCGAGGTTTTGCGTGGCGCGGGTGTCGGAATAGGTGCCCTTTGTGCGGTTGATGAAGGTATCGAACTCCATGAAAGCGTAGGGACGGAGGGTTGGAGCCAGGAGGGTGTGTGATGGGTAGGTGGTGCTGAATTCGGTGGAGAGATCCGAGAGGTAGGTGAACGCTAGTTTGCGGGGGTAGGAGTGCGCGGTTATGCAGAGGTAGATGATTTCTTGGTGGATGAGGTAGCTGATTTGTGTTAGTGGTTTGTTTTCTTTTGGTTGTGCTAGGACCAGGAGCATGAGGTACTGAGGTACTGCGACGATTGACGAAAGAATAGATGGGGGATGAGAGACCAAAGAGAAGGAGCTGGGAGCTTGAGAGCCAAGAGGGTAATTCAGAGCGAGTCTGGGACTTGGTTGTTCTCCTCCAAGACTCAACTACACCCCGCTCTCATTTCAAAACTAGCTGATCCACAAAGTTGTTGTACTCTTAGACGATGCGGAACATTACCAATCGTGGCTGAGAGGCGGAAATGGAATAGACTAGCACGGTGCATGGAGCAAATGCTGAAGAGTGTTGCTAGAGAGTATTGCTGAAGAGAGGACGAAGCGAAGCAAGTGTAAGCAGAAACACAAAGAGACATCCCTCCCTCCACCGATACGCAGCCGTCACTGACTTCCAGCGTGCTGCAAGGTGCTCCACCTTCAGACATCGGACTGCATAGGCATGCAGTATCGTCCAGCGACGAAGGAAGTGTATCTCGATAATTCCAAGTCTGGAGCTCCGTGCCTCTCAAAGGAGCTTTTTTCGGACGGTCTTTACGGGATTTCTGCAATTGACAACTACTTAAAGCATCTTGATCATTCCGCTTTGCAGCACTTGCTTTATTCCAGCCCTGGGACCGCTGAAAGCAAAAGCAAATCTGCATTTGCAAATAAGCTATACCCGTGGAGGGCACAAGATCGCTGCCAGGTAAGATCTCTAAGTTCCGCTCCTTGAAGATGCCACTTGGTGTACCTCGCGTGCATCTGCAGGAAAGACCGCATTTTGACTTTCTTCTGGTCTTCAAGTATCGAGTTCCTCTCCAAAAAACAACCCTGATTGATCTTATAGGAGATCGCAAACGTACTGGAAGGTATATTGGCCGGCCTCGACGGTAGCTTGAGATTCGGAATTGCGATTCAGTCTTCGCAGGACTTGCTTGATCTGTGACTTGATCTCATCGAGTGACTGGTCATTCTGGAGTATTTGCGTCAGTCAAGTCCTCCATGACAGGGGAAGATAGGCTTACTCCCTCGTCGGCGCAGAGCATGAGGCCTGCAAGCAATCAGTAAGTTGTTGATCTCTCTTCAATGTTTTCGTAGGCTTACCATCCAGCCTGGCTATCTGCGTGGCGTAGATCATCTTGCTGGCTTGTTTCTCACTCTCCTTCTCCTTTGTTGTCCTGCTCTCAAGAGCTTCCTGCTGGGCTGCAGCTGTCGTCAGTCGCAAACTCGAAGCCTTTCGTGAAAAGGGGCGTTATTAGAAGTCGTTCGAGGGATGGATTGCCTGATGCAAGAAATCTTCTTGTAAAGGAAGATTGTTCGTTGGAAAATTCTGTTTGTGGAGGGAGGTTGGAAGAACTTCCAAATAATCTGGAGTTCTGTCCAGTTCAAAGTCTCGATGTGGTCATAAGCTGGACAAGGCTGTGGCTAGTTAATTCTGCCAGGTCAGGCCGCTCGAGTGAACACCTGAAGACTGAGGCTCGAGTCGCCTATGACGGGAGCTAACTCGAAGTTGTCTAGAGCTATTTGCTCTCAAGAACAACAAGTCATTTATTTCTTTTCGACTTCAACTTTACCAGCCTTTCCTTCATCAACTTTTCTTTTCGCGACGCGATCTCTTTGAAAAAGAGTCCATCAACGACTCTTGTTCTTCATAATCGAGCTTTGACTCGCTTCTTGTACTACACTACGCACTCTACGTCAAGTCTGATCAATCGCTTCACTGATCAATATGTCAACAAACAGATTCAATAATCTCCCCAATGGCTTCACAGCTGAGAACAACGGTTTCCCCGCTCTCCCCGTCAATGCCAACGCTGGCATCATCATCAGTAATGGCAATAGCCAGATTGTTCCACCAACCCGTCCATCGTCGCCAGCAAGCGATACCACTCCTCGCGTGCTTCTTCATCCAAGAATCGCTGAGGCTCCCTCCCGTCATGAACTGATTAGCTCTGTTCCCACTGCTCAGCCACCATTCTTTGGAGGAATCGTAGCTTATACTCATGCTCCTCTTCTACCACGCGGTAGTCTACAAGCAAGCACTTTGAATGGCGTTTCAATTGGCAACGGTCATACTACTAATGGTCTTTCATCCAGCACTCCAGTCGTAAGTCTTCCTTCAATCTCTTCGTTCTCTGCCTTATGTTCTTGTGTGCGTCTTATGGCCGTACTCATGCCGGCCATTGCCTTTCCTACTTTCAGTGTTACACGGCTCCTCTATCTGTTCCCGTCTAATTTCTCTCAAGGCTCGTTCCAGCCGATACCTCACTGTCCCCGGTCAGAACGACAGTATTGCTTCTACTCTTGAAGGTCTTCAGATCTCATCTTGTTCTGATGATATGTTGATACCAACACCACACAACACCCCAGCTGCCACTCCCCGTACCTCTCCTACCGCTCTGGGCAGAGAGTCTAGTCGAAGAGTCGCCGGCAATACCCCGATTACACCACCACCTCCCGTCGGATATCTTTGCAGCAACTCAAACTACACTGACTCACTATATCCCGGTAGAACATACATTGATCGTACCCTAACCTCTCAGTCTCCCCGGAGCCAGAGCTCAGGTACCGCCACGGAGTCTGGCCTTCAAGAACCTTATAACACTCCTGTTACTCCGTCAGTCTCCCCGCAACGCTCACCAGCCTCTTCCGATGGTCGAGTCGATACCCCACGCCTAGCCCGTCGCTGCGAGCCCGCCGTCTTCGGTTCTTCTCTCCACCCAACTCGACGTCGCGGTAGTGGTCCTAAGAAGAAGCAGAAGGGTAAAGCCACCAAAGGCAAGCCCACTAATGGCAAACTCACCAATAGCAAGGCTAAGGGCAAAGGTTCTGCTAAGGACAAGATGTTGGACGATTCCGCTCTAGCTGTTGCTCATGGAGAGTCACCCATCTATACCGAGAATATCGCAGTAAGTTTCCCATCAAACCCTTACTTCCATTGTATATACTCACCAATGTCACCAGGCCATCTTGCAACACCCCGAGGCTATATCCGTCCTATCATCCGCTCCTGAAGTCGATCCCACCGCCATCAACGAGTTGCTCACCTCCACCAGATTCAGAGACGTCCTTGCCGCATTCGTCGAGACTGGCCGTGCTGGACAGAACGATCCCGACTTTCTTGAGGAAGCTCTTGCCGCATCCGCCCGTCGTAGCGCTGGAGATTTCGACGCCGTGCTCGACGATAAGTTCGAGGAGATCTGGGCTGAGGAAGGAGGCGAGGAGTATTCGGATGAGGAAGGCGCTTAGGTAATTATGAGTTCGTGCATAGGGAAGGAGCGTTTGTGCTTTAGTTAGGGAATCAATGCAAAGGGTCTGCTTTTTACTCGTGTCCAAGTGCAATTTAATGTCCTCGGGATTTCTGAGAACATTCAGTAGGCCTTCTTACAAACAGATCCAAACCTAGGGTTTTGGGATCTTGGAGTAGTATCCAAGTGCGTTCCAATGTCCCCAAGTATTTCGACGACATGTCATAGGTTTTAAAACAGGTATTCGAAAATCTAGGACTTCGTTGACTGACTGTTATACAGGTACTCTCTAATGTCCTCAAATTTTGCGAGGACATTCATTGAGTTCCTTTAGTATCAGAACTTCCGGATCATTACTTAGTATCCAGATATTTTTCAATGTCCTCAAACATTCAAAGGACATTTCGTGGGCTTTCTTCGCAAACCTAGGATTTCGGGATCCTTGAGTATTATCCCAGGGGTCTTGAGATTCTAGGATATTCTCAGGACATTTGACGAGGTAGTTTACTATTTGGAACTTTTTCTAGGCACAGAATGCTTTTTACCATTGTCCCAGTGCTTTTCACTTGCATTATTTGAGGACAGTTTGTAAGCGTTTTAATACCCAGATTCATCTCTGAAATCATCGACAAGACAACAAGAACACTGGTAATTTATGAAGTCACAATCAGAAATCTCTGATCGAAGGTCTGAAACTTAAGCAAATGCTTCTCCTTTAAACTATGTAATCACGTAATGAAGATGCATCCTATAGCAGCACTCCAGCGCGTATTCGCATCCGAAATCTAAGACATTTTAAGTGAGACATTGTCTCTCAGACTTCCATGACTCAAAATCTCGGTACCTAAAAACGAACAACCACGGTACTGTAGCCATACACCTGCATTAGTGTATCTATGACATGCAACAAAATTTCAAGCTGATCGTTCACTGCCCTAGCTTAGCACAACAAATCCCTCGCTTACCACAGAAGAATACTTGTGGTTGAATTTGACGTTGTACAAACCACCACGCTAGATTGCATCGCTCGAGACTAATACTCTTAGTCCCAAATCTCAGCGGCATTCTCCATAATTCTCAGCCCTACGCGATGTGCAACAAAGATTTAGGCTTTACCAACTGCTGTCGGTTTGGATTAAGTTTGTAATTCCGGATTAGGTTTGTAATCCAAAAGGACTTGGTTTAGACGGGTGGCTGAAGCCTTGGGATGGTGGGTATATATAACAGGTTTGCGATGTGCAACAAAGCATGAACTCTGTGATTTTCGAGAGGGACGGATTTGAGCTTGAACGGTAGTCCTGGAAGTTTTGGTTTAGTCTGTTTGCTGCCACGGGTTGGTCTGCTAAGTACACCTGCATACCCTTGTTGCGATGTGCAACAGATCAAGGCTTCTTCCATTTTTGAAAGCCCAGAGCCTGGGTTTTCATGGTAGCTAGGAAGGCGGGCTCTGGTTTAGCTAGGTGGTAGAAGCTAAATGGTGCCACACAGATTTGCAATGCGCAACAATCATGAAAAGAAGGGAGTCTAGCGTGGAACGGTAATTTGGGCTACTTTTGGTTTGGCTGGGTGATAGATATCCATTAGTGTGTGCGGAGTAACGTCCCACCCCCCCATTCCGGCCACCCCCCCATTCCGGCCACCTCGCTTAATTTCAGCACTTCCTATTCAAGACTTAATAACTCTATTCTACGTCAACTTCTATACATGATATTGTAGATTCTGAATCTCCCTCTGATTCTGATTCTATAGGTTCAATTTAAGCCTCTCTAGCTGCGATTTAAGCCTCTCTAATAGCGCGTGTTATCGCAAATCGGGAATTTGGACTAGTCAAGACTTTCCTCTTTTTTCTTAGCCGAATTTGCTCTATTCGTTCCTCCAACTCTTTAACCCTTATATTTACCTTCCCTAATTCGTAGTCTCTCTCATCAATTTCCTTTATAACCTTCCTAAAGAGTATACGCTTCTCTGGAAGTTAGTCATGTGACCCGCTAGCCAAAGTACGGATTTATCTGTATAGCTCTTTCCGGCCCTTTAGCGTCTGTACCTTAATTGAAGTATCGGAAACCTCCAGAGGTAGTATTAGCGTCTCCTAAGGCTTTAGTGGAAGTAGATCGATCGATTTGTTACTATTTTCCAACAATAATAGGCTCATCAAAGGCTTTACCATAGAAACCGGCTATAAACCTATAGTCCTCCACCTAGCCTTGATATTAGAAGGGCTAAAGGCTTTTAGATATGCCTTCTAGTAGCAGATAAGGAAATTACGCCTGCCAATTAGTATAGAATCGATCATTAAACTCAATTTTTAAAGCTCTTTCCGGTAGGCACGCTTCAAGGCAGAAAAAACCGTTAAATTAAGAGGTTGCAAGACGTGTAACGTATATACCGGTAAGAAAAGAAGGTATATATTGTGCTCAAGGCACCTCTAAAGGAAATCTGTAGTCTTATAGCTTCCGTAGCCGTCTAGAATAAGAAGTCTAGCTGAATAGTCACGTGGTTAAGTCTAAGGGATAAAGACCTTTTCCAGCCACTCTAGAGCCGTTTGATCAGTTATCCACCTATTATCAGTTACCGTAAAGTACTACTAACTAAATATATCTAATTGAGCCGGAAACTATTATTATTAGACTAATTTTCCCTTGTAAATTACCGCTGGAAACGTAGAGAGGCCGGTTACGGATATACACTCAATGATTAACGTCCAGGTACGTGAGCCTAGCTATTTCCCTTGAACCTTGCGTTTCTCAGTACTCCCTACGATATAGCTATTAAGACCATAACCTTCCATAACGCTAGTCTCGTCCATATTCCATCGTTAGGCGGCCGGAATTGCCTTAATTTCCGGAATCTCTAATTTTTAAAACCATAGCTTAATAACTTCGGAATAAGCGCTATTAACACGTACAGAATCGACGTATATTTGCCTCTTAGTCTTCAGAACAGGATTACAAGCCAAAAATCGCGCTATCCAATGTTTTCCAAGCTCTTAGTGATCTCCTTAAAGGGCTAGAAGCCTCTCTCCAAAAACTCGTATCTATGCGTGGGTAACTCCGTGCCTAAGAGCCTCTTAAGTCAAAATCTAATCGGTCAATCGATTTTCCATTACCGTAGGTAGCTTTTATAAGTAACTAGCGGCCTCCCTATGTAGTTAAGTCGTTGTGTTACGGTCCATAAGGGTAGACCTTAGAACACCCCACTTAAGCGATGCCTTCCGTAAAGACTTACTATTTGCCACTTCTCTAAGAGCGGCCCTGACGTCATACTCAGTATATTAAGGCTTCATAATGAAAACAATTATCACTCCAAATTTCAAGAAAATCGATAAAGAATCAAGATAATTAATTATTATTGAAGTAGAGTGGTACAAGAAGCGGTGAGGTTAAGCGAGGTGGCCGGAATGGGGGGGTGGCCGGAATGGGGGGGTGGGACGTTATACTTCCGAAATGAAACAAAGGCAAAGCTCTAGAGATCGTAAAGAGAGTTCTGGGTCTCAAGATAAGATTACTAAGCCTCTATTTGGAGCATTGGAGTCAAAGTTGCAGTACTGAGTGATATCAGATGAAGTATGTAAAGACCGAGGTCATATATGACACGGAAGCACTCATGGAAGCAGAAAATTGTTCTTCTAGTACTTGTTTCCTCATTTGACGAAAGTAGCCGCCAGTCTTGGTCAGGGGAACTCCAGCATATGAGTTTTTCTTGGGAATGAAAATCACAGAAGGCGGATCTTGGCTCCGGACAAGACATTCCGTCGTCATTCAAACAGTGAAGAAATTTTGCGAAGGGGCTAAGCCAGCAATTCAATGATTGTGACAGACTGTACAGATGTTCGAAATCCGGGGACCAAAAAAAGGGGTATTCTCTTCCTGAGGAGATGCGCATTAGTGGACTTCAACCTTAAGGTAATCCGAATGAGGTTTACAGGAGTTATGGATAACCCTGTCTGTGCTGCCGTTGACTGGCAGGGCTCATTGTTTTGATTTGCAGCTGCAGCTGGGGCTAAGCGAGGAATTGAGATAATGGATGAAGAAAAGGTTGGATTGCTATACGAACCTTTATCTATTACGTCGAGCGTACCCTAGGTGCAAGATTGCTGAGGATGATATGAATATTTCAATAAGAGCCATATAGTTTGCTCTCAAACTTTGAATGCAAATGATAATGCACAGGGGTAATAATCCCAAATATATTACCACGGCTGATTTGTCCGGACTTCGCAACTTCGGACTACATAAGATTTTCGAAATTGAATCATCTGAGATTCACTGGCAGGCATAACTTGTCGTACGACAGGCTGTTAACTAAACTTGGAATTACGTTTTGAGAACGTCAATGAACTTGAAGTGAATCCAAATGGCGTGCACGGGCCATCGTCTTCAAGGAATCCTTGCCAAAATCTTGAAGCTCGCAGCCTCATCAACATTTCCAACTCATCATCTCGACAGCCTCCCCCATCTCGACACCAGATTCGCACCTCCACAAATCTCCATCTCCAAACTCTAGGAAACTCACATACGATGGCAGAACCACCATACAAACGCGCGCGCCGCCCAGACAGCAAGCAGATGTGGGACGAAGCCGACCGACGCGCACCCCAGGCTCCCCTCCCCTCCCGCGAACGAGACGAGCGCGAGCGTCCAGACCGTGGCAGTGACAGACGGGAAGACCGGAATCGTGATCGCAGATATAGAAGCCGGTCGCCGCGCGATTCAAGGGGTGGTGGCAGTGGCCGAGACCGAGAACGAGGAGGACGGAGGGATGAGCGCGAGAGAGATACGAGGGATGGGTATGGTAGGGGAGGAAGAGATCGAGATGGTGAGGGTGAGAGAGGGGGTAGGAGGGATTATAGGGAGAGAGATAGAGGTATGTATCCTGTTGAAGCTGTTGCGCTTTGTTACAGGAGGAACCCTAATGCGTTTTCTCAAGACGGTGGAGCCGCGAGGGAGAGAGATGGT
This sequence comes from Cadophora sp. MPI-SDFR-AT-0126, assembly GCA_020747065.1. NCBI lineage: Eukaryota > Fungi > Ascomycota > Leotiomycetes > Helotiales > Ploettnerulaceae > Cadophora > Cadophora sp. MPI-SDFR-AT-0126. The sequence continues at coordinate 344,013 of JAGMVK010000025.1, read as the reverse complement.
GGTAGGGAAAGGGATAGGGACCATAGAGAGAGAGGTATGTGCTATTCTGCCAGTACCAGTGTGTCCACCGACGAGGTGGTGTTTTGTATCAGAACCAAGCCTGACTGTGTTCCTCAAGATGGCGGGAGAGAGGGCCGCGACAGACCAAGAGAGCGATCGAGGGATAGAGTGAGGGACTCGAAGAGGGATACGAGGAGTAGGAGTCCGAGACGGGATAGGGAGAGGGAGAGAGATTCTAGAAAAGATGTTGAGGTCGAGAAGGAAATACCCAAACCGCAGCATGCCGAGGAGGAATTCACCAAAGCCAGGACTGCGACACCGCCCGTATCCTTCAAGGTCAATTCAGTTGCGAATGGCCAGGGTCACGAACGAATGGAAGTCGATGCGGAGGCTCAACCAGCCAAGAAGGGGAAGAAGGGCAAGAAGGCTGCCAAGCCAATTGAGGAGGATGATGACTTGATCGTTGAGGACGACGGCATGGCTGCTATGCAGGCTATGATGGGGTTCGGCGGATTTGGCACGACACACCAGCAGAAGGTTGCAGGAAATGACATCTATGCTGTGAGAAAGGAGAAGAAAACCGAGTACAGGCAGTACATGAACCGGGTTGGTGGATTCAATAGACCTCTGAGTCCAAGCAGAGATTGATGAATGTTGGGAGGATCTTGTCTTACGATATTGCTAATCCTACCCTGATCATACTTTCTCGCACACTTCAGTGGGATTTCCAGGTGGTTCTGGAGACCTAGTATATTTTTAAGCGGCCTTTGTCAATATTCGTTGTCTGGAAGTCGTGGCTTCATCGCCAGATTCAAATGATGGCTGCAAAGCAGGAGAGTTCCTACAAATCCAAGGCACACTAGACAAGAAATTTGGGCCAAAGTAAATAGAAATTCCCCCAATGAAAGAATTATAAACAGACCAGATCTCTCGGTCTCTCGTTCCGGTTTTCTGTCCCAAAATATCGCTAGTCAGCCTTCCCTGCAGCCTTGCGACACAGGCTGAATACGTAGCCGCACATCATTCCAAACCCGCAACGGTGTTCACAAAATCCAGCCAGCCTTCCCCCCAGAAATACCTCCCCTCACTCCGCCACGCCCTCGAGCTCCCCAAATCCCTCGCACGGAGCTCTGGCATTTCAACCTCCTCCCAATTGAAGCTCCAAACCCACCATGCTTCTCCCCAATCTGCCTGTCGCAGCTCTGTTCGCAGCATGCCTGTCGACACAGGTAGCTGCGGCAGAAGACCCTGCGATTCTGTACAAGGAGATTGCGAGGAAATCGAATGATAGTCTGCTTTGGGGCCCGTATAGACCGAATCTGTACTTTGGGGTTCGGCCTAGGATTCCGAAGAGTTTGATGGGTGGGTTGATGTGGTCGAGGGTGGACAATTATCAAGATGTGCAGAATAGTACGTTTGGCCCTGCTGGACTTCTACTCATGGACTTGCTGGACTGTCTGGGAAGGGAATGGGATTTAAAGTATCGATATATGCTAATTGGTTTGCTTTACAGACTTCCGGCATACCTGCGAGCAGGGTGACAACATGAAGGGTTACGGCTGGGACGAATACGACGCGCGGACAGGAGGCCAGCAAACGATTTACGACGAGGGCAATGGTATAAACATCCGCACCATGTTCGTGAAGATTCCTGGAGGAAGTAACGGCGGTAGCTGGGCTGTTCGTGTCAGAGGCACAGTGCGAGAAGGTGCACCACCGGATCTAAAGACTACGGTTGTGTGGTACAATTCCCTGGAAGGACTTGGAAGTCTGGAGCTTGAGAATGAGCCCAATGAATTGGGTTACGAGGGTGATGTTACGCTGAAGGGAGACTCGGCTGGCTTGGGGGAGTATAAAGTTACTGTCACGACGGGCAGAGGAAGTCATCCTGCTGGCTCGCACCCTTCGTATGAGGAGAAGCCTTTGGACCGAACCATTGTACACTCCCTTCAAGCCCCAGATACGATTCTCTGGCAAGTAAAGCCTATCCTTTTCAAAGGATTGAAGGAGCAGATTGATAAATACATTGCTACCTACGGAGAGGAGAACCCACCCCCTCCTTGGCAAGTGTATACCCTTGAGAACAAGCCTGCAGCTGGAAACTTGCACATCATTCAGAAAGTCTTCGAGGGCAACTTCGAGTTCGATGTCATCTTCAACAGCGGTTCTTCTGGTAAGGAATACACCAGTCAAGATGTCTCTGAGTTCTTGTCTCGAGGATCAAGAGGGTTCTGGGATCGATTCGTCGCTACCTTTGATCCTCAGCCACCTTTCGGCGTTGAAGCTCTTCAGAGATTCGCTGGAAGCATGTTTTCGAACTTGCTTGGCGGTCTCGGCTATTTCTACGGTGACTCTGTTGTGGACCGATCATATGCTCCAGAATATGATGAGGAGAATGAAGGTTTCTGGGAGGAGACCGCTGCTGCTAGAGCCCAGAAGCATGAGAAGCTTGAAGGACCTTCTGAGCTTTTCACCACTGTGCCATCGAGACCATTCTTCCCACGTGGTTTCCTCTGGGATGAGGGCTTCCACTTAATGCCAGTTGCAGACTGGGATTTGGATCTCGCCCTCGAAGTTGTGAAGAGCTGGTTCAATCTGATGGATGAAGATGGATGGATTGGCCGAGAGCAAATCCTTGGCGCCGAAGCACGCAGCAAGGTTCCGGCGGAATTCCAAGTCCAATATCCACATTACGCCAACCCTCCCACCCTGTTCTTTATCGTTGATAACTTCATCTCCAAGATCAACGCCATCAATGGCTCCGGTCCTGATGCGAAAGCAACAAAAGAAAGCCTAGGCGAGAAACCAAACTCCGTCTATCTCCAAGACCTGGATCTCGCTCTTCATTATCTACGAGATTTGTACCCCAAGCTGAGAAAGCACTACTTCTGGTACCGCAAGACTCAATCCGGAGACCTGAAGTCCTACGACCGCGATGCATTCAGCACCAAGGAGGCCTACAGATGGCGCGGCCGTACACCCCAACACATTCTCACCAGCGGCCTCGACGACTATCCTCGTCCTCAACCACCGCACCCAGGAGAGCTGCACGTCGATCTCATCTCCTGGATGGGCATGATGACCAAATCACTCAAGAATATCGCCACACTCCTTGATTACGCCGACGACGTCAAGGAACTCACCACGATAGAAACTGCCATCCTCCGTAACATCGACGATCTGCACTGGAGTGAGAAAGATAAATGTTACTGCGATGCCACCATTGATGATTACGAAGAAAATGCCCTTGTTTGCCACAAGGGATACATCTCGCTCTTCCCATTCTTGACGGGTCTTCTGGATCCGAAGAGTGAGAAGTTGGGGCATGTGTTGAAGTTGATTGGTGATGAGGAGGAGTTGTGGAGTGCGCATGGTCTGAGAAGTTTGAGTAAGAAGGACGAGTTTTATGGTACGGATGAGAATTATTGGAGGGGTCCGGTGTGGATGAATATTAACTATCTTGCTGTGGTGCAATTACTCGTAAGTCTTCCTTTCTCCTCCCCCCTTTTCCTACACGTCCCTCCCCGACCTCAAGCTCCAAATGATTCAGACATTTCTTTTCTGAGTATCAACTTACACAATGGTTGACAGAAATACGCACAAACCCCCGGCCCCCACAAATCCCTCGCCACAGACCTGTACAGCACTCTCCGCCTCAACCTCATCAAGACCGTCTACGACGCCTGGACCGAAACGGGCTTCGCTTGGGAACAGTATAATCCTGAAACCGGCAAGGGCCAGCGCACGCAGCATTTCACTGGTTGGACGAGTCTGGTTGTCAAGATCATGGGGATGCCGGATCTAAGTGGTGGTGCTTGGGAGGTGAAGAGTGAGAAGCATGATGAGTTGTGAAGGAGGAAGAAGGAGAAAATAAAGGGTGGAGAGGAAAAGAGGAGAATGGAGGCATGAGGGGTAAGAGTGTATATATGTGACATATTTATGTCGGTTGGGTTTGGAAAAGCCTGACAGTTTTTATGAATTTCATTTCATTCCAAGGACACCCTCTTTACTACTCTACTGCAGAACACGAACTCATCACTAGTGGCTCCTATGAGTGGAGAGGGCGGACCGAGAGAGCCCCCATCTCGGCTGTATGGAATGGCCACGAGTCCTGCCGTCTCAAATATATAGGATCGACCTCTCCCACTTTTCAACTTGACCACCTAAGTTACTCACCAGTCGAACACCTTTCTGACACGCGGTGTTCTGCGCCTGATCACCGCTCTTTCATGCCTCGAATCCTGTAACATGGATTTCTCCCAACCCAATTGGCTTGAGAAATGGCCGTTGCTGGAGAAGCCAAACTTCATGCCCTGGTGCGTCACCGACTGGACTGGGTAATTGAAAAGCAAAAAATTGAACAGGAAGTTCTAACGCTCTCACGGGGGTGTGGGTTATGATCCTGGACGACCTCATTTGCTAAAAGTGATGAGGGAATGAGGTGTTGACTCTATTGGGTGATGTTGCCTCTTCGATCTGGGCAGTATGCATGTCTCACTGATAGGAGGCTTGGAAGGGCTTTGGTCTTTGTTAACGAATGTGAAGGGTGGTTCGACTTCAATGACTTTACTTTCTGGTCTCCGAGACGGTCTCCACTAGCCAACAAGTTCCCACAGGCTCTTGCGACAACTGCACGGCGCAGCCTTATCTCTGTTGGGCACTCCAGCCGCTGCACATAGCTCGGATGCAACTCCTCTGAAGTATTCACGAGACTTGAGGCTAGCAAAGATCACCTCGTGAATGCTCATGTCTCCGCCGTGACAAGCCGAAGAAGCATTTGCGGAACTGGCATGGTGCCTTCGAATGTGGTTTGCTGGAGTGTTACCGTGGACCAGGAAATGGCTTAAAGACGCAGGAACAGCTGGACTCACAGCGTGAAACTGGTAATAGACGACTCAGCTTCGGATGTCCGCTGTTGCATTGCCAGACTTCAAACACGAGCGAGGTTTCAATTGGCCTGCTTCTGACTGACCGCATTGCTGCTGTTGACGGCCATTATAACTGTGAACTTGGCATGTGTGGCAAATAACCATCCTCGAAAGTCATTCCCAATATGCTGAAGAGAAATATCATCATCGATCATGATGTGACGCCACCTGAAGCTGTGGAGCTTGTTGATTCGCTGATCTGGGCTTGCGAGTGTGCTTTGAAGGATGCCTTGTTGGCGAGTTTGGGTTGGGCCATTGGTAGTTCGTGGTGGTCTGGAGGTTGGAACGAGTAAGAAGTGCATGGAGCGCAGGTCCTGATTGTTGATTGGATTCAGGATTTCGGGCCTAGCGAGTGAGGGATGGAAGGCCTTCGGTCGTGGAAGAATTGTCTTCAGCTCTAAGCTGTGATCGACGAGGATTTCCTTGTTTCTGACTACTATGGTATTTCAGACTCTGTGCCTAATTCCATTTCCTCGCTATTTTCTGCGTTCATTGTACTTCTTATGTTACTCAAATTACCAGCTCCCTTTTCCAATCTCCGTTTTCGATTAGCCAGTTATATAGTCCCCAATTAACTTTCGCCTCGCTTACCCACTGATCCAATGTAACAACGTCACAGTTTCTAGACGCTCGAATATCGCCGCAAATACACTTGATCCTTTGAGTATATATTGGCGTCAAAGTCCTGGATTTGGGACTCGAATTGAATCGTTTCCAGTAAGGTTGATTGTAAATCGTATACCCGCCCATGCGCCGCGTGGCACCTCAAACACAACCGTCGCTTAGTGCACCACCGTGGGTACTTTTCTTGGGCTTCTGTTATCACGTAGACAGTAGGAAGTAAAATTATAGTATCTTTAGTAATCAGGAACTTTATAGTGCTTGATTAAAGTCCTCTGCTGCCTTCATTGAAAATGCTTCCAACTCTTGCCTATATGGGTTCATTTATTAATAAACTTCCTTTTCACTTACTCTCCGGTCTAATTCCTCTGTCGCACTAGGTCAATGCACTACTAGCTAGTTTTCTATTTGCTCTTTCTTGCCGTGAAATCCGGGTAGCGAGATACTTTATGTTGTCGCACCCATAAAACCTCCATAAGTCCAATCCGAACTCTCATGATTCAACGTCAGATGCGGATCCAGTCCCGAGAATGTTGCTCTCATCTGTGGATCTATCATTTCCTCATCTAGGTTACAATCTATGCCCATATTGTAATCCTGGCCCGGAAATGCAGGTAGGCCATCGAGATTGAATGTTGGATATGCTTCAGAATTCGCGCTCCTGTCTGAATGCGAATTATGGATTGCCATGGGAAAATTTGGATACTGGGACGTTGTGGAGATGGCATCCTGCGTGAGGGATGATAGATTCGTAGAAATTGCGGATGGGCGTTGTGGGTTTTGAGTATGCTGTCGTTGCTGTTGCAGTGGTTCTGTCCTGGTGTTGCTTGACCGATCTGAAGCCGGGAACAACGATTCCATGTATCTCCTCGACCGCATTTCTAGTATATTCTGCATATGTCTCTTCACAATCTCAACGCTCCTTTTCAAACCTGGCATAGCCATTGCTGACCTCTGCAACACTTCCAGGAAGAACTTCAAACCCAATTTCTCCGCATCCACACCCGTGTCCGGCAATGCCACATTCTCCTCCTCACGCAGCTGGAAATGTAAGACCGCAATAGTAGCTGCTACGTACGTATTATAGCAGTTCAAGTACGTGGTATGTTCGTACCCGAACGTCGATGTCAATAGCACGAGCAAATCATGGATGGCTGCTGTGGCTGTGACACATATCTGATAGGAGCGTTGGACTGCGGGGTTAGAGAAGGATGTGTGTGTGCCTATTATGTACGGGCGATGCAAAAGGATGAGTGCAGTTTGATAGAGCAGATTGAGGGAGACGATATGGAGGGGCGGGCTGATTGGTGGAAGATTTTGGACGTCGAGGCGGACGGGAAATGGGAGTTCGGCCCACCACTTTTGGATGGAGGTGCTGATCTTGATGAAGGATGAGTTCTTTGGATTGGGGAGTGTGGAGTTTGTGGGCGTATCCGTTGAGGAGGTGCCGTAAATTTCGAGCATGATTGTACTTAGTATTATGGAGAGCTTGCAAAGGCCGGTGAAGCAGGATATAGTGTGTCCTTTCTGTGGTGGGTATGCTGGTCTCGGTATACCACCTTGGGTCTGCTCTGAGCCATAGAATGGTTCCCAGAGATTTTGTTCGGTGAAATCGTCCACTTCATTTATCTCAGCATTCGTCAGGGTTGAAACGGGGAGAATAGTTGGTGCTTGAACGACTCCCAAGGTCACACTGCAATATTTTGGGGCGAACTCACTGAAATCAGGCGGATTTGATTCCACAGGAGGGGTGAAAGCTGGCATGCGTCCAAGATATAGACTCATGGCCTTATCCCACGTATAGCAACTCCAAAATAATCTTTTCCGTATCTCAATATCCTCAGCTGTTAAACTTCTCACATACCCGCGAAGTTTGTCGCTGGGGAGGTGGATGCCGAGATCGATTGCGATTCGAAATGCCATGCCGGAATACAACCAGGCTATTTCGGTCAATTAATTGTCTGCAAATTTGTTGACCAGAGTGTGACAGACCTTGGGAAGACTTTCCAAAAGCGAAGTCTCGCGCTGATTGTTGAAGCAGTGCTTGAACTGTGGATATGGAGCTGGGACTGGTAAGACGCATTGCCAAGGAGTGCTGGGCGTGCTGTTGAAGGGCAACCATGACTGCATTCGCTGCTTCTCCGTCTCCTGAATCCTTAATTCTAAAACGTGCACTATGTGCGAGAAGAACTTTCAGGAGAGGCTCTGAGAAGTATGGAGTTTCTGGTTGGTTTGGAGAACTAAGAGCCATGTCACCTATTGACTCGTGAGTAGGAATACAACTGTCTATGGTTGCAGCAGTCTTACGAGTGAAGGCTGGTCGATATACGAACATGAACATTGGATGTATCCAGCACCAGTGGAATCTCAGAAACTCAGCAGCGACGTCCGCAGGCACATCGATTTGTATCGCTGTGATATTTTCCAAAGCCAAGTCTTCAAGATGTCTTTGATGTGCTGCATATGAGACTAGGGAGTGTTTGATCTGTTCAACTTGATGATTGTGATCGCCCTGAACTCTGGGAGATAATAATGATACACCGCTCGCAACCTGGGCCAGTGTATCTATTCGGCTTTCTGGTGACGGAGCTTCATGAAAGACGGAAGTGGGGTTGTGGAATGATACCCCGCCATGGCTGTCAACACTTATCTGTGACACCCAGCGATCGGAGTCTCCTTTATCACGTTCTTGCGTCTCATCTTGCGATTGACAAGTTGGGCTGCTCAGGTTATTGGCATCATCAGCTGACGTTGACTGGTATGGCGATGTGGGTGCCAGTGGACTTCTTTGAGTCACGTTAGCCAGCACAATGTCTTTCTAGAGTTACAACATTAGCACTTTTTTGATTCTGGCGTGCGAGAAGACTGACTTACTCCAGTCACATTAATCTGTTCATAAGGAGAATTTCCACTTCTTTCCAGAAGCAATTGTTCGATCCTGGCTTCCAACGATCTAGTGTATGCCAGTGACGGTGGCTTATCATAATGGCATTTGCTGTTATGTGCGAGGCACGTTGAACATGACGGCAGTCGACTGTCGCATTTGCTCTGTTATAACATCGTCAGATCTCCACCTTGCACTTCAGTATTTTGCTTCCGACATCTACTCCGAGCAAAGCAAGAGGCGGAATCACTAACCTTTCGCTTTCGACAACTGCTACAGATGGCTTTCCGCCGAGCCACCGCATTCCTCTTACCTGCGCTTATGCTCGTACTCTCCTCCATAAATGCCGATGTTGGACTCTGAAGATGTTTCCGGGAACTCGCCTTCACAGCGCGGTCTCTTATTGATCGTGACTACTCCACACAATGCGGGGAATATACTGGGGATCGGAAACTGGAGCCAGAGCTGGTCAGGGATCCCGCCAGGCTGTGTCCTTCCTGGGGAAATGTTCGTCTGTTCATCGAGTCATTGGTGTCGGCTAAAGCCATCATTGGTTGTTGGCCATGATTCGATCGTACCCCCCTTTTCCGTGTCTTGCTAGGCGAATGCCCGAGGCAAGTCAGCGCTGCGGCACAGTGACTGTGCGAGAATCCACATCTCATGCAGGTAATGGACGTGTCGGTCGAGTTGGTATCAGAAACAGCATCGAAGGGGTCCTGTTAGGGGAAGGAGATGAACGGCGCAGTGACTTCGTCGGATGGACGGACGAAGCTTGGAACAGGAGTGGGGGCCACCATCTCAAACTCGATGGCTAACTACTTCCTTCAGCAGCGATAGCAGCATAGCACAACACGGTCGCGTAATGCTTACGGAATTGTGGGAAAGAAGCTGGTGACATCCCGATATTAATTTCCGAGGCAGAAAAGTGGAAACGCCCATCTTCTTACTATCCACTTCCAGCGTGCTAAGTGGTATCGCGGAACACAAAAACTGCATTTTCAAACATGTGAAACCTTTACAAGACACTCTTTATCATCCTGCGGTTCTTCTCAGCTAACGAATCTGCTTTCAACGCAGGTCTGTCTGCTTTTCCTGCTGTCGTCTACAAATAGCACGATCAGTAAACAAGATCTCGCTCGGAAGACATTTTCGACTCACCCCGCCATCAACAGGCATAATCAGTCCTGTGATCCATCGAGCCTCCTTGCTGCACAGAAATAAAATAGCTACATAGAATAATTAGATAAGTATATCTCTCATGTACTGGACGAAGCTCAAATGACAGCTCACCGTGGCCAACATCCCATCCTGTTCCTTCGATCTTCATCAGATTTTGATTGATCCGAGCTTGTCTCATTTCGTCCGTCATTCCCCGTCCTCTTACCATAGGAGTGAATACCATTCCAGGACATACACAGTTGACACGGATGTTCTCGGAGCCGTGTTGGGCAGCCATTGCTCGTGTCATCTGGATAATGGCTCCTTTCGAAGTGGGATATAACAGACTGGGATTCCCACCGAGTACTGAAGTGGCGTTAGCGAGAACAACAGTGAATACATACGAGAAGGGTCAAAGGGCACTAACAACCACTGACGGAAGACATGTTCACAATCGCTCCCCGACCATTTTTCCTGAATTCGGGAATGGCATGTCGGCACATCAGGACCATGCTCGTGACATTTATTCTAAAATCACGGTCCCATGCATCCATATCTATCTTTGTAGCATCTCCCATCGCGCCACCGACGCCAACTAGAAGTCAACCTACCATCAGTAAAAATATCATTGCTTATGACCACCAAAATCTAGCTCGCTTGTTGACTTGCCGATATTTACTAAAATGTGTACTGCGCCATACAACTCCACGGTCTTTGAGACCGCCCTTCTACACGATTCCTCGTCCGTGACATCTGTCTGAATAACTTCTGAGATGCCACCTTCCTGATCAATCATCCGTTTTGTCTCGGCTGCCCATTCAACGTTGAGGTCTAGCAGTGCCACTCTTGCTCCTTGTCGTGCGAGGAGAATCGCTGTTGCTCGTCCGTTGCCAATTTCACCTTACAATGTTTGTCAATAAATATCAGTCAGAGACCCATGCACAGAATTCGAGCTAGTTTACCTTTCATGCGTGATCCTGCGCCAGTGACAATCGCACTTCGCCTGCGAACGAAAATGCCATGTTCATGCTAGATCTATGCGAAGAGTTTGAAGCGTTTGATGATGAAAGTGAATTTAAAGAGAATTCGAAACATACACAGTGACTTCTAACGACTGAAATACTCTGGAGATTTAGGTGACATACTATCAGCATATATCAACACGGTCACGAGGAGGCGAGGTCCTAGATTGAGATACAGCCAACGGCCGCCTGCGTTAATCTTCGGCCAAAATCCGACTTGGGAAATGGCGGCCTCTCACCGAAACTGATGAATGCATTTGTTATTAATCGTCAGCCGAATGCGGGGTGTGCATTTTCGCCGCACACTGCACCACCGCACTGAAATGGCACAGATGGTTCCAGGTTATGTGTGCGAAATCCTTGGTATGAAATTAGGCCCTGCGTCCCTAAGAGCACAAGGAAAGCATTCCTGACAAAATGACAACGTACGAAGTTAGCGCAGCGACACTGGTGGAGGGAAGGCGATTCAAGTGCATCGATCAGAGATCATCACACAACCAAACGTCAGCTTATAAGAGATTTTCACGGATGATATCGAAAGTTCTACTGCGTCTCGTTGGATCCATTCCAAATCTTACAATATCTAATCAATAAGACTTATAATTGTGTCTACGGTGACAGCCAAAACTCAAACCATTTGACGATTCCTTCCAGGCTTTGCTCTTTGACATAACCTATGACCATATCAATTCTGACTATACCAAGCAGAATGTGCACTAGAATTAAGGTTAACCTACGCTCATAAGGATTTTTCATATCACCACGTAATGCAAATCCATGTTCAACTCCTGAAAACAACTGCAGCTGGTACGGCTTCTTGCCTTCGATAAGGATGTCAACAGCCCTTCGTCGAAACTCCGCGTTGAAAGTATGGTCCGTTTCTGCACAGGACAGAAACAGAGGCTCTAGATGACAAAGTTGTTTAGCTTTTCATGAATTTCCAAATCCCCCAGATTCAACGCACTTTTTAAATTCAAGAAGTGATGTTCCTTCAAAAATGCCGGATGTGCGAACGCACCAGCAACAACACCATCACCAGCGAGCTGATCGCAGACATACGGCGCCCCAAAACAATACCTGAAAACTGGTAAACTATCTGGACCGCTCTTTCGAGATTTTACTCACCCAACGCAGACATATTTTGTTATTGGCTGGCCATACTTCTCTTTAACTTCCTTCACCCATTTTGGTACAGCTTCGTTCGCGAATGCAGTATGCTTTCTCTTCCACGCTTCATAGTCAAAATCTGGATTTGAACGATCATTACGATCCTTTCTGTGTTTCCACACTGGGTCCTGAAGAGGATGTGAGTAAGTGCGCCCCACCAAAGCAGGTGTCAACTTACACCGCGAAAGTAATCCATTCCTAGTACCAAAAACCCAGCATCCGCAAAACCATCCATTATCAGAAGCCCATTATTGAACAACCCCCAAACGTCAGGAAAGTACAGTAGAACGTGGCCATTGGCTTTCTCTCTCGGTGGAGCGGCAGTATATGTTTCGACACCAGCGATCGTGACCATCTCTCCACGAGGCGTTCCCTCATGAAGAGAGCTTTTCAGACAGCACGCGCCAGATGGTTTGGCAAGATATGAATCTCCGTGTTCTGTTTCTGGGACAGCCCCCATCTTCTGCATGAAATTGACAAATGTTTCGAAGGTGCTTGTGGTAACAACTTTGAGAATTTGAGGGGTAGCGAAATGCTGACGGCAAAAGCTTCCAAGTAGGCTGCCCAAACTGAAACTGGTATAATTGAATGACCTCGGAAGATGTGAATTTTCTACCTATCGATCGTTCTTGGCCACTGGTATCAATATCGACCAAACTGACAACCGCTTGTGAACGGAAGTGTGGGTTTGATCCCCACTTCTTCCAGTGCGGGGTCCATTTGCCTCCAGCTCGGATAACTTCCCGAGTTCTCATGACGCGGAGGCGTCGGCGAATGGCCGCGGGTCGTTGTCGACAGGAAAGCGATCTTGGCAGCAGTTGATCGCCAGTCTTAACCTAACTTCCTCCACAGTTGTCACATTCTCCACCACTTCCCAGTTCACCCCATTTTCCCCAGGACTCGGCTTTTTGGCCCCGGGGAATTCAACTACTTATGAGGAGGTGATCTGCATCGATATTTTGCCTTTTCCCTCGACAATAAATAGCTACTGGCTCTCTGCAGAATCTTCCTTGCTTTCATCTGGGATCTTCTGAAGCTTTTGGGAAGTTCTTTGGCCATATCGTACAGCACAATGCGATCCAAACCGGAGGTCTCTGAGCTTGAGTCTCAACAACAAATTCGAGTCCAGAATACCATACCTTCGGATATAAACCAAGTTCCGAGCCATGGAGACTACAAAATTGGACTTGATACTATCAAAGAGGCATGCGTGCGACTTGGGAGAGCTTTTGCTTAGATGCACAAGGTGGCTGACGATCTGTAGGACAACGCGGTTGGGTACCACCAATATCAAGAAGGTCTGCTCCTGGAATTCACGGAAAAGGAAGTAAGCATTTCACCATTTATCATACTTGTATGCGGTGTCCTGCTGACGGCCGAGATGTAGAACAAGCGCGTACGATGGAAGATCGATCTCATCATCCTTCCTATTTTCCTCATTACTCAAGCACTTCAATTCATGGACAAAACGGCTTTGAACTATGCCAATCTTTTCGGATACAACAAGGCTTTAAACCTAAAAGGGCAGGAATTCAATTATCTCTCTGCCAGTGAGCACCAATACAAAGTCGAATGGAGCTTGGCTGACCAGCATTTTGCAGTGGTTTATGCTGGCTATTTCTTTGGGCAATACCCCTGTGGGTGGCTCATTGGCCGTTTTCCCGCGCAGAAAGTCATCGCAATCAGCTGTCTCCTATGGGGAGCTACAGTGTTAGTCATGACCCAGTGTCGAACATATCAGAGTGCTCGTAGGTCTCCTTGCCGTCTTGAGAGTTTGGTAGCTAACAAGACCCTAGTTGCCGTTCGATGTAGGTAATGCTAGATAAATCAGTCGCCCTATGACTGACCACTACTATAGTTTTCATGGGCGTTTTTAAAGCGGCCGTTACACCGTAAGTTCTCACTGGCCCTCAGACAGCCATCGTCCTAGCGTAGCATCTAACCACATCTCAAACAGTGGCTTAACTCTGATGACTGGATTTTGGTATACTAGAAGAGAAATTCCCATTCGACAATGTATTTGGTTGTAAGAAGCCCTCGCCAAAACGGCCTGATAATTCTTTGACGCCTTCATAGCTCGTCTCTTGGTTGGGGAGGTATCATCGGTTCATACATCTCCATGGGGATCTCCAAGTTACCAGAAGATATGACTCCGGAACGATGGGAGTTGATATTCTTCATCCTCGGCGGTGCGACTTGTCTCTGGGCCTCTGTCATCTGGTTCCTGCTCCCAGACGCACCTTCAAACGCTCGTTTCTTCACTGAACGTGAGCGCATTATTGCCGTCAAACGTGTGGCAGGAAATGAAACTGGAATCAAGAACAAGGAGTTTGTGGTGAAACAAGCGATTATCGCTTTCTGGGATCCGAAGGCACTACTCATTTTCACCTCGGTATTCGCGGCGTGAGTTTCCTTTCTGTCAGGCTATGAGGGTCTCCGCTGACAACAACAGTGCAATCCCCAATGGAGTCGTCAATTCATTCAGCACAATCATCATCCGAGATCTGGTATGTGTATGATATCTATGCTGTTCGTAGGCTAATATGAGTAGGGATTCTCCACGACCAAGACAACAGAGCTCAAGTCTGTTGGAGATGCCGTTCAGATTATCGCACTGCTTATTGGCGGCACCATAACGTTGAACGTGCCCAACTCGCGCCTCCTGACTGCGACTGGAGCCAACATTCTCTGTACAATCTGCGCAGCGTTGATGGCTTATCTTCCGCGTTCGAACACATGGGGTAGACTTGTCTGTTTCTGGCTAGTCAATGCTCAATCTGTTGGCTTCACAGTGTCGCTTACCACGGTCTCATCCAACATGGCAGGATATACGCACCGTTCCATGGCTAGTGCGATGATCTTGTAAGTAAATACGACTCGACAGCTGGCTACGAATTTCGTAGCTAATAGATATTTTGTCATCAGCACGGCATATTGTTGGGGCAACTTTGCAGGCCCATTCGTCGTGAAGCCTTCCGAGGCTCCAGATTACCCCACAGCCACCGCGGGGCTTCTGGCTGGATATTCGATCAAGTTTGGCTGTCACTTGGCACTGTTAGGTATATTTAAATTTCATCCTCCTCAGACTGGTCCTTACTAAGAATGATGTAGCGTACATGTTCTTCACAAACAGATACCGAGACCGGAAGTATGGGCCTGCCAATAAGGAGAGCAGTAATGAGGCTGGTATGCAGGATAAAACCGAGTTCGAGAACAAAGATTTTCGTTATGTGCTGTGAGAGTAATGGAAAATTCTTGATTATGAGAGAACGGAGGCCACCTCCTGCGTGTGTTGAGCCAATATGGTTGACCCACTTCATGTTCTGCCATCCAGTTCAATTAATGTAATTCTGCGGGTGATAGACGTTACTGAATCCCTTTGATTGAGCTGCAAAATAAACATCGAGCCTTGAACCCCGGACTTCCATCATTCGAAACGTCAGACAGGGAGCGGAACAAGTATTAGGAGTGGTGTGCAACATCGTAAACAAGAGCTCGGCAAAGACTCGCTTAAGGTCAGGGGCTGAATAAATACAGTACTGCTGTATCAAACTGAATCATGATCTACGCCATCACGACGCAGAGTCAAGAACGACATAGTCATGAGTATTTGATTTGTCTTGGGCCTCCATCATCCATCCATTCAACTTCGAGCATGGACATGCTGCACCCAAAATGTACCCACCCCACCCAATTGCCCCTCGTTTTCAGATCTCTCTCAACCAAGTGGTTCCCGCAACCTCGAAACAGACCATTTTCTCAGCAAGGCCTCAGCGATATTGGTGGCTTCTGGTGCTTACTTTTTGAGAGGTTTACCATAGCGAATCCATGATTTTTTCGATCGTATACTGTGGTCGCAGAGCACAGCTTACGGAGGTCTTTGAATAAGGCGGGGCAAGGAAGATTCGTTGGAAAGCTGATTGAGATGCTGATTGATTTTAGTGACGGATAGTCTTTGCATCTGACAGATGAAGTTGAGACTCGGAAGTATGAAGAGCTACTTTTGCGTGATTCTGGAATACATTTGGCATCGGCTGCGCGCGACTAACATCCTTCGCCGTCGCAAGCCTCAGACTTCGCTTAACATTTATTTTGGACAAGCCTCTTCCTCTTGAGCTCTGAATTTGATTCTACTTCTTGTGAAACTTAAGTAAAAAAAAGGCACTCGACTACTCGTCAGCTCGCTGAACCCCTTCAGCAACTATGTTTGAGAACTCGGACAGGTAAAGCTTCAGCAAAGCCACGATTTGACACGGGATTAGATGTTGACTTTTGAATAAGTAGAACTCCATCATATACTCTGAAAAGGCTTCGAATCATTGTTTCGATACTGAGACCCCCGCATGATCGCTAAGAAGGCCCTCGAGTTAATCGCCGATCTGTGTTCGAGGTTCGGCAGCTACCAACGAATTTAGATGCGTGAATCGACATGATAGCTTGATTGTCTTAATTACGTCCATAAAACTGCTGTGCCTCAGTCCGATAGCAAAGCTGTGGGGTCGGTAATCAGGATATCTCCCGAACATACCACAAATGACGCCACTATCGATGGGCTGCTGGCGTACGGAAGGGGGTTTTCAGTGGGTCTCGCCCCCCCTTGTAAGGCAGTACGGTTGTTCTTCCAATCAGCAATCTAGCATCTCAGATAATTCCCCATAAATTTCCCTCAATGTTAAGGCTCAATACATGGAGGAGGGCGAGAACCACTGAAAACCCCCTTCTGTACCTTCGTAGTACGGATAAGTATGTTCGACTCCTCGCCAAGTACGGTCGAACATCCATAAACATCGAATTTCTCCGAGAACTCTTGGACCTGTGGATGGCGGACTCTGATTCGATTTGTTAACATTGATTGGAATGAGGCACGGAAGTCTTGGGTTACAAGGGTGTGTTATACGAAGCGATGAAGGATTCCCAAATTTCTTGGCGTGAAAGCGAGAAAATCGAACGTCTTGGATGTTGAGGCTTCAATTGTGACCGAGAGCATTATTTGAAAGATCGAGCGGCAGTACATGAGATTGTAAAAAGAATGGGAAAAAGAGCACTTTTCTGTACATCTATATACAAGTATGTTCGTTCAGCGGAAGGACAGCTGCACAGAACCACCACGGGGTCCCGGGCGGCGAAGCGACAGACCTAATTTAGTCCTCGGCTCCACAGAATCCTACGTATCAGCAGCCTATCATTTCCTGCCTTCAATTCAGCCCCCTGCAGTAGGGCGAATCGAGCGCATCAGCCTTGCTTTGACCCAGAATTATTTACCGCATCATGCAATCTAATTGGCTCGACAGCTACGAAGCAATGCTCGGTGATGAAGTCTTCAGTGTTTGACAGGCGATCTTTCCCCTGCTAGGGAGGCAGTACAGGATGCAGATCTGTGCTCTTCAGCAGCTGTTCCAGGTTCTTTGCTGGGTGAGCCGTTGAAGCCCAAAATCCAGGCACCAGCCCTTTTCCTTTCCTATTTGTATTTTGTTCCTGGACACGCCTAGACGTACTCTTCTACATTGTAGAGGCCGTCGTCAATCGCAATTATGGTGCGGGCATCGCTCATTGCACTTGCAACTCTCTGCTTCGCTACATCGACAATTGTAGCCGACGATGACGTGAAGTTTCTCTACCCACCAGCGGGGTTGACGTTCAACTATCTGGATACCGTCAATGTCACATATACCTCGCCATATAAAAAGCCGAAACTCTATACATATTGCTTGAGATATAATGGCGGGAGCCAAGTTGAAAGTAAGAATGACTTACAGGTGTCCAGCATCACAAGTACTTCGCTAACAGACTGTTTCCCGAATTTCAGAAGGGAACGAATTTGCCCATCCAAATACTTCATATGCCCTTATATTGATTAGATGGACCGAATTCGTATCCTGTCATTTCACGTTCGTTCCGAGCGAAGAGTCTTTCAGCAACAGGAGTACACACAGACAAAGTCCATGGTTCAGAATCAATGCTGAAGCTCGCGCGGAGCCGATGACATTTGGGCTCGAAACGAATTCAACAAACTCAACCATTCCGACCGATCCACCTATCATTGAGCCTACCAATACCCCAAGCAGTACACCGGTGCCTTCCAGAGGAGGGGGCCTGAGCAGCGGAGCGAAAATTGGGATCGGGGTCGGTGTCGGTCTGGGAGTTCTATTCATCATAGCTGCTGCTGGTGGAGTCTTTCTTATGCGGAGAAGGAAGAAGGCAGCGATGCAATCGAATGCCCAAATACTGGCCTCGAATACCCAGGGAGAGAAGTCGAGTTTCGGGCAAGAGGGATATTTCACGCCCAATACGTCTGCATCAACGGCAGCGGAGGTGCCAGCGAAAGCACTGCTTACTGAGCCACATGAGTTGTCGTCCGAGAATACATATGAATTAGGAAGCGATAGGGGAGTGGGAGAGCTCAGTGCTGAGCATGGTGTGCCGCAGAACTCGACGCAGACGAGATTTTCGTGAGACTTTCCGGGCAAGGTGCAGGGTACCTACGTAACGAGTGAGTTGATTCCCATTCTGTGGAACCACGTCTCTTGGTTCAAAGCGAAAATGCGGTAGCTAACATCAATTCAGATGTATATAATGTATATCTATAGACTCAGACCGGGATTTTGAGTCTTCTTTGCGCATACGTCTGGGAACTTGCTGTTCCTGGTGGTCGGGACGCTGCACCGCTTGCAATGGATTCCTGGTGACTAGCGAAGGAACAACAAGTGGATGACAACTCAACTTCATTTGAAGCGTCCTAGAACACGGTGAGTGTTTGACAAGCGTCTGTAGGATTCTCGCTTTGAATTGTGGGTTTGTGGTCGTATTTTGGAGCTTCTAATATCAATATCCCCTTTCTTCTCTATCTCAGGGGTCGGAACGAAGGCATCGTATTTTCATCAAATCAACTGGAAACTTTCCTTCACGAAACGAATCCTTATAGGATCATCTCCGGCGACAAGTTTTTCCGTGTTGAAAACGCCTGGCACCGCCACTGTGGTCAGCCTCTCGCTCTTCTCACTGCCTCTGAAGAAGCGCGTAACGGAGACCTCGAACCTCCAACCAACCACAGGATATTTTCACCGCGGACCCGCCGCTGCAAGCTAATTTGGGATAAAAGTTTCTCTTGTTTGCGATAAGCTTATTGGCTTAGAAGCTTGAAAGATCGTGGCTAGCGCTTATCGCCCTGGGTGGTGGACTGTCGATCCCCCTCCTCTTAGTGAGATGATGGATCCGTACAACGAGCGTCGATCCGTCCCGTGTTCGCGGTTGATAAAACAAGGCAGAGCCACCTCTCAGGCATCACTCGACTCGCCTTTCGTGTGTCTGGCCATTTGCTGAAAGATCCTCTTTCCACGCTCAAGACCTCACTGAGCCCGTTATCATCATGTATCATTCGTTTCTTTCCTTTACGTTATTAGTGCTAGCTGCATTGACGACAGCGGCGGACAACAATCCTGATGTTACATTCATTTACCCCGCGGGTCCTGGACTGGTTTTCAATTACATGGACACGGTCAATGTTACCTATCAGTCACCATTTCAACGTCCTCTGCTCTACACCTTTTGCTTGAAGCCAAACAGTAAAACCATATTCACAAGTATGCTTCGTAATACACGAGTTGAAGTCCTGATAATTGACCCATTGTCTTACAGAACTTATCCAGCACGTTACCCCGAAGAACGGATCGTCACTTGTCCTTCTCGGCTGGTCTGATGTGAAGTCTTGTTACTTCGATCTTCGACCTACGAACAAAGCGGGCAATGGGTCTAACAGCAACTACTTCAGTGTCATATCTACTGCTCGCGCTTCACCGATCCTCGTTGGACTCAACCAGAACAAGACAACAACCCCTACAGAGCCGACCAATACCGTCACCATAACACCAGAGCCTTCAGAAGATACCTCGTCTGGGCTGAGCAGTGGCGCCAAGATTGGAATCGGAGTTGGAGTTGCTTTAGGAGTGGCTTCAGTTGCACTTGCACTCGGTGCATATTTGTTACGGAGAAGGAAACAAAAGAAGACAGGAGCAGGCAGACAATTGTTGAACGTGGATAACGAGAGCGCGAAGTCTGATATGGGGATGGGCCAAGACGAGCAGTTCGTGCAGATGCAGCCAATGGCCTCGGAATTACAAGCGAAAACACCGGTTCGTCAGACGCCACATGAGTTGTCAGGAGAGACGGCCTTTGAGATGGACTCTGGTGACCGCACGATAGGAGAGTTGAGCGCCGAGAGTGAAGTAGGACAGATACATGGTACAGGGAGAAATCTAGGGGCTAGGGACGTGGGAAACAATGGTTGAACAAGCATTTTGGGATTGAGATATACACTGAGTCTCGACTCCACAACATCGCAGAGTCGTTGATGCTTGGCGACCAAACACGCGAGCCATCAAGTCACCAAAGTCCAAACTGGAGGACTAGATGGGTGAACGCAGGCACGGGCACCTAGGAGAGACTGTGAAGAGAAATCCGGGCGCATATGAAAGTAAGAAATGTCCATATCGCAGTGAGATACTTCCGAGGAAGAAAATGTACATACGGCTTCGTCTTGTCTGCGATAAAAGAGATCCAAATGATGCCATTCGTAAGCCTGACTTAATGCCCGTCTCTGGCGAAGCGGACATTCTATGCGTTGTGCATTGAAAACAATATTCAATTTTGATGAAACCTATTTGCCAACTAGTGACTACACTGATTCGGAAATGGCATCGAATCTTGGGATTCCGATGAGGAGTCTAGCGTCACGTGTGACTTCTTCGATATCAACATCACTCCTTTGGGACATCTTCTCCAAATGGCCAGCTCTCAGGGCTCCAACTCCCATCACCCCTCTCCCAAACTCCCACACTTTCTACCTCATCTCTCCCTAGCTTCAATCCCTGCTCTCCCTCTCCGGGACCTGCATTAGCATAAACATGAGGAAACAACCCCCTCTTCCCATCAACATCCCAACATCCACCCTTCTCATCCGGGCCCTTCCCCTTACTATCCTCCCAAACGATGAATTTAGCGACTCTTTCATAGGGAATCCTTAAGATGTAGACATGCGTTTCGGACGAGAAGAAATTCTGCAACGTGCCGAGGATTTGAGATGACGTGCTCATGTGCATGAAATTATCGCGCGCGTCGAGGGCGGAGAGGGGGAGTGAGATTGGAAGGGGTTCTGGAGGTGGAGGAGAGGAGGGCAGGATTTTGTAGATGTATTTCGGAAGGGGAGTGGGCGTTGCGTTGGACATTTTGGCTATGTTTGATGGAGGAAGACGTTCAAGAGCACTGAAAAGGTTTTCGTGCCCAACGCGAGTCACGTGTGAGCTAGAGCAGCCATTGGAGGATATTCTTTGTCAACAAATAATTTCCTGCTTATAGCTTTACCTGCATATCCTGGTAGGAGACTTCACAATACCCAAGAAGATATGTGGTTTCATTCACTAGAGCCTGATCAGTTGCAAGAGCCCAAGTGAATAAATAAGCGAGCTGTAGCCCTTCGGGGAACTTGGCATTCACATAGATGTAAGACACTGGACAGTCAATTTCGGTTACCAGACTACAGAGTGAGCAGCTCAGACGCAAAAGTAAATCGATATACATAACGCCGTACCCAGGGTGATCATAGACAGTCAATATAGATGCAGAGGTGCGACTCTGGGCAAGCTCACGGTGAAGAGTGAAAATCGAATTCGTTCGATTCGGTAACCCATCGCCAAGTGAGAGCTCATCGGTGAGAAGTTTCCAATGAAATAGTATTGCTTTGGCGCGGCAGGAGCTTGACTTCTCAATGGTCTCGCAAAGAATCCGGAGCTCGAATTGCGCGTCTTGCTTACAAATTAAAATGGAGACAACTAGCCCGACGGGCAACATTAAAATCATACAACTATGACAACGACGATTCATTCTACTGGTCGATAAGAGAATGTCAGCAGCCTGGGGTCGCGAAGCATCGGACCCTACATATACAAGCTTCATGTCAATCTGTTTACAATCCTGTACAAGCTTGAAAATACTCGAGCTTCACAGCGGAATTTGAGAATGGCCGCTCTTGAAGGGACAGGGGCTCCGTATCTACTACCTGCCTAATCCGTATGTTCATACATATGCCGTGCAGCTCAGCGATGTCTCCTTATCCCGCGCGGACCGTGCCGTCGCGGTTCTACATGTTTATGTGTTTCTACTTGCTATTTATTTTCCTAGCTCCAAGTGCCAAATACTTGCAATCTACTGGCTATACGCCCGACATTGTGCAAGCCCATTGCGACTAGCTACAACAAGCCGACGGACATGTATTCCGACCAGGATGGAACTGCTTCTAAGCTCTCACAGGCTGAATATGACACCCGTCGTGCCACGCTTCTATGGATCACGACTATATTGTCGTGCATAGGATTCGGAGTTGCTCTCGTCAATGGAGAATACAGCGTAGAGGCTTTTTCAATGCCTTTCGCTTTGCAAAGAGAGAGTATACTGGTATGGAGTACAGCGCTCTGGGTAAGTTCGCCTAGACTTTCTCTTCTGATAAGGCATGTACGAACTAAAACCCAATCAATGTAGCCAATGCTCTCCATGCATAGTCTGGCCATCCACTGGTATCGTGACCCGGTTGATACGTATATTGCTGGACTAAGGGGCTCCCTCATGTCCCTCGTCATAGTTTGTTGCAAATTGCTTATTACAGCCCCCAACGGCAGAGTGGGATTCTCTTCGTCACCAGTATCCGTACAATTATACGTTGCAGTTCTCGTGGCCATCGTTCAAATCCTTCTACCTCGTCGGCCACATCTCTTCACGCCAGAAGGGAGACTAGTGGATGCTGAGAGAAGCTCTTCAGCATTTTATCGATACACAATGCAATGGTGCGTCGACGCACTGATAATAGCGGGCAAGCCCGACACAAAACTTGACGAATTCCCAGTTCTGGACTTTTCAACGAGGTCGAGAAGCCAGCAACTGCTTGTCTTGGAAGATCCTCGGGTTTCACTATGGACTCGGATCCTGAATGAACGATTCTTTGGGTTTGCAAAACAATGGATGCTCATGTTCGCCCGGTCAGCAGTTACTTTTGGATCACCGTATTGTATCATGCGAATGCTGAAAACCCTGGAGAGTGGTAATGGCCATACACATGATACACACAGATGGCTATTTGGTCTTGGGGCGTTCTCTGTTTGCCACACCATTATCAACTATCATTTGATATGGATACAGTGGTCTGAGATGGGCATTCCCGTCCGAGCACAGTTGATCATGTCAATCTTTCAGAAGACGCTCAGGAGGAAAGACTCCAAATGCCATAAGGAAGGCTCTAAGGGCGTTCCTGACAAACCGGGGGTTCTCAGTCTCATCTCTTCGGACACTCTATCTTTCAGCAAATTCACGGCTGTGAATTATATAATCCCGGCCTCTTTCGCCAGGTTTCTTTTCGCCATGACATTCCTCTTCAACCTCCTCGGGTGGCAAAGTACACTCACTGGCTTAGTTGTAACTGCAACGTGCATACCGATACACACGTACTTAATCAGAGAGCAGCAGATTTTGCAGCGGAGAGTTGTGGCAGCACGCGACCGAAAAACAAATGCTGCCAAGGAAGCATTGAATTCCCTCCCCCAAATCAAGTTTTCGGCTACAGAGTCGCAGTGGGAGGATTATATCGACAAGTTTCGAAGAGAAGAGATTCAGGTTCTGCGCCGCACATTTGTAGCGAGCATTGCAAAATCAGTTTGGAGTGTTACAGCTCCATTCACTGTTGCTGCTTCTTGCATCTACACGTATTCACACATCAAGGGCGCCATTACTCCTTCAATTATCTTCCCATTGATCGAGGTATTGCCTCACCTTCAGGGATCTTTGGGGTTCGTGCCTGTGGTATTTATGGATTATTTCAAGGCTAAAACAAATGCCGGTCGCATGGATGAGTTCTTGAGAGGACCAGAACAGGAGCAAGTTCTCAGCTCAAGCCCGTCTGGAACTGTTTCATTCCATGAGGCCTCCTTTGCCTGGCCTTCTGATGTTGTCAAAGACTTACCGACACTCGAGAAACGAACTTTCTCGTCGTCTCAGAGGTTCTCTTTGTACGGTGTGAATCTCAATTTCCCCATTGGAGAGTTCAGCATTATTTCTGGGCGGACAGGATCGGGCAAGAGCCTGTTGCTCTCTGCTATACTTGGAGAAGTTGATCTCATTGATGGCCGTATTAAAGCTCCTTCGGTCGCCGAAAACCATCCTGTCGCCTTTGTCTCCCAGAGCCCCTGGCTCCAGAGCACTTCAATCAAAGAGAATATTCTTTTCGGTAGCCTTTTTGACAGCGAGAGATATAACAAAGTTCTTGAAGCATGTGCACTCGGACGTGATCTTTCGGTTCTGTCTAAAGGAGACGAGACTCAGATTGGTCTTCGTGGCGTCAAGCTCAGCGGAGGGCAACGAGCTCGGCTTGCGCTTGGTAGAGCACTCTACTCCAGGGCTTCAACAATGGTTCTGGATGACATATTCTCGTCCCTCGACGCCCATGTTTGTAAGGCGATTCTGAACGCCCTCACTGGAGAACTTGGCAAGGGTAGGACGCGGATCTTGGCAACGCATCAAGTGTCATTGTGCCTTCCAAAGGCAAAGTATGTGGTCCATATTAAGGACAATACTATCAGCTATCACGGCCCTACGGATTCCATAGACTCGGCTCTGGATTCTTTGGAACCTGAAATTAGTAACGAGACTATAATCTCCGGGGATCTTGAGCCAGAGAGGGAGAATTCCACCAAAGTAATTCATCGCACAACCCCAATGTCGAAGAATGTCGAGAAGGGTAATTCCCGGACGGACCTGAAGGTATACAAGGGCTACTTCGTCGCTGCAGGTGGCATTGTATTCACGCTCATATATGTTCTTGGCCTGGTCACACATCAACTGCTAGCTGCACTTACGGCCTGGCTCTTGGGTAACATCAACTCAGCCCGTTCCGAAAAGCCCACCTCGGCACAAGGTACTGCCGTACTTACAGCAGAATCTAGAGACGACACACAACCGCAGCATTACTTCTTTCATCTTTATATTTTAGTTTCTATGTTTGCTATCGGTTCAGAGGTACTGTTCTCTCTGCACGCCTTCTCGGGTTCAATACGTGCCTCTGAGACTTTGTTCCGTCAGGTTACGTCCAAGATCCTCCGAATGCCGCTCCTGTGGCTCGACACTACTCCTTTGGGGGAGATGCTCAGAGCAGTCACAATCGATATTAAACAAGTAGATGAAGCAATTCTCACACACATATCTGACTTCGCCAACTCTATGGTCAGTCTCTGCGTTGTTATTGGAGTTGGGTATGTGTCTCCCTGTTTGTTGAGGTGACTGTGTTGACTGATTCTTTGAAGATTATACTCCTCAGCGTATACCGCTATACTTACCGTGCTTCTCCTCTGCTGGTGTGCACAAGCCAGCCGTCGTTACATCAAAGCCCGCTCATTAGTGAGGCGTGCTGATGCCATACCTACTGCCGATATTCTAGAGCAGTCCTCCTCTTCTTCAGTTGGACTGTCAACAATCAGGGCTTTCGGTGTGGTGGATGCATCCATTGAACAGATGCACCGCAACATCGACAGACTTTCAACAGCGCGCCGACACTTTTGGATCTTCAACCGCTGGCTAGGACTTCAAATGTCATTTGTTGGCATTTTGTTCAGTACTGGCACGGGCATCATCTTGCTGTTTTCTGAATCTATCATCGATCCATCGCTGCTAGGATTCTCGATATCATTCTCTTTGGGCTTCTCCAAGGCCATTTTCTCGGCCGTCAATAATTTCGGCATCCTTGAAACCTGTATGGACTCAGCAGATACGATTATCCGCTATTCTGAGAACAAGACTGAAGACCAAGGAGGAGCCGAGGTATCAGATGATTGGCCATCAGAAGGCGAGGTCCGAGTTGAAAGTCTAAACGTAGCATATGCAAACAATCTTCCCCTTGTCTTGAGAGACGTTTCATTCACCGTTGGTGGCGGGAAGAGGCTTGGGATAGCGGGCCGAACCGGTGCTGGAAAATCCTCCCTAGCTTTGTCGTTACTTCGTCTCCTTGAGCCACAATCCGGCTCAATATTCATCGATGGCGTTGATATCGCAACGATCAAGCTTCAGACTTTAAGGTCTAGAATCGCCTTCATCCCACAAGACCCTGTGTTGTTCTCCGGGACGGTCCGGTCCAACCTCGATTATTTCAAGCAAGTGTCCGATGACAAACTTGAGGATGCTCTCCGAGCCGTCAAACTCGCCTCCGAAGCTGGTGACAAGAAGGCAGGATTCTACAGTCTCGATTCTTCGATTTCGGCTGGGGGAGCAAATATGTCACAAGGTCAGCGACAGTTACTATGTCTAGCACGAGTATTTATCAAAAATCCAAAGATCATCATCCTAGATGAAGCAACCTCCGCCGTTGACGACAAGACAGATCTGTTCATTCAGAACACGATAAGGAAAGTGTTCAATGGAACACTGATCGTCGTTGCCCATCGCCTGAGGACTATCGCACCGTTTGATCAAGTCATGGTCATGAATGACTGTAAGGTCGCCGAAATTGGCTCGCCAGCCGAGTTATTTAAGGCCAAGGGGCTGTTCTATGACCTCGTCCAGGACAGCCAGGACCGAGACTTCCTAACGAGCACCTTATAGTGTTCCGATTCACGGGGAATCTAAATTTCAAATTTCCCATGCTAAATTTGAAAACCTATCACTCATAAACACCAAACAGCGCCACGCTATCTCCAAAAGACTTTCAAACATCCACTCCATACGTCAACCATTAGCCAAATCTCCCATATTGACCGACTCTCAACACCACCAAAACACCGCCCCACACACGCCAGAATGCAAATCAAGAAGCAGAACAAAATCATAAGATTCATATCCAGATCCATCATATCAGTCATCTCTCATAGCCAGCGATGATTCCAAAGCTAGGCTGGAACCAAGCAAGAACACAAACGCCTCGCATAGCCGTCTAAACAGTGACTACTCCATCCAATACACCAAGCCGCCTCTATTTAATCTAACTTTTCTTTTCAAACTCCCCCTCTTCAGAACACCACCGCCCGCCCCCAAGAACACCTATCCCGCCTCTCAAGAGAGTGACAAGAATCGAAACGCCAAATATCATTGGCGCTAAAAAAGAACTGAAACCCAACAAAGGAAAAAAGAGAAAAAAAAATTTGCCAGGGAAACATGCACACACTATCTCAGAGAAAGCATGCGTCTTTCCAATCGGCGGAACGTATATCTTACCTTTTGTATTTCCATACGGGGATCATGAATGATTGATCGATAGCTGCGCTACCCATCCCTCAGCTAGGAATATCTCGCCACACCCGCTCGCTCGGACCGATCGGTTCTCGGGAAAATCAAAACAACAGGAGCGAATGCAGTAGGAAGTCAAGTCGAGGCATCACATCCCTCTTCCCCCTTCTCCCCTCCCTCTCTCCAACAACTACTCCTCTCCAACTTCCCCAACCCAGCGCGCAACCCACCGAACAGCTGGCCCCACAATCTCTCTATGCACCTCTCCCCCAATCTCCGCAAGGATATCAAACGCATGCAGCACATTCGGCACGAGAACTTTGTGTGCGGGGATACCTTGGGCTGTGAGTGCGTCGTGGAAGTCGTGCACGTGCAAGGGGTCGAAGACGTCGTCTGAGGTGCCCATGACTTGGTAGACTGGGGGGTACGGGTACTGCCGGGTAGTGAGGAGATGGAGTGGGCCTGTGGGGAATGGTTCAGTGAAGGTGGTAGACAAAAGAGGTATGATTGGTGTTGAGGACTTCGAATAAGGTTTCGGGAGATGGAAATCAGGTGAGGTTGGACGTAGAGGAAAGGGTCACACTCACTGATCTTATCAATCTCATCCTTACTCACGCTCCCTGGTTGAGGAAAGTATAGCTCGCCATCCTTTCCCCTGACCAAGCCCTTGATCAGGAACTCGGCCATGATCCCGTTTTCGAAGAGATGTCGTGCCATGATATTCCGGGGTCTGTAGTTGTCCTGGCCTGTCTGTTTGATTTGTCATTATCAAATACCAAGAAGGGAAATGTGAGCATTTGCGATAGGGCTGCGAATACACGTCAGGAAGCACTTGTCTTCCAGAAAGAGCAACTAGACAAAGTCGTGAAAACAAACGTAAAAAAAGAACCTCCATCGAACTAACCTGACTGATCTTCTTCTCCGTCGGCGGTTGTCCGTAATTTGTAGCAGCAGCCAGCGTCTCCGCCGTGCAAGGGAGACTACAACGTTTGGTAAACCGTCCTTTCTGCTGATATTGCAGAGAGTGGATCGTTGTTGGTCCATACATGGAGAGGATGGCGCTGGGAGGTTTGGTCCAGAGTGTGGGCTGTAATAGACGTTAGTCTTTGCTGGTTCTTTGTAATATTATAATATTAGATTGTAATTTGGAGTGGGAATTTGGACTTGGGAGTTGATAGAAGGCAGGGAGATGAGGGGTTAAAATCAACAGAATGGGAAAGACTTACAGTCAACAAGGCTAAATGCGCCCCCGCCGATGCACCCACAACAACGATCTTCTCCGTATCAACCTGAATGCCCTTCCCATGCTGACTCCCGCTCGTTCCTATCTCTCTCAACACCTCTCCAAGCCCACCCTCACCTCTCAGCCATCCTTCCACATCCCTCACATCCTCCAGCTGCCCCTCTAAACTAGTCTCAGGTCTAAGTCTATAATCCATAGACGTAACGACAAAACCGAGCTCCAGGAACTGATGGAAGAGAGGCCGGCAGTAGTCAGAGCGGTTGGAGCCGAGCCAGGCGCCGCCATGGACGAAGAGCATGATGGGATGGAGGTCTCCCTTCCCATGCCCCTTCCCACTTCCTTTGATCTTGCTTTGCCCGTCTCCATTTCCAGACTTAATTTTGCTTGAACGAGATGAAGTGGAAGCCGGCAAATACACATCAACCGCAATATCAAGCTTTCCCTCAACAGTCTTGTAAACACAAGTCTTCGAGATCGGCAGAGGCGGGACGAAGAGGTTTGCTGTTGGCGGTGCTGCGAGACCAACACTGATATCCACGGGTAAGGGTACTTGCAGCGTCGCAATATCCACGTCGATTTCCATCTCCATTCCCATCTTTACCGCTTTTCGCTCGGCTTCTCGACGAGGAAAACAAGAGTGAGGATTGGAGAACGTCGACGCGAGCGACGGGTACTTTGAGTTGAGAATCATGGAGCTGGTGTTTTTGGCGGGCTCGATGTCTGGATGGCTGGTTGGTCGATCGATGATGGAAAAGATCTTATCCTAATAATTGAAAGATTGAGATAAGAGATGTCCCGGTTGTCTTGCAGTGTATGTTTCTGTTCTGTCAAATCCCGGATCTGGAGGATCGGGAAGTGTGTGGGAGAGGAGCGCAGGAGGAGCAATAGCAAGGCGGGGTTAAGAGAGCTCGCAAGCAAGGAACAATACTCTGCAGCGTGGGATTTACATGGCTTTTTGACTGCTCTATCAGTCAGTCCCTCGATCCATCGATCGTATGTCTATCTGATTGTAAGGAGATATGAGTGTATTGTGCTGTGCTGTGCTGTTGTGCCAGCCGGGGTAGGGTCTCTACAGAGCTGGCAGCACACAACGCCGGGACGAGAGTTTTGTGTAACGAAGGAAGTCGAGTTGATGCAGATGCAGTGCAGACAACTGCGGAGCAGAGGAAGAGACAGGAAACGAAACACTCTAATACCACCTAGGTAGAGGAAGCGGGACTCAACGGCAGACGGACATAGCTAGGCTCGAGTACGAGTACCTGCATAAGTGGGATGTTGCGTTGATGAGGAGACGCAAAAAGCAAAGCAAAGCTTCCTTCACTACCAGTAGCCAGATGTCGTAAGGGTAGCCATATTTGTGTAAGTCCAGATCTGTCAAAGCGAGGGGTATTTTTCATTGGGGGAGGAAGTTAGGTTTGGATTGAGCTGCAGTGCTAGTAAGGTATCGTAAAACTAGTAAGGTGTCGCTATTTGCTGTTCCATGGCCTCGGTGCTACCCGCCCTCGGTTGTCTTAGATGCCTGATACCACTGTATCTTTAAGCGCCAGGGTGCGATAGGATAGGTATCAACAGATGAGGGTCGTCGCCCCCCCCACCACGGGATGAGGGGGACACGCGCGTTGGTCAGAGTTTCTTGTGCATTGACCAGCAGCAGCCCGATTGTACCGTACCGTATCATATACATTGCTTGCGACTGTGGCCGTGACGATAGTCAATTCTAGCGAGATGATTGGAGAGAGCGACTCGTGAAAGAGAGTCAAATGACTTCTTGAAGTATATCCGAACCCGAGTTGGAACTTCGGAATATTATTAAGACGGAAAATTACTCGCAAAGCGACAAAAGCCGCCTTGTTTTGCTTTTGCCAAGAACAGCCGAGGGATCGTGGCAGCGCAAGGGCTTAATCAGTGACTGGAGGTCTTTCCTTGTGACAACCGAGGACTTGATATCAGATAACTATTCATCTGGGCCTGTTCACTGGATCCTGGAAAGTGTCCGAATGTTCTTGCAGCCCAATTTAGTTTTGAGTTCCTTCCTCCCGCTGCGGGCCGTTCTCGTCGACCGAAGCCACCAGCTTCTCAGAGCCCTAGCTCATGTTCATATGTGACACAGTATACGTGTCAGCGGACGAGGAATGGTAGTTGGCAGCGTCAGATCTATGATTCGGTAGAGAATGCAGAGTTCTTGCCACGACTCGGTCAATCATCGTCATGATCACGATCATCATGAGACCCGGAACAGCTATCCTGTCACGATGGTGGCTGCTGACGTGTGAATCCGAGAGACTAGCTGAGAAGTCCGTGTTACGTGAACCAAATCGGGAATTATGCATTTGTTGGGGCATCAGATTGCTTGGATTAAACTATCAAGCCATTGAGAAGTTCTGCGAACCCGGATGTATGGGAGGAAGGGAGGATGCTTCTTCCCGAAGAAGCTTCCCGTATTGCGCGAGTTGCGGTGGTGAAGGTCCGTTTCTCCCTTGGGTATTACCAATCGAAACATAGGCAGTAGCCCAACCCAAACTATTTCGCTGCAAAACTGCAGTGCCATACTCCCAGAAAATTTAGTCGATTCCATTGAGTTGTCAGGTCGAGGGGCAGACAGGTGATTTACCCCTCAGAAGTCAGATGTTCTCTCAAAGCAGTGTCATTGGATTATCGGCGAGTGGGCTCTCCTCTCCCAGTATCCAGATTCAAGCCCAAGGACTAGCAGCGGTCCAAAAGCTATTTCGTGACATTCCCTGCATATGGGTGAGTTATTACGGTTGTTGCCCTTCCTAGGCATGTTGGAGTCAAGGAGCTGAACCTAGCAAGAGGACCAATTGACATGATACAGTACTGCTGGAGCCGAAAAGACTAAATTAGACTGCTCGATGGCCCAACATTGATGTTCATTTCCTTCTAAGAAAAGACTGCTTCTGCCTTACTCGGTGAGCAGTTTGGCAAATGCAATACTACTGCTTCCAACGCCTCGGGACTATTGTCACAGTCGTCATGATATTTCGTGCAGACTCGCAGTTCAAGTAAGCCCCAATCAAAAGAGAAAAGTCTCACAAAGCAAGCATGCTGCAGAATGGAGATCGACGACATAGCAGTCGACGTGCACATCTGCCTCCCATGGTGGCCATTGGCAGCTCGGCAAACCTAACCGAATACAGAACTCTTGCCGTTTCCCAGCCTCGAATATGATCCTTCGACTCCTCTCTGCTTGTTGGCGGAATCTGTCGACTACAATTGGATTTTTCCATGCCTTTGCAGCTTCAATTCCTCCGCTCCAGTACGAATGGACCAAGATTCTCGCTCTCGGCTATCGCGGGGCTTATGTCTTACCTGGTTATTCCCGGCCCCTCTTTTGTCGTTCATCCACCACGTCCGCAAGCAGACTGGATGCTGTTTGAGCAAATGACAGGCCAAGGAAATACAACAACCTCTACATGTTCTGTTTAAACGTACGAGTATGCCGCAGGCAATGACCCGACGGGTAGACCCGTTACTTGCAAGCGGCGATGCAGATAGAGGACCGATTGACTTCCAGGACCAGCCACGCTTTGACCTGGTTGAGTTCGATCACTGTTCGAAAGTTGCGTTACGTGAAAGGATCTTGTCGGCATTCAAAATATCTGCAATTTGTATGGATGCAGAGAGAATAAAGTGCTGACTGCTCCTAGACCCCGCATGAAAGGTTTGGCACGTGGCCAACGGAAAGACATCAGAGGATAAGAGGTTGACAATTCAAAGAAAACAAGCCACTCTTGCTGCTTGACATAAATTGGTGACTTGTCCATTGCCAACAAATGTGGGGGTCAACCCATAGCCATAGCTGCAATATAACAGCGATGTGATAGAAATGGCGAATAAGGTGCAAGATGACCTGGTAGACAGCTACAATATCCTGCATGAAATGCCTGTAGGACGATCAAGACGGGACGTTTTCGGCTGCCATCGCTAGGGCTTGCAGGTGTGATATCGGAATCTGATAGAGGATAGGATCTGTGCAAATTAAAACCAGTTACGTAACGTATGGAGGGACAGCAAGCACAGCACTTGCTATGATAGCGGAGGTGAAATGAACCGATTCCCAAGCTATTGTCACGGCCATAGTATTCCAAGCTCATTCTACAGCGCTGCTGCAGAAGCCAACTGCCAGTCTCCTACTAAACATAAACCAATCCCGAGTGTTGTAGCACGATGCATCTGGTACTTGGACTTGTATCCAGCAGAATATGCTGCTTCGGCGTGCATGACCCACTTGTGCTGGAAGATCACGTCCTGCAGAGAAAACCACCGCTCATGTCACCAAAACTGCGGAGGACGTTGAAGGGAAACCAAGACATTCATTCGCTGCCACTGCAGAAATCGGCCCTTCTTGCCGAAGAAAATTCCAAGTCGAATAACGAAAAGTCGTGCATGCTCCTCAACTCCATGCAATGCAACAAGTCCCATAACCAAACGCATCCCAACCAACAATCTTCTACCGGGGTCCTCTTGGTCCACTAGGAAGTCCAGGTCCACGTCTGCCAGCCGCAGGTCCACCGGGCAATCCTTGACGACCTGTATTTCTCGGTGCAGCATCGTATCCTCCAGCATCGTATCCACCAGCGTCATACCCCGCACCACCACTGTTCGACCAAGGTGAGTTCGCAGATGTGAGAGGCGCCGCAGATCCACTCGATTCGTAGGAGTTCGCACGTTGGGGCCCTGGCTTGTTGTTGAACTGTGCAGCGAGTCTCTGCCTAGAAGACATCGGTGCAGAACCCCCAGAGCTGCCAGGAGGGGTAGCGTCGTTCCTGCCAAACATCGTTTGCTGATAGCTTCCTTCCTTTCGACTCGGTAGTGGCTGAGACTGAACAACTTGCTGTGCCTGGGCAGAGTTCTGACTTGCGAATGGGTTCCGTCCACTTGCTGCCAACCTTCCTTGTCCTCGTCCTTGTCTGAGACTCTGTTGTTCTTGTGGTTGGATTTGCTGCTGCGGCTGCTTGTCCCACAAACTGGCTAATCCTCCACCAGATGCTCCACCAGGTTGATTCTGTAAACCGCCATATCGCGATCCGACTGATGACTGTGCGTAGACAGGTTGGACGACGACTGGAGGAGGTGCTTTTGGATCTGGAGGTAGCCAGGCGGGGAATGATCGTCCTTTCTCGGTGTAGTAGGCTCTGAGGACGCGGCAGAGGTGAGTATCGTCTTCTGTATCTCCATCGTTCTCTGTGGGCAGTAGGTTCTGCCTGATGGATGCGACTCTCGAGGTGGTGGTAGTGAGGAGGGAGGAGAAGTAGGATGTCATGGCGAAGTTATCTGCCGCCGAATGGCGGTTGATTTTATGCCGCGAGAGCTGGCTGTGACTGTGAATTACAAGGTCGAAGGCGGATAAAACACGAAGAACAGCTAGAATTGTATGTCCCGTTCCAGTTTTTGGAGGCGGGTACGATGTGATATCGTTGTTGAAAGAGGAGTGATGGAGAGGCTGAATTTATGCGACCAGAAGTTGAAACGTCGTTTCCACTGGCACGGCCCACGAGCACGACCCCGCCTCGGTACTTCGTAGCGAGCTGTGACCCCTCAATATCATGAAGCACTCCCACGACTTTGACAGCTTCAAATAATAAAGATGAGAAAATCCTAAGTTTTACTGATTGAAACCTTAGATTACTCAACTATTGAAACACTCATTGGTCCATAAAGTTTTAGAGCGACGGCATTAAAGTTCTCAAGCCTGTCAGAATGGAGCGATGCAGTCTGACAATCATCACAGGTTCGTTCTTTGATTCTACAAATGAATAATTTTGCATTTTTGCTTAGTAAGGTGGCAGAAAATCTAAGGACCTCTTTGACTGTCACAATAAACTAGTACATTGACTCATGGAGTAAATGTAGCTCAAAGGCCCCAGAATTGGGTTTGTGACTCAAAAGTTGGCACAGCTCAAAGCATGAAGCGCCGTCCTAGAAAGCTACTAAAGGCCACTTTACAGTACAAGCTCGTCAACCGTCAAAATTAGACAGACTTATACTACCAAATATACTATAGTAAACACTTTTGTCACTCTTACTGTTGGGGTGACGAAGCAAGCTTAGAACCTTCAGACACTCGGCAATGGAGGAGATCGATGGCCAATGAAGCTGTTAGACATCATGCACTGCTGCTTGTATTGCTTCAATATCCCGGATGTTAGCCTTCTTTTGCCAGAGGGACCCTGGAAAGTTACTCCAGAACTATTTTAAAAGTCTCTTTGAAGGTCGTATATTGATCAAATTCTACCAAATGAGATCATTCTGCAAGTGAGAGAGCTACTGTCTGTGGAAGGCTGTGTCATTCCTGGACAATTCTAACCCCTGATCACAGGATTTTATCAAATGAGTATATGAGACTCAAATCTATTCGCAGAAGTACGACATCATTTTGATCCAGCTCAAGCATGCCCTAATCGTAAGTCGAAGCCCTACTATCAAATCTATGAGGCCTAAAATTGCTCGCTAAGCGAGCTTGTAAACATCAAAACCAACCATTTGAACCAGCAATGGAAAGCACGACAAATTTGAAGAATACACTGTATTGTACGTCTATTGAATTAATTCAATGAGCTGAGCAGGCTCAGAGAGTCGCTCATCAGGATAACTAAGGTCGTCAAACCCGTGTTGTCACTCACCAAGCCAACACTTCCACACGAATCGAGCTTTCAATCAGAAATTCTATTGCGACTAAAGCAGGCCCTAGAGACATATTTTGATTAGAACCTTTTCCTTCCTGAAAACAAACACCAGAGTTCCCAACTGGATCCCGAAGCCTTGTGGCAGACACGACACGGTACTATAGTGGCCTCAAACCAAAAGCTCACTTTTATATCTTGAGTATATACCAAGATACTGCCAACGCTGCCACATTCGACCATAGACTGAGGAAAATTGGGCAATCTCTTCTGTCTATTATACATCTGCTGTGAATAACCTCGTATTTTCCCCAGGCTCTAAGAGCTCGACTCATGATCATTGCCGCTTTCCGGGGGACGGGACTGAGACCCTAGATCCTATGTAGATCCAACAAAAGGATGCTGCAAGAAGGTATAATCTGAAAAGTACGGCCGTTCTAGGTTTTCCTTCTTGTCTTCCATTCTTGCGTTCATCTCTATACCTTTTGATCTGTTCGCTTCAATACGTACCTAACGGCAAGCCCCTTTCTGGTCACACAATGGCAAGAGCCCGTCGACCCGCGAAGCCTATCCTAGTATCGTGTTAAACTACACGATATATATACTATTGCCGTTTTCGCTAGTGATCATTGTGATTTTGCCAAACTTCAGAATTGAACATCTTCAATGCTTCAACCTGACTTCCACAGGGGCAGACCACGACCAACATATATGCCCTCTCGTATTCTGGCTGGTAGACTATCATCGGGGAGCGATAGAGATCTGCCCTTCCAAATCAAGAGGTAACAGAGCAAGACTCATTAACATTTCATTACAATAACTCACTGCTAATTGGCCTCGACTATCGGGAGTCAACGGTGGTTACAAGACTTTCGAAACCTACGTAATTCAGCACCCTGCCCTGTGTCGATGAAAATCTGCGTGACACAGCATCTGACTTCACAGAGCTCTAATCCAGGTCCAGTCATGTCAGCTTGATAACAAATACTAGCACTACAACACGACTTTAGCTTTGTCGTCAGGCTGGAGTTGGCTGCCCTTCATTTACATGGCATGATATAGCCGAACGGTGGAGTATGGAAGGGCGAATGGAGATGTGATTGGTTGCCTGGGGATAATGAGCGGTTTGAAGAGTAGTAGGACTTTTCTGGGCTTGTGGGGAATCAAGGCGAGAATAATTTAAGGGCAATGATCGGATGTGATGGCATGCAGAGACTCCATAAGTTACCATCGATTGTCTATCATTGCACGCATGTATAGAAGCTCCAGCATGCCCAGACAAAAGATCCATTTTCAGCCCACGAGACTCCAGCCAAATAGCCATAGACCCCAACGCCATGCGAGGATGTTCCCAAATCAGACTCAAGCCATCGCCAACTCTCTCTGCGGACCCTCGAACTCCTCTTCGATCTCGATCTCTCTTCTGGGCTTCTTGGTCTTTGTCTTTGATTTGGCCTTCGGATCCACACCTCTCTTGCGCTTCCCTGGTGCCCGAAGCTTCTTCGACTTATCATCCTCACTGCTATCACTCTCGCTATCCTCTTCATCCTCATCGTCCGTGTCGGCCTCTTCCTCACTTCCTAACCAGTCCTCAAGATCTCCAAGATCCTCCTCGTCTTCACCCAAATCACTGACATACTCCACATCACCGACACCCTCTTCATCCTCATACTCCTCTTCGTTCTCAAACTCATCTTCCTCAATGCCTTCATCCATATCCTCGTCTCTGGTTCCCTCACCACCACGCTCGAGACCTTTCAGAACTTTCTTCCAGATAGCTTCGCTGACATTGAGGGGCTGGTCGCCATACGCACCACTCCTCAATCTCTCAATCAATTCCCGCTCAATAGCCCTCTCAACCTTCGCAGCAGCCTCCGCCTTCCTCTCTCGTGTCTCCTCACGTCTGCGCACCTTGGGCGCCAATTTCGGTACCAGCTTCTCGCCCAATCTCTCATCCTCTCTAGCCAATCTCCTCATCCGGATCCCAACTTGTGTCAATCTCGTAAGTCTCTGCTTGCACTTGTGAATCAAGAATTTTGGCCAGTAGATCAATCGGTCATCGACTTGCTCCAGGGCTTTCGCATAGTTTTGAGACAACTTGATTCGTTCCCATAGCTTGCTGGGCATGTGTGCGCGCTCGATGGTCTTCATGTAAAGGTAGAGGGTGCCGGTGTCGGGGTGTGCGCGGATGGTGGCATAGCGGGAGTTTGCCAGGGGGCAGGATTGTCGATTGCAGAGACCGGTGACATTGTATTCATTGCGACAGAAGTTCTTCTCCTTGGTAGTCCTGATCATGTTAGATTGGTCAGATGAGGAGGAGTGTGTAGATTTACTTGAGCTTGAACGAGCAGAATTGCTGATTGATAACCTGCCAGACAATTTCGTCTGAAGACATGGTGGAGGTTGGCGATGGGATTCGATTGTTCGTATTACAATGCGGAATAAGGAGTGTCCCACAGCACTCAGTTGCAGTGGAGATGTTGCGATTGTTGTATCGTGGGGGAGGGAAGTGTTTTGCGCACAGAGAAAGCTACTGAACTTTTTTTCTTGCTGAAGAACGAGAAGCGGCAGAACAAGGCGGTCAGCACGTCACGTGGAACAACTTCTCTCCTATCAAAGCTCGCCTAAATCTCATCACAACAATACCTTCGCAGCAACTTGATATTTGGTCTCTACAGAGCTCATGCTAATTGTGTCATGCTAACTGTGGGGAGAAGGCACCATTTTTTTTTTTTCTAAAAAGTACCATGAGAGGAGAACATTGTTCACGGCGGTTTCGTTGCCTCCCCCTGTTCCGTTGGAGTTCAAGGCTGCTTGGACCTAGATTGACAGTCTCTACAATGCTCGACAGAATAATGAATGTTGCCAAGAGATTCATCTTTCGATTCACTGGACCTGCTAGATCTATGTTAAAAATTTATATGACGCATTTTCCTAGGATAACCGTGAGGTGGAAGCCTCGTTTACCTATTCAGGCACACTCGCAATTTAAAGTTTGACATTACTTACACCTCGACAAAACCTCATGACATATCCCAATACCCCTTCATAATGATTCCTTTGCTCAAATGCCCAAAGTCTTTTGGTATCTCAAGAACAGAAGAATTTGAGTCAAGCTCCATACCTGCATGTAGTGCTGGAATGGACTCAGCTGAGCTCTGTTGAAAGGGCCTGTCAGAAGGTGCAAGATTCTTTGGATCCAATCCATCTTGATATTTCCTGGTCTAGTTTGAGAGTAAAACCAGACCAGTCTTCCGACTTCCAAATTTCCTTCTGGTGATATCAAGAACTGTAGATAACTTTGCTAAAGCATGAGGACGGCTAGGATGGCTTGCTCGAATGACTGGCCAATCTAGCTCTCCACCTTTTCCCATCGAAATGAATCATGCAATGTATGGGCATGACTGAGCACAGCAAATCATCTGCCAAAACCACAGTCCTTTCAGCACAAGAGACGTCCATGCATGCAATTCCTCATATTTCATATATACAATCAATTATCATTACTCCCATCCCATCACATCACATCATAACATCATCATCATAATCACGAGCAAACATTCAACCTCGCCACACTCGGATCATGATCACTCTTCTGATCCGCCAAATTGCTCCAAGTATTTACATGCACATGCTCAAACGCCGCACCCAGGATCAACGCCGGACTAACAAACATGTGATCGAGCTCCTGGCAGTTCATATCAAACATGTACGTGTATCTTTCCGTCGAAGGGGTGAGCGTCACGTCATCGAGATCGAGCAGGTGCGAGACGGATTTGAAGGTCTCGAGGGGCTCGACGAATGTGAATTCGTTGAAATCGCCGGCGACGATGATCTTGGCGAAGGGGTTTTCCTTGAGGATTTGGGCGACGAATGTCTGGGGATTGTTAGCTCATTCAATATTCAAAGTCAACATCCAAGAAAAGAAAAGGAAAAGAGAGACTTACGGCTGTGACATTGGCCTGAGCTGATCGATCGGCAACACCTCCATTCACCGGAGGGCGAGCATCTCCCACAAGAGGACTTCCGCCGCCCTTACTACCCTGATGCAAGTTAATAGTGAAGAACTTGTTCTTGCCGTCCAGAGTCTCCCAAGCAGCAGCCAGTGGTTTACGACTCGCAGTGAAGGCTGGATTGGACGGCTCGATACGACCTGGATTGAACTTCAATTCCGGGCCGGGGAGAACCTCGTTTGCATCGAGGGGTCCACCAAGATTGGGCTTGCGGAGGCGGAGGATGTCGGGCTTGTAGAGGTAGGCTTGGCGGATGTTTCCACCGGGCTCGCCACCGTCTTGGAGGTTGGTGGGGAGGACTTCGGTGTAGGCGTATTGGATGCCGGAGATGTTGTAGATTGCGTTCACGAGGGTTGTGAGAGTCAAGTTTGCAGTAACGACTGCGAAAAATTTAGTACTTGGTATATTAAAGGAAAGTAGTGAAACGTACCTCCGTTGTTCGTTGCTCCATTGTCATCTTGAATTTCTTGGACGAACATGAGATCTGGAGTCTTCAAGTAAGTGGCGATGTGATCAGCGATCGAAGGCAGCCATGCTGACTTCGGTGTCAAGTTCTCGACGTTGTAGTCGCCAACTGTAAGCTGCTTGCAAGTCCCGGAGGAAGTGAGAGTAGTAACTGGAGGAGTGGCTGGCGAAGCTGAGGACACGACCTTGATAGCAGTCTGAGGATAAATGCTGTAATATCCGAAAGCATAGGTGAGTACACCGGTGATTTCTTCCAAAGTATCACCAAGTTTGACTGTGGTGGGGTTCTTGGTGCCATCAAGCGGGTCAATGACTGCCAGTGTTTCGGGATTGGAATCTGTCAATTGCTGTCAGAATAATTCCCACTTTAAAATGAGCGGCCTACCTCTGTCTCTCATGGTCAAGCCACCGCGCTTGTTTGTACCCGATTTTCTCCAAGATCCAGCAATCCACACGTTCGCGTACCTGTTGGATTTGGTAATTGCAACTGGGAGCTTTACAGTCACGAGTTCTCCGCTCAAACTCTCCCAAAAGTCCATACCAAAGAGGAGTGGCTGGAGAGTCGGGTTTGCTGTAGAAACCAAGCTCTGGTTGTTTGGGAGGGAGTAGACATCCCAGTTGTCGAGAGATGAGAACTGCTCGGTTGGGGGATACACGAGAAGGTCCTCGCCAATGACAACGGGCTTGACGGCATTCCCGCTTGAGAGGACTTTGACGTTGTTTGGGTAGGTCAATTCTGTCAAGTACAGGTAGGTAGAAGTTGATCGGTACTCTGCGACAGTCGCATCGACAGTAATTATGTCGCCGACTGTGACGTTCTTGAGAGCTAGACTGCCGTAGACATAGATTGAATTCGATGATCTGATGTCGAGGTTGAGTGTCGTGTCTCGAAGAAAGAATCCGGATGGTCCCTTAGCAGTCACCAATCCCTTAATGCCCGTCAATGTTTGACCCGCGTACGGTGAGAGATATTTGATGCCATTGATCTGGTTGATAGTGACAGCGTTCGCAACGGCACTGAGAGCCAAGGCGACGGTAGCGAGAGAGAACCTCATGATCGCTAATTTCAGGGGTTGATGGCTGAGTGACACCCTCCAAAGTGAAGGGAACCAAAACTCTTTATATCCTCATCCTGCAGCCCAGCCTTGAATCCATCGTTATCTTTCAAGACCGAGTAAGGAAACAGCCTCCGACCACGTTTTTTGGCCACTTCGGAGATGCTACTGGAAGCTGAACGGCTGAGGGGAGCGGGAGAACTTGGCGATGGGTTCCTGCAGGTTGTTTGGCGCAATGTCGATTTAATGTCTTGGCCGACTACCCACTAAGGGAAGGTGAACATGAATTGACAGGCATTAGGTGGGGAATTAAGCTTACCTTCTCCAGCCCAATTGAATCGGCATGCGGACGACTCCGAGAAGTGCCATGGGGAGTACATGGTTTTAGTACGGAGATTGCCACTTCGAATGAGGGCAAAAGAGGCTGGTGATGAGCTGATTGGTACCGATATCAAAGCCAAGAACAGAAGCTGTACAATTGTTCGGCCCCCTTTCTGTTCCTGGAAATTGATGGAGATCTGGAGATAACACGGCAGGGTCATGGATTGGAGATCATGACGACTTGATTGATAGCTGATCTCGTCTGAAGTCGCGATTTTTTCTGGAATATGTATGTATATCCATTGAAGGAATGACTTGTAGCTGAGAAACCTAGGAGTGAATGGTTAAAATCTACACTGAGCGCCTGACATTATGCAGCTACGCCTAGTCAATTGATACTGACCTCTTACTTTGGCCCAATCTATGGTGGAGTTCGGAAGCGAGGCCCTGCAGCACCCCCCTCTTTCTTAGCGAGACGGACTTACCTGGGAAACTGGGAGCTCTCCAGACTCTCAAGTAAACCCCCCTGGCTATCGCCGCTAAGGGAGACGAGTAGTGAATTGCAGAAGCCTATCTTGTCGGTTTGTACATAATCAGTGGTAGCAAAAAAGCATTGTTCGCAACTGCCAACTTTCTTGTATTATGTGCTTAGCGAGTCCTCCGTTGCCGGCC
This sequence comes from Cadophora sp. MPI-SDFR-AT-0126, assembly GCA_020747065.1. NCBI lineage: Eukaryota > Fungi > Ascomycota > Leotiomycetes > Helotiales > Ploettnerulaceae > Cadophora > Cadophora sp. MPI-SDFR-AT-0126. The sequence continues at coordinate 302,574 of JAGMVK010000025.1, read as the reverse complement.
ATGCCCCACAGCGGGGTTGAAGTTTTCTCTCAAAATCACGACTGGTGATATGTAACCAGATAAGCAAAATTTCAACCAATCACATGTTATCAGAGCAGTGAAATACAAGTCTTCGTGGCTCAGTTGGTTAGAGCGTTGGTCTCATATGCTAAATATGATCTGATTGTTTACAGTCAGGGCCATCCAAAGGGTACGTGACATTCAGCAATATTAAATTAGACCTTTAGCTAACTCACTCATCAGTCGAGAGTTCGAGTCTCTCCGAGGACAGTCCATATTCTTTTTGTTTTTGTCCCAGTATTTTGAAGATTGTAGTGGTTTCATTTTTGAATTGTTCTTATGAGAGTTTAGGTTTGATGGAGGATGGTTCACTATTCCTGCAACCGCTAAGTGCATTCAAAGCGGGGCGCCAGCAGCTCCCTGGGACCCGGATCGAGGCCCAAGTAAGGTTCGTGCAGATCGATCACTTCTCGGAGCAGACTCAATCACCACTATCACGAAGATGTCATTCCATCTGACGAACAAAGTACCTGAGGAGAGGCTCCTCGACAGCGCAATAAACTGCGCTTCACGTTGTGGGCACTAAGATCGGCCAAAGCACACTTTTCCGAGAGCACCATTCTTCGAGCACTACAAACACAATCTCAATTTTTCATTCGATAGTTTCTTCGCATCAGCTTTGCCATTATTGGAATGTTCACACTTTACTCGGGACTTTGCGGCGTTATGTCGTTGTGACTGGAGGGAGCCTACGAGAGGATCGAGCGCCAGAGGACTCAACGAAAAGCCAGAAGCTTCAAAACTTCGAGCGTACTAGTTAAGCGCTCCCATACCGCTATTTAACACAACGACCATTAAGACACGAACCCGCACATACAATGGAGACACGCCATGAAAGGAATGTGCAGCGTAAGCTGCGACTGAAGCAAAGAAAGGATGATACGGCCAAAGCTCTGCGTTCAACACCTCTACGTCCTATCAACGCTTGTGGTCTCCAGACTCTACAACAAGCCCTTGGGCTGCCTCTTGACCCTGGCTTACTCCCTAAAGAAGAAGCACAAGAAGCCAAGTTTGAACCTGAAAGTTTGGATAAGAGCACTAGCTCTGGAGCGGGGCTGTCGAATTTTCCAGATGTTCCAGTCACCAGAGGCCCTGCAGAGGCTATATCCAAACCTATTATTCCGACTCCCGGGGGCTTTGATAGCCAGGAGCCGGAGCCTCTTGATGTTATCTTCGTTGCAATCGATTTCGAGTACAGTCACTACTCTCCAAAAACTGGACGTATTCGATTAAGAGAGGTTGGAATCTCGCTGTTGGACACCCGGGATTTACTTCATCAAAACATTTCGTGGGATGACGCTATATTCACACAGCATTATCGGACTGTAACAGATATGAAGACCTTTCTTTTCGGAAAATCTGTTGATATATCACAAGACGAGCTCGTTGATGTTCTCAAGCGCTTACTTTATCTTGAGGACAGATCTTCTGAGTCAGTTCGAGGTCTTATTCTTGTTGGTCATGGCTTCGGGTTTGACGTTAAAGTTCTGGAATGCCTCGGACTTGATTTAAACCTAGCACCTTCTGTTATTGAAATTTTTGACACAGAGTTTTTGGGGTGTGAGGTTCTTGGCAGAGACTTCAAGAGTAGTCTTAGTAATGTCGTTAGGGAGACTGGGATCTCAGGCGGGCTTTATCATAATGCTGGCAATGATGCTAATTTCAGCCTCCGGGCTATGTTACTGCTCGCGTGTCATCGCTGTAAGACCTTGAAAACGAACAGAACTTTGCAATCAAGGCTAGAAATGTGCAAGAAAATAGCACAATTTTAAGCAACTGAGTCTCTTTACCAGTTCTTAATCCTCCTTTTAGCTTTGAATTCTTACCCAGTATGTGATATCTGCAAGTTTCGGATCTCTCTGCGTACTTTGGCTTCTAGTCTTGCTATAGCTTGTGTATCCCGCCACAACTTGTAACGGTGAAGCTATAACGATACTATGCTCCGGCTTTCCAAACCTGCCCTTTCTTATGATGGTGTTGATAGTGAGATCGATATGACTCAGTATCATCTCACCACGATCGCCGACCTCCAGTCCAGGTCCATCCTGCTTCCAAGCTAACGAAACGGCTTCATTGCAGCGAGCGCTGCAGAGTGGTATCTTGTGTCTTTAAACTCCACAACCCCCTATCAATGGCTAGGAATTCAAATCAGTGTCTATCGTGACCGCCGGTAGACCTTGCTTGTTTAGCACAGTTGCCAAAACGATGAGACTGCTTCAAAACGAAGTGCTGACAGCCTCCCGGTAATCCGGTATCCGTCAAAATGAAAGAGTCAGGTTGTATCTCGGTCACCTCTGACACCGTGGCGCAGGACTCGGTATTACCTATCGCTCCTGTCTCTGAGTTCTGGATGTCAATGCCTGCTTAATAAAACGCCTCAGCCGTCTTCGTCGAATCTTCGTCGACTCCCGACACAAAACGCTCAACAAAGAATGAAATTCTGATAACCTTGTTCGAAACTAAACCGTGGAGTATCTTTAAAAGCAGACTTTTCTCCCGCCTTTGGTTCAAATATCTCGCCGAATTTCATCCCTGAGACGTAGCCTTCTCCTACGAGGGTATATGTCGTATCATCACCTTCTCCAGCGCTGTAATCATCGTTGTGTTTTATTATCTTTGCATTGCCCTGATGTTCATCCTTACTAGAAAAGGAACGCCAGCTCCCTGCAAGATAATAGTCAGATCACCCGCCGTCGTCTCTAGTGGCCCAATGCCCAGCCTACCACCAGCAGTGATGACGAACCGCGCGTGATTCAAGGCCGAAAACATGCTCGACGTCAAGTCATACAAGTACTTGTCTTTCCTTGTTTACCCATTCAACATCCGAGGCTCAAAATCATCGGTTATGGCGGCTTCGTCGCAGAGCACGGCGAAGAGTCGTCCGAAGGAGTCCGGGGCGGGAAATTCATGTATCAGAGAACTATCTGCGACAGGACAGCGCCAGAACCTCTCTGAGAGCTGCTCTTCCTCTTTTGCTGTCGGGTTCTGAGGTAATGTCCTGCGAGCCAGCTGCTGCATGGTACGAACGTTGGTAAGGGCATCGTCAAGGTTGTATTGGCATGAACTGGTCTCTCGTACCACGTCAACGATCCGCCCGCGCGCCTTCAATTTAGTGACGGAAAGGCCATCACTTAGGAACTCCACGACTGGTTTACTGGTGCCGGAGGCGCCTTTGCTGGGTGCTTCGCCGATGTGCGTTTTGGCGATACTGGAGCGGCTAAAATCCGGGACTCAGGAAGGCAGGCTGGGAAGCTGTTTTGGTCTGAAATAGATAAGGACATTCAAGCTATCCTCGAAGAGAATGAGGAGTTTCGCCACCTTAGTGTAGACATCTACCACCGAGCTCGTGTAATCCGGATGGATAGCGTGTTGATCCTCGTCTGAACTTAGTCCAAGGAGCGCGAACACTTTATCTCTTGCGTCTGTCGCTTGACATTCATGCGTCGCTCGTAACAACAGGAACAGATTCTTCCAGGACGTCTTCAATTACCCTTGAAACCCCGCATGGATGTATCGCAGTCGTGAGGTTGGATTATCCATCCCCTTGGCTAGGTCGTCGCCAACCATCTCCAGCAGCTCGAAGCGCTCGCCCACTTTTACGAATCGTGACCATGGGACCCAACGATTTCTACACCCAACGAAGGGTTCTAATTCTCCGACAGTGACTTCCTGGATGATCCAGACGCGGCTCTACCATGGTCTTCGTAACAAGGCGGAGAGGGCATCCCAAGCCACGCGCTCTGGAGAAGCGCCACCACTATTGTGTTGAAGTCTTTTCTGTCAACCATATCTATATTTTCAAGGAGACTCATGGCTGCATCACTACTTTCGTATTCTTCCCCAAGCCACGCAAGAACTCGTCTCGCACAACTATAGACCAGCCTCATCTGTGTGACTTGCTCTTCGCGCTCCTTCAAATCTTCCTGATTAATGCACAAGGCATCGACCCACAGAATGCGAGGCTCGTTGGAATAACGTAAATGTGATAATGCGATATGTAAAGCTGGGTTCACAGACATGGAATATGAATCTATTGTTATGTGATGCCGAGGATAGGGGGTCCCCCAAGTATAAGACTTCATACTCTGTGATACTGTCCACGAGGCTGCACTTTCGAAGTTGGCACTGAATCGCATCAGAGCGACTCCCTGGGTTGAGAATAAGGAGACGGATCTCGCTTCTCTTGATGTCTAGAGCGGAGTACTGGTATGCCATCCTGGAATTGGTTGGTGGATATAGATAATGATAAGATCCGAACCGCAAGTCTTAATCTAGCTTGTCATCACGTGTGGCGTGCCACGGGCTGAGTAGGACTGATAGAAGCGAGCTAGCTGAGACTACTCAGGGGTATAAACTCCTGTCAGAATCGAGCATAAACAACGATAGTCTGTAATTGAAGCAGTCTCTTCAGCCTCCTTCTTGTGCAACTGAAAAATATACATGAACGAGAAGATACGTCTGTTCATGCAGTAGATATCTACGAAGGTACGTTGACTGCGCAAGACCAGCCGAGTTATGTAGATTTCAGAATTAAATTTAGACAACAAAAAGCTTTCTCAAAGTGACATTTGATATTGAGTCTTTAAGTCCGTTAAACACTGATGATATAACTAACGTAAGGTCAAGCTTGGGTCACTGACAGCGGAGTCGAGACGCAACAAACAAGTGCAATGTTTTAGTCCGAACAGCTTCTAACGCTTCGTTGAAGGAATAAGAGAATTATCATTCGCCTACAAGCTCCATCACATCAAAATATCCACGATCTCCTAGGAGTAAACCACTTATCCGTCAAACCCTTTACAAAAGTGCCATCCCTAACGAACACATCTTTCCTCAACACCCTACCACTCTCCCCCAGTTTCTCCCCAAATACCCCGATCCTATCCTCTAGAATCCTTATCATTACATAATTCCTGAAATGACTCTTCGTACTTCCAACATCGTTCCACTCAATCTCCTTCCTACCCATCTCACTACGTATCCTCAAATCCGGTCTCCTCCCCAGATCAAAACTCCGCACTCCACTACTCTGCCCCACAAGAATAACTTCCTTCACACTCCTAGAAGTCTCCCTATCCCACGCAAATACCACTGGCGCCCAACTAGATTCACATCGAATCGCCAGCCGCGTGATTTTCTGAAGATCATTTATTGGCATACAGCGTACCATCTGATTCGCAGTTGTTGATTCAACGACGATAGAAAACAGTGCACATCTCCTCCCCAAAAACACAATGTCGTTCTCGAAATTGACGTACACAGTGCCTTCCTGCCCTTGCGCTCCAAACCCCAACTCAAAGATTTTCAGCCCCTCGATCCGGGATTCTCGACACACATGCAGAACAGGTGGGACCTCCGCGATACTCCAAATTCACCTATCCTCAACTTCATCCGAAGATAGAACATTGTTACGACTAGGACAATTTACCGTGTGCCGAAGTTCAATAACCCGTGGCTCAGTCGCCGCAAACTGCCAGATCAATTGCCTGATTTCCAACGGGAGGTCTCCGAATCGACCGAATTTCGGTGAAGGTGCAAGACGAAGCATGTGTAGACAACAGCAACATGTTACCCGGATGGTACGGATGAATGAGTTGAGACTGTCGCATGTGCGATCGTAGGACTCGCGGATCTTGTTCAGGGTCCAGCGGTAAAGGTCTCGTGAGCCGGCTAGGAAAAAGAAGCCCAAGAGGTGCCACCATCTGACACTGTTTGGGAGGCCCATGTCCTTTTTTTTCTGGTGTTTTCCGATGAAGGTAGGCTGAGGTTTTTCTGGAGATGGTGAGATGAGGCGGAGATCGACATGATATTGAGATGGCGGCAGGGTACAGAAAATGGAAGCCTATTTGCTGATGCATCGCTTGTGGACATGCCGCGTCCTTCCACAACTCGGTACAAGAGATCTCTCACCAGAAAGATTTATGATGGCTTTTAAATTCATGTTCTGCTACTATTGAGTCTTTATCTAGTCTGAAGATAGGCTTCCAATCCAGAGATCAAAAAGTATGAAGTCACGTGAAGGTATAGTCTGCGTTCTGCGAGGCTCGTTTGCCGCAGAGACTACATCTATCGGAGATAAACCAAACAGGCTTCCGCGGTGGCAAGGCAACACAACGACGAAGCTCACGATCAGCCTGAGCAACAATTGAAAAGAAGATATTTCCAGCACCGGCGCTTACTGTCCCTGTAACTGCTGATAAGACACCACCAGAGCGGCAGGTCGTATTGCTTTTGACACCTCCGTAAATTGATGAATAGCAATCAGCATCAAAACATCAGTCATGGCCGGCCGAGATTACGAAGCATCCCTCCGACTTATGGATTGGAATGGATTTAGGAAGGCCCGCAGTTTCTACAACATTAATCGGGCGAAGAATTTCCGCGAAATATCTGATCGAGGCTTATGTTCTCAAGGCTTATGTGCTCTCTGTCAGACTATAACGTTTGACGCCTTGGGCTCCCGCATTGGTTTTCGTCATTTCAGTATTGTAAATCTGTATACAAACGTCATGCAGACGTCGTGCCCACTTTGTATTATGATCTGGGAGAGTGTTTGTAGCATGCAAGACATGGAAGAACTTGGACCGGTCAAGCCAATCCTCGAAGATCGCCGAGTCTATCTTGTTTCACGATATTGCTCGCGAATGTGTTGGGGGCCGAATTATTCCCTACAGACGATGGAAAGGATTTCCTGCATCGATGTCGTCTGGGAGTGGGTAGACACTTCAGAAAACGATGAGAATGATGAAATGCTTGATTCGGTCCCGAATCCGGTGGGAAATGATTTTGTGGGCGACAATGAACTTCCAGACGAGACTGAGAGTGCAAAGGACGGAGTGGATGGTATGGAGACTATCAAAGTTATGGCGGACATGGACGACATGGACGACATGGAGGACGCAGAGGATGAAGATAATAGTAGCGATGCACAGAACAGTGATAAAGCGGAGGATTGCCTGGTTCCTTTGGATGGAGCGGGTTTCCAGTCGGCAGTCGGATTTGCAGAAGACTTGGAACGATCATGTACAGGCCGCGATATTAATCATACACCAGAAGGTAAGCGCATGCGGTCCTGAGATGGGCCTTTAAGTTAACGCTTTGCAGATAGTCGCGAAATTACGGATGGTAGATCTCATCTTACCTCTCTGGGTATTTCAGTCGAGCACAGTCAGTTTTCGGTTTTTCATATCTTTGACAGCGGAACAACTGACTTCATCGCAGATAGTCAGATTTCTGATTTGTTTATCGAAACACAAGCCAATCCGCTCGAAACATCTTTCCATATGATCAGGTCTTGGATTAACCACTGCACGACGAATCATGAGACGTGTAACGTCAGGTCTCATCACAGCTTAGATGATCGGTCATCTGACTTGCTCAAGTTCCCTTCTCGAGTTGTAGATGTAGGACTAGCAGACGGTTCCACCGAGCCCTGTTTGGTTTTGAAGGAAGATCTTAGAATTCTTGAGCCTGATGAGAATTTCGACGCATGGAGATATGTTGCCTTAAGTTATTGCTGGGGCAGCACAGGCTCGGCAATGGTCACCACGTCTCTCAATTTGGATGAAAGACGGAAGCGTATACCAGAGGCCGATATGCCACAAACAATCAAAGATGCCGTCACTTTTGCCCGACAACTAGGGATACGCTACCTGTGGGTCGATGCAATTTGCATAATCCAAGGCCAAGACGACCTCGCCGTTGCAGATTGGGAATGGGAGTCCGCAAGGATGAGCGAAATATACGGGTGTGCGTTTCTCACAATAATAGCCGCAAGAGCTTCTGACGTACACGAAGGCTTCTTAGGCCCGAGGCAACCAAAAGCTCAGCTTGGCGTATGTTGTAAGCTACCATATGCTTCGACGACTACACCTGGCCGAGTCGGCTCTGTTTGGGTCACGCAGTTTTGGCAAAGCGAAAGTATCTACGATGAACCACTCTTTGGTCGAGCTTGGGCCTTACAAGAACGGCTCCTCTCCCCTAGAATGGTCATTTTTGGAAGCACAGAGATGAGGTGGGAATGTAAATCTCTGAAAATGACCGAAAGCGGCATAACACCAATAGGCCTCGGGACCGAAAGATTGGACTCCAAGCTTACTTCTAAGCATTGGGACATGGTGGTACAGGAATATACCTGCCGTGCATTATCTCAGGAAAAGGATAAATTACCTGCACTATCTGGGTTGGCACGAGAATTCTTCAACCAGTATGGCGACGAGTATCTAGCTGGCCTCTGGCAGAACACTCTAGTCCATGGTTTATTATGGGGCACGGGTCGTTTATCCGGGCAAGGCCGCCAAATTGATTGCAACCGCCCGAGCACTTATCGAGCGCCTTCTTGGTCATGGGCCTCCGTCGAAGGGAACGTACACATTTCCTCCGGGCCTGGCAACGCGGTGTCCACCCAGCCATTTGATGATCAATATACTGAGTTACTGGATCATTCCGTCAGGGTTGTGGGATTTGATGCCTTTGGTCAAGTAGGCTGGGGAATGATTGTCTTGCGTGGCCCATTGAATCGTATCGAGCATGGAATGATTGTGGCCTCGGATGGTCACTGGAAATTGTTCGGGGATGTGGGAGGTGTCGTGAAACGAGTCAGTATCGTTTTGGACTTGCCGCTATATGGCCCATTAACCCACACCTCCAACTCTACAGAATCAACACCTCTTGATGAAAAGGATATTTGGTGTTTACGGATCCTGTCATCGTCGGCGTTGATCTTAAGAAAGCTGAAGGATCATAAAAGCATGTATGAGAGAATCGGAAAAATGGAAGTTGAAGACAGGAATTTGCTATACTTTGATTCATGGGAGAAACAGATAATTTCCATTATCTAGCACTTACGTCGAATATTCGAGACCTTTTCCTTCGAACCCTTGTTTTCCCGGCAATAGAAAACTTTTGATATGTGGTCAAGAATCCTCCACCAAAACAAACGACTTCATTGACAGTTGGAACTGAAGTCGACTTCGAACTCTATTGTATTTGTACCGTAAACGGAGTTGTGACAGGGAATTAGTTGCTGGGATTATCTGTTTATTGGAGGAAACCGCAATCTGCGCCAATAAAAAAGCATCTGGATTCAGATGATAGTGGTCCTCCAAGGATGGACGAGAAACGGCTCGATGATAATGTGGCAAGCGAGTACCCATCGAAGCAATTGGACCACGTTTCCTACCCCTGGATAACAGTATACTTGCTCTGACTCTAAATGCACCGACTCTGAGATCAGCTTGGAGTAGTTTAAGCATGTTTGAGTCCGAACCAAAAGAAGTAGTTAGTAAGAGCCTCCGTGTCTTAATTTGCGCCGACTTTAGAACGTATGAAACCTCGAAATCTAAGACCTCTGTTTCGAGAACAAAATTCTTCTATGTCATCTTCCTTCTCATATTACCTACAAGTTTCAACCGTGTGATGTAGTACCATTTTCTCTACTAGACAGCGCATCGCGACCAGGTTGATCGACTTGAGCAAGGAGGTCTAGATACGATCAGCAAGAAGCACTTCAACTCTATATAGAGCCCCACAAGGAAAACAGCGTCCACTTCAAGAATGCCGTAAGTGGCTAAGTACCGACTCCAAGTATGTATGAAACATGTATCGGAGACTTGACTGTTCGCAGTATCTTCCCCAGAAAAGAAAGGAAAAGCACATCTATGTACCATACCCGCCTCACGACTTGCCAAAGTAACACATCCCACTAATGCTCACCCTCAAACAGAATCCTTCCAGTCATACACCTCGTCACCATAAAACCCCTGTAAATGGTTCCATGCCTTCATGTCCTCTTCCGTAAAACTCATACTCCTCAACTTCTCCTCCGCTCCCTGCTCAATCCACTTCACATCCCTCAACAACACCTTCGCATCCGACCAATCCCTCTCCCCGACAGTCGGCCTCTTGCCCGCCATACACTGAAACCATTCCAGATCATCAAATCTTGAATACAGTCCGCCCATCATCATGACCCATAGACGCATCGAGCAAGGGTAACGGAATCCATTGGGTTTCGATAGCAGTTTCTCGATTGTTCTTTTGAGCTGCATGACGAGTTCTTCTTCCGATGTCGGGAGGCGCGATGTCTCGGCTGGTGCAACAAGGATGGTGTGCAAATACACCATAGATGCGATCAGCCATGCTCGATCACTTGACGACGAAGCTGGGAATTCAGGCGAGGGAAAGGATGCCAGGTACACCTCGATATTGTTCCTCAATATGGGGTAGTCCTCTTGGTCTGAAAGAGGATTGCCAGCTCGCTGAGCAGTATTGGTGAGCCAGACATAGACTGAAGTCACGCCGTGGCCGAGAATTGTGCCTTGGACTGTACCTTTAGCGATAGAACGGGAGAGATCGGTAAGTCGACCCGCGTGCCCTGTCTCAGGTGTGCTGTCGACACTGACTTCTGGTGCGTCGGTGTCGACTTGTGGACTGCCAAATTTAGCTTGATGTCTCGATTGGGCCGAGGCTGGGCTTTCTTACTGAACGAGGAGGTGCTGCACAAGCCGGTGGATTTCCGTCCCGGAATTGGTATACCGTAGATGCAGTAATTGCTTAAGTCCGCGTCTGTGGACTGCTGCTATTTGATTGGAGCCATATGTTTCCTGGAGTTTGTCAGCGGCTAGCTTAGAAGGTATAGAAGAAAGACTGTACTTCAAACAGAATGAGAGAAGAGAGAGCTCCGATGATTTGGTCACTGGTTCGTTCAATAGGATTGTCAAGGCTCGAGTTGATGATCCGCATTGTTTCGCCTGAGATAGTCAGCACCTGACACCATTTTATGCATGTGAGGATACCTTTATGATGCAGTATATCTCTATCGAACTCACTGTTTCCAGAGAGAAAACGGAGATGTGATGCAGTATAGAGCATAGTGGCATGAAGCAGTGCTGGGGTCGAGGTCTGGAAAGACCACAGACTTTTGCTGCACACCCAGACCGTACTGACGACTTCGTTATCTGCACCTAGAATCAGCAGATCATTTGTTAAACTGCTTGTAAGCCTTGACCCACAATAAGACAGGAGTAGCGAAACGCGGGGGTTGTGGAGAAGTTCATGTGTGTCGAATGGATCTTGGCGCCACGAGCTCCCGAGAAGTGTATTGCCAATATTCAAGACGTCGGGATTACTGGTAGCACGTCTAAGTAATAGAGAATTATGCATGTTATGATTTCTTGCAGCAATCTCCCTGCATGTCGGACAATTTAATTGTCTGGACAAGTCGGTCCGCAATAATTCTGGTCCTACACTTCCACCATAGGGTAATTGGGTGCCCAAGAGTGGCTGGCCTTGCCAATTTACAGCTGATCGGGAGCCAAGGGTCTGTTTTGAGCTGGAGACTTGTCCAGTGGCGGATTCTCCACCGACCGGGCTGTCTTGTGCCATGGTCATCGATGTCAATTACCAGGTGCAAGGATCTCGAACAAATTATAAAGCAGACTTCTGCAAATTTTATAGATAATGGAAACATTCAGGATTCTTACCTGGGACAGTGGTGAGCTGTGCTAAAGCAGTGTCCGAGTAGGATACCGAACGACCATGCTGGAATGACGTCCCCGAATCACTTCTTCCCATCCTCGCATTTGAAAGTGTCGGCCTCTCAGCATGCTTTGAAGTAGCTGTCAACTTTCCTAAAACCGGCCTCGGCGTCTCCAAACTGCTTTTCAGCGCAGCATTAAGCTGTCTTCGCTTCAGATCCGTATCTCGTCTAGCATGTGACCGAATAACTCTCCGCAACTTGGTATTAGACGGCTGCCGCAGCTCCTGCTCGTCAATAAAACACAACGGGAGACCTTTCAGCACAGGCATTGGCGGTGCTGCTTGTGCGGATGACTGTCCTGCTGCTTGGGCGTCCACCTGTCTGGATCGCACTGTCAAGTCATGTGCCTTGGAGTGTGCTGCGCAGAAGTTCTCGTACGTTACTCTCCGCCCTCGAGTTTCCGGGTCCGTGGATGAAGTGTCGGTGTTGAAGACGACCGGGACTCGTGCTGCACTGGAGTTGGGAGCTACCATGCTTGCTGCCGACTGGTGTTGATGATTTCTGTTTTGGAACGCGGATTTAAGGTTACGGACACGACCCAATGATCAGTCGTAGATCGATCGGCTTGACTTCCGTGATTAGAGTATTGCTCCGAGGTGAATGGGCGACTGATATGGTGAAGCAACTAACCAGATAGATACAGGGCTTTCCTATGACCTTGATCACTGGACAGGAATACTCACAGATACTTGTCTTATAGGTTTTGTGTAGCCCTACGGTATCGAAAATATATAAAGTCGGACCTCCTCTTCGACTTCCACACACACGTGTCAAAACTTGACCCAGGATGCTTGAGCTCTAATATCGTTACACCACGCAACATCGGTGCTGTTGAAGAGACCAAGTCCGGCTTATATAAAGACTCGAAGCTCATACCTCAAGGATTCGGCCGCTTACCCCCAAAAGATTATCACCCTCTATGGCCCCTGTCTCCAGAAAATCTAGAATTCAGAAGGTCGACGCAACGGAGGTACCTTGATAGATGTCACCTCCCCAAAGCTCATGTAGTCTCAGGAGTAAATAATAGGCTGACAGTTATGTAATTGGGTCTCAAAAACTTACTAAGTATGCCAGAGGCTGGCCAAGGCGCACCAAGCACATCGGGATCGATTCGAAGAAGGTTGAATCAGAAACGAGCATCTCTTCTCGGCGGTAATCAAAAAGTCGAGAGAACCGCCAATCGAGTTTCCGAGCGCTATTGTGGCAAAGTCTTGAGTAGGTGCTAACAATTTCAACGCTCGGTAGACTTTTCTCCATGGCCGAAACCGAACCAGCACAAAGGATGACAGCGACTGCCTTGTCTAAAGGATGGAGAAACAAGCCACGATGCAAGTACCAGGACCCAAACTTGGGGTCAATAAAGTGTCCCTCCCAGTTGATAGGGCTAGGGAAGTTTCGTGAGACTACTCAAGGTACCATTGGCCGGCAGCAAGATAGATCATGTATACATTGAAGAGTTGCAAGTAGAATTTTTCTGACTAAGATATCCTATAGGTGGAGTGATATTGACGTACATCTCTGAACGTCACCTCTGGTCATAACTTACAGAATTTCTCAGCCAATTTAGTTTTCATTGCAGCGAGTAAGGTTGCAACGCCTCCATTCATTCCTCCGCCATAAACGCCATCAACGGCGCAAACGTAGGGATTCTCCTCCAAGATTGAAGCGATACTTGTCATCCACCATGAATGTTGTCATGAATCGTACAAAAGATTCTAAATCATTGGAGGCCTCAATTTCAGAGGCGCATTTTGAAGTAAATTCGCGAGAAATTCCAAGCCTCTCATTGGTGGCCTCAAAAAATTTCGCCCCCATGAACTAGCTCGCTGACGCACGCTTAACCAGTTACAATTATGCAGGACAAAAACAATAAGGCGCAGAATTCGAAGCAAGAGCCTCGAGGAATCGCCTCGAATAAGATAAGTGCCACGGAAAAGCAGAGAATTGAATTTCAAGACATGGCCGGAGGAATCTCGAGTCGAGCTAAATCATGCATGTGATTGCTACCGATATCATTGGTGGACAGCGGGTGGAAAATCCTGTCGGGAGAAGGAGCGTATTCATGAGGAAGTCTCTTGCTCTCATTCATTGACGTTTTTTCAAACTCTCTGGGATCAGGAGGCTTCAAGTTCGTAATCCCGAATCTGCTGCCTGAGGATCTCGGCCGCGCGAGAAGCCACGGTACTCTGATCCTTGATCTCATCTAGGAAATCAACACAAGATTTGATGTCGCTCATGTAATGGTCATGTGCATCACTAGGGTGGAATCTGACTTCGACAAGCAGGACGATTGCTGCCGAGAACAGGTGGGACGAAATTGGCCTGGACATCAGTCGGTGAGCTGATTCTGATTTTGGCAGTTCTATGGACAAGGTCTGGAGTAACTTACCAAGGCCGATGCCGTTCAATGGGCCTCGCATACGCTTTCGTCATTTCGATGATCCCCCGCGCCGAGCTCAGACAGATTGACCTGGTGCGCGCGAAGGTGCTTGGGTCGTGTATCCACTGGTCTTGCAGGACTCTGTTGATGACGATTCTGTAGTACATAAAGACGACGGAGAGATTGCCCCGTTGCCAAGACATCCAGGGATCTTTATTATTAGAATGAATGAGTTTCTGGTCAGGCTCCTCAGGACGAAGATGCTCCGGTAACTGATCTATGAAGCTCGCGAGAGCTTCATCGGCGCTGATTACCAAGGGGAAGATATCTTCCAGAGAGCCCTTGCTGTGTCGAAGAGCGAACCGGAAGCGGTGGTAATGGATGGCGACCTGACTCATGGCGATATGGTAGTCAATGAGATTTGGCTGAGGTATGCCGTCACGTCTTCCAGTCAGGTACTCATGATCCTGTAGTGAAGCTGGCAGCTCAGTCTTAAAGTCTGCTTCCAAGATACACGGTGTTCGATATGGCACGGGAAGCCATTCGCAGAGAACTATTGTCCACCATAGCCGCCGCCGGACCTGTTGTTGGACGGGATCTTCGTCGGGATTCTCTCTATCCAGTCCCATTTTCAAGGCTTGTGCGATACGTATAGCACAACCCCAGAGCGAGTAATGCAGGTCGGAGTCTCCGACATTGTTGAAGACAATTCCGAGGATGGCAATGGCCTGTACACTGCGCAGGCTATGATTACGGAGGAAATCTCCTTTGTGCAGGTAGAACAGCGATGCATCGTACCAGTGGAGAAGTCTCAACCTGATGTCACCTATGTCATTGATTAACAAATTGCTGTCATAGATTGCTGTGAGATTTACCTGCAGCAATCCCAGACTCCAGAGCCTCAGCTTCGTCCATGAAGAGCAGTGCAGACTCCCACCATCAGTATGAGCTCAATTGAAGTTCGTCTCAACTCACACTGAGAATTCCAAAATATACCGACAGCCAAAGACGATTCTCCACTTCGTTCACAGACGAGTGATACCCAAGGCGCCAGAAGCTATCACACTCTTTCTCAAAGGTGGGGTGGTGGATAGCACAATGAATCCACGAAGTCCATAGCTTGCCAAAAGATATCACGCTGGCAGCGCATTCTGGACTGGGCCAGATTATATCGCTTTCTGACGATACTGTCGATTTTCTAGTAAGAAGCTTGGCCGTCTCGAAAAGGTCCCGCTCAAAGCTTTCCGTGATATTCCTCACGACGCCAGTACTCCTGTCGTTGGTTGGGAGTGAAATGGCCGGGCGTGCGAGTTGAGCTTTAAACCGCTCGTTTTCTTCGAGGAGAGCTTGATATGATGGCTGCGTTTCTTGACTGGGCGATCTTTCGCTGATGGTCTCTTAGCACTCACTGCCCATGCACGTCGAGGCTATTCTCCGGCAGTGGTTGCATCCACAAATTCACCCCAGCCCGTAGAAGGGTTCTATGATCGACTCACACATTGACCAGAATCTTTCCCTTGACTTTGACTGTCTCTCTCTTGCAAGAAGCTTCTATGCCCCGATTGATACATTCTCGACAGGGAATCTTCTTCTCACATTTCACCCTTCTCCGGGCACATGTCACACAGCTCCTGGGTGCTCGTTGTGTTGCTCTAACTGATGCGAAATGTTGAGACGAGGCCATAGCTAGAGATGATGAATACTAGGAGGTCGTTTCGATGGGCAAGAGTAACTTGATTCTGTGACCGTCGCTGCAGTTCGTTATCGAGGTCGTTTGCCGGAGTTGGCTAGACTTAGATTGGGCTTAGCGACAGACTTAACCTTATCACCAAACTCTATTCCATCGTCCATCAGAATCATCCGAAGGACTGATTCCATTTGGTCTGTCCTCCCTGGTATGCTTCTGTATCTGGCCCAAGCATAGCCACGGAATCTGTGCTCTATCCTCCAGCAAATGTTCACAGCGCATCCAACGATATGCCTGACAGCCCCCATCTTTGCACCAGGAAGAAGTTGCCAGCCTCGCCAGAGGCCTTCTAGCCTTCCATTACCATACTCCTGGCGCGCCAGGAACATCAAATCAAATTCCAAACCGAAAAACCGAGATCTTCAGTGGCATGTGTTTTAAAGAACGACGATGACATAGGAGGCTCCAAGAAGTGTTTCAGCCGAGTTGTTGCGGGATGTCTGATCCTGATCTCGATAAACCGAGCCCAGATCGACCTCATCGCATCTTTCTGTTCTGGGCTCGTCATGGAAACCGACTGCTTTGATTTGCATCGTTCTTGGTCTTTAGCTGATATGTTGCACTTTGCTTTCGTGCAAAGGTTTTGTCGCGCCGCGTCACGTGATCGAAGGCCACCGAAGCAGCAACTTCAATAAGCGCCCAAAGCGAGTCCCAAGTTTCACCCTCACGAACCTCACGACCATCCAGCACGCAGCATAGTTGGCACTCCAGACGGTCTTACAACCACGCCCACGAACCATTCGTTTTCCCAATAACACAGCTGATTTCCCAGCTCACAACTGAGTCGATGGCATCATAAATGCTGCGACCTCGGTTCATTTTCCCACTCACTTTCATCTGGGCGATGGAGGCTCAGACATCAGACATGCCGTCCCAAGATTCCAGCGTCACAGCAGCTGTCATCCAAAACTCTGGTCGTCCGGATTCAGGGTGTTTCCCCGTCTCAGGACCCCCTGGTCTGTTGAGACTGACACTCGCTTAGGGGGAGCTAGCGAGCCGAGCCCCTGATTGTCGATCGAAACCTCGAACGAAGAACTTTATCGTTGCGAACGAGAAGTATATCGCAATGATGATAAAACACTTCTATCAGCGACATATTCAGCTTTAATTGCAAAAGCTACTGTTAGCAAAGATCTCTGCCTCAATGGAAAATCTACTGCAACTGACAGTCTGCCCCCACACCGACCGACCCATAATATCTCAAACACAACTCAGATCTCGCTTATCTCCTAAACATGGAAGCCCCAACATCCGAGACCTACCCCTGACCACAACCCATCAACCGACCATCGCGCGTCTCAGCCTCCCCATCAACCACTTTTCCACCAAGGTACAGTGCACTTTCCCTCCCCATTAAACTTCAGACAAGCTTTGTCGGACGACTGGATCGTTTGGTCCGCATGCGACGTCCGATCTACTCTTCAATGCGACGGCGGCTTGCCACTCCTGTACGTCCACTCCTCGAACTAGTAAGCTCAGCCTGCCAGCTTGGCCTGAACTCGACCTGCCATCCGGTATTAATCCAATCCGTGGACGAGGGATGGATGTTTCGTGTCTCTTGCTCCTTGCTCGAGTCGAGCTAGCTAGCTTCACCTCCTTGGGACCTCTCCCCCTCCATGCAAGCCAAGTCAAGTAGACAGACGGCTGGTATTCCCCAAGGAGGAAGGATACAAAGCTTGGGCATCACCCCCGTCCGTTTGAGGATTTCGCTTCTTCCCTTCCTTCCCTTACCTCACTTCAACCTCTTCTTCTCTTCTCTCTTTATTCTTCTCGTTCAGCCGGTCCCTGCTTCTTTTCTCTACCTACCTGCTTGCAGTTCTTTTCTTGCGGTGGTGTCGTCGTTCGCTGCTATTCGATTCGATTTTCGTCATTCTCTTCGTTGCTGGTCAACTCTTTCAACTGTCACTCCACACCTTCAACAACACAATCACCCACCTCACCCACCGCACCCTCCTACACACCAAATCCCTCTTAATCCCTCCCACACCTCCAAAATGGGCGCCAACCTCAGCGATCTCAAGCCCGTCGACACCTCGGGCGTAGTCCTCAGCCCAGGCGACTTCGACACGCTCGCAATCCGCCTGCCCATCATGTGGGGCGGGGCCATCTACGTGATGTTCATGATACTGGCGACGTGCATGCTGGCTGATCGGTGGAGGGGCCCGCGCGGGGATAGGAGTCTGAGTGCGGCGAGTGTGATTGCGGCCGTGGTGATGAGTAGTGCGTGGCCGGTTGTGTTCGTGTATTTGATGGTTAGTGGATAAGGGGAGGAAGGGGGAAGGAGGGGGGAGAAGAGGAAGGAAGGGGGAAGCAAAGGTTGGAAGGAGGGGAGGGGATGATGGGGATGGAGGATGGAAGTGTTGAAGGGGTAGATGGAATGGGATGGGGCCAAGATATCGTGGGACGTGGGAAGACGACGGAGGGAGAGGAAGGAAGGAATGGTGGTGAAGTTGGAAGGTGGTCGAGGAGTGTGTATACCCGTGGATGAGGCTGTCGTGCGGTGCACAAGTCCGTTCAAATATTGCAGTTCGGGGCGGTTTTATTGTCAACGAAGGGAAGAAAGTAAAGTACTGAAAAGTCCCAGTGACGTTGTAAAGTCGACTAAACTCTCCGCCGCTCAATGCATCCACACAATCCATTCCCATACCCAAACTCCCTCTCCCGCTCAAAACGCCGTACTCATCAAAGTCACAAAATCCACTCAGGACATCTACTTCTTCAGACTAGACAAGCCCTCTCCTTCCTTCTTTACTACCTTCCTTGGTAGGACCTCGACCTTACGGCTTAGTAAGCCTCTCAATTCGGGACTGATAACCTTGGGTCTCTGCTCTTCTAGCTCGTCGCTCCTTCCCTTTCCTTTACCCTTCGGGTTACCCTTTGCAGCTGTTGTAGCGGACGGACTATCTGTAGTTGCTCTAGGGCTTCCGCCACTCGTCGAAGGGCCACTATTTGTACCACCAGCACTCACAGCATCAACTGCGGAGGTATTCGCTGAAGCTGAAGTAGGTGAGCTTGAGCGTAACGATTGCGTACCTCCCAGTGATGCATTCTGTGTCGCAGCTGTATTCCTCTGCCGCAGCTTCGGGGCTGGAAAGTTTGCCTTCTTGTCGATGGCTTCGACTGTGCGTTGGAAGCGGCGGTAGAGGGCTTCTGCGCGAATGAGTGTCGATTCTAGGTCGATTGTGGTGGAGAGTTCATTGACTTTTGCTGGTCAGTGATATGTACTACAGTGAGGGTTACTCTCGCTATTGTGGGGCTTACCATATTTCAAAACTTCGTCGAAATGCTGAAGGTGTTCCATAATCACATCTCTGTGCTTCTCAAGAATTGCAAGAGCAATGAAGAGATGGAATCCGCTGCTCAAGTAGTCCGTCCATAACACTTCCCACAGATGCAAGATATCTAGCCACTGAAATTCGCGCTTGTACCAGACAAGCAGCATGCGGAAGAAGAAGAAAAAGTTGGTCGAGTCTGCTTTTTGAAGATGGAGGTAGAGTTTTGGGTCCATAAGTTGCACTAGGTTGTCTAAAGTGAGAAGCTGTTTTCTCATACCACTCTGATCGCGGAGGAAGTTCCGTTCCATGCGGTCCATGAAATGTTGGAAACCCCAGAAGGCGATAGCATCATCTTGCATAACGGCATAGATGGGAGCGAGAAGATCAGACATCCCTTGGACGTAACCCAGATCGCGGTTATACTCGTTGTAGGTCAACAACATATCTTTCATCTGCTCCAAGTGGACATTGGTTCCGACATCTGCGAACGGCGAGGATGGGTCTGGGTGTGGTGTGTCTTCTCCTGCGAAAAGTGGAATGGTACGATCTGTTCGGTGCACATCTTTTTCTATTGCAAGAACCCCAAGAGATGGGATATGTCAGTCTATACTGCGGCCTGGGGGATGGAATATTAGGTAGACATACCTATTCGACCTTTCTGCTCGCGCCACCACTCGCCTTCCTCACCCTCCCCACCGAGATCGATCAACCTATCCCACCAAGCACCTTTTAGCTTCACATATTCGTCGCGGAGCCTGGCTACCTCATTCTTTCGCTCCTCAGCCGAGGAGTTCCAGTCGTATACTTCGAGAAGGAATAGCCATGCCTCTTTCCGTACACCGTCATCGGGATCAAGCCCACCGTGGAATATACGTTCCTTGACCTCGTCAACGGTGACTTGCAATCTTCCTGTTCGCTGGTCGAAATAGCTGTTCCATTCCTTCAAAGTAACTGTTTTCCGCTGCTCCTTCATACTTAGTGATCCCATTTCGGTATCCAGTAATTCGAAGTCTCCCACATCAGTCTCCTCCATTTCGAGAACATCCCTGGCAGTCCATATTCTCTGATTTCGGTCTCGTTCACTCTGCTCAGCAATGCCCATTGCCCATCTTGCCAAGTAAATCCTTGCGCTATCAAATTCCTCTTGTAGCGTCTGTACCTCCGGGTTCTTCAACAGTCTCCTCATCTGCGGCGGCATCTTGGGATTGTCGATGACTGAATCTGCCGTACGCCTTGTAAATGTTGTGACCTTGCTGAATTTCTCCATCAGGTTCCATCCTGTCTCTTTGACAAACTTCGTCACAGGATCCATTGCTGCATCTCTGGAACTTCTCGAACTTGATCCAGCCCCTGAACCTCCCGCTCCAGTAACATTCGCGCCGCTGCTGCTTGGTCTTACCAATGCAGCCGTGACAGGCTTTCCTCCAAATGCTACCTTGTCTTCCAGACTCGGCTCGATCAAGTAGATATTCGGTTCCGCACCACTCCGCTCAATCTCAACGTATCTCCTCAGCCATCTCAAGACCTCATCCCCACCCCAGAACATCTCCCCATTCGCACCAAATGGATCTAAATTCTCCCTCGCATGTTTCTTCTTTTGCAGAATCGTAGACTGGCATTCGGAATCGTGGAAAAAGAGGGCGGGGAAGGAGTCGCCAGCTCTGCTGTTTATGATCACGCTACCAAACCACCATCCAAGGCTTGGGGGCCGCACCAGCAGACTGTATATGGCAGAGACGGGTATGGCGAAGGCGTAGTGGCCTATGGAGCTTGAATGTGTGGTCGTAGTCGGAGGAGGAGGGACCAGGTAGGATTGTTTCGGGGGAGAGTCGCCTTCTGCCAAATCCACCTTCACGTACGTATCTCGAGCGTCCCCAAGGGAGTGTTCGGGGAGCCAAGCAAGGAGGAGGGAGGATGCTGCTTTCGATCTCGCAGACGCTGAGGACGATGAGGTAGTGGGTCTGGAATCGGGAGGCGGTTTTTGCTGAAGGAGGGCAATATAACCTGGGATATTGTCCTTTGCAGACGGGGTAGGATGGATATAAACCTGCAAATCGAATGTCAGCAAATCTTCTGAGGACATAGATCGGGCTAGATATGGGGAAAAGGAAGTATATCGAGGTACCTTGCTCTTCGAATATAGGAGCTTCACGCCCCTGCCTGAGGTCGTGTGGGTAATGGTATTGCTATCGGATACCAAGTCAGTATGCTGTTGTCCAGTTGTCTATCCACTCGAAATGAACGTGCCCAAACGAATTCAGGACATCTAGGGAGCAAAAACCAGATCCCGGATACCGGGAAACACCCCTAGAGAAGAAATAGAGGAACTCACTATTCACCTTCCTCGTCGTCGCTCATTGCGTAGAAGCTGTTCGATGGAGATGCTGCCCGCGCGGGGCTCTTTGACGACGACGTCATTGTTGCTATTCCAGTTGAGTACTTTGGCGCTGGCAGATTAATGTACAGTTAGTTGTTGAAGCTGCAGACGAAGAGCAGGAAGTCGAAGTGGAAGTTCAGGTCATTTTGTATCTCTCTTGGTCCTTGTGGTGTTCATGTGTCGAAGTGTGGTATGGTATGATATGGTAGGTGTGGCGCGGGTTGGATGTCCCCATGACGCGTTGGGACTTGCGTGGCGGGGCAGTAGCAGCAAGACGAATTCCAGGCAGCCTCAAAACTTTCTTCAGACGACAATTGATGGAGGTGATATTGAACATAATCGAATTAATTTGATTGATTATGAAAGTGAAAATGAAAGACAAATCGAAAATTCACTTTCATCTTCAGAAATATATAGTCATTATAGAATGCCTACCTTAGGTACCTTGGTAAATACGCTGTGATATCCAAGGTACAGGTACAGCGTAGCCCGGAATTTAATTGGTGCCTTTACTCTCCTTGCTTTGAGGCTTGAAGCTCAAAGACGATGGGCAAAATAAGCCATATGATTACCTAAAGCATTCAAGAAGGCTAATTTAAATTTAATGTTACAGAGAAGTCCGCTCGGAACATTGAAGACTGCTCAAAACGAGAAGCACTTTCAGATGTTCTGGTGGTTGATTGCTCTTGCTTAGTCAGTGCTTAGTCAAGATACACCTCCCGACCCGAGTCTTCCTCCCTTATCTTGACTTCCTGCCGCAACGTTCGATCAATACAACATAAGCCAAAACGAGTAGGTCGATACAATTTTGTCCTCGGAACAATCGTAGTGATGGGGCTCGATGATGTCCTTTGCGATGGTATCCTTTGCTCTTCTGTTCGCTGGCATGTGCCTGGCCTGCGAGTGTTGCCAGGATGTCTTTTCTTTTCTCATCGTCTTTTGTTGATACTTCGCGCTCTTTGTTCTCTTAAACGTTTCCTATGTTGTTTGAAAAATTGATGTTGGATCGTGTTCTGAAGCTCATTTGCTATTTTGCATTTATCAGTCTGCTCAGATGAGCTATTTGTCGTCGCTTCTCAGATTTTGAATTCTTCCCTACCTTCCTATTCAACACTAACGAGGTGAAGTGTTCTTTCACTTCTCGATTCTAAGATCTACATTCATTGATTCGAAACGACATTGCTTGATGCTCAAAATGCTACGCCAGAGTCCGCCCAGATTTTCCACCACACAGCAACCTGTTCTCGCTTGTACATCCCCATCGCCAAGGAGCATAAAATAGCCAAATATCGCCGAGGTGTGGGGAATTCAGGGTATACCTCCTTCCCCAAATCTACCGCGTACATACTTTTTGCTCGGCATATCTTTATCGCAGCATTATCCGGAACTTTTATCTCCCTCCGACTGGTCTGCCGAGCGCCGAGATAACCTTCTCCCGGATCATCACCATCGTTTTCTCAAGGTTGAGCTGCCATCGGCTTACTGCACCAAGACGCTTGCTGGGTTGCATATGTACATCATGGGGCATTCAAGAGGGTTCCTACAGGGCTTGGCTTCCCCTCTTCAATTACGAAGCAATCAGGCTCAAGAATGAAGTCAGGAGGCATGGGTAGGAAAGTACTTCAATGGGGGCACCCCGAGGTGGGAAACTTTTCGAACCTAGGTCCGAGTTTCCACAGCGTCTAGGTCTCGTTATCACACATTCGCAGCAGAAATGACTCTCTCATGGATTTGGAGCAGACCACTTTCTTCACTCACCATTGTGCTATCGGTTCTCGCAACTTCAAGCAATGGTCAAACATGCTCAAATATCACCCCCGCGCAAGGGGCGCCAGTCACAGCCGCAGGAGTTCAGACGCGAGTGGTGATAAATGGATTGAGATCTCCTCGAGGCATGGTATTTGATACGGCTGGGAACTTGCTCGTTGTAGAACAAGGTGGCGGCGGCATCAGGTATATCAAGCTGACCGACAATGGTGGAATCAACGTCTGCCTTGCCTCCAGCAAGACATTGATCGCAGACAATACTGTAAGTGCAGCTCAACATTCCGCAATGATCAATTGTTCACACATACAGCTCAATCACGGTATTGATCTATCCGCCGATGGTAAAACTCTATTTGCATCAAGCTTAACAAACGTCTATTCTTACCCCTACGATGCCGCGGCTGGTACAGTAGGCACCAGGAAGACTCTCGTCCAAAACATGAACAACGGAGGACACTCCACACGAACTCTGTGGGTATCGAAATTCGACCCTGACATGCTCCTCGTAAGTCGAGGTTCAGACGGAAACATTGACGCTCCAACTTCGCAAATCACCTCTGGTCGCAGTCAAATTAGAGCATTCAGTATCTCTGGCACGAGCACCGCTCCAGTCTCTTACGCAGCAGGGGAAGTGATAGCATGGGGACTGCGAAATAGCGTCGGCATGAGTGAAGACCTTACCACTGGTGGATTCGTGAGTACATTTCATTGTCTGCCAAATTTTGGTCACATGCTAAGAATTTCCAAGTGGTCAGTTGAAAACTCAGTCGATAACTTAAACCGCCAAGGCGTCGATGTGCATAATACCAATCCAGGTGAAGAGCTGAATTACCACGGCCTCCTGAACACAACAACGCCGTCGCCTCAACGCGGCGCCAACTACGGATATCCAGAATGCTTCTCGGCCTGGGATCCCAGCGTTCTCCCAAACAATGCGAATATCAAAGTTGGCACACAATTCCTGATCGGCACTCCCTCTGGCGCGAACACAGATGCCATGTGTTTGCAGCGTCAAGCTCCACGGTTGACATTTCCCAGCCACACGGCGCCCCTGGATGTCAAGTTCAACCGCAATGGTACTGCAGCATACATTGCGTTTCATGGAAGCTGGTAGGTCCATTCATTCCTCTCACCCAATCTCTCATTTGCTCGTGGCAGTAGCCTGGGTCAACGACAAGACTTTTCTAACACAAAACAGGAACCGTTCACCACCTGACGGATACAGACTCTCGCGTATCGCATTTAGAGATGGACAGCCTGTCGAGCCAGTCACTAGTACCACAGCTGCTTTCAACATCCTCTCGAATTCCAACAACGCCAACTGCCCGTCAAGATGTTTCCGTCCGACGACCCTGGCGTTTGATTCGAAGGATCGGCTGTTCATGAGTAGTGATTCGACTGGTGAGATTTATATCATCACTGGGGCGTAGGGGCGTAGGCTTGATGAAAGGGGCTGCTGAACAGGGCTGTGAGGGCTGAATGGACAATGCAATGGAATTTCTGCCTGCTGGTGATGACGGTCCAACAGGGGTGTTGAGTCTTGTGGGACGCTCATTTTCGCGTTTCCAGGATAACGCATCAGTGAAACTGATTTTTGATATTACAAGGGGAAAATCACTTGAGTATACAAAAGCGAATGTGTGCTTGAGGGTAGGAAACAAAGCCGAAAGTTCGGCAGATTAGCAAAATAACGTCGTCTAGCTGTTCAGATGCCTGAAAGTAATGTGCTTTCCTTGTCACAGCCTCTTAATTCATCTCGGTTAACAAAACAGATACATAGATGCCGGCGTGATCAAGTCATTTAAAAAATGCTTGTATTTCAAGGACAGCAGGAAAGTAGCGTATGTGACAAACATCCGCACCTCCAAAACAAGCATGCCATGATTGTCCAGCCCTACAATTTCCATTCTTCATCTCTTGAATAAAAATCCCCGCAAAGTCACGCCTCACGGGAGAGAACCGAAGACCAGTCTTCGCTCTTAATATACTCCTCAGCGCTGAAAACCGGGATCTCCACACCAAGCTAGCAAATCGATCAGTAATATATCTCAACACCAGGATCAATCAAATCATTAGCACTCACATCTTTCGGATGCACCACGCTCGGATCCCCCCCATCATATCCAAACTCCGATATATATTCAAACATATCGGCAAACTCCTCACCAATTCCACCAGGGATCGCGTTCTCAACGACTTTACGGTCGAGACGTTCGAAGCGGCATGTCACGCCGTGGATGCGGCCCCAGAGGAGGACCCACTCGTTCCAGCTCAGCATTGATGCGTAGCCGAGGAGGTTTTGGCCTGGTGGGACTTGCACGAGGGCTTTGGTGAAGTGGCCTAGAGTGGTGCGTTAGATTGTATTGGTGGGTTGATTTGAGACTTGGTGATCATGATGATAGAATATATCTAGATTCTACCAGGGTCATGTCTATAGAGAGATACTGACCTGTGTCGTGACGGGCTTCGACCATAGGGACAGGTGCGTTACCGTCGAGAGGCATACGGAGAATGTAGGTGCCATCGGGTTGCTGGCAGGAATAGCTCAGTCAGCTTGAGTAATAGTCCGTGACTAGGGAGGGAAACGAGTGAGAGTGATCCCGGATTGCGGCAATGAAAGGTCACCAAGTCGAATAAGGTGATCAAATCATCTCTTCACACGCAACCCCGTACCTCACGCAGAACGATATCACACGCTCCTACATACCTTAGTAGGCTGTGTCACGGCACTTGACATCCAATTCGTCATATACAATCCCACTTGCAGATACGACGACTTCTTCGCAAGTTCAGGATAGGTGGCCTTCAGGTACTCCACCGCCATCCACTTAGCGTCAAAATGGTAATTATGCGTATACTTCCCCTTACTCCACTTCTTCGTAGCCGACAGCGTCGACAGCACAAAGCGCTCAAGCGTATCTGCCGTCGAATTCGCCGCGTCGACGATATTCCGGCCTTGTTGTACCTCTACGTCGTACGCCTCGACATTAACCGGACGGCCCGACTTCTGGGCTGCAGCTTGCACCTTTGGGTTGCCTATTTGGCCCCAGAAGTCTGTGACGCCGAAGATGACGGTCGAACCGGAGAAGGCCTTGGTCAATGATGCGAGGTCGTCGAGGTCGGCGGCAATGAGTTCGACGCCTTGGTCGGCCCAGAGTTTGCTGGAGGGCTTGCTGGGATCGCGGGTTATCCCACGGACGTGCCAGCCTCCTTCCTTGAGGAATACTTCGGCTACGGAGGAGCCCTGGAATGGTTAGCGGTTATTTCTTTTTTTTTTTACAGTGTGAGGTGAGTCAATTGGGGAATGTGGGCGATACTATTGACAACGAGACATTCATAAGTGTAAATAATGACAGACCTGTTTCCCTGTTATTCCTACGATAGTGATGATTTTCTGACTCATGATTGGATGACTAGAAAGCAAGAGTCTCTAATGTGGACTTGATTTTGTGATTAGCTAAGCCGAATTGAAAAGAATCTGGTTAAAAAAGCGAATCTTCTGAACAAGTCAACGGAACTGCTGAAGAATGAAAGTCACCATGCGAGATAGACCATACATATAACTCGTTTGGAAAGATGGCATGATCGAAGAGTAAACATTGATTTCAAAGATGGGCTAATTGTGAAGCAGTCGGAATGACTTGTTGGCTCTAACTATTTACAAATCATGGCTGTTTTCACGACATCGTGTGGTTCGGCCACGGTACATCTTTCGTAGATAGGCTGCGTATATAATATAATTTAGCTTTTATTTAGTATCCAGTTGTGGGTCTCGGCCATAATTCTTCGGTTATTGTTGTGAGGATAAGTAATCATTGCGTCCTCGTGCCGGAGCAATTCCAAGCCGACACCCATAACTCCCCGCGATTAAGCATAAAGGATTAGAAAGGAGTTCGAAGTTAATCCACGCCCCACGATGCGAAAAGAGCTCGACGGCCGCCTCTTACAAATCGAGTTCACAAGCAACAAGGAGACCCCGCCCTATCCGCAAGTCACTAACTTCGGTCAGATTGAACGTGGCATCAAGACTAGATTCTGTCCTTTCCGGTCGTACAAAGTGAGAATGAACGTTCAGAATATCAAAGAGTATGTTTTTAAACGGAGTGCGAATCAAAACTGCTCCTAGTTTGTTAGACCATCATCCTCCAAAGGTCTTTGAGCCAGTGTCGTTTATGAATCACGGAAGCGTTTATGACAACTTCAAAGGAGTAGAAAATAGTCTTATATAACAAAGCCGACCACGAGAACGAAATCCAAGTTAATACAACCTCGACAGAATCAAAATAATGGCAAGCCCGATGGCAAAT
This sequence comes from Cadophora sp. MPI-SDFR-AT-0126, assembly GCA_020747065.1. Taxonomy (NCBI): domain Eukaryota; kingdom Fungi; phylum Ascomycota; class Leotiomycetes; order Helotiales; family Ploettnerulaceae; genus Cadophora; species Cadophora sp. MPI-SDFR-AT-0126. The sequence continues at coordinate 275,122 of JAGMVK010000025.1, read as the reverse complement.
GCTCGCAAAATATTGCTTCCAAGGTAACTCTTCATTTTCCTTTCCAACTTCTACTTTATCATACAAAATTCGATGCTTGGGAAGCTAGAAGCCTTGTGCATTCGCATAACCGACATGAATGAAAAGTTACAATCTATCTATTATTAAAAATACTATCTTTTGCGCGACAAATTATATCCATCCCACAGGGACGGGACTCAACTCCGTGCCGCAGACAGACGAGGTCCGCCTCTTACAATCTTTCCCCCAACAATCTCTTCTCCCGCAATCTTCAGTCAAAGCAGACGGCAAGGTAGTACAGCGTATTGCGAAAGCAATTCTTCGGATCTGTGTCGTCAGCCGAGCCATTACAATTCGAGTCAACCAGTTCTGCTCATTCCAGCAGCTCCAAATATTCGCTCCCCTCCATGTCTTAGAATCTGCCAAGGTCCTGAGCTAATTCTCATTCAACATAGACTCTGCATTGGAACCTGTGGTTTCATCGCCGCTGGGTAGCATCTCTGGGTCTCCCTTGTTCTTTGATTTTGACGGCCTTGGTGGGATGGGTTTGATGAATAATAAAGCGACGGCGGATCCAGCGATTCCAAAAGCAATGGCAACATAAAAGCTGTTCCTGTATTCTGGTAGTAATTCCTCGGGTGTTTCGGCACTTAGGAATGAACTGCCGATGGCTTGACCCAACGCCGTGGCAACCTGAGCAGAAGTCTGTATAATGCCAGCAATAAGACCTTGATCTTCAGGTGGTGTAGCCGCATAAGCGACATTCAGGTAGTGAATAAAAAAGATGGCAGTACCGAGAGACATCACGATCGATCCAGAGAATGTATATTTCCAGTATCCAGTGTCAAGGTCGTTTCGTGAGAATAAGACCACGCCAGCGGCAAGGATTAATGGACCAAGGGCAAGGAACCATTTGGGAGGCATATACCTGTGATTGTAGAATGGGCCCATAAGTATGCAGAATATCAGTGTCCCCACAATGAGGGGGCTCCACATGACGGCGGAGATCAACGGTTTTCTCTGCGTAATTGTCAGCCTATGTCCAAATAAGGGTACAGTAGAGGTATGAGACATACGCCTTGAAGCCGGAGCAGGAACGTCGAGCCATTAAGAACCGACAGGAAGAAACATCCAAAAACAAAACCAGTTTCAATGGTCAAGGGTATAAGGTTATTGTAAGTCCACACCCTCGTTGGTATCAAGGGGTCCACCCGTGGTAGATGCTTCCATACAATGAACTGCTCGTAGACAAAGAACAAGACAAGAAGTAGGGCTCCAATGACGATGGGTGCGATGACCTTTGCGTGACTCCACCCGATTGGTGCTTCCGTGAATCCGTAGACCAATATAGCACAAGCGGCGGTAACGACGAAGGCTCCAATACCGTCAAGCGGTTTCTTCTCGATAGACGGGTCGCGAGGTGTTGGTTCTAATACCAAGAAAGCAAGGCCACAAAGCACTGAGCTGATACCGAAGGAGAGCCAGAGAGGGCCACGGTACCCGAGATCGGTCGATGCAAATGCTCCTCCAACTTGAAATACCTGAAGTCAGCGGCCGCAATGGTTAAACAAATCGAAGGAGAAAGGAAGAGATGTATCTACTGCCATGGATTGGGGTACTTCACATACCTATGCTGCCTATGATAGCACCAGTCGTAGAGCTCACTCCAAGGCCGGCCACAGCCATCTCTCGTGCCTGCCCCTTATACTTGATCCCGACCATAGCGTAGGCCGTTGGCACCGTGCATGCTGCTGATGCTCCTTGGAGAGCTCGGAAGACGCAAAAAGCGACAAAATTCTTATCGATGCTCGCAGCCAGAAGAGCGAAGAGGGAGAAGAAAATAAGGCCGACAGAGTAGACGGTCTTGTGTCCATACATGTCACCTATTCTCAGAGGGTGGTTTATCAGCTTGGAGCACTTTCCCAGAGACAGGAACCTAATTATTCGACGTTGTTTAATAAGGAGGGCTATTCCTTACCGGCTCGACCCGCAAGGAGGAGAAGACTCCCAAAAGCCAGAGCATAAGCGCTCAAACTCCAGCTTGCCGTCGTCACTGTAACATCATAATGCTTTGAAATGTCCAATTGTCCATAAGTTAACCCCGTAACGTTGAATGAGTCGAGCAGGATAGAGCCGCAAATTACAGCGAAAGCGATGGGTTGAGTTCGTGCTCGAAGCTTAGCGAGAAATGTGCTGGGCTCTGAGACCGGCGAGGGGGGAACAGTCGATCCCATATCTCTTTGGCCATCATGCAATTTCTCCATCGCCTCTGATTAAGTGTTGTTGGTCTAGGGGCGAGCGAACGGTGTTGCGGGAGAAAGCGATCCAGGACAAGATAATGGAAAATAATAAGAGGATGGCGATCCAGAAACCATATGAACGAAATGTTCCTGGAGATAGAAAAGAGTAATCTATTATTCCGGACAGCTTGGGACATATATACATACATGCAGATTGGAAGTTTTCAGCCCCCTAAAATTTCTCGTATCATAGAGACAGGACGACCGGACAAAGACGGCGGAAAATAGTAGAAAATTACAGTTGACTGGACCCAGAAAACACCGAGAAACTTTGATTTTGTTAGTTGCGGCCTCAACCCCATACACCAAATAACACAGGGAAACACAGGACCTGGAATTGATTGATTGGTGCTAGAGGAGCGTTACCAACCATTATACCCTTGAATTCGGTACTCGGACGAAATACCCCGGTTCGGCAACGGTTCGAAGTCAAGCCGCTAACCCTGGCCAAGGTTCACATGTGTCTCATTTGCAAAAGAACGGAAGTGTAACGAGTGTTATGGAATTAATACCGCCTCTTCAAGTTTTTAATGGACCTTTGATGCTTTCGTTTGCCAAATTGTTGGGGAAAGCATTGATGCCAAACCATATCTTCCACCAATTTCTTCAACGTATTCCTTACCCTCCGGGAGGAATTTATCCACGATCCTCTACTCCAGTCAACGATAACCTTTCGCTGGAGATCTGCTACCACAATGTCGCAACCAGAAGTCTTGTCTTGCCTGGCCTGTCGTCATCGGAAAGTGAGATGTGATCGAGACAAACCGAAGTGCGGAAGGTGTCTGAAAACAAAGCGCGATTGTTCATACCCTGAACGCAAGAGGGTCGCTACAGATTGGAGACGCCCTGATACAAAAGCATTAGAAACAAGTCTGAGTATGATTTCCCATATGAGCTCTTTCTTCCCCACAGTTCATAGTTTAGTACAGGTGCTGCGGAAGGCAAGCTCGCCCGGCGTCTAGCAGAGAAGTCACGCTTCGAAATCAACAACGGTGTGCAAAATTACAATCAACAGAACGAATGCGACAATACACCCTCGATCTTGCGTAAAGGCTACGTAATAGATTCTTACAGCCATCATCTTCTTGCAGAGAACGCATCTATTCCTCGAGGGTTGGAATACATGTCCACCGCGAGTTCTTCTGGGCCGACTTATTTCGATGGAAGGACGCTGGAGGAACCTCTTCCTCCAGAGAAAATGCAAGAGGAGCTGTGAGAATTACTCCTCGAGATTATCAAGCTGTCATTACTTACCAATTAGGTTCAAGATATACTTTGACCAAATCCACGCCTGTATTCCTATGATCAGCAAGTTGAGATTTTATGCAACACGCAGACTGGGGCTCAATGGTGGACCACTTCTCGCACTACAGTATGCAATGTGGTCTATAGCAGCTTCTGTATCGCCGAGACATGAGAAGCTCTGCGAAGCTTTTCTTCAGAGAGCGAAAAAGTATGCCCAGCGTATGGAAGTGGAAGTAAGTTGAAATACACAAGGGCTAGGCCAAGCTAACTAAATGATAGGAGATTGGTGAGCCATACATCACCCTTTATGACGTTCAAACTTGGTGTTTGATAGCAAATATTGAAGCTCAGAGGATGCACATTGCAAGAGCGTGGACAAGTTCTGGAAAGTGCGTGCGGCTGGTACAATTGATGGGTTTACATTGCGTTGGTCGACCTATGGTCTATGCAACAAGGTTCGTTCATGCAATCGAAGATTCCATTGAGCTTGAAGAACGGCGCCGGACGTTTTGGGCAGCCTATCTATGCGACCGCTGGACGAGTGCATTAGGCGGCTGGCCTATGGCTATTCAAGAGAGTGGAGTAAGTGGCAATCTTTCTTCTCGTGCGTGTTGCTGACGTTTTAGATTGGCACAGATCTCCCTTCCTCAGAGGCTGGCTTCGACAGCGAACACAAGGAGGCAAGCATATCTCTCGCAGAAGCAATGGCTGAAGGCGGGGCTTCAAACATTCCTTCTTCCTTTTCCGGAGTAGTTTTGGCAACTACAATACTGGCCCGCGAGTACGCCCACATACAAAAAAGTGCAAAATTTAAACATACGCACAAGGGCGATGATAAAGCATTCTGGGATACACACCGTGAAATGGACAATGCTCTCTCGAACACTCTTATGTATCTTCCAGAGCGTTTCAAGACAGCTCCCGACCTTTGTGACCCGAATGCGGTTTTCGTTAGCATAGCCCTTCAAGCTGCCACTATTTGCTTGCATCGAACAGCCATCGACAAAGCAATGAGTTCCCATGTCTACAACAACATCGTTAGTCATAGTTGGATCAGGTGTATTTCAGCGGCTCACGCAGTCACCAGCATTATTCGCTTGGTCGGCTACCAAGACATGTCCAGAGTAGGTTCATTCCCTATGCCTATATGCCGAAAAACAGATTTAACCATCTTAGATGAATCCTTGGGCAGGATTTTGCTTGTATCTCGCAGCTCTAGTGTATTGCCACGACTTGCGGTCCAATCAACTGCCGGATCGCCAACACATCTCGAATGCCACCCTTTTGCTTGCAACGATGAAGGTGATTGGGACGACACAACCTATTACAGAGTACTTTTCAGTTCAATTAGAACTCGAGATGGACCTTGTTAAGCGGAGCCCAACGTGGCAGCAAGAGATTGCCCAGCAGAAGTCTTCCCTTGAGTACCACGATCCGACTGACCCTACTTCAGGGGTGCAAAATTCAGAGACGCAGTTCCAGTTTTGGAGGTCACTTTCGGATGAAGAACGAGAGATCCTGTCCCGAAAGGTTCTCTCGCCCAAGCCATCGGAAGGGATCTTGGCATTGAACTGCAACAGCTTCTCATTCAGAAATAATCCTTAGGTGAGGGGAAATGCAGATGCCACTGTTGATCACAGGCATTGGTGGAGGGGAAGCCTTGATGACTCTACATTTCGTGAAGGAAGTGGGAACGGAGATGTATGTCCTCAGTCAAAGCTAGTAGAAACCCAAAAAGGCAGAGCAAAGAGACGTGCAGAAGGGGAAAGGGGCGACCTGGGAAAATCACGTTACCAGAAATGGAGGATGATGTTTTGGAGATGATTAAGGATCAAAATGGGCGCTATTATCGATGGGCCTGGCGGAGATAACATCGGGAAGTCACTGAAAGTATGGAATGTAAGCCAGTATTCCCAAAAGATCGTTGGGACTTGCTAAGAATTGGCAGCCATGGGTGTCATTGCTTTGTATCGCATGACATTGAAGCCAAAGCTCCCTAACCTGATGCAGCCTGTCATGAATATCATGAAAGTAGAACGTAGTAGATGGGGCCTAGGAAGGGTTTCGGAGCATGATACATTTCAGCTTCTGTGTTTCTGAAAATTGACACGTCTTCCACAAAAGCTCTTATTCAGCCTCGAAGGAGAAGTTATTCTCGATTTTCCCAATTTTTGATTAGCATGCCACATACCGAGGCTCCTTGCGCTTTAGCCGATGATGTCTATGGCCAGCGGGATGCATTTGCGAAAAACAACCTTTTACAACTCGAGTTCACAAGCAACAAGGAAGCTTGGGTGTTAGTGACGTCTATCTCTTAACTAATTTAGGTGGAAGATCTGGATGGTGACTTGAAATAATTCTTGGTTGCTGATCGCAAAATCTATTAGACAAGGATGCGAAGTAACTTGCCACGAAAATCTTTTAAGTTGATATTCTTTCCAAGTTTGGTCCATACCCGCTGGTTCGGTTTGATTATTCAAACCTGCATATCCTGACACAATGTACTTGCAAAGATCACATATCTAGTGTCTAGCATACTGAACCATGCACGCAAGATTAACTCATCTGAACATGCATGCATGTGCCTCTTAGAAAGCTTTGTTTTCGTGATCTAGCAAGACACTGTATAAGAAGGCCAAGAGATTAGAAAGGTCGGGAATTCTAAACACGTGAGGAGCTACCATGTAAACTACTAGGATAATTTTCCTACCTGGAAGAGCGTCACGCCAGTTGAACTTCTTGTATTTGTGTTGCACATCGCGCAAAAACCGACAATCAAACTACTATTGGTAGGTGAGATCGTGTGTATAACCACTGAGATTTGTTTATTGCTAGCCGAAAAGCCTCGCCGTGATAACGAGGTGCGGAAGGCGGTTGGCAGTGAGTCTCATCCACCGTCGTAGTGCAATGTTCTCACATGACAGTGTTGGATAATATGGTTTTCCTTGAAAACCCATCCTAAATCGGTGACCTAGAATCTAGGAACAGACGAGACCTACTATTCACCTCCTGTACTTATTTATTACTTGTTGAAGTCCGTCGGAAACCACAACGGACAGAAATTGTTTTCCAAATACTCCTTACTCCGATTCGTCTAGTATATATGTTAGATGTTCTATCACGCCACTTGCGATATGTTCCCGCGACGGTCATACCTACACATGTGTATTCGTAAGCGCCGGCCAATGAAAAGAAATCCGAAAAGGAAACATACCAAACCACGCCCTCTTCTTCTCAATACCTATTTTTTCACCTCCGGAACTATTGTCCCACTCTCTACCTTAAACAGGCTCTCTTCTTCCATGGGTGTGCCATCAGCCTTGGTGATAACAATCCAAAGAATCCTATTCGCAATTTTCTCCTCTTTCTTATACGCATTCTTCATCTTTTTATCAGCCCCTCTATATATCTCCTTCACGGCCTTCTCTCTCTTCTCCTCCTCTTCCCTCTTTGCCATTTCCAACCTCTCTAACTCTTCATTCTCGTGTCCTGATCCCCGAACAAAGCTTCCTTGACTACGATGCAATGTCTCGATCTTTCCATCGAGTTCAGCAATCATGTTGCTGGAGTCAAGCGTAGCGGCTGAAACAGCGGAAACCTTCGATTCGCGCGTTTTTTGGTGTTTTGCGTATGCTTTTTCAAGTGCTTTCGTTTGCCGCTGGTTGGCCCACCGCAAAGGCTTCTGACCCATCTTTGACACCCAGCTCTCTGGAGGGGGTTCAGGAGAGATGTCGAAATCAAGGGTTGTGATATATCCTTCTAGTGCTTCGAGTCGGAGCAGGCGGGGATCCCTGACTCTGGACATGTTTTCAATATTTCTGTTAGTTTCGACTTCATCGGAATTGATAGATGCTGGATCGCGAGGTCTGTAGGAGACGCCAAGATCATGCACCGTTTCGAGAGGTGGCAGCTTGAGTTGTCCTTTTTCATCTACTTCGGTGAAGTTTATTACTGCCATCATCTTTTTAGTCGTCATGATCCTACACACCTACAATATTCCAGAGTTAGAGATGATTATGGTCAAGGCGGGAAGGTCATACCAAACCCCTCGGGATGAAGATAGCTGCATTGGCTGTTTTCAGGAATTTCCTCATACGGTGATAAGATACGCCTGCAGATGCTAGGAGGGATGTCACTTGTAAGACGCCGCCCAGCGCTTGCACAGGGATGACTCCTTGCACCGAGGTCAGGAGACCGCCTGCTATGTGCGCCACTTGGAAGATGGGAAGGGAGACGAAGACCTGGTTAAGGCGATCAATGAATGCGAGGAATTCCGATCTGGGAGAAGAGGATGTTAGTGTGCGGCAGAGCAGCTAGGGTACATGCATACTCTGTGATTGGGTTGCTGAGAGTCGAGAGGTAACGTGGATAGCAGCGGGCGAAGGGGAAGAGGTTTTTCATGAACATCATAATTCTGAGGTTTGATGATTCTGGGCTTAGGTCAGTTGAGGGTGATTATGAATAGAGATATGGAAGTAAGGGATATATGACGACTAACGAGGTATGACGATTGGTTTATCAAGCAGGTCGGAGTTGGGTGCGGAGGGGATGATTTCTTGGCCTTGGATGTCTTGGATGTGGTATTGTGAGGGAGAAATCCTCTCCATTTCTGGCTCGAAGTAGGAGCCTGGGGGGTGAATATGCGGCATTGGAAATGCGAGAGGTGCGCTGCAGAATCGCGGCTCGGGAATTTGAGATTGGCAATTCGGAGTTGATCGTGTGTTAATGAATTGGAGTATAGAGCAATACGGGGATTTCGAGTAGACTCTGAGTATGTTGGAAGTCGTAGAGTCGAAGAAGGTCGAGAGTGAGGAGAAAATCGATAGAAGCACGGGAACTTTGCACTTTATGTCTCTCTGTCTGGCCCATGAAACTTTTCAGAGGAAGACAAGTTCTCTTGCCAATCCCCGTCTATGAAAAATTGCCTCTCACACTTCATGTATAAATTCAATCCTAAAATAAGTCTTCTCCCGACTCTTCCGAGCTATGGCTAGGTGCACACTGGGGCCCTGACCAACATACGACCCCTGGCGAGAGGTCCGGCAGATGGTCCTCGAGTTAGAGACTAGTCATACGCGCTCGTACACTTTGCCTTTTTCGTTGGCGCGTATATTGCGAAACCTCATACCGACGGCACACCCCGGACGTATTTGTTGAGTATTGCGACTGGATCCGGATTTCACCCGATGCTGACGCTGACAACGAACGGAGTTCCTGCATTGCGAGCTGCTCCGTGATTTAAAATCATTTTATAGAAAGGGCTGCCGCTTACGAAAACATGGTCTTCCTATCACGGATACGACACCAATAGATTCTCCGGAAACCAGAAGTAAGAGCAGAAGAATGCCTTCGACCTCGTTTTGTAGTACCTTCTAGGTATGAACAACACTCACTGTCTCGTAACTTAATGCGAATGTATCAGCGCAGTCGGTCTTTCCTTTGATTTCGATTCATGATCCAATTGTCATTATCCCTTGTACTTCTGGAGGATTTGTCAACTTTCGAGTTTGATTCACATGCTATTTCTCGTCCAAAGAGTCCTTCAAACAGTGACGGCGGATCCAGAGAAAGTGAATGTTTTTCGTAGACTCCAAGTAAGACATTAAGTCTGCTTGCGGCTGGGATTTCCCGACTTAGTGATATCGTTCATCTTGTCGTCATGAATTGGAAGGGGACGTGGTTTCACACGGCGCTGGGGTTGATTCTTTCATTAAGTCGTTCTGCACGACTCAATTTTGGGAAGTCCAGGTCTCCAATATGTAGCAGACAATCACAGTGATGTCAGGAGGCTACAGTAACCAGTTTCTATCTGCCGAATCGCCCAACATATCGGACTCTACATCGCTCAAAGCATCATCCTCCTGCTACCCCCGTCCCTCTACGCTCAAGGCAAAGCCCGTGGTCATCCGTCTAATCAACAATATTATTCTTGGCTTTCATTTGGTACCTGCAACAGATCGAGAGATTAAGCATTTTCAGTCCCCGAATCAACAAGGGCAACACCTTCATTGTATACCACAATCTTCTCCATCTTCCAACCCCTCTTCGCTACCTGTCCTCCCCGAATTAACGCTACCACTTCGCTTGGGTGTATCACATTGAAGAGCATCATAACAGCGAACATCAATACCGCATCAAAAACATACAGGTATACTTCGTGCGAGAGCAAGTACCCCGAAAAACCCTGCAGGTATTCTATGACACGGAAGAGAGATCGGACCATAATGAGCGCGCTTCCTATGAATAGAGCCATCAGGTGTTTGCGCCAGGGAGTATCGCTCTGAGCGCGAGAGGTTGGCCCTTTTTTCATGGCGAGGTAGAAGTGGATGGAGACGGCGATAAAGCAGCCAAAGAAGAGGATCTGCACGAAGAGCCCGCCGACAATGATGTATTTGCCCGTTGTGAGGGAGCTACTGGAGCCCGAGGATTGGATGCCACCGCCTAGATTGCAGTCATAAGCCAGTTATTTTTATCAAGATAGATTTATTGGAGGTGGCGTAACTTACCTCCTCCTTGAATAAAGAAAGACAAGACGTCTCCGATGACGAAAATCTTCGTGAGCCACTTCTTCTTGATCAGAGCGCGACTTTCGCCATCTACCAAGATGATAATCCGGCTCAACTCCATGTAGATGCTTGCTGCAAAGAGGGCGGGTGCCACGAGGAGGAGAAGCGTCTGTATAAGGTAGGGTACTAATGTCCAGTTTGGAGTTTGGGTATGAGAAATTGCGCGGCCAACATAGCCTATCCATTGAACTGACAGTGTTTCGTTAGTTTCTATGCAAGTAGCTCATAGGGGGACGTACAAAATCCTCCAACAATCAACGGAATCATAAACCATGTGCGAGTCCGCAGAAGCTGGTAGCAATGAAGAGCTGTCGTCGCTAGAAAAAGAACAATGAAGATAGCTGCTGCCACAATCGATGGGTCATAGTGGTAGTACTCGAAATTATCCTCAGCCATTTTCGTTGTTCAAAGGGGTATCTGAGTTGTGAGACTCGAACAAATTACAATGCAAGGCGTTGAGAAAGAACTAAGGGGACAAAAAACACCAGAAACAACCGAAAGCCAAGTTGATATACTTGCTCAAATTGAACTGACGATTAAGACATCAATACTATTTGTACTTTGAATGAGCGGGACTGGGCTCGACTGGGTTGAGTGGGTGACAACTGTTATCTCGTACTCAGCCGCCGCAAAACGTACTCCATGCCTATTCGAGCGGGAGCCAGACATGACTGACAAACGCGTGCCAAGTTTATAAAAGGAGAGGAGTTTTTATGACGCGGCTACAGGCCAGCCCCACACAATATTCTCAATTAAGCATAATAGAACTCGGTAGTTGCCGCATACACGTATGTTAGACAAGGGTCGCTGCAGGATTCTGTTATTGCACGATGTTGAGATTAGAGAGGTTCTCGGCTCTGGCTCCAGATCCGAACTCGAATATGTGATTTGCCAATGGGGGCTATGGGCCTATTGACTTCGCTTATAGTCTCGTATTTCGTACACTTTGCCTGAAAAGGCAATGGTAGCGGCCTGTAAAACGCTTGGCCCGGACGAACCGAAGATTCCGAAAGACTGGACGCGGAAACCCAATCACGCTGGTATCTAATGATGGCAGCCTCTTGCAGCCGTCATCCGATTTTCTTGTACATGCAGGTCTTAAGCCAGCACTCCAGAGCTAGACGTTACATAGTATCACCGTACAGCACTCGTTGCATACGAGCCTCGATGATATCCGGTGCGTTTTCTTCACCACGCGTCCAGCATCAAGCTCCCCCTCCCACATCCACACACAGTCAATGTAATGCCATCACGTCGCTCCCACACCAAAAGTCGTCACGGTTGTCTAGAATGCAAAGCCAAGAAGGTGAAGGTGCGTCGAGTCATGTGATCGCATCTCGGACGACTAAACTGATCTGATCTGACACAAACAGTGCGACCAAGGCAAACCCACCTGCGCTCGCTGCACAAAGAGCAAACAACCCTGCCATTACGGCGTTGTCTCAGGAAAGCCATGCCTATCGCCGACCTCCCTAGCATCAGGCGTCAACAATCCATCTCCCAAACTCCCCTGGGGCATCTCCCGATTCCCCTCTCCAGTCGACCCGCTTGAAACACAGCAAGGTACATTCACGGCATCCGATCTGAACCTCATGCACCATTACTCCACCGTTAAATTCTTACCTCTCGCACCCAACGGCGCGGAAACCGAGATCTGGCAGAAGCTAGCACCGGAGGAAGCATTCAAGCACCGCTTCCTGCTGTACGGGATTCTCGCCTTTGCTGCCCTTCATAAGGCTTACCTTTACCCGGCGACGGCGCCAGAGAACACTCTGCTGGCAATGCAGCACTACACCACAGCTATCAGCCTCTTCCGTCCTGTGCTAAGTAATATCCAGCCTGATAATGCGGTAGCGGCGTTCTTGCTATCCGGGCTTGTGGTCTGTATCTCGTGGGCGCTCCCTATGACTTCATCCGACAGCATGGGTAATGCACTCGTTTTGACTACAGGCGAAAAATTACAGCACATCCTCGATATCATGAGGCTGCTACGTGGTGTGCGGGAAATCGTCGAAAGCGGCCAGGCCTGGACGCAGCAACTGGCTCCCATTTTCAATTTAGTTGCCAACGAGCCCGACTCCATCTTCCCTCCAGATGAAGAAGTCATTCTGCAGGCCCTAGAACAGCGTGTTTACGCCGAGGTGGAGTCCCCAGCTGAGAACGATATGTATAGCGAAACCCTGCGGAATTTCCGAAGATACTGGCCGGTGGAGCACTCACCCTATGCACATGGGCTGGTGTATGCGTGGACGACGCAGAACTCGAATGAGTTCTTGAATGCGATTTTGGAGAGGAGACCACCTGCGTTGTTGATCTTGGCGTACCATGGGGCGCTGTTGCATGAGTTGACGGATTGCTGGTGGGTGGGCGATAAGGGGAGGGTGATTGTTCAGATAGTGGAGGAGCTGTTACCGGTTGGCTATAAGGATATTATGGAATGGCCGAAAATGCGCGCTGCGCAGTTAAGACCAAGTATGAATGCGCCGTAACCTCCATCCCGTATAGTTCGTGCTGCAGATATTACCTTATATCCTTTGCTCTTGAACAACGCTACCGATACAGCTCCTACGTTTTCTCCAGTACCTAGAAAAAGAAGTACTTTGTGATCCATTGAAATATAACAAGTAACAGCTAACAGTTGGCCAAAGGAAACATGGTCAGCCTGTAAGGCTAATACACTCTTATATAGATAAGATCCATTTGACTAGCTTCGACAATATATAAAACCTATCGGAGATAACAGCACGACAAAGATTGCCAAGGCCAAATATTCGGACAAGTGTCGTAAATTGACATCACATACTAGACACTGACCAATGGGAGGTTAAAAAAGATGTTCGGCGTTTGTGAAGCTCACGGAATGTTCACTAATCTTTGAAGATGAACCATAACCAGACGGTGCCGGCTGACTCGCCGGGCAGCTCCATCATGACGCTATCAAAAAAGTGCTGGTTCTCTACCAACCCAACCCGAAACCTCAATCCCAGCACCCCCTGCACAATCCAAAAGCTGCTCGAAGCCTCTAAATTTCCATAAGCATATCTCTTCAGTATCGCAATCTATCGGATACCACATCATCATACTTTTCAATCCCTTCAATCCCTTACAAACTCCATCATAACGACGATTCCGCACGATCCCCTCAAGAACATTCCCAATATCATCACATACAATCACTGTATCTTCCGGCGGTAGACCCTCAGACCAGCCACCTAACTGCAGCTGCAAATGTTCCAGTGATGGAGGGAGCATTTCACAGATAGCCTTAGCTTTCCTCGTCTCGGTGTGAACCCCAACACTCGCACCAGCATCAGCATCATCAGCATCAGCATCTAGCTTCGACTCTCTCACCAACATATACCGGATATCCAAAACAACAACTCTCAACTTACCAAAGGAGCATAGATCAATAACTTCAGTCACCATGTATCCCTGATCATCATCTTCATGATAACAACCATAAACAACAAGCTCCTCCAGACATATCTTCTGAGTCTCAAGCACTGTTCTGAAATCAATGGCGGGCGTATTGAGCTCAGAACCACCGTCTGTAGCGAGCTGGTAATGAAGCGACTGGAGACAAACTGGCCAGGAAAGCATCTCCACCAAATCTGGGCCAGGGCGAACGGTCGCGAGGAGGGACAGACAGGTGATTTTCGACGTTCTCCATCTAGAGCTGGATTTGGACCTTTCTGCTTCCGTCGACGCCTCAGTTGAGGACCTTCGCGTCCATGATCGAACGAGTATGATAGCCAAAGAACGAAGACCCGGTAGACAGAAGATCTCATAGCATCGATCCATTGGTACCGAATCGCTGCCAGGAGTAGGTCCCAGGTGATCGAATCGAATCTCCAACGACGTGACCACATTTAGAACCGGCGTTATCAAACTAGAATCCAGCGCCCCGAAAGGCGCAAAATGCAAGTGGCGGAACTTTTCAGACGCCTTTAATAATTCCACCACTTTCGCAGCAAGGTCATCCCCCTCCGTCGTATTACAGAAAAAACTCGCGCCGACTACACAATTTCGCAATTCTGCCGATTCAGACATAGTGCGTAGGAAGCGCGAGAGGGAGAAGATGCGAGTATCCCGTCGTCGTCGAGTATCGTCGCCGGATTGTTCGTGGACTTGGGGGTGTTTACTTTGCCAGGAGGGATAGCGAGGGGTATTCCAGGGATCATGGTAGTGGATGTAGCGGTATATCTCTGGGGTAGTGATGTGCTTCAAGGTCTTGGAGACTGCGGAGAGTTGGGGGAGGGCGGTGTGTGGGATGAAATGGAGGGTGTGGACGAGGATATCGCGGGGTAGAGATTGGAGGGTTGACATTGCGTGGTACTTAAATAAGGATGTCGAAACCTCTAATTAAACAAACGTTCGATATGTGAGGCCTTGAGGGAGCGGCAAGCAGCTTCCACAATACTCCAGCTTAAGCCACGAGCAGTAGTTCCGATGAGTTAGATCACGTGCCGATCGGCTATTCTATGCACCATCGAGCGGTAAATGTAGGAAGTTTTCCGATACACATGTGTTTGAGAAGGCTCTGATAGCAGCTCAAAGAGTAAGAGCAAAGTATCTAGAGTATACTAGACTGCTTTGCGATCAATATATAAATTCCACTCTTTTTCCAGACCCATCTGCACCAAATGTATCAAGATAAATTATTATCAATGAATCTAGTGCCTAATTATAACCGGCTGTCGCTATACTGTAATTGGAATCACGTTAGTTGCAAGATTCAATCAAGAAAGTGCGTCTTCCAATCATTCACTGCTAAGACAACCCTCATGAAGTTTTATTCGTTCAATCTGCTCAAGCAGTACGAAGGCTTTCGTGACCTGCCCGTTGGTCTAGAGCAAGTTCGCACCGCGAGTTGAGCCCGGTGCAATGATCTAGCAAAAGATATTTCTCCAATATCAACATTCTATTCTATTAGCTCAACTGCTTCCTTGCACTTTCTAGCACATAGCAGGCTCCTTGCTTAGGTGCTGTAAAGCGGGAAGAACTCTTGTCGCAGTTCTTTACGATCCTTGTATCTAAGCGCGACAAACATGTTTTCTCGAAGCTGATTACGTCTTGAGTCTTGCCGCATATCTTCCCAACAATGCCCAGTCATATTTTAAAATAGTTGAAAGGGTTAGAGTCTTGGTTTGTTATATGAACACTCTTCTACCTTGGTCTGAGTATCTCGGTAAGCTTATGTGCGTACAAGACCCCACTCTTGAGTTTGCACACAATCACGAGGGAACTTTTGAACTTGTATGGAGTTCCGAGGAGTCAACTGTGTTATGGGGAATAAGTTATGCTATAGGAATATGATTTCAATGAATGATATCTAGACTCGTCCCTCTTGCTGTGGTTGATCTGCTAGTTGTAGCTGTGAACCCAATGGGGAAGGATGCCAGCGCTGTCCCGTCAGAGGATCGAGGTAATCGATCCTCAATCAGCGCGCTGATGAAAGATTTCGCCGCCCCTGCAATAGTAACCGTTCAATCTGTTCTAAGTCCGACATTCTTTCTGTTTGAACGTTGTAAGCAAGATGGCGGCATTCCCTGGTTCTGCAAATCTGAAGCGCAGATTTCCCATGAAGTCCATTGAACTTGAACATTGGACTAGTACGTGGCCAGACTATTCCTTTAGGATCTCCAGTACCGTCAGGATCGGCTCCGTGTGCTAACAGCAGTTGAACTCCCTCTAAATCCCAAGCCGCGACAGCTATTTGAAGTGGGGTAACCCGATATCCCATGAGGTTAGGTTCAGCTTCGGCTTCCAGCAGCGTTCGGACTGGACAGTCGAAGTTATGATCATCGTTGCATGAGTAATGACCCAACGCATTTAGTCCGTGATATCCAATGAAATGAAGAAGAGTGGTAGAGGGATCATAGTAACCGGGGTAACGCTTCAACAGTAAGCAAAAACTCTCAAACGAATGATTCGCAAACTGAGCCATCACCTCGATGACGGAGCCGCTGAAGGTGTGATTAACATCAATTATTGTCTCGCCACCGTCTTCATCAATTTCCACGACTGTCACCGACATTTCAAGCACGACCTTGCGACCTAATAGGATATTGAGGTCCATTTCCCCAAGAATCTTCATCGCCAGGGGACAAATTTGATCACCTGCTATAAGAAGTAGGCTCAAAAGCAAAGCCGCCTCAGTTTCAGTTGCCGATTCTGTCCAGACAACAGTCCAAACCATTGTGCAGTCATGCTCGGCTGCATATCGCCCGAGAGGCAACTCGAAATCCGACTTCCCAGCGACACGGCATTCTCCCAACCGCCTAAAATATTGTCTGGACGGTTCGAGCAGAGACTTCATGCGGCTGAATAGAGTCTCGTTTGCGCATATCTCAAGACTCAAACTTTCCACTCTCAATGAATTTAATGCACAAAATGCACAATGGATAGGAAAAACCTGTGCAAGGTAGGACCAATCATCTCCGTCAAAGATCTTATTGCCTTCTTTCAAGCGTACCAGGTCGCCATCGGTGACACTTTGTGCTTGAGAAAACACAACATCCAGACATATTGGTGAGATTGTAGCCATTTCAGTGGAAAAGGATGATGTAGGTCCTTGCAGTATACGCCTTGAGTCCAGATATTCCTTGACAGTATAATGCGCAAATGTGACAAGAGTCTCCTCGAAATCCACTTGTTGTAAGGTAATGAGACATCCACAAAGTTCTTTCAGCCTTTCAGAATCGTAGTAGTAGTCGTCGGTGGATTGTCCTGATCTCAAGGTGCTGTTCCTAGCGGCGTCTAGAAGCAGCATGCAAGGGAAACCATCCCAGTGAATGTCAAGTTCTTGGTAGAAGCACAACCAATAAAACACGTGGCGGACAAATGACCATTGCTCTTCCGGTATACGTAGGAAAACTCTTTCGTAAGTTTCGTCTAAATCCTTTGGAAGCATTGCTAGGGCCTTTCTGACGGTGGATCTTTCGCTTCTCAAATGCTGCAGTGCATCCAGCTGACACACTGCCCACCGAAACCTAATTAGAGTCAGTCGCGGATCTCGTTCTAGGTGAAGTGGTGACACAGTTGGATACATTCCCTTGGCTTGTGTGGAGATTGCCTGTTCAACCTCTAAATGTAGATCCTTGGGCCATCGCTTAAACCTCTTGTTCGATTGGATGGCGGATTGAACATAGATCCGTATATCTTGTTCCACCAGACGATTGGACATTGGGACACATTTAGTGATGCCTTCCATTCCCAGTTCAATATCACGATACTCTCGACTCGTAATTAGCAGCTGAAGTTTCATAAACCTTGGACTTGTCGCAAGGTCACGGATAGTCTGAAGAAGATCCTGACGAGGGTTACTCTCATCAATGGCATCGATGACAAGGTAAACCACACTCCAGACTCGAAGGACCATTTCGAGGGAATCTAGGAGTTCCGCAATACTAGGTTCTCCGCCACGTTTGAACAGATTGTCCACGATAGCAGGAACAGTTTCTGTATGGCGTAGTAGCTGGCTGATGACCCATCTCAGAAAAGCCATCGTTTCATCTTGGTTATGGCCGAAGTAACAGTAGTAGTATACACATATGCTTGATTGTGATCGGATTTGCGTGCAATGTTTCTGGGCCTCCTCAATCAGCCATGATGCAAGAATAGTCTTTCCAGCACCTGGTATTCCATGGATCCAAACATGGCCATTTCTTCCAGCTAGCCAGTCATTCCATTCAGCTGTACGCAACATCCAGCTTCCAGTTCCTGGTTCGTACAATCTTCTTGCCCGATTGTGAAGTGGGGAAGGGTCAGTCAGTACAAGCCAGTTACAGAGATCGTTGCGTTGTGCCGCTGTAATAATTAGTCTGGGGTAAGTATAGTAATCAAGAGGTGGGTGAGATTACATACATGTTAACATAGTATTGATCTCTTGATCTCTTTAGAGCTTGCTTTTAGATCTTTAATGTCCTGGCTAGTGCAAGTCAGAACATAATCCACCGCAAGGCATCTGGACAAGAGATCAGACCAACCTAGACTCCGTGGTGACCGCAAGCTGAATGATAGCCTTGTAGTTACCAATTCGCTGCAGTATCTCTTTCACTTGACTTTGCTTCAAAGGCCATACTATAGTTGAGAAAGCAACATTCAACTTCTGTCTCTTTGACAGGTGGGTATTCTGTGCACCCCTTTGCGCAAATTGAGGTGGAAAAAGCTTCTCAAGCTCTGTGAGTGCACGTCGACACTCTTCGATTGGGCCTTCAGGGGCCGATATCTGCATCCATAAGGCCGGCGTGGAATGATCGCATCTTTCCAAAAACTGCAAGGCCTCAAAGATCGTTTTCAGAGTCGATATCTCAATCAAAAGCGCTCGAAGGCTCGATGGTGTTTCGGCAAGTGCTTCGATGTAGAACTTGCACAGCTCGATAACTCGATCCGAAATTTGTATCACAGCGATCACACTTGCTGCAACAGCGAATACTTCCGCCATGTCCAGCGATCTTTAGCTGCTCGTGGGCGTGGTGAGATGAGGATTGAGGATCGCGAAAACTGAGATTCAGCTGGGCCTTGGGGACATTCACTCCAAATGAACCCAATAAAGGTGGATGTGGGCGGCCCAATCCGAGTCTGCCTCATGGCTATGCATCCGTGCAACGGGCTGCGCCCTGGGCGGAGCACATTCAATGATTGGTGGGCTGGAAACTTGGGGCGGTGGCGGGGTGGATTGCAGTCTTGAAATCGCAGCATTCAAGCCTTTCCTAATAGGATGATTTTGAAGTAGAAGCCAATTTCATTGGCGGCTGTATTGCATTTATCAAGATCCGTGCTCTAGGATTGGTGTTCTGTTGGCGATGTCGTGAGGTTGAATCTACTGTGCCACCACACTGCACTGCGCCCTCGCCAGGCTCGCCAGGCAGCCAGGTCGGCATATCTTGGACGAAACAAAGTCCTGACCACTAGGAGACATCGACATAGTCTTCACTTACAGATTCCAGGAGGAAAATCGTACATTCGAAGGTCATAGGCAATAGAAGTTCATTCCGAAGAGTATTCATCTCTGCCTCCGCCTGTAGAAGTATTATTTTGACAGTGCTCACGATTAAAAGGTTGCCTTCTCCACCTCCACGAACAGAAAATCCGTCGTATTGGTCGCATCATCTTGCGACTTCAGATTCCCTGATCTCGCCAATTGCCTTCTCACCCTGGCATGAAGAATCGAATCGCAGCCTTCGGGTCTCTGTCAAAATGCAGAATTCATTAGACAAGAGTCCAGCATACAATGAGCCTATCATCGAAGGGTACAAGACGACTTCGTTCAAATCTTGCTAATTAATTGCCTAGACTGTGTCCATAGCTTCAGAAGAAGCAACAGCAAGCCTGTTATCTTGGAATACTCGTGACATTGGTCTGGAGAGACAGCATGGTAATTGCTATCGACAATAATGCGAGGTGGGGTGATATCTTGCTCTTAGCTAGATCTAGTTTACGGTTGTAAGAAAAATCAAATACGAAAGGATAGTACTTGAGGCCAATGCCACGAAGTTCTTGAGGAGCGTGCAAGAAAGCTGGCTTCCTGGCTTAGTGTTGGGTCTGACACTGACCATCGAGCCGAGCCGAGCCGCGCAATCTCCACAAGATGAGAGGCTGATCGGCCGTTATGGTTGGGCGTAAAAAAAATTTCTCGGCGCTTTGGGATTTGAGGTTTTGGAGAAAGGATCTTTGTGGCTGTTGAAGGGTTCTGGATGCAGGATTGTAAAGCGTAGACAAGTGCGCAGTAGATTATCAATTTTCGTCGCTGGTTCATTTCGAGTCATTGGGTATGCGCTTCAGATATATCGCATTTTGCATGTTTTAGGTCAAGATCAGGGAACAGGAAGCGGTGTCGAGACTATAATTCACTGAAACAGAGAAGACGAGGTGGAAAATTGAAACTCAATTTGCATATCCATCAGAGTCCATCTTCTCTTCCGCATCCCGTCCCACGGATAACAAACCAGTTCACTGCCCTGTGTGAGCCAGAACTACTAGTAGGCAGTACAAACAAACAATGTGGAAGCCCAATCTACCACTTCTGTAGTCTAGTCAACCTACCCATTCCGGATCCATCAATCTCAGCAATCAGTGTAGAAGTACATCTCAACTATAACCCTTCATCACATCGCCCCTCCTCTAATCATGGGGACAATCACAGCCATTACCACCATCAGATCCTTGCTCTTTGCTCTTCTTCGCCTTCCTATCCGCCGCCTTCGTATTCTTCGAACCCTCCGCGGCCGACTTCACATACTTCGAATCATCTCCCTTCTTCCCCCATTGAATTGACACCCCAGTATCAGAGTTCGGCGCCTTGGTGAGATTAACAGGCAGACTAGCAGGCTCGTACTGCCGAGGGAGAGAGAACCAGCTGCGCTTCTTCGACTGCTCTGGCCTCGAATCTTGCGACTTCTTTGGCTCTTTCGGCTTCTTGGGCTGCTTGGGAGGCTTTGGTGCTTTAGGTGCTTTCGGTGGCTTTGGCTCTTTGGGTGTCTTGGGCGCGGGTATTGACTTGGTGTCTTTGTCTTTGTTGGAGTTCGAAGATTTGGAGCGTGGGAGGGCTGGTGGCTTAAGCTTGGAGTCGTTGGACTTCTTCTTGTCGTCTTTGGAGTCGGGGCAGTCGTTGGACCAGAGGTTGGGGAAACCCATGTTGGGTGATGTGGCGGAAGGTTGAGTGGTGTTCTTGGTTTGGACGTCCCGTTGAGCTTGTCCTCGCTGCTGGGCGTTGAGGGTTCCTTGAATTGTTGCCAAGTCTTGTACAGGAAAACGATTGTGGCTGGTGTTGATGCAGTCAGTGTGATGACTGGTCATGGAAGTTAAAGATGATGAGTAGTAGGTATCGTTGATGAGAATGATGCTGATGAAGGAAGACCGTTGACAGAAAGTGCAGAAAGAAGGGGAGAGGATAAGCCGTTTTCTTGACGGCGGCAGGTACACTGCATTTCAACACAAGGCAGCATTCAGGGAAGGAACGTCCCAACCACGGAATATCAGCCGAGGCAAAAGACTGATAATCCGGTAGGAGCGACCTTGCTCGACTTCGAGTTGGAGTAAAGGAAGCTCAAATGTAGAGGCCTTGAAAAAAAGGTTCGGGTAATGGGGAGAGAGGAAAGTCTCGTGCTTGATAAGTGCGGGATTAATATGACTGAGGTCGTGAGCTGTCATTTCCTATACATAGCATTGCGAAACCAATTTCCTTGGGCTTTGTATGCAACACATGCAGTTTAACGGTGAATGGTGAGAAGCCTTTGTCATGGAACCTCTCTTGAATTTCATTGATACCGCTCAGAACAGTTTGCACCTCATTTGCAATCGCAGCGCATATACTTTCCGGCTGTATGCACGGTGAACGTCCCTTAACAAGCTCGAGCCAATACATTAACCCTCAGAGAGCTCGAAAGCAGGGACTGCAACACTCATCCTCAATTTAGAGGTGAGCGAAGTTAGTCACTCTCTGCTGGACACTGAAGGACCCTTCACAGACTTTTGGCTGCGGGGAGGTGATTGAGGTCCAGTTCGAGGACTGGCGAAGAGCATGACTGTTTGCGATTCCCAGTGGCAGTCCGACTCGTTGTGCTGAAGGCTTCGTCATCCATATTTTTCTTTCCCAGCTCTAGAAACCCTATCATAGACCCAGCAACTTCTAGTCATTTCCATCGATCCTGGGTTCCGAGTAGACTGGGAGACTTTTGTCGATGTACGCCGCCAGTATTGTCGGGAATCAACATGATTCATTTGACTAAGTATTTCTTGTCTCGCACACTGGGACGGTTGAATGTCGGAAGATAGTCATCGTGGAAGCAAGGTCTCTTGCAAAATGTGTTGAAGTACGGCTTTAAGGCTTGAGCAGTGTCAGGATCCTGAAAAATCTGATCGACCCGTTTGCGGATTGATTCCATCTTTTTGAAATCGGCCATCTGTAGAGCGTTGGCTTTCTCCTCGGGTGTGTCAGATGCGTGATGACCAGTCTTGGACTGTCCGAACCAGCCTGTCAAGGACTGTAATGCACCAGTCCAGCCGTCATTGACCAAGTCCTGGTTGACCTCATGCCCGCTACGGATGCTGGCAAAATTGTCCATGCGAGCACGTTGCCATCCTTCTCCCTGAGATTTGAACCATTCGCTATCAGTAGGACGATTGTTGCGAATGTCAACTGAAGAAGGCGTCCTCTGGAAAACGTAGAGTTCCTTCGACCACTTCCCTAGCTGTGGAATAATTTGAATGCCTGTGGCACCAGTCCCAATCACACCGACTCGTTTGTCTTGGAGCTTGGTCAGATTCCTTTCTGTGTCGCCTCCACTGATCTCGTAGTCCCACTGGGATGTATGAAGTTGCTTGCCCTTGAACTTTTCAATTCCTGGTATACCTGGGAACTTGGGATTGTCGAATGCACCGTTTGCCGTCACCAGGAACTTTCCTTTCAAAACATCGTTTCGCGAAGTTTTTACGACCCACTGCACCTTCTGGACAGTGAAATCATCCGGAGGCCACGCGGTGACTTGCAAATACTTGGTCTTATGTACCTGAATTTTGAGCAGGATACACCAACCGGAGTTCCCAGGCGTAGAGAATTATAAAGGCCCTGTGCACCATTCCGCCATGTGGCTCAAAGGCTTCGATGCTCACGGTAAGAGGGTCGCAGTGATTGGAGCCGGTGCAACAGGAATACAGATCCTCCAAGAGCTCTCTAAGGAGACATCAGATCTTGGTGTTTTCATGCGTGGGACGAGTTACTGCCTACCGATTGTGCAGAAGCCAGTGGACCTCAAGGGTCAAGAGTTCTTCCGTGCTTACTATCCTCTCATCTTCAACCAAGCTAGGGCTTCGCCTTCAGAGTTCGCAACGTTTCCCCAGCCTTGCGGCATTTTCGACATTTCTGACGAGGAACGGGCAGAGTTATTCGAACATCTGTGGCAGTTAGGAGGCTTTCACTATCTTTCCAGGAATTGCAACGACTTTCTAGTGGACCCTCGAGCAAACAAAATCGTTTATGATTTCTGGGCGAAGAAAACTCGTGCTAGAATCAATACTCCTTACAAACGAGAACTGCTGGCGCCTGAGAATCCCCCTTTTCATTTCGGAACAAAGCGATGCCCACTGGAGACTGAATTCTATGACTGCATGGACAAGGAAAATGTGGAGTTGATCAGTTTGCTTGAGTCTCCTATTCAATCCTTCACGTCTGACGGCATCGCCACTAGCGATGGAAAAGAGAGGAAGTTTGATGTCATCGTACTTGCTACTGGCTTCGATGCTCTCACTAGAGCGTAAGTATATATACTCCAGAATCACTGTCTCATCTAACTGGCCCAGATTGTATAGAATGGGGCTTGTTGGCCGAAATGGTGTTGACAACAAAGATGCGTGGGCAGATGGGATCAAGACATACATGGGTCTTAGCATTCCCAACTTTCCGAACGCTTTCATCATTTACGGTCCACATGGCGAGTTTTCAACCCATCTCATGACTTTAAAATATTGCCTGAATATAATTCTCACATTCCTGCCCAATACAGCACCAAGCACCCTTTCCAATGGACCAACGCTCATTGAGTCTCAAGCTGATCTCGTTGCGGAGATGATCAAAACATGCGAAAATGACAATCTCACGTCGGTTGACGCCACAGTGGAGGCCGCCCAGGAGTGGATAGATGCCATCGACGCCACGACAAAGCAGACACTGCTAGCCTTGACGAAATCATGGTGGACAAACTCTAATGTGGCAGGGAAGAAGACCGAGTTCCTTACGTACATTGGCGGTATCAAAGCATACGAAGAGCAGTGTGGCGAGAAGATTGTCGATTGGACTGGGTTCAATGTTGTTTCCGGGCCTCAAGAACACATTAGTGAATTCCTTCAGCAGCTGGAATTAATGCAGCTGCTTCCGAGGTAATCAATGTTTGATACTCCTGCGTGGTCCCCCTAATTTTATTCAGCGTATGTATATTTCCTTTAGTCGAATGTTATGAGCAATGTTGAAGCGAACACTGCTGCTGACGAAATATGAATACATGCTGGACCAAATTCAGAGGGATATGCTATTCGACCACGAGACTGACCCGTTTCTTCAGAGATTATATCAGGTAAATTCCCTCAGACAAGTCCCTACGACATGTTTGAATGTGAGTGTCAACGCTCGACATGACTGAAACCGTCACATTTAGTAAAGAGCCACCAACAAAAACACATGAACCTAATGCAAAACGATGCCATCACTGAGCAAGCCCTGGAAGGCATGAGATATTTGTAACAACTGGAGCAAATCATTTGATTCGAGAGGTTTCTGTCCAACAGATCATGGCTGTCGCTTTTCGAGCCACAGGTTTTGAGATGCGATGCCTTATCACTGAAGTATACATTCCACCAGCAATGATTTTTCTGTAAGCTTGACCTTTTTCTAGCTGTAACCAGTACGCGTATATATTTCCGCCTCCGTCAACTCTCTAGACAGTTCCAGTCATGAAAGTCGAACCATCGCAAAGCATCCAGCATATCAGCTCGGCCGCCTCGTCGGCCTCGCCAAAGCGGCGTAGGATTACCTTCGGAATCATAGACGCTTTCCGTTCCTCTGGTTGTTCATACATCATGGGAGTCTTGATCGGGTCACTGTAACCAACACTTCGGTTCCTTTGTCCGTCTGTAGATCTGGATATCAAAAAGGCTTAGGATGCGAGAGCTTACGTGCAAATGACGTTAACCCTAACCCCTCTCGGTCCCAACTCTCTGGCCGCAGCCAATGTCAATCCCACCACAGCAAATTTGTTCGCACAGTATGATCGTACTTCTCCAGACCTTGAATCCCGGCGAGACTGGCGCAGTTGACGATACTGCCTTTATCCTTGATGGCCTTGATCTGAGGGCGCAGACAGTTCATTGTCCCTCGAGCATTTACATTCATGCAAAAGGCCCAGTCTTCATCTGAGATATCCTCCACATCAGCGCCGCCTGTTTGTTTGCCGGACACACCAGCCAGATTTGCTGCACCATCCAAGGGATCATATGTAGAAACTGTCTTCTCTATCCAGGCCTCAGTCGTTTCGCGATCGGTTACGTCCACCACGGAGTAGATGGCGCTGCCTCCCGCCGCTTCGATATCGGCGACAGCTTCCTTCATCTTGTCTTCCTCGAGATCTCCAATGGGAACTTTTGCCCTGCGGGAGGCCGCCATCTTCGCAGCTGCGAGGCCAATTCCGGATACACCTCCACTGAATACAATGACTTTTCCGTGAAGATTGTTCGACATTGTGACAGTATTTAGTACGGCTTGAGAATGATAGTGAAAATTAGATCTAATGCTTTGTTGGGCAGAAAGATTAATTCATTAGATGTTTTGATTATGATCGGAAGAAAGTGAGAAAAATAAAAGCCCGAGAAGCTCAGAGATACGAACCTCAGGTATGTCTATCTTCCAAGACGTAGCAGCGAAGACCCCTTGCAGTAGCTTCAGTTAGTTCTGCCGCCTGTAAAGATCGGTTGGTAAGCTGTTGTATTGAAATTGAAGTGCCTGGCCTCAAAGTAGTAATTCTTGACTGTGTGAGATGAGATGCTGTTCGCTCGCTTGCAAGAGACAGGTCCGACATCCCGTCATGATTCAAATTACTAAGTATTAGTGACGGTATGTTTGCCGTATCAATAGTCTCGTTCCACATTGGTGGACGAATCTTGAGCCATGTCCGGTAGTGGTAAGGTGTGGGGATACGTTGCAGTGCAGGTAGTGAGATGGAACACACTGGGGGTTAGTTGAAGCAGTGGACTTGCTGAGCTCCGCCACTTTCCGTGATCTTACGGCTGAATTATTCAGTAATCGTGTAAGACGAGAGGTTAGTGTAGAGCGGTAGTGTACCTAGTGTGCTGTTTTAGTGTACACTAAGTGAGGGGCTCGCGTATGACGTTGACTTGCGGAGTATATCCACCTCGATCGATAGGCTGGGGATGCCGGTGGATAAGCACTCTTTTACAGGTGTGATTCTACCATATCTGTAGCTTAAGCCACATTAACCAGCCTTTAGCTGCAGCTGGCTTTGTGACCAGCTTTGAAAACAGTTTATCAATCATTGTTCGACAACGCGGGTCTTGTTGAGCGCGCGAGTTGCGAAACCAAAGACCTTCACAACAACCTCGAACCCCTCTTTCAACCCCACAGATCTCTGAAATCCCTGAAATATCACCCAATACCACAATGGCTCCAACAATCCTCATGGTTGGCGCAACTGGCAATACCGGCCGCGGCGCCACGAAGACATTATCCAAACTCCTCCAAAACAACGACACTCACTTCTCCGGTCACCGAATCCTCGCACTCACACGTTCTCGCAACAGTGCAGCAGCCCAAGAACTCGCAAAGCTGCCCAATGTCGAAGTTGAGGAATACAACTGGGTAGAGATCACAGCTTCATGGTTCCGACAGAAGGAAGTCGTCAGAGCATTTATTGCTTCCCACAATCAATCAAGCCAATTCGCAGAAGAGTCATCGTTCCATTTGGCAGCTCTACGGGCTGGTGTGGAGTATGTGGTTCGTATCTCCACGACGGCAGCCAATGTTCGTGCGGACTGTGACGCTTTCTACCCCCGCTCGCACTGGGCTATCGAAGCCATGCTCAGCGATCCAGAATTCTCACGGCTGAAATGGTCATTGCTACAACCAAATGTGTTTTCGCCGTTTTACCTCGCCCCAGCTGCAGACCTGATCAAGAAGTACCACGAGACGGGAAAGCAGGAGACATTACGACTCATGGGATCAGAGAATGCTCCGGTTGGGATTCTAGACCCGGAAGAGGTCGGCGTTTTTGCAGCGCATCTCTTATCCCAGCAAGATGTTTCGGAGCACAACAAGGCAAAATATGTTCTAAATGGCCCGGAGGATATCAGTGGTGCTCAGATTGTAAAATTGGTGGAGGAGTACATTGGAACGAAGGTTGAGGATGTTTCGTATGCGGACATGACTTTCATTGATGGGATGGCGGAGTCGGCGGAGGGTTCGAAGACTCTCATCTTGTCTATCAAACACGCACCAGATGTAGCAAACCAGGGAAAGTGCACGGCTTCAACGACCAGCAAGAACGTCCTCAAAATCGCAGCTCCGAGCCGGACGCCAAGGGAGGTCTTGAAGACCTTGCTAGAGGAGTGATGGTGTGGAGTTTAGCAACCTAAACAGTTCGGTCCATAGAGTGAAATGAATTAGAATTGAGTTTGGAATTTGACGACAATGCTTGATGCAGCTTCGTTTGTTGTGCATGATGCTCGCTAAAATTGGCCATTCACTGGGAGGAAGATCTAATCCATGAGCTAGCAACTTGGCCCTTTCTACCAAGCATCACGATGACTTGGGTTCATTTCTTCGATAATGGAGAGGAAGGAGAATTGTCCTGCTCTGCATTCTACCTGACATCCTGGCACAATTACCAGCTTGAAACCCGAAGAAGACTCTCCAACAGACACAGCGCACGTCATTCCAAACAATTTTCACACAGGAATATTTGACATATCGCTAAAGACATATCGCTAAAACTTCGAGTATCTGTCCAAAGCCTCTTCATATTGGTATTCCAGTCTCCACTAACACGTCCATAATCTCTTCAAATGTGTATTTGTCCCAATACGCTATCTCCAATCCGTCGAAATCTGCACCCTTACTCAAATTAAATAGTCCAGATCGATATCATTATGACTCGTAGAGGACGCAAGTACATCCTCAGCATCTATACTTCCATTTTCAACTTGCAATTCCGAGTCTCTGAGCTCAGTATTCAAGATGCCCAAGAACTTTGTGGGGAGTTTATCAGAAGCAGGATACCGTCCCGTGGAAAGTGTCATGTCGACTGCAAGAGCATTATACAAATACTGGCGCGGCTGGTGCAAAAAGACTGGCAGCCAGCCCTCAAAGTCGTCTTGATGCCGTCTCTGTGGAACTACGTTCTGGCAATCACCTATCGATGGCAGCATGATTCCCCTGTCGGTAATCTCTTGGACTTGCGGGCGTAGCGTGTGGAGAAGAACTTGACGAGTCTTGTCCTGTTGGCTGACGCTTTGCAGTGTGAGGGCAACATGCCATGTCGACGGTGTACAACACGAGTCAAGATATCCGAATGTATACACGAGGTTCATATCAAGGATGCAAAGGAAGAGCTGGTTAAGCAGATCAATGAGCTTCGGACTAAGTTCGATATGACCGAACGGATTCTCAAGGCGCTCTCCACCGATGAGAAGGAGTCTCAAATCCTCGAACGACTCAAGACTGGAGACACATTCGACAGCATTGTGGAATGGCTACGCCACTCTTCCACGGTCGATTTCGAGACTCTGTCATCCCGAAAATCTCACGGATCAATGTTTACAGCCTCTGATGCAGATGTGGGTGGCGTTGGATCTTCGAAATCCTCCTGAACAGCAGTAGCCCGCTACAAGGTCTTGGGGGAAAGGATTTCCAGTCCATGGAATGCCCACGAGCTTCTGCTGCCTCTTGGCGTTTGCTTCTCCACGGGTTCTGGCATCACATCTCTTCCCTGGTGTGCAACCCTCATCCTGTAGGAAGTGCCATCAGCATTTTCCTGCTGATCTCGACAGAATTCACATGGGCGGAAAGGAAATCGTGCTCGATCGACACCCCAGCCTGACCTCAACATCAGTCCAGTGCGACTGCCAGCTGCACTTGCATTGGAAGGCAGTCTCTCATATACAGCACAATGGAGACGCTGTGTTCTTATACTTGCCTCTGCTCACAATAATCGCCCCTCAAGATGAACCGAACGCTCAATAATAAAATCGATCACCCTGTTTCTGCCGGTTGTGGGCGCACAATCATGTCGTTCGGGTTCCGCTTTTCGTCCCATGGCAAGCAAGCCTCGGCTGAATTCTGGTTAAAAAAAAAAGAGGAGCACCTATTGGTCGTTCGGAGGGAGTTTGAGCCTTTCGGGACAGACGCTTCGAAGCACAGGGAGCGATGCATTCACCCCTGTTCCTAGTGTCTAATCGGACGTCTCTTCCTGATTGCTGCACATCGGTTCTTGATGGGAAAGTCTCTGATGCACAATGACTTCAATGAGCTCCATCTTTAACAGTGAACCTTGAGCACAAAGGGACCCTGGCCTACGATATGGAGCGCTTTGCGTAGGATGAAGTCTCATGTATTGGGCCTGGTTTCACTCCCCTGAGCTGTAGCTACTAGAGGCTAAATTGGATGCCGTTTCTAGCTTCAGCTGGAATGATTGTGAAGCTTACGCCAAGTATGTGGTGTGTCGTCCTTTTGGTGTAAATCTCTTCATTTCCTCGAGCAAATGACACGAGGATGGACAAGCTGTTGCTGAATATTCACGGGTAGCTGATCAAGTCTACACATGCGGCCGTTAAACGTGGTAGTGGGATCATTTCGAGGCTGCCTGTTCCCGTCTTCGATGAAGATGCCTGGCGTCCAAACTCTCCGCGGATGTCGTTGTCCTGTCTTGCGCGGTGGATTTGGTATGTGTCCTCCGTAACATATGTAGCTGGGTTCGAGACATAATGGTGGTGAATGAGGCCGAGGATGTTAATACGAGAGCAGAAGCCATTTAGCTCGTGGCCTGTTGGCGCTAAACTGACTGACTCATTCCTGGGGTTGTGGTGCAGCACGCGGCTCTTCCTTTCTTAAGAACATACATTCATTTATCTATCCAAAATTCAAACCACACCCAGAACTCACAGTTCACTAGCAGCAGCAATCAAAACGTCAACCGTCTTCTCCGGAATACTTAACATAGGACAATGGCCCGCACTAGTCTCTACAACCTTTATATCAACCCCCTCACCCCTCGCAAACTCAATCATCTTTCTCTGCGCCTCTACAGGAATTATCTTATCGCCCTCAGTAAGTAGGTACGTGACTGGAATATACTTATATCCCGGGTGGGTAAGTTCGCCAGAGAAAGAGATAGTTGAATGGTTTGGCATCAGGCTCATATAGTACTTCGCTTCATCTTCTGGCATATCAGAGAAGATATTCTTCCAGTCTTCGTCGTAGTTGAGTGTCATATAGTCGCCCTTAATCACCTGTCAATATTCTCTAATCCTCTACTAATTCCCAGGATTGGAGACTAGGAAAAGTAAAATAAATCACTCACAGCATTCTTAACCGAATCCGGCAAGCCCTCCCCCATCGACTTCCTCAAACTCATCCCCACCGGCGCAATAAAACTCGCCAAATACACCAACGCCACCACACCGCCTTCCTTACCCTCCTTCTCCCTCTCCCTCTCCCTCTCCCTCTCCCTCTCCCCCTTACTCAAACCCTTCGTCGCTTCCGTCCCGGGAAACCCTCCGTACGAGTTCATAGCCAGAACAACATCTTTGCCTTGCTCGACGAGCTGGAGGAGTTTGGAGTGTATGTAAGAGGCGTCTTCTTGGAAGGTTGCTGGGCCTTTGAATGAGTCGCGCTCGCCCATTGACGGGAGGGCTATTGGGTGAACGTCAAAACCGCGGTTTTTGAGGAGTGGTGTGACTTTCTCGTAGAGTTTAGTAATGCCGAAGGCGCCGGGGACGAGAACGAATGCTGTGCTTTGGGGGTTGGACATTGTGAGGATAGGAGAGATGGGATATGAGATGAGATAGATGCGAGTCCGGGAAAGAGGATGCGTAAGTACCTGTTTAATGCCTTTGAAACAAGCTTGCTGGATTTACCAAGACTGAGATGGGAGAGACTGAAGGCGAGATGTGTTAATTGGGTGTGAATGATTCTCTTATTGAAGGGGGGGGGAACTAGGCCTATATAATTACTCTCTAGCTCGATAGTTGGGTTCTAGTATTATCCGACACAAGAGCTTTGGCTTCGTATCCGGATCCTACGGAAGCTTATTATACAGTAGAACCTCGATATAAGCATCCTTTACATAAGCATTGAGCTTTGGATTCCCCTTTTTTTAAGTTAACCAATAAGCATATCTCGCTAGAAGCATACGCTTAGATAATTAAAATCCCGATTTCGAGATCGCACCTAATTTTACCTCGATATGCTTATAATCCTGTGATGCGCGTTTCGCGATTACAAACATGACAACGGTTCGTCTCTTCCGCATGATCACCTCTTACCCATGTTAACTCTCCTAGGAATTCGGTGGCATAACGGGCATTGTTGTTCCCGACTAGATAACTCTGGACTACGTCAACAAGCGCAAACATTCTCGTTACAACAAGGAGTCTGTCTATTTTCGGCCCGACGATGATGCACAATACGCCTCAATACATATCATCGATCTTGCCGATGTCGATTCCGCCATCGCTCAATACCCATCCCCAGATAATGTCGTGCCAGTAACCAAACTTGAAGGGACCCGTTTAGACGGGTGTTTTATAGGTGCCTGTACAACTACCGAGGAAAATCTCATCCTTGCCGCTGGCGTACTGGAGCTGGGTCTCAAAAAGGTCTGGTACCAACCGCACGTGGCCTAAGAAAAGTGGTGCCAGGCTCTCTACCTATTCTCCATAAATTGGAACAGTTGGGGTATGCGAATATTTTCAGGCGTGCTGGTTTTGAAGTCGAAATCCTGGGATGCAGCTATTGCGTGGAAATGTCTGCAGACAGGGCAGGAGAGGGAGAGGTATGGCTCTCGTCCCAGAACAGAAATTTCGAAAATCGGATGGGAAAAGGTGAGTTTATGACTGGGATGTCGATAATGATGGCTAAGTGAATATTCCAGGCTCCATTGGGCATATCTCGTCCGCTGTTACAGTTGCCGCGTCTTCCTTCGATATGAAGATTACGAATCCCAAGTCATTACTTGCTGAACTTGATGCGATATATCGGCCCAGATCAACCTCCAGCTCTTCAGCTAAGGGTGTAAATAAAATGATATATTTAAATGAGGAGAGTTATCATCGAGGTTCACTGTCCTTTGATGATAGATGCATCTGGTAAGGGGTGACTCATGATGGATTATGCTACGCCAAAGCTCCAAGGTATCAACTGGTCCCGGAGACCGACAAATAGATCTTGAGACCCTGGAAAGCTCCTAAAAAGCATGAAAGGGTAGCACACATATCAATATTGGTCCGATGGGCCCCAAACAACTTCCAGTGACGAGAGTTGGATCGTTTGGCCAGAGCCAATGATCTCGGTTAGAAATTCCTCTGACCCAGAACAGACAGATCCAGACTGAGATCTGATTGGAGATATGGAAGCTTGGGCTGAGGGTTTAGCAGAAATACCAGAGGACGAACAGATATACTACACGGAGTCATCACCCAGGATCCCAATCGGGAAAAGATATGACTATCCTAATTACAAGTTATCAGTTTCTCATGCCTCACTGCTCGCCACCGATTGCTTGCTTCAATCAAATCCTTGCAGCCTTCCAACGCCCATCCCCAATTCCTCAAGAATCCCGGTGTAACTTCCCAGCTTTCGATCCGCGATGGATCTCCCCAGATAATCAGACACTTGCGTCCGGCTGTGTAATCATCCTCTTCTTCAAAATCCCCCTTATCAGTACCTCCTGGTGCCAACGACACCTCATACCCATCTGCCTTATGTGCATCGTCAGAGAGTGGAAGAGTGGCGTTCTCTGGAAAGATATCCCCAAAGAGATCTCGAGACATTCTCTCCGGTACAAAATCCACACCTCTCTTGATGAGGTTATCTCGGAACCTCGGGAATGGAAACATGTTGATCCAGTCCGTATGTGCACAGTTCATCTGCAATGGCGAAGGATACAAAGTGTTCGGAATTTGTTGGTCAACGACTGGGTGAACTACTGTGAGCCCACCACAGATTCGCGTAGGGAACTGTTTAATGGGCATTGTGACTTTGGACGCACCTAACCTCAGGGTTGCTGAATGTAGCAGAGACTTATTAGACATGAGGCCGCGAAAAACATTGTGTTGAATGAGATGTATGAGATGATCAGATGAGAAGGTGATGGTCGGCAGTTCGGCTAGGTCGGATTCGTCACTTGATATAAAAGTAGAACCTTCTGTTGTGGAAGATCTTGCTGTCGACACCTCTGAATGAGGAGGACTTGTTACCAAAATATGCTCAGTCGTGGTGATATGACACTCGAGGGAATCCGGTGTAATGAAATCGCCTGGCGTAAGCTGATATGAGGCAGGCTGATGTCGCCGTCGCGTATCAACTCGCCGTTTGAATTTAGCAACCCATCCAATCGAGAACTTTGGCGACTCCAAATCCTTACACTCGGGCGATTGCTCCCAGAGCTGCTTGGCTTTACGTCCGATCGCTTCGTTCGACACTCTGCCACACCGGACCTCTGCCTCTAGAAGCCAGTCTGTAAGAAGCGACTCTAGCCAAGGCCACTGGCAGTTTCGTGCTCGATATGCAGAGCCTGACGCATCGGAGTTGTCAAGATTAGCGAAGCTATCGCTAAGACTCCGACTGACGATTGACTGATTGATGCTGTAGCCAAATTGCGACTTGAACCATGCCCTCAAAGCGGCTTGAGTGGGCTTAGGATTGGTGGCTTGGAAATGCTGGCGCAACGCAGCTCGATGCGAATTTGGTATCGCTGTCCGAGGGACTCCCATGATGCAGTGAAATGGCGTGGTTGGGTCCCGTTTCTCTAGTACAGAATTGTCGCTACAAGAATGAGCCTCGCCGTTGACCCCGAATCTGGTGAGCAATTATGAATTACCCTGTAACAACTTAGTGGCTGCTGCGGGGAGTCTCGCAATAGAAGTGCTATCCTTCAATCGTGAAAGGAGCACAAAATTTGAGGATAGGAAAGCTGCAGTCCAAATGAATGTTACTAGCGGTGAAAAAAAGTGGAGATGCTGATACGTTAAAAGTATATCGTGGGTGCATGCGATTCTTTCGAGTATTTAAAATTCAAGGATGCACATCTTTATGACCAGCCGATAAGCTCATGGGTGAAGCAATGTCAGGGGTGCATGGTCTAGATTTGCACGGCATCCTTCAAAGGGATGTGATACAGCCCAAGCCATGCCCTGATTGTTAAGCACTATTCAATTGTCGGAACATCAAATTCGCCGGCTCCGACTTCGAAGAAGCAGTCAATGCATGCGCCAAGATGTCGCACAAACCTGACGTCGGGATCTCTGTGATACTTATGCTTTTATCGTGTTATGAGACGACAGATGACGAACTCACCGCTAAAGTTGATGGCGATTTGAAATCTCCGGCTCCAGTTCGTGACTTGGTAACCATGTCGCTGGTTCACAATTTCTCGGCATCCTGAGAATGTCCACATCCTATCGTCACGCCGCATCAAAATAATTGAGTAAAGGATCATGGCATTTACATGGCGCCTGACTTCATATAAGAAGGGCAAGCTGCTCCTCAAGGGGAATTTATCTTCATCAGACCATCAATTCATCTACCTGACAACACTGATCAATCCGCATTATTCATCTCCTCTTAGTTCAATAATTTCATCGCCGCCAGTCCAATCAAGTCCATCATGTCCCGATATGAAAATGCCCACGCAGATCCTGAAGGTCCAGGAGATGCCCGACCAACCGCTATTCAAATTGTGAAGGATGAAGGTGTTGAAGGCAAATTGCAAGGGAAAGTGATTGTTGTCACCGGAACCTCTTCTGGAATCGGAATTGAGACCGCTCGTGCCCTTGCTCTCACTGGAGCTCGGCTCTTTCTGACAGCCCGTAACTTGGACAAGGCTACTGCTGCCCTGGACGGCATTCTTGTCAAGGGCCACATCGAACTAGTTGAAATGGACAACACTAGTTTCGAGAGCGTGCGCAAGGCAGCAGCTGAGATTCTCTCCAAGTCAAACAATCAAGTCAACATCTTGATCAACAACGCTGGTATCATGGCCATTCCCAACTTGGGTTCACGAAAGATGGCGCAGAGTTGCAATTCGGGGTCAATCATTTGGCGCATTTCCTCCTTTTCCAGCTGCTGAAGCCCGCTTTGCTTGCCAGCTCCACCCCCCAACTCAAGTCCCGAGTTGTCAGCTTGACTTCTTCCGCACATCACGCCCAAGGGATCAACGAGTCTGATAATTACAACTTTCAGAACGAGGGCTATTCCGCTATAGCTGCATATGGGCAATCAAAGACTGCCAATTTGTATATGGCTAATACCATCGAGCGCCGATATGGCAGTCAGGGACTTCACGCAACCGCAGTTCACCCTGGGGCTGTGATCACTGCTCTCGCTCAGCACTTGGACGATGCTACGAAAGCAGCTATGTCTTCAGATCCCAACCTCTTCAAGATTATGAAGAACCCAGAGCAGGGAGCCGCAACTTCTGTTTGGGCGGCCATCGGAGCCGAATGGGAGAACAAGGGTGGAGTATATCTCGCTGACGTTCACGAGGAGGCTGCTGGAAAGGATGATCACGATGTTTTGGGTGCCGGGTACGCCTCTTGGGCTTTTGACCCTGTCAAGGAGAACAGATTGTGGGAGGAT
This sequence comes from Cadophora sp. MPI-SDFR-AT-0126, assembly GCA_020747065.1. NCBI lineage: Eukaryota > Fungi > Ascomycota > Leotiomycetes > Helotiales > Ploettnerulaceae > Cadophora > Cadophora sp. MPI-SDFR-AT-0126. The sequence goes on along the minus strand of JAGMVK010000025.1, from coordinate 239,654 downwards.
TCTTCCAAGATCGTTGACGTGCCCATTTGAGGGACTGGAGGACATCCTAGACTCAGCAGTGCGGGAACTTGAGTTGATACTCAGTTCACTTATGCAGCACAATGGAATTATCCAGACTCCTGGACACTTTTGAGTGGTTTTGGTAAGAAAAAGCGTATAGTATCTCAGAGCAAACTGTTCGTACGCCTGCCTTGTAGGGAACCTCGTGTTGCTCTCCCGAATCCGCTTTCAGCCCTGTGTGCCAGCTTGATATCACGATAGTAAGGTCTTGCCTCCAAACATAGCACAAACTCACCGGAAAGGCAAAAAGGGGAAAAACAGAAGTGGGAGGGGATGGCACCTTGATGATACGTATGTGAAATGGAAATCAGTCTATTGTAAAGGGACACATAAACCCTGTTCCCAATGCTTAATGCCGTGCACAATTTGCACATGGCCGTCGAAATCCTGCTAGTCTTTGAGAACAAGCCCCTGAGCATTACAAGTGGGATGATAGCGTTAAAAACAAGAAAGAAAATAGCCGAACAGGCATGAACTATCCAGCTTTCGCTCTTATCCTCAAAATCAAGGTGACCCAAGAACAAACGGCAATCTATGCAATCAGCCTCTCGGCCGGAACTCATGAAACTATCCCGTGAAAACTCTTTGCGTGGACCAGCAAGTCGTTTTGGTTCTTGAGCCGTACACCAGTCCATGCGATCAATAAACTGCCCAGCGTACATTTTACTTACGTGCTTTCTCACAAAGTGTCTTCTCAGGGAACCCGGCCTTGAATATTCGGCGACCCTCTCGCACATTGTCAGGTGTATATTTTCAATACAGTAAAAACATACTTTGGCCTCTTATTGGTCTTGATAAAAGATATTACACTGGCGCCAATCAAACCAGGAATTATAAAGGACTTCCTATCAAGTATGTTGTTGCCCGCCTTCAGGAAGTAGGGATCAGAGAGGATCTTCGCCTCTCGTCATTCTCCATCTGTTCGTGATGTCGACAAGTTCATGGCATCCCTCGACAACCCATGACCATTTTGTCAGAAATATCGGCGTAGCCTCCCAGTTTTCCTTCAAATAAGGCTCCCCCCACAGAATAAACCCCTCTCTGTCATTCCCAGGCAGGCTACCATCCTGCTGCCGATGCCGCGGTAGACTTGATATTGACACTGGGCGTACCTGATATTGTTCAGCCAGTGACATCACGTATACCAGATCTCCAAAAAGAGATTTCAGAAAGTGCTTATGATTAAAATTGTGCTGCCTCCGGATGAGATTGTTCCTAATTTCTGGAAACGGAAACACAACCATCCACGTGGGATGCGGACAATTCATTTGAAGATTGGTTGGGAAGAGGCACTGTGGCATTGTTTGGCAGGTCGGCCGAACGGTTGCTACTTCACACCCTGCTGCCAAGTCGGAATGGAGAGGTGGATCGTGAGCGGCTTTACTGAAGCTGGTCATCAATCTTAGCAGACTCATATTTTGCATGAATCCTCGGATTAAGTTGTGGATGATTAAATGGATCAGGGCGTGATCAGCAGATAGAGATGGCTCGGAGTCATGAGTAAGATCGAGCTCGAGGCTAGACAGTGCTTCACTTGGTATCCTATAGATCTCTGCTGCGTGAGATTGAGGTGGCTGGCTATGTCCATGCTCAAGGACCTGTTGATCGTTGGTAGCGTGCTCTGAGTCGGGGACTGCTGGCCGAGAAGTCTGGGTCGAATGGTAAGGACGTTGGACCAATCGCCAGCTTTCGATACGATACGGAGTCTTGTGAGCCTTGCGAGGCTTGGGGTTCGCATCGGCTTCATCCCGAATCCGTTGCCCTAACGACGCTGTGAGCTACATGAAGACAGGAAGGGATTGCAGGCACCTGGCAATCAGGCTTACTGTGTGCTCTCTGGTTCAGCCGGTTCTGCAGCCTCTTTCGTTCTTTCCGCTCCTCAACAGCGGCATTATGGCCAGTGACCGTCATGTTTGCAAAAAGACAGGGGGCGCAGTAAAACAGTCTGGTCGGTACAACTGGGAATGAAGACATTTTCGACAGAGAGCACCGCTACGAAGGAGATGAAGTTGTGGAACGCAAACAGAGCGCTAAGCCTAAAGCGGAGAGGCTGTCAGCTAGCTGACAAGAAAGTGGCCAAGTCTAGCTCCAATCCCAGGACCATAAGAGCAGAGACTGGACATTAGGACTAGAGCAGTAAAATCTGTCAGCCAACGGAACAGTCTGACGCTAGGACTAGAACGGCAGAAGCGGTCAGCCAGCCGAATAGAAACTACCGGGACCAGGCCAAGGCCTTAACTCCGACGGTAGGACGAGATTAGCAAAAAGGAGTCAGCCATCAACCCAGGATGTCTCGAAGAGTTTCCGACGAAGAATTCGTATCAGAGAGAATAGAACTTAATTGCTGAGCATGTACGGAGACATACTCCGTAATTGGCGGAGAGCAAGCGGCTGCAAAAGCAACACTGGCACGGAGGTAAGGGATAATGCAAGCTACGTACATTGTGGAGCATCTGGCTATGTTATAACCGTTCAAGATCGTTACCAAGCTGCTAGACGCTGATGGAAGCTCAGATTACACACAGGTGCTTCCATAAGAACCCAGGATGCAAGAGGACCCACAAGAAATGGCATACCAAAAGTGAAAGCAGGTGTTAGCGTCAGTGTCACCCGAGCCCAGTGCAACAATCAAAATGAATCCAGTAGGTCGTATTAAGGTTTTGTTTACACCAGCCCTGCAATTTATTGGGGAAAACTAGTGGATATTAGTTCCGGTGCATGACGGTCTGAAGGGAGTGGCCCCGCCGCGTAACTCAGTCGATATGTCGTGCTTGAAATCCGGGTTAAAAGACGTGGTGATAGCATGCTCTTCCTGTCGGTTCTTCACAACATTCTCATCTCAGCTCCTTGTTACAGTTCATCCATCAACACTACAAACATGCCATCATTCAACCCCGACAAAGACATTCCCGACCTCTCGGGCAAGGTCATTCTCGTGACTGGAGGAAACGTTGGCCTGGGAAAGCAGACCATCCTTGAGCTCAGCAAGCATAATCCGGCACACATCTTCCTCGCGGCGCGAACAGAGTCCAAGGCTCAAGCCGCAATCGAGGACATACGCAAGGCCGTGCCAGGTGCTGGGGCCATTTCCTACCTCAACCTCGATCTCACGTCCTTTGATAGCATCAAGAAGGCTGTCAGGGACTTCCACACCCAGTCGCAACAACTTCACATCCTGATCAACAACGCCGCCATCATGGCTACCCCGGCCGGTACCACCAAGGAGGGCTATGAGATCCAATTCGGCACCAACCACATGGGCCACGCACTGCTCACGAGGCTCCTACTTCCTACCCTCAAGAGGACGGCCGCAATCACCACTCCGCCCCAGGACATCCGCATCATCAACATCGCTTCCTCCGAGGAGGCCAGATCGCCCGCCACCAACACCTACGAGTTCGACAAGCTCAAGACAGACATGACCTCCACATTTTCACTCGTCCGCTATGGCATCTCAAAGGTCGCCAATATCCACCACGCCCGCGCGCTCTCCCGCCGCCACCCGGATATCCGCTCCATCTCGCTTCACCCAGGCGTCGTCAACACCAACCTCAAGAGCGGCATAGGCGCTAGTTGGCCCCTGATGAAACCCCTTTTACCCGTGATCGGTCTGTTGTCTACCAACGTGAGGAGCGGTGCTAAGAACCAATTGTGGGCTGCTGTCAGTCCCGACGCCAAGTCGGGCGAGTTCTACTTTCCTGTCGGTGTCACGGGCAAGGGCTCCAAACAGTCCCGCGACAAGGCTCTTGAGGAGGCACTCTGGGACTGGACGGAGAAAGAGCTTGAGGGGCATGTGTGAGCGGGCTATGACAGAGGTCTGTATACTTTAATTTAGAATGTGAGTAGGGGTAGAGTCAGGAATTAAGAATAGTAGTCTTTTTAATAAATTACAATAAAAAAACATAAAACTCATTGGGTACTCGTGACGACGAGCCATCAATCAATCATAGCAGATTGCAAGATTTCAGATTCGCAGGGATATGTGCCAGCCGAGGCAAGTACCCCACTATGAGTGAATGGGTTGTACTGCGGTGGAAGAGGTTTGTAGCCGTCCAAGTAGGCCCGGCAATAGTTTTCCCAGGCCTCGCTTCTGGCTTCAAACCAAGGCGGTATGCCACTTCAGTGTCTTATTAATAGAGATTACAGCCATATCAACAACTAGTTTTAAACGCGATTTTACCGAGCCTCGTCAAAAGTTGAAAATTGCCTTTATAGCCCTCTGACCTTTTGCGTCATGTAATATTTTAGACTATAAAAAGTAGATATTTCCATAGATTAATATCTTACGAGTATTTTCATATCTTATTATGTTATACAACGTCTTATCAAAGAAGTACTTAATGATTTACTAATGTTGAGATTTGAGGAATCTCTTGGTAAAATTCCTCTGCTCTTGTTGTATATAGAGTCGTAATTTTCTAAATCTACCCTCTCCTTAACTTTATAATTAAAGCGATATAAATTCCGGCAGGTAAGTATTTCATCCAGATCCGATCCTGGGATCACACTTTCTCGAAACAGAAGATTCTTCACTTTCGAAGTTCCGGCTCTTCCGGGACGAATGGTACTGGTGTCGAAACAGCTCCAGCATCTGACCCCCGCTACAGACCGGGACACAAGCAGCGGCAGACAGAAGACATCGTACAGTACAGTATATTTCTGTTAGATTGCCGTCTATTGTAGTCGCTTGCCAAGTAGTCTCCATCTATTTCCAAGGATGTCAAATGTATGAAGTGATCAGAGGGGGAAGCAGGCAATTTTGGAGTGGAGCAGCGTGCAGAAATTCGGCAGACTCCGCCAGCATGTCGACGACATCGGGAACAAGGCGCGTGTCATGATGGCTGAATTGAGACTCAAAGGTTGCTCCAGGCACATATCCACGTAGCTTTGGACCTGGGCCATTGTTTGCCTAAAATATTCGAAGTTCCAGATACGTGTACTTTGATCAACGGCACGACACATCTAGGTGAGATTATTGGGCCAGTTCATGGAGACGGGCCGCTCTGACGACGTACGGCACGGTTTCTCCCAAAGATAAACATATCGATAGAGATACGGTGTTGCACAGCGGTTCAAGCTCTTCGAAGCTTGAGCACATAGCCGGAAGTAACTTGTGAGGTGCGAATTGGATGATGATGATGATAATGTCGTCTGGGAGAAGGTCGAACGTCGCCATGTTTGGATCTTGTTATTTAAAGACAAGGTACGGTACTAGTCGGTCTGTCTCACATTGGGGATTGTGTTGCATGGTGTATTTTCAGTTCCATGTTCGTTGTTGAAGGATGAGTGGAGGGGTTGCATAGAACAGTGATTAGTCAACTGTGACTAAATCTACCTCGACCGTTCTGTTGTGTTCAAGGTTAGTGGGCTCGGCTACTCGGTTCATGAATCCCAACTTCCGTTAACTCCATTTGAACTTTTCCTCCAGCTTCCTAGTCACTCCTATCTCCACGAATGCCACCTTCACCGGTTTCATTATGGATGCATTAATGGTGCAATTGTTCTCTAAGGGCCTGCTGTTCGATTTACTTGCAAGATAGAATTCTAGGATTAAGTCCGTCCGCGCACTATGTCACCCCACTATGCTAACCCAATCGGGTTTGCAGCTGGTTGTTCATCACTATTTCTTGGTCTGCAGCTAGATGGGCCAACGAACTGGCCAATGAACCCATGCCTTAATAGACATCGGGGACTCAATGGCAAGAGTTATGGATTTAGAGGGAACTAAAAGCCGGAGTGATAGATTAAATCCTCAAACAAATTGGTAGGCTACAGAGAGGAGGATATTTGGGTCTGTAAGTATAAAGGCTCTGAATTTCCTCATAGCATTTCACTTTTTCCATCACAGTCAATATTTCTAGTCTTCATAACATACTAAACAATTCCTCTAATCAATTCCGACCTACGATTCTAAAGTTTAGGATTCTATCAACCTTCATCCATCATGGCCACACTTGCGGGAAGGTCCATCAGTGCCAATGGCTTGGGTCTCATGAGTAAGTTCGACACTTGATTGTACCCAAGATTCGAAGTTCAAATTCACTAACCTTCCAACCAGATGTCACAGCCGATCCATCAGCTTCAACCCCAGACGACGTCGCCTTTGAGGTCATGCGCGCAGCACTCGCAGCCGGAGCCACAGTCTGGAATGTAGCAGACTTCTACGGTCCACCTCATGCCAATGTATGTCTCAACCTTTTCCAAAACTCGAAATGCATATTAACCAAATATTAGTCTCTCCACCTACTTGCCCGCTACTTTACCGCCTACCCGGAAGACGCTGATAGGGTGATCATCTGCGTCAAAACCGGCATCCGATCCTTTCAACCAATGGTACTAGACTGTTCTCCATCATACATGCGCGAAGCGGTTGAGAACGCTGTCAAGATTCTCGCCGGCAAGAAGGCCATTGACGTCTTTGGACCATGCAGAGTCGACCCCAACACCCCCATCGAAGACACCGTCTCCGTTCTGTCAGAGCTCAAGAAAGAGGGCAAAATTAACGGCATTCAGCTTTCTGAAGTAGCAGCGTCCACGATCCGTCGCGCTGCAAAAGTTGCAAAGATAGATATGGTTGAGGCGGAGGTTTCTCTTTGGGCGACTGACATCTTCACCAATGGCGTGGCGGAGACTTGCGCCGAGCTTGGCATCGTCGTCACAGCTCATACGCCACTTGGCTCTGGGATGTTAACCGGCAACATCAAGTCACCGAGCGATATACCAGAAGATAGCTTCAAGCGCAACTTCCCTCGTTTCCAGGCCGATGCTCTCGAGAAAAATTTCCTGCTTGTGAAGGAGCTGCAGAAGCTGGCGGCGAAGAAAGGTGTGACTGCGGCGCAGCTGGCGCTTGCATGGGTGAAGAGCAAGGGAAGAGAGGGAAAGCCATTCATTGTGCTTGCTGTGGGTGCGAGGAGTGTGGAAAGAGTTAAGGAGAATTTCGCGGATGTCGAGTTGACACCAGAAGAGCTGGAGGAGATTGAGGTAGTATTGGAAAAGAACCCTGTGGAAGGGGGTCGTTACCCAGAATTGCTTGCAGCAATCGCTGAATACTAGGCAACAACGCCATGGTGAAAGGACTTTATTATTTTCTGCAAAACACAGTGTTTTATTGTAGCCGGAAGATTTAAGTTGCTCCTCTGAGCATTCTTTTTTCTCGACAATTCAACCCGCACTCTACCATCGCATAGAGGTGTCATTTCAAGCCTTATTTGATCGCGAACGTCTTTAGATAATTAAAACTAGCCCTTGTTCCATATGCAGGGACCCGCACCTGATGATTGGCCCCCAGGGGGACTGGAAATGCTTCGACCAGCTGGATACCACATTGGGACTAGGCTTCTCGAAGCGAAGCAATCTCCATATATCCTAAATCCGAACCCGAACCAGTCAACAACTCCACGGTCAAGTTGCCAAAAAAAGTCTCCTCTGCCTCGGTGTGGAATAGAACCAGAGAACTCTACTAAATTCACGGTGTCTTGAATTGTGGATGTTTCTTCCTTGTCTGTTTCAGTCTGTCATCCCGATCTTCAAAATGGTGTACTGCGGAAAGCCATCCAAGTCATGTCGACAGTGCCGGAATCGTGATATCAAGGTAATTTGCCCAATCGTGCCTGCACAAAGATCTAAATAGCCCACTGACATAAGCTTATTATAGTGCGACAAGAAGTTGCCCTCCTGCGGGCAATGCAAGCGAGCACAGCTCGTCTGTCCCGGGTACACCAACCCCTCCACCCTCATAATCCGAGACCAAACCACCTCCACAATCGCCAAAACCAGACCCAAGGGTAAGAACCAATCAACAGCTACCAGCAGAGATCCCGGTTTGGTTCGATTCCCTTCTGACTACCCTCACCGTGCACTTATTACCCCTCCCGTCCCTCCTCAAATCGACATCCCCATCCAAGTCCGAGCCAAGAACCTCTTCATCTCCCACCACGTCTTCGGCCTCGGTACCGGCGGTATCCCCCTAACCCTCTCCTACATGAAAGCCTTCTATCCTCCCCCGCCCACCGACATCCACTTCACGTCCACGCTACGGGCCGTCTCACTCGCCTATCTCGCCAAGCAGTCCAGCAGCTCCTCCGTCCTCGTCGAAGCCCGTCGCCACTATGACATCGCCTTATCCATGACGAAAGAAGCGCTGTTAGATCCGGAGAGAGCGTTGAAGGATAGGACGCTGTTTAATGTGCTGATGCTGCATCTTTTTGAGAGCTTTGTGAGGAAGGGGGGTGGTTGTCAGGGGGGTGGGGAGGAGGGTGAAGGGAGGCATTTGTGGGGGGCACTGGCGTTGGTGAAGGCGAGGGGAAGGGGGCAGTTTGCGGATGGTGGGAGGGATGGAGTGGGTGTTTCGATGTTTCATCATTTGAATGAGAAGATCTTGATGAGGTGTTTGGAGGACGGTTTAGCGGTTCCGCGAGAGCTTTTAGCGTTGAGAAAGGAGGTGGCACAGTGTGTGGATGTTGGGAGTAGGGAGTGGAGGTTGGGAGATTTGATGATTGATGTTTTGGGCGTGGTAGAAGAGATAGGTAGAGGAAAGCTGGAAAGGAAAAAGGCTGTGGAGAAGTTGAAAATATTGGATCGGGATGTGTTTGGAGTAGTGGAGGGGAGACCGAGGAACAGTGGGTATGATTTTATGTTGACGAGGCAGTTGAATATGTTGTTCAAGCGTATATGATACTCCTAAGCTTTTGAGTAATTTATAAGGACTCCATGTTTATGTCCAGCTCTCAGGGGGAAACCATGACAGTCGTTACTGTAAACAATACATTCGATCCGGGGTATGTGTACGCCATTACTTAGTCTAACACTCTCGCCTATGTACGACAAAAGTCTGAGCCATCTCCCTTTAAAGAATCAATGGATCGATTCCGACCGTCGCTTTCGGCCACCTCATCACATCCACGAAACCAGGTGGCAACAACTCATCAACAGCCAGGACCAGTCTCCGACCTGCATCTCCAAGCCAGAAGCAATCCGGCATTCCATGCAGTAACGCGCCATGATATGCCAGAAGCAAGATTGCGGCAGGTTTACGACCCATCATCTCTTTCAAGAATTCAGAAGAGACTTTCGCGCGCCATGTATGAATAAGAGATTTGGGGTTTGGATTGTCAGGAAGAGGGTAGATCTGTCTGAATTTCTGCACAGCCTCGTAATATATCGGCCTGAGATCTTCCGAGTCGATGGATGATAGTACTTTCGTCACTAGTTGGCTCAACAAAGCTTCGTCTTCGTCTAAGAAGACCGTGTTAAGCGGATTCGTCTCCGGTTTGAACAGCGGTGCCAATGATTTCTGCAAGTAGGGCCACCCAGTAGCCAATATGTGGCTCATCCCCTCTGTAACCGCAAGATATGGAATAAGAGCTGCAGCACCTCTGAAGGCTGCATCGGAGGATTTACCCCCTGGCTCATTCTCTACACAACCGGCATGGCCCATGATATGGAACCATGAGGGAAGCTAGCAAGAACGCCACGACCGCGTTGCCGGGTCGGATATCGCTTAGCACGGGCTGGAAGAGCCGTATCGCTTGAGAAAAATGCTGCATGGCAAGGATAACATCTTCGGATGCTGTTTCTGAGCAGCTGTGACCCTTGAAGAGGGCGGCTTGGGCGAGAACACCGTGGAGGAGGAAGCGGTGCTTGAATGCTTCGCGAGGGGCAACTTGTGTCCAGATATCGTAGACGCGGGCTATCGGGCAGAATTTTATAGCGAGTAGTAGTGCATTAGCTCGATATCCGCCACTGCTGCGATGGAATTTGGGTTGAGTGGTGGGACGGAGTCCAGGCAGGTGGGGCGTATGGTTGGAATAGTTCATACAAGTGTTGGAACGGGAGTGAATGGTGGAAGCATGGTGAAGTTCGACCCGGGGGGGGTCAGTTTCGGGGCTGGGGGGCGAGATGGGAAGTATCTGGTAGTGATAAGGTAATTCGCATCTAATGCATCGAGAGCAAATCGGTTTTCCTTGATCACACTGACGGCGTTGTTGTTAAAACTCGGGACATCGATAAGTCGGGTAGAAACAGGAACCAACCTTGACTTTTTTGGCTTTGCTTTCCAAGCAGCCATGTCTCGTTTTCGTATGATACCGGCGGGATGGCATCTTGATTAGATATGTTCCGTGTTGATCTCAACAGCAGATTTCGGGTGATTGGCTCATGGGGTTTCTTCCCTTCTGAACGAGGTCGACGGAAGAGACGCGGTACGGTATACGGACCAGGACACGACGTCCAAAAAGGAGATGCTCAAGATATATTTCCCATCTGCCATAAGTTGGTACTTCTTGGCATCTACACCTTCTCGATGGGAATCCCTCTCAATGCCAAATGCGATGGCACTTTCCATAGCCGGTGCAATTCCTTGGCTGCCCCGGCCCAGATATACTTTGAAATTACGACGCAGCCAATCATCAGATCAGTTTTAGCCCCGTCCACCTTTGGTTCTGCCAAGATTAAGCTTAAAGTCCTCCAGAAGCATGAGGAAAGATTCAAGCAGAAGGGTGACCTCGTTCGTAAGCAACCTTAATTTCTTGACTTCACAAGGCTTTACCTATCGGATCGCGTAGAAAGCATTACCTATTTAGAGACTTAAGCCTAGCTAGAAGTATTCACGTTGGCTGTGTTGAGGCTCTGGACAAAGTTTGACGTACAATAGTGGATTACTCAAAAGCTACCCCTCTTGGGAAAGTGTAACGTCCTACCCCCCCCCCCCCCCACCCCATTCCGGCCACCTCGCTTAATTGTAACACTTTTTATTTAAGACTTAATAACTCTATTCTACGTCAACTTCTATCTATAATACTGTAGAATTTGATTCTAATTCTGTAGGTTTAGTTTAGCGCTCTCTAACTGCAATTTAAGCCTCTCTGATTGCATATGTTGTCGTATACATTGTCTTGGCTTCTCTGTGCAGCTATGCTGCCGAGCCTCAGGGCCAAGACACACGTGATCCTTCAAATTGTGACAATATCTTTCAAATTGAGAGGTTAGGTGTTGCCCTCATTCAGCTCTCTAGCCCACTTGAAATTCCCTACGAGAAAATCAGGATATACCGGATAAATACAACTTCCAACTAATAACTATATTTCACCATTACCTCTATTCACTTCTCTAAATGCCCCATCTCCTCTGACTCAACTTTATCTCCATTATAGAACAGCAGCAGCAACGCCCACTACCCCCAAAGCCACACCTCCAAGCCTCCACCCTGCCTCAACCCTAGACCCGGAATTAGACTCTGAAGTAGTGGACGCTGTAGTCGACTCTGAAGTAGTGGACGCCGTAGTCGACTCTGAAGTTGAGGTAGGGGTAGGTTCGTCGACTTCAGGATCTTCAGCACCTGCACCACCTTTTTTTTTGTTGCTGTTGGACCCCACGGGCGGTTGTACAGGTGGATTTGGGGGAGTTGGGTCGATGATGATAGGGTCGACTTTGGGTGGGATGATGGCGGGATTGGCAAGGACTTGGAGGATGAGCACGCTGACGATGGTGGCGAGGAGAAGAGACACTGAGGACCGCATGATATTTTCGCTCCTTTTGCTTTCGCAAATCTGGGGTTTCTAGGGTTTTTTAATGCTAGAAGAGAACGTGTGAGGTGGCATATTATATAGTTTCCCATATCTTGTTGCTCTCGAGGGAAGAGAGCCTGGAGAGAGAGATAGTGCCAAAGGAGGCTGCAACTGCGCCTCCGTTGATCTGTCTTTCGTATCGCCAACACACTATTGCTTCGACGCACATATGCTATACACGTTGCACCGAACACCTCCGCCACCACCGCAACGTCATAGACTGACAGCCTCGCGAATGATCCCGTCCTAGATTGGTTAAGGGCCTCCGTTCCGACCCCCCCAGACTCTCGTGCCAAGAGAGAGCAGCCTAAGCATAGCTCTTGTGCCTTGTTTTTGTGTGTATAACAGAGTTGAAATGCATGGCTCTCTTCTCTTTCGTCATTTGAGCGCCCGCGGTGGGGGACTTCGTCCAATGGAAGTAGAGGAAATGGGTGAAACACCCGCGCCCGCGCTAACGGCGAGCGAGCGAGGCTGTGCTTGAATGTTTTGGGTTTTGGAATTTTGGGTGCTGTTGAACAACCAGGTTCTGGGAACATTACTTCCTTTGGTATTGGGGTAGATAAGTGTATCCCCTGTATGGCTCTGGCCAGCCTCAGCAAGGAAAGCAAGCCAATGGTGAAGCTATATTTACTATATTTGTGTGGTCGAAGGTGCTGGAAGCAATAGCAGAGGGTACACTTATTTATCCCAACCACCAAGTAGTCCAAGGTATTGGGGAAATGGATCCCAGTCACATGACTTAGGTATACTTGGGCTCGGCTCGGTAGAATGAAAAAAACCTTGGCAAATATTTCATTCAAACAAGAGTCAACCGACGTTTAGACGCTACTTTAACCAAATCACAATCCGACACTTTCGCCAATCCCACACGCTCAAATGCATTCTCCTCCTCATCCACACAACGCAGGACTAACACATACCAGAAACAACTCCCCCTCGTTGCATCACTTGTCCCCACGAATAAACAAGAAAGCTTTTCGTTATCATTCGCCAATTTTAGTAGATTAGGCACAAATGTAAATCGCGTGGCCATTTCAAGTATCCCGACAGCTTTCAGTTCATCACCTGGGGGGCAATTGCTCAGCTCTAGAACTCCTGTTTGTGGCGTTCGGAAGTTGACGTCTGCAACCAAGCCACGGACAACGATATTAGTGCTCGAGACCCAGCTCATCGGATTGCTACTCCCTGGCGTGAAATTCATTTTTCTCTACAGATACGTTCGGATGTTGGTGGAATCCAAATCGCAGGACAGAATCGTATTTAACCTTTTGGTTGGCAAGGCAGGTATGTGATGCCCACGACCAAGAGGGTCAAGAGGGCGTGAAGGGATGGGCTTCCACGTTTGGCGCCTGCAATGCCGCCCTTGGGTCCGTTGAAGGGCTCATTAATTCAAGTAAAAGTCCGCGAACAAGGTCATGTCCCCAGACGCCAGCAGAATACTTTCCCAGAACCTGCCCCTCCAGCTTTGATGCCAGACCCGACAAGGCGGGAAAACGATCACACTCGTAAGTAAGTCTCAACTGGCAAAACTCCGAAACAAGAAAAAGCTACACTTCTCCCGTTTCTACACGCCCCAATCCGCCATCCACTTTTCCGATTGCCTCGGCAGCCAACGAGAAGCATGTTTTCAGATATCCGGTATTGATCTTGGCAAACGGATTCGCAGATGAGTTATCAGAGTTGACCAGCGTCCCACACTCGCACTGCACACCAGAACGGCATTCCCAGACGAGCTCTTCGGCATGAAAATGGAGTGTATATGGTGCGAGAAGGCGCTCTTGGAAAGCCCAAGCGCGAGATAGCAGCGGTGCATCATGGAGATGTGCTGCCGAGTTATCGACGTCCCAGAGACGCTTGTGAGCGAGTTGAAGGTGTGGGCGAATGGTGACTTGACCGTCATTGGGTATTGGGAGCGTGACTGCATTGACGGGAACCGAAGTGCGAAGGTCTGGACTCTCACCCAGCGCAAGAGGAGTGCTTGTCCATCTTTTTCCAAACAACCCTGTGTGTGGAGAGCTTGAGGCCGTCGCGGCGATGGTCAGGTAAGATTTGAATACACTTCTGCTATGACACTTGTTCCCTTTCCCAATCCTCAATGTCATCTTGGATAATGCAAAGGGAGTCAATCCAGAGGAACCTGATCCCCAGTGTTCTTGTGAGCTCTATGGCATCCCTGAACAGAACCGGGAGATTGGCGTATGATATTGAAACCTCCTTATGGGCAATAGTGGCTTTTGTTGTTTGGACGACGCCAGATGGGGGGCCCCAGCATTAACTAAGAGCTATGTAAGGCTCGAAATTGGAGGGGCGATTGCATAACTTCATATCTGACATACCTCCCGTGCCGAGATCGAGTAAGCGGGTTGGGAACCATACACGATTGCTTTGGTGACAAAGAGAGTGCTCGATCCTGAATTTTCCCAACCAGGAGCGTATCATGCCCACGGTATGCGCAAGGGAGTGCTGACTTGAATGCTGGCGATAGACGGGAATCTCTGAGCCCTCTCGAAGTAGCAGGACCTCCCGGCAGCTGTCTGTGACAAGTGTACTGACTCCGGCCGACTCAATCCTGCGTACACAGACGTATCCCTAGATTGGCGGAAGTCGAAATCAAAATCGAGGGCTAACTTCACCTTTCCGTCTCGAGAACGCACTTGCACCATCAGTCCCCTCTCTTGCGCGAATACGTGTTGCATGACATCGTCCCACGCGAGTCCCAGCTGTGCACATTCCTCTCCTCCAGGAGTATCAACATACTCTGTGATGCCATCCCGTGACAGTGTGCAAAACACGCAACTTGGGCTTAGTGATCAGGTTTCTGTGTTGATAGCTCTCAGTCTGCCTTCTATGACCCGCAGGCCTTGAGATTCACTCTTTTCGAAATTCACCGCTGCGATAAAGGCCTGGCATAGAGGACAGAGAGTCGTGGCGTCAGTTGTCTTCCGCCTTTATCTACGCCCTGAGTTCGAAGGTACTAAAATCGCATAGTTAGCAATCAAATCAATGCACAGGCGTAGCACTACGGCGTCATGCCATGTCGCGCCGGATGGGATATGGTCTCAACTCAGCGTTACACCGCGCAGGACAACCAACCCCAAACCTGCCTTTGCCTCGGGCAGCCGGTGTTCTCCCACGTCCCTTCCCTCTCCGTTTCAACGCCTTTTTGAAGGACAAGTGTGCCACCTTTCCAGTGGAAGGCGAGGCGAGGAGAATCCAGCCGACCGCTCCATACAACACATACTGACTTACAATTTCAAGATCAGTCTCTGCAGATTATCTTGTGTTACGCAGTTGATCGCAATAAGTTCGAGTTATCACGAAGCCAAAGCGCACTGCTACTGCAAATGATTCCGAGAGATATGGCGCGCCTCGTCGCGGAGTGGAGAGGTTTCAGCCACTCAAGCAGCCACCGAAATCATACTTGCTGCCTCGCAGCCTCATGGATGTAACACAAGCTTCTGGCAAAGCAGACAAGATACGCATCATCTTGTACTCCACGGTTTATATTTTGTGTTCCTTTTATTTCATTTAATTCATTAATACAGGATTAGAGTTAAGTAATAGGTCTTAAATCAGATCTGGTTCATATCCTACTAGAATAATCTCTATTGACCGCTCCTATAGACCAGAGATGTGCGATAGTCAACGACATTCCCTTATTGGCTTGGTCACGGAAACGACACATCCCAGTCTCTGATCAGTCTTCGGCTTCCATTTTCTGGACGAACGGGGAATATGCTGCCCTAATCCCAGCTGCCAGATGCCATGTGCTGGATGTGGATTCGGGGCGCCGTAGGTAAAAGCACGCGGAGATGATGCGGTGGTTAGGATTGGGGAGCCGTATCAAAGGGTAGAAGATGAAGGAGAAGTCCCCATCAGTGACTACGAGGCTGAAGACAACTTCTTCACTGGAATTCTTGGCCGCGGCAAGTTGCACTACTGGTGTCTCTATAGCGACATTCGCAGCAAAATCCGGAAGATCGGCATCGGGAATGATTGCCTGGATGATATTTCTCACTGTTGTCTTGGTTTCGGGCTGATCTGATCCTAGGGTAGCGAAAATTCCCAACTGTCCTTGGTGTGGTTGAACGTCAAGTCAATCCCGGTACAGGCGAATGAGCTCGGGTTCGCCACCAGACCCATAGATATACTCCATATCCAATGTCCAAATTACCAGCCCTTCAATGGGCGGCATCACGGTGTCCCGGGACGCTGTCTCGAAGAGTTGGTACAGCACGGGGCCAAGCTGGAGAAGCCTTATCAAGCCACCGCAATGACCCGAATCCCAGCGCGTGACGATTATGGAATCAAACTTGGGTTCGTCGCCGTCTTCTGCGCGAAATTCGTATTCCAGCTTGACTCGATCGACCGTGCTGGAAATGTTCGCCACATACTCGCGATGACCCTCCTCGCCATCAATCAAGATAGCTTGCACAATTCTGCCCTGCAGCTTGATGTCGGTTTTGCTCACATCGACGAGAAGGTGGATCGAGTTATCGCCCACGCCGATGTTTATATGGAACGAGTGGATTTCGTACCCTAAAGGCGGATCGCTGCTTGCCATCTTCCTTAAATGGCTGAAAGCTCGTCATTCACCTCCAACCGATGGATGATGGAAGAGCTGATGGTACAGTGCCTCCTTACGACACAATTAGGCTCATTTGCACTTCCAAGCCGAGCGCTCACCAAGCACGTTTGACCTCAATAACTTCGACGCTATGTTGCGCAACCAACACGATGCCAATACGAGCGATCTGCAAGCGGCTCGGCGATGAGTCACACGGTAACAATTGATCATCCTGTCAGCTGTTGTAAAAACTACATAACTGC
Source organism: Cadophora sp. MPI-SDFR-AT-0126 (assembly GCA_020747065.1). Classification (NCBI taxonomy): domain Eukaryota; kingdom Fungi; phylum Ascomycota; class Leotiomycetes; order Helotiales; family Ploettnerulaceae; genus Cadophora; species Cadophora sp. MPI-SDFR-AT-0126. Next base: position 223,200 of record JAGMVK010000025.1, on the reverse strand, counting down.
ATCCTCCCTTCTTCGAAGAAACACCGACGAACCTGCCCATCGCTCGTCGCAAATAATGCCTCGCCGCATTCGTTATAACGCCGCCACGTCATTGGATGGGTTCATTGCGCCGCCAGACGAATCAACCGACTGGATCGTGGAAGACGCGGGCGGCGTCGACTTTGTGAAGCTATACGAAGAGTTCGACACCTTTATTATGGGCCGCAAAACATATGAGACCATGTTCGCCATGGGCGACCAAAATCTCCTTCGCGACCGGTCCAAGCACAGCATTGTCGTCATCAGTCGGCATTTGGATCCCGCGGATCATCCGGATGTCACGGTCATGCGGGACGGATACATCCAGCACTTGAAGGAATTGAAAGGTACGGACGGTCGAGACATCTGGGTAATGGGTGGAGGTTGGCTGGCTACGGCGTGTCTGGATGCCGGACTGCTGGATACCGTTGAGGTGGCAATCATGCCAGTCGCCCTGTGCGAAGGATTCAAATTATTCACTCGTGGGGGAGGTTCAAGGGCATTTAAATTGGCACTTCGTGGTTCGGAGCAGTTGCCACAGTCTGGGATTATCATGACAAGATACGACGTCGTGTACGAGGAGGCAAACCGACATGACTAATTATAATACTTATATCCTTAGTCTTAAGAAGTCTATTTTTAGCTAGTATTCAGTTTAGAATTTTCTTTAATTTAAGCTTTATGAGAAGTCTCTAATATAAAGCAAGAGCTAAAGCTATACTTCTGTAACGTTCCTGGTTCTGACTGGTACCCTGGGTACAGGCGCGTCGGTTGGTATCAGCTATGAAGTAAAGTAAACAAAGAATTCGGTTCTCACAATAGAAGTGAGATGTTACAAGTAATAGTTAAACTGCTATATAAATTTGAGCACGAAGCTATACTGCCTAGGAAACTACTTGGTGTATATAGAACTTCGTTATCCCTGGATTCCTCTTGAACCCGGGCTTCGAGGGTTCCTGGAGCCTTGAATCCTAAAGCTCCAAAAGCTCCAGATTCACGTGACACTTAGTTCCCATGATTCTGTCCCGTGTCTTGGCTTCTCTGTGTAGTTCATCTCTGCTATTCAGGAAGAGCCTCACATTCTAGAAGGTATTAACGGCAAGGATTATCGTAGTATAATTCCGGGGTATCTCACGCTCAAGATGCATCCTTCGTATAAGGGCCAATCACATACCCATGAACATGTTTTCGGCAGATCATTACCGGAGCACGCTCCGTGACAGGCCACCACCATTGGATGAAAAGTCGTATTCCAAGGTTCACTTCACCAGAACGCCCACCTTAATGGTCGTTTGGCTCCGGTCTTCATCTTCGGAAAAACACTTTATTCACAGTCTAGTCTTGGGACGGCGTTGTGGCTTGAAATTGTAGATTCATTTCTCAAAAAGCAATAACAGTGAATGCAAGGGGCGGCCGGAATCGGTCCGAGTCGCCAAGATTGGTTGTTCTTTCCTTCAAAAAGTCCGTCCGCCTTCATTAAACCCAAGTCAAGTCCTTCTCTACCTGAGATCAACTTCGTGTTCTGCAGCGAATCAAGAATCAATTGACTCATCCTGTTCTTGATCATCATCTTCAAGATGCAATTCCATTTTCTCGTCTTGGCCTTTGGTCTTCTGGCCGTTGCGGCAGGAATCGAGACCCATGGTTCCCCAGCTGTCGACTTCGAAGGTACGTACAAAATTCACCTGTTACACTCAATGATCTAGAAAAACATTTAGAGATATGGATTGGGACTACTTTTCAGATTTGGAAATCCCAAACCAGAGATTTTTGCCTATTTCAGTGCTAACTGTTGTTCAGTCCGTCTCCTTGGTTCCAGCGAACCATTGACCACCGATATCAAGGACTCCTACGAGAAAACAGCCGCGTGCATTGCCTATGACCGCATCAAAGGTACCAGTTTTGGAGAGCAATGCGCTGTCGCCGCCGACGAGAAGGTCGCCGATAAACGCAACGCGACCTATGCTCTCAAGGACTGCATCATCGAGAAATCTCAAAACGAACGCATCTTCTTCGACCTTCTGTCCGACGACATCACCAAGGCCGACAAATTCTGGGCCAAAGTCGTGCAAGAATCAGACAAGAACATGTCTTCCTGGATCGCAGCTCGCGCGTCAGTCAAGGCGTACTTCAATCTGACGCTCACAGCGATCCAATTCGCCGGCTGGACTCTGTCGCCTTATGCGGACGCCGCGAACCTCCATGGAAACCCCGAGCATTACTACAAGTCCACGCCTAGCAACGCGACAGATACGCATTCCGAGATCTTGGAAGGTTGGGGTGGTGTAACCTCCACGATTGGGATGCTGAGAACGCATTTCAATATCCCGTCTTATGCTGTGCCAAGCTTTGACAACATTCAGTATCCGGCGTCTTGGGACCAGGGTCCGCAATTCTTACTTCCTCTTCAGAGAGCTGGGTTGAAGCAATTGGCGGATGGGACGACGTTTGGTGTCCTGCATATTGCGGCCCGGGACTTGAGTGCGACGGAGGTAGCGGAGGCGGGCCAGGCGGGCATCGAAATCTACTCTGCGGTTTGGTATCCGGCCTGGGAGGGTGCCAGTCAGGCGGATAGAGAGGAGTTTGGAAGATTTCTGCAGGATGAATCGGAGCATATGGTGGTTGAGATTGTGAACCTTACTTTGCAGGCTAGAAAGGACCTGTCACAGTAGCTGCATAATTATTGCTGCGTCCTAATTGGACTTTCGTCAATTGCACGAGCTATGATTAGAGATTGGTAGCACCTCGAGCCCTAATTTTGGCATCATATGACCTGTACGTACACTGTCGATATTTTGCGATGAGAGCCACGCTTATCCAAATTCTCATCCTACTGGATGGGGATCAGAAGTGCGGTGTTCTATCAAGATAGAATCGTTGTAAGTTAAGTTCCGTTCACTGCACCTGGATTCCTAAGAACAAAGTTTCAGGATATTGCGACTCAATGATTGGGATAATGGGTATAATGTTATAGTTACGCTCACTCTCAGCAACAAGACTTGCGGCAACCAGGAAATTATCCGGTCGGAACGCGGGCTGTGATCCACAACGCGAGAGGTACATTGTGGCCGTCCAAGAAGCTTTCGAACGGTCGAATCTCCCTTTCAAAGGAGCATAAGAATTCTCTTTCCACGATCTAGAAGCTTTCCGTCACTGCTCCTGGTCAGAATGATTTCAACGACGCATAAACCATTGCTTTTCCGCCTTTAGGTCTTCAAAGTACTGTATCTTCTCCTTCGGCTTTGTATTAGCCGAGAAACCCCTTGAGTTTTCGGCTAAGCGCGGCATTCAAGATCAACAAAGCCGCTGTAAAGTCTACGAAAACTGCACTCGGGTTTATTGGAAGTCTCGAAATTCGAGTAAGTGAGCTATGTTTTTGTTTGTCTATTTATTCAACAGAATCTGAGAATCTGGGCAACTGAAATATTAGTGTACCCTTTGTCGGCAGCTCTTTCTCCCATCCACGAATTTACTTATGTCGTCAATTCCAGGGTGAGAATTTGATCCGTTGAACCGTTGAAGCTCGCACTGACTGATAACAGTGTATTTGCCGCAGGCGGAGTCGCAGGATGCGGAGCTGTAATTGCCAGCCATCCCTTTGAGACGGTCAAAATCCGGTAGGACGAAAACACGCCTCCTCCCCGAAGCCCAAGACACAAGTTCGCTGATTTTGTGTAGCATGCAGCTTCAAGGCGAGCTTCTGAGGAAATCCTCTCAGATAATAATATACAATGGCCCTATCCATGGTCTCAAAGTCATTCTGTGCAACGAAGGGATCCGTGGGGTATACAGTGGCTTTGGCGCAGGTTCAGCGTACCAACTCCTTCTCAACGGCAGCCGCATAGGCTTTTACGAACCCATTCGATCGAATCTCACCTCGACCCTCTATTCCGATGCAAATAAACAGAATTTCGGCATGAACGTCCTCTCCGGGGCTCTATCTGGAATCATTGGAGCTGTGCTTGGCAGTCCCTTCTTCCTCGTTAAAACCAGAATGCAGACGTATTCTAGAGCGGTACCCATGGGCACGCAACATGTCTATACAAACACTTGGAGTGCTTTGAAGGGAATATACAGGTCAGAGGGGATTAAGGGTCTATACCGTGGTTGCGATGCGGCGATCGTGCGTACAGGAGTTGGCAGCTCCGCACAGCTGCCTTGCTATTATGCTGCCAAAAGAGTTTTGATCGAGCGAACGAACATGAGAGAGGGAACGGTCCTGTATTTGATTAGTAGTTCCATTAGCGGTTGTGCTGTTTGTTGCCTGATGCATCCTGTCGGTGAGTATGATATATCCTTCCGCCATTGGGGGTCCGATATGACCTGCTACAACTATACTGACTGAACCTAAGATACCGTCATGGCGAGAATGTATAATCAGAATGGAACGTTGTACCGTGGTATTCTCGACTGTTTGGCAAAGACGATTTCTACAGAGGGTTTGCTGGCTTGTTACAAGGGGTTTCTGCCGCATCTCGCGAGGATACTGCCGCATACTATCCTCACCCTCACGATTGCTGAGCAAGCTATTACGGTCGTGAAGACATTGGAAAAGAAGAAGACGAATATTGTGTGACGATTCATCGAGGAAACTGAACGTGGTATCTTGGATATATTTGAGACAGAGATGCGTCAAGGATTCCATGACCCAACAGACCTTGGTTTTACAAGATCACTTTGTGCCAATATTTGGGGGCATCTTGTACGGCAAGCCCTACAGATACCATTCTAGGCATTCACGAAACTTTCCCCATTTCAGTCATGAAACATCAGTCTCGAACTTTCCAATCATTAGCTATTCTTCCTGATTCTGTTTCGCCACTAAATTGACAACCTCGAAAGGCTCTACTGGGACGCTATCCTCCCACCTATTTCCATTAGGAACTGCTGAGCCATTCTTCGCTACTAGAATCCTCTCGGCATTCGGGGTATCCTCATGGACTCCACGGCCAGACACATCCACATCCTCCAAGAACTCCTCCCACTTCTCGCATTCTCTTTCAGACTCATCAATATCATCATTGTCATAAAGTGGTGTAGACAGATCCTCCAGTTCTGGAACAGAATTTCAGTAATTTGCTATATCTCGAATGAGAGCTGGATGACTACCATCAATCTCCGAATCATATATTGTCTCCCAACCAGAATCTGATGGACTCTGTGGAAATTCCGCCTCTTCATTCTTGCTCTTCGTACAGTGCTGCTCCAGTGTCAATTGGTTAGGGCAGACAAGAGTTGCATCGAAGGAGCCCTGAGAAGTCCATGGTGCAGTGATGTCTACATCGCTTGTCATTAGTCTTGTGCATAGATGTTGGTTTGTAGCAGGGATTTGTTGAATTTTGAACTCACTGCTGTCAAGAAGAAGAACACAGTCGTCGAAAGTGCTGATAATTCCTCCCCAGCTTTGCTCGCCAGCCATTGTCACTACTTATGTGTAGATGTTTCTGAAAGGGTTATGCAGGTGTTTGAGGAGATCTCAATAAAGAATGCTTTTCTGCAGGAAGTTAGGTAAACTGCGACTGTGGGCAAACATCTGGCGATTTAAAAATTGGTATTGTTGACGTTGAGTTTCTTCTCCATCCCGGGGTCCGGGTCGGGTCAATATCGGTTAGCACTGTTTGACCACGAAGCAAGCCGAGCCATCTTCTTGATGCAACTATGCCGCATTCGCGGCAGAGTTTACAGTTTCCGAAACGCGGAGAGAAAGGCTCAGAGAAATGTAGAAGTGACATATTGACAAGGAACTGGTTTTGGCCCTTACATCCCGAGGGATTCTTGCCAAGGCCCGCGACTATCCGTGGTTGCATGTGGTGTACAAGGTCAATAGTGAGGGGCGAGGCGCGAGATGCGGGGGTGGAGCATTTTCATGAGCCAGGCTGGCTAGCATTCAGTGACCATGTCTCGGAGGTCTGTTCTCGGAAGTTTCAGTGCTCCAATATTGGTGATCTCCAGATTTTGGGAAATGTTGCCTTGCGGGACGTGAGTATCAACGGCGGCTCAGCCTGGATCTAAGTAGTATTTTGGGATATCTATGCGCCAGAATGCATTCAAAGTAGCGATATTCACATAGCTTGAAGCAGTTTGATTACTGTTCCGTACCATGAACACATGTGAACGCTGTCTGTCATAGCCGGTGGTCTGGCATTTGGTAGGAAACTTTGGCTATGTCTAACCTGCGCGAGAGAGCTTCAAACCTCCCAATCGGGTATGTTCCATAGAAAGTCTAAAGACTCCGCATCGAAGCCAACGAAAATTTAATTGCCGTTTGTGGAGAACGGAGCCAGGGATGGATCAAAGGGTTGAGCGCTCCAGTCTTCGAATCCCGCAAACATCTGTGTGTCGAAAGACGGAGCGGCGTCAAATTGAGCAGATGAACCCGCCATGGAGCTCGCGTCATTACGGTGCGTAGATTGTCTCTCGATGAATGATGAAGTCGGTTCCATGCCCAAAGCTGGCTGCCCAGAGGAAAAGCCCTGTGGGAGATCTGGTTGCCGAGAACTCGTGAAGTTGTGCCGAAATCGTGTGACGTGCCTCTCAATTAATGTAGCATATCGGGATGCAAGATCCATGTCATCGATAGGCGTAGCTCGGAGTGCAGCATCACTTTCATCTAGTATCTTCAAGGATACTTGGAGATCTATACTTGGGCCACCGATGCTGATTGCCTTCAGTAGGAAGAGTGAAGCAGATGTAATGCGGAGGAGGACACGCATGGGCATGAATTTCAGACTTTCGGACCGGACCAGTGCGATTCCTTTCTGGAGGATCTGACGACTGCTGGCCACTACTTCGTTGATGAACCTGTAGTCTTGAGGATCCATTGATCGGGATAAAATATCGTCGTGATCTCCTCCTAACCTGTCGGCTCCACGCGATAGGGCACGTTCTACAACGGCCTGGACTGCTAGCGAGTTCGTGTAGGCTTTGATGTAGTGATATTCGATGAACAGAATATCCTCAAATGGTTTAGGGAAATCTATGCCACTTGAGGTTAGTCTCTAATTCCTTCTAGAGGGTGCTTCGCTCTGCCGTTGCCAGCACAGATGAGTGGGATGGACTCCTCAGATGTTTGAAAGCAACCGCACAGAATCAGTCGCTGGACTCACTAGGAAACTTTGTGAACTTCTCAAACCACCTGTCGAGTGATGGTGAAAAGTGCTGCAAGAGAGAAACGTAGCGGCCACTTAACAGAAGCTGCTTGGTGAAAGTTGCAGATGCGAAAAACATATCAAAGGCAGTCTTCATCATTCTGGTGATGTCGATCCAATGTTCCATGAAAATAGCCCAGTGATACTCGGGAGCCGTTGTTGATAGGGGTCCAATTGCTTCCGATGCCAGGTACGTGATATTCTGAGGCAGCATAGAAGGGCAGCCCAGACGTGCTGATATTTGGTTGACATAGACATAGAGCAATTTTCGTATTCGAGAATGTTGTGAGGTGATTGAGTTGTTGGAATTACTCGACTGAGATGTCACGGTTCCATCATCTGTAAAGACCCCTAGTTGATATGCAAGGCTTAGTGCTGCACTGGCTAACATCCATGACATTGATTCTGATCGCGAAGTAGGCAAAAAAACATCTTCCCGCCATCTGACAGGGGGAGAATCATCTTGGGCCACTGAGCGATGGCGTGCATCGATCTCTGTAGACAGCAACTGTGCATCCCATCCATCAGTCTCAGGTGGAAATAATATTGCTCGTGGATGCCACTCCGAGATTAGAAGCAGCGCCTCAATCGATCCCAGCGTTCTGGTCTTTGCAGTCGAATATTTTTCTTGGCCCAAAACAATTCGATTTATCAAATGCTCGCAGTGGTGCCATAATCTGTGGTGAATATGGTAGCCTCTTGAGTTCCCACCGACTCCAGGGAGTGTATGGTATCTCGAAGAAATCATGAGAATTGTTGTGCAAAGAACAGGCTCTTCTGCGATCAGTCGATGGTGGTTATGATGATAACGATATAAGTCTGGCAGAATCGGTGACCAATGTGCCATATTCTTGTAAAACCTTGAAGTGTCAGCAGACCATGCTCCTTATCGAGACTTATGGCATACTAACAGATCAATGTAAGTAACAGCCTCCTGAGACGTGAACCAACCTTGCCGTACAAATCGACATTTATCCCAGACATCCATAACATCATCTGTAGGCCAGGACAAAATTGACACAGCTGGTGTCAGCCCTGGGGTAGAGACTGGAACCTCAAAGTGCTGGTATGCACTTTCCCTCGAGATTGCTGAGTTTGAGGCTTGTTGGCTACATTCCTCGACATTTTCTGAACACTGCAAGTCATGATCTCTGCGACTGAAGGTCGGATGTTGCTCCATAGGCTGACTGGCATCGAAGAGTAAGTTCAGAGCATCACCAGGTTTTGCTACCACAGCGCGAATGACTTTATCAGTAAAAGTTTGGACTGCCTGTCTGCCGATGTCAACCCCATTTTTCGCAGGTACTTCTGTGATTGCCGCTGTGTTAGTATCGCTTGGTGTAATGTAGGATTCTTGATCTGTGCTAGATTCGGCGCCTCGCGATTGAGGTTCAACATCTTTAGACGCTCCATCTGGGCTGCCACCAGAGTTTGCTTGGGAATCAGACCAGACCGGAGGCTTTCTTCGTTTGTGTGATCTTTTGTGTGACCTTTTCTGGTCATCGAATACACATTCGCGGTGCTCCCGTTGGCATTTTGCACATGGAGGCAGTGCTCCAATGATGCACTTGACTTTTCTCGCACGGCAATTCACGCAGGCAACATACGTCCGCATATAAGCTTTCTCGGTAATAGATGTCGAAGCGTCCTCAGGTATCCGTTCATTCGAGTAAGGAGTTGCGGATGTTGGCGGCAATTCGGTATTTGCCATTGTTCTTTGATATCTGGTTTACTGTTCACTCAGTCGGAGTGCCGAGGATTTCCGTGGATTCCAAAAAGATCAGATTCTAGTAATGACAGATCTATACAGATATATGGTGTGAGGGGGATGCAGGTGCAGACTTTGGAAAGGTGGGCACTGGAAGTGGTAGTTGGGATCGCTTAAGTGGCTCACTTACTGCGGGGTATTTGATAAGCCTCCAACCAGAATCTGGGGTTCCCGTTATCTGTGTGGGTCGCAGTATCTCAGTACAAGAAGCCGTGAGGCCATAAAACAATACCAGAACAAATGCCGTCCTTTGCCGCATGTACAAGTACCATCTGGCTGAGCAAATCGCTTTCAAAGCACCGATATCGGGTTCGGCACAAGAGTACGAATCGAGAAAATTGTGGCCCTCAATCATATATTAAATACCTCTTTTCTGCAGTAGAACGGCTCGTGAACGGTATTTTGTTGTTGTTATTCTCCTGCATCCCGCTTCCCTCCCCTTCACCAAAACACTTTCATCGTTCCCCAGAATTCAAGCTCAGAAAATGTCGAAATCAATCGTCAACACCGTGCCATACCCTTATAGTTTCGAAACCGAAGGAGTCAAGACTGTCTTCAAGGGGAATGAAGCACAGGATCTGAATCTCAAGATTTCCAACGTTCGCGGGAGGATTCCATCCATCCAGGCAGCGCGACTGCGGACTTTGATCAAAGAAGCACACAACGATACGTCCAAAATTGTTGCTCACGTATGCAGCTACGATGCCCTGAGCTCTCGACTCGTGGAAGAAGCCGGTTTTCCGGTGGTATTCCTTGCAGGGTATGCTGTTGCTTCTGCCTTTGGTTTGCCCGACACAGGCTATATTGCCTTCCAAGAGATGGCTGCAAAAATCCAGGAAACTGTTAGACAGGTCAGCATTCCAGTAATCGCGGATGGCGACACCGGATATGGCAGTCCCATGAACGTTCGGCGAACTGTTGAGGGGTATATTATTCCATATATCGCAGATACTTGAAAGGAGTTACTGAGATTGCAACTAGATTCGCAGCAGCTGGAGCAGCGGGCATCATGATTGAGGATCAAACATGGCCGAAGCGTTAGTTTTGCCCCTCCCACCCTTCCAGCATCTGCTCCTCCCCTCCTTCCATGTATCGATGATAACAATGCCCTCTCCCTCAGGATGTGGACACACCAAAGGAAAGTCTGTTGTATCACGAAGCGAGGCATATGCTAGAATTCAAGCTGCAGTAGACGCCAGAAACGAGGGTTTGGACATTTGGATCCTTGCTCGAACCGATAGTTTAATTCTTGGCTATGATGAGGCCCTCACACGAGCTCGCAAGTTCAAAGAGATTGGTGTCGATTGTGTCTTTGTCGAAGCTTTACCAGACCGTGCAACAATGGAAAAAATGCGGAAGGATCTTGACTTTCCTTGCCTTGCAAACATCATCGAAGGCGGGAAGACTGAGAACATCTCAGCAAGCGAACTTGCTGGTCTAGGGTACTCCGCAGTGGCTTATCCATGGACCCTTGTGGCAGCGAAGCTCAAGAGCATCAGAGAGACACTTGAGAATATCAAGGCATCGTTTACGGTTGGTAAACCACCAGTTATCCTGAGTTACGACGAGGTGTGCGAAGGCGTTGGGTTCGGTAAGTACTACAAGATGGAAGAGAAGTACCAATATGAGGGATCAACGAGCGGTAGCAATGGGCATCAGTGGGACTAGTACACATAGTTTTCTGTAAGCTTAGTAAAGTCAGGACCTTGGCGGAACCAATATAAATCATTATCATCATCGTCTTCCCCATGAGCCATCTCTGTTGTAACCTGGCACTCTTCGTCTTCTTGCTGTATGAATATCTACTGCCTTCTCGTGGAGTCTTCGAACGAACTCAATTTTCATTATAATGCAATTACTCCATCGTAAGCTCCAAATTATATTGGAGTAGGACGGAGAAAGTGTTGATATGCCGAGCTCTGTGGTCTGATAGCACGGAATGCCAAGACAGCCCATTATGTTTTACACTTCTCCCGACTTTATTCGTTCGAGCGCGGCTTCGATCGAACTCTTATCAACTGCCCCGCAAATATAAATTTTGCGGTATCCGTCCCAGGCATGTTCGTGATAATGCACTTCGCGGAATTTGAGCGACCACGGATAGTAGCGGCAGACCTAGCTTTCAGCTCCTGAACGCCACTGCAACCAGTCCATCTCCGAATGTCTCTCATGCACTCGGAGAGGATCAAGAATTGATCTAGCGGGTCTAGAGACGAAGTCAAAACGCGGGGCCCCAGATGATTGCCAAGGAGGCGGAATCCCCAGACTCGATGGGGAGTTGGTGATCCCAACATGGCCCTCCCAGTCAAACCCACCAGTCTATAAGAAGAGACCATCCATCTGCACACGATAGAACCTACTTCTCAGTAGTCAAAGATTCAACCAAGTGCTTCAAGGAATACCATCTACTTCATTCTCTAGATTGCCAAGCTGCACGATGCACTCTAAACAACAACAAGACGAGATGTTCATCGAGGATGTGAGTCGCGAGAAGGCTAGCGACATCGAGGAGACGACGTCTATCATCGGTGAGCGTGAGCGAAGACAGAGGCTGAGCCAGGTGATCATCCGCAAGGTAAAGTATCCAGCCCCTTGACAGACAATAAGTTGAAGCATTTCAACACTGCTGACTGAGGAAACGCATAGCTCGATATCTATCTCATGCCTCTACTTTGCGTCCTATTCATCCTTTCTTACCTCGATAGAGGCAATATTGGCAATGCAAAAACCGCAGGAGCTCAGACTGATCTGGGACTGAGCAGTGTTCAGGTTTGCCAAAGTCTTGTACAGCTCGTTGGGTACATTTCGCTGACATACTGTCTAGTGGTCCTGGGTACTTCTCTCCTTCTACATCACCTACACTACATGCGAATGGCTCGTTCTTTGCTGGAAGATCTTTCCTGCTCATATCTACGTCGCTGTACTATGCATTGGGTATGTTCCTTGCTAATATCGATATGGTATAGTAATTGACGTTGGTCAGATGGGGCGCTGCTGCAATGTGTAGTGGGGCTGTCCATAATCTAGGTGGAATGATTGCATGTCGAGTGTTCGTAGGCCTCTTTGAGGCGGGCTTTGGGGCTGGCGTACCATACTTCATGTCCTTATCTTACAAACGTTCGGAGCTTGGCGTACGACTTGCCATTCTCTTGGGGACGAGCCCTATTGCAAACTGTATTGCCGGAACCATGGCATATGGAATCTCCCACATCAAGTCCGACATAGCATCTTGGAGATGGATCCTGATCATTGGTAAGTTCGCCCGTTACAGTTCAATGAAGATTGCTAATTCGGCGGACAGAAGGTATTCCTACTGTGCTCATCGCGCCAATTGTCTACTACTATCTCATGGATGATGTCTCAAGTGCCAAGTTTCTCACCGAGGACGAGAAAACAATTGCCGTGGAGCGATTGCAGACCATCGACACAACCGCGAAAAGCAAACTGTCCAAAGCACAGATCTGGGCCGGCATAACCGACTATAAAAGCTACTGCCACGCACTGAATCACTTCTGCTGCAACTACTCTTTCGCCTGCTTGTCTAATTTCCTCCCGAGCATCGTCCAAGGCTTGGGGTATACAAGTATTAAAGCGCAAGGCTTGACGGCGCCACCGTATCTCGGGGCATTCATATGTTGCATAGCTGCGGCGTTTGCAACTACCAGATTCGGATATCGAGGTCCAATGACTGCTGGCTTTGCGACCCTCGGCGCCATTGGCTATGGGCTTCTAGCATCCCAGACTCACACACAGGTCCGCTATGCAGCAATATGGTTTGCCGCTTGCGGTGTCTTCCCAGCACTTGCGTTGAACATGACTTGGATGCTCAACAATCAGGCGGGCGACACGAAGAAGGGCGTTGTGATGTCGATTCTGGCCATCTTTGGTCAATGTTCTTCCTTCGTTGCTGCAACAATTTTCCCAGTTGAAGACAAGTATGGCCCCTCCTTTCTTGAATATCTGTTATTTAGAAGACTGTATAAGCTGATTTCTCCTTAATAGGCCTTATTACGTGACAGGTACGGCTGTCGGCTGTGGACTGACTGGTTTGATCGTACCAGTCTCACTCTTTCTACACTTCAAATTGAAAGTAGAGAACAGGAGAAGGGATGCTGCGGCAGCGATTGTTCATTCCGTCGAGGGCGGGCCTCAAATCGATGTGACTGCTCTTGGCGATGCTCATCAAGATTTCCGCTATTTCACTTGAATGAAGCTTAAGCCTCAATAAGCAGAGAATCCGACAGTCATCGGTCTATGAAGAATTTTTGGGCTGTTTGAGACCTTGATTCCTGTGCAAACAGATATCCGACGTAGGAAGTAGACTATCAATGCCAGTTAAACTTTCGATTGAATAGTCGCACTCGATTCTGTGAGGTCGCAAGCAAACAATAAGAAACCGTACGATGAAGACCGAGCCTGCGGAAGCTAAGGGAACTTCTCCACAGAGTAAACATCAGACGTCATCTGGCGTATGGAGGTAGTTTACTTTCCCAGAAGCTTAATTTTAACACAAAACTTCTTGCTTCCAAGAGGTGTACGATAAACGATTGAGCTTCGAGGCGCGATTTCGACTCTGGGCGGTATCATCCCCGCTGCGCAAGCGCCAAGCTTATTGGAGACTTTGGCAGTGGATCTCCTGGCTGGCAGGGCGGGCTGTGCATGAATACGCCGTATTGCTCGTACACTAGTAAACGAGCTTGTCAAAACACACGAACACGATTATACGGCGTATTCGGGTGGTCTAAGAATGGGGAAGCTGTAAAGTCATATATAGATGATGGGGCTGCACTTAATGTCCGAGGATGTGTTCATTATTCTTCGATCGGGAAAGGGGTACTCATCGACTGTTTTCTTTTCTCCGACTTAATTCCATCGAAATCAATAATTCAAGAGTTGTGGTCGCGCAATCAATCATCAATTATTTTCGACTCTTCGAAGCCTTACAACCGACAACCAACCAGTCCCCGAAGACTTCGCCATGGCAGACAATAGCGATGATGTCTACCTCCTCTACCGATACAATCCATCCATTGCAGCTGCATCAGTTGCATGTGTGCTCTTTGCGATTATCACAGGTGTCCATTCCTTCCAGATGTACAAGAGTCGAGCATGGTTTTTGATTCCATTGGTACTGGGAGGAATCTGTAAATCTCCCACAAGTGTCCTCCAGTCATCCTAGCTAACCATTCTCCTAGTCGAAGTGATCGGTTTCGCAGCACGCGCCTACTCCGCCTCCCAAAAAGCCCCAGACTGGAGTCTCGGTCCCTACATCATCCAATCGGTCCTTACACTTGTCGCTCCGGCTTTGTTCGCAGGCAGTATCTACATGATACTCGGCCGAGTGATCTTGATGACAGATGGAGAGAGATATTCGATGGTGCGCCAGAAATGGTTGACGAAGACATTTGTTTGTGGAGATATTTTCGCATTTCTGTTGCAATCTGGAGGTAAGGCACCACTGAATTATTTTCGACGGGAGAGAACTTCCAAAATCAGGACAGTAGCTAACATGATTGAATCATACAGGTGCAGGTCTCATGTCTTCATCCAGCAAGGCGAAGACTGGCGAGTACGTTGTGGTCGGCGGCTTGATATTCCAAATCCTCTTCTTCGGACTCTTCGTCGTCGTGGCTTTCATCTTCCACACCCGGCTCCGAAAATCACCAACCGCCACATCTCTTTCCATCCCATGGCAGAAGCACCTCTGGGCTCTGTACATTTCAAGCGCTCTAATTCTGATCAGAAGTATCTTCCGTGTGGTGGAATTTTTGCAGGGCAATGCGGGGTACCTGTTCTCACATGAGGCTTTCATGTATGCGTTTGATGCGATTCTCATGTTCGGCGTTCTGGTGTTGTTCTGTTGGTTACATCCAGGAGAGATTAGAGGGTACCTGGAGAGGGAGAAAAGGACGAGCGGTGGGTCGGGAAGTGAGGTGCAGCTTGAAGAACAGGCTTTCAGGCCTGCCAAGTGATGGAGATCAAGAGGCTGAAGGGCTGCAAAAATATCTCGAGGAAATATTTTGCTTTGAAACTTGTACTATCCGCTTCGCCATAGCTATGTTTGCTTCAGTAAAGCGTGTGCATTATAGAAGATAGATTACAACATTTACAACACAGATACCAAGCACGAACTTCGCGTCTGGCTTTCCGTTGCCCAGCATTCCCGATGTCGCTGTCTCGGTCGTCACAACTGAGGATGAAGTACTCGATGCCTGTCCTGATTGGGTCACAGCAGGTACAGGTGTGTTGATCTCCGTTCCGGAAGTTTGACTGCTCGTTGGTCCTGAACTGGCTGCTGTCGTAGTGGCGGATGCTCCACTGATCAACTTCTCAGCACCGGCCGTGATCGACACAGGAATGAACGGCGGCTGGTACCACTGCTCGATCCACCATGATTTATATGGTAGTTTGGCGTCATAGGTACGAGTGTACTGGTCTGTATGTGATATCGATGGTTCGTCTCTTTCTGCCGAGTGGCCCACGGACCAGTAATTGGTGCATGTTGCGATAGAGACCGTTGTTGTAGCGAAGGTGCATGATTCAGAAACGGACCTTTGAAGAGGGTAAGCAATTGTTGGAGCAAAATCAGACAGAGCGAGACCTCGTGGGAGGAATAGGAACTGCAGAGAAGACATACCATTGTTCCTCGCTGTTGGTCATCTGCATACCTTTTGCCCCTTGCGTGACAGTCATGCCAACATAGGGGGGTGTGGCATCAAACGGGCAGTCATCTTCGGGAATAGATGAAGCGCACGCGACCCAATATGTTGTTGAGGCTGCTTCCTACTGTCTCGTCAGCACTATCCCGTCGCGAATTTCGAGTACTTGTGTCACGAAGATACTCACAGCTTGAATGACAGAAGCCTCGAATAGTCCGGCATATCCATTCATTTCCTGGATGATCAGATTTACTACCCCATCTGGCATAACAGACGGCAGCGGCTCAGGAATCAAACTCTGAATGGTCGTCTTTGATGGCGATTGAGCCGTGCTTCCAACACCGAGAACGATTCCGCCAAGAAGTAATGTAAGAAACATGTCTGCTACTGCTGGGATAATTGAAAGAGTGAAGGCCGAACAATCTTTTTTCGCTGCTGTGCCTCTCGCGAAATCGGTTGTTCGAGCCGGCAGTGGATCTGGCTAATGCTTGTATGTGTACGTCCTCAAGCTGAAAATGACTTTTAAACGACTAAAATCTAGTTACGGTAACAGAATTGAGAGGATAGGTTGTGCTGATGTGCCCGAAAGTTTGTTGATGTTGTCCTCCCCTGAAAAGTCTACCGACAAGCCCCTGAAACTTTAGCGAGGCTTGGTGGGGATTGTCTTGCATTTTTCCTTGGAGCGGATACAACCACCCGGATTGTGTTCAAGAATGGCGCACTTTTGGGAATCGGTACTCAATACCTGTGTGGTCTATCGAAGGAAATTGAGACTTGTTTGCGGACTGAAGTCAATTTGCTCTGTTTGGTCTTACAATGCCTCCCGCATTCGAAAGCCATTCGAGATGATCCTTAAATGTACGACGTTTGAAATACTTTAAGTAAAAAAGGTCCCGTCGCATACATCTAGATAAGCTCTCTCATTTCAGAACTACCGCGGGGCTTGAAAATGAAATGACACTCATCATATCTTGACCGAAAACCGTTCGCCTCGAACGGCTCCATCGAGGCAGGAGTGGTCTCAGGCGCAAGCAAAACATGAAAATCTCTAACCGTAGCAGCAATGAGAAGACGCATCTGACAGATCGCCATATTCCCCCCAGGACAACGGCGAGAGCCCACACCGAATGGAGCAGTCATCTTGCGACGCTCATCGAGCTTAGATTCGTCGAGCCAGCGTTTGGGATCGTAGACGTCGCAGTTGGGAAAGAGATCTGGACATTGGCGGCTCATGGACAGTGACTGTGTGGTTATGACAGTATTTTCTGGGATGTAGTACTTCAATAAAGTTAGCTCTGTAAGATTCAAGATTCTAGGATCGTGTTCTCGGTCTCTAATCAATGCCTCTGATCCGAGAATCCAGAGCTTAGAGAAGAACAGGCCAGAAAAGAATATACCCCGAGGATGTTGACCCCTCCTTTGGGTGAGAGACGACTTCCAGTGAAGGCAACTGGAGGGCGGAAGCGAAGTCCTTCTTTGATGCATGCGTCGAGTAGTTTCAGACTCTCGATGTCGAAGTATCCGTCCATGCCCCTGATTTCATTGTGAAGCTCTTCCATCAAAGACTGGTTTTTGGCGAGCTCGTAGAATATAAACGCCAAGGCTGACGAGGTTTTCTCAATCGCAGCGAGGATTTGACCGGCCATTTCGGCGCTGATCTCACCTTGAGTCCACTTGATGCCGCCAGTCTTCTCAGTTGTTTTAGTGAAGAGATCGTAGACAGTTGGTGCCTCGTCGTGGTGTTCTGGATCGGCTGTTGCGGCTTGCTGGCAGAGATCTCGGCCGAGGTTGAAGAGTAAATCGCTTGAGCGGACGCGATATCCAGCGTTAGGGAAAGGCGAGTATTTCAACCATTTGAATGCCCACTCGGGCAAACATAGACGCCATACGACCAAAAAGTTGTATTCTCCGACTGTCTTTGGGAAGGTGGATGGATCGAGCTTGATGTGAGAGCCTCCCATAACGGCTTGGGAATTGAGGAGAGTGTTGATGCGAAGGTGATGAACGATATCTTCGGACTTCTGACCTTTAGACTCAGCCAGATCGGTCATCATATCTGCGATGTTGCTCTCGAAGATAGGTTGCCAGTATCTGAGATTCCTGGTCGTGGTGGCAGTCATGACTGGACTGCGACGCTCGCGAGCTTTCTCGTCTTGTGGACAAGTGACTGTCCAGTCATGACCACCGACTCAGAGTGCACGAATGGCTTTCGGTGCAGTATCCAGGTCACGTCTAGTGAAAACTTCCGTGAGGGCTTTGGAATCGTTGACTAGAACCATGTTGGGTGCGATGCGAACAACAGGACCGTATTTGGCGAGGAGATCATCTGCTGTGAAGGATAATTTGCCTTGCCAGCGTTGCCAGCGCATCCAAAGCGAGGAGGAAGCTGGAAACCAAGGTCCTGGAATGGATTTGAGAGAATGAAATCGGGTGAAGTAGATCATCTTGCTGAGCTCAAATAATCTCCTCGAGGAGAATGGTGGCCGTCCCCACGAGGGAGAAGCCAATTGGGTTGGAGGTGACGAAAGTCATTGACTGAGATATTGAGGAGGGAATCAAATAAGCCTCTTTGGAGAAGTTGAATATTGTCGATGTTCTTTCAGACATATACCCAAATTTATAGATCGCTGAAAGGAACTTGCAACTTGGTGCTGACGAAGTAGCGTATGATTGACTTTGCCTGACACAGCCGGGTCCGCTGTGATAGAGCAAACAAGAGTCTAGTTTCGGAGTCCAAGAAGGGTCAGGGTCTTATCAAAGCTATTTGGCTGTTGGCATGAGCCTGGCGACTTCAACCCAAAGCCGTCCTGGCAGATGATTGGGGTATAAGCTTTTGGTGTCGCTCCTGGATTGATCATTTACATGATTATGAGATAACAGGCGAGAATCTACCATATTGTCGCATTGAATGTTTACAACCATGTAATGCATTGTATCTTTTTCAGATCCACGCTCCCAATGTCGAGAATGAGACATACCCACAGTCTTACTCTACCGTTACCTCTGACTTCGAAGTTATCCAAGAAAAGACATTCCGAACCATAGCAGCCTGGAGACAGAAGGACCGAAGGACCAGATGATTCCTCGTGAAGGGATTGATCATCCGTTCTCTAGTGGCTACGGAGGTACTTCCTTGTCAGACTCTAACAGCACGACACTGAACTAGGATAAAGTTCATGGTGCCAAGATTTGAAATCGCAATTTAAACTTTCTGACTTCTCGGACTCGCCTAAAGGACATGGAAGCTGAGGGCTTGTCTCAGCCGCATTTCAAGACGACGGCAAGTAACTGGCAAACCTTATCTACAGAAACTCTTTGCTCCAAAAGATGACTTAGCGATGGGTAGCCACAGCCACAGAAAGAGCCGGTTGGCACTTCTTTGAATTTTGCTTGAAGAATGATGACTTGAGGCGTCACTTGTCAAGGTATCTTAACACGAAATGAATGTATTTTTACGCGACTCAATTTCCGACCAGTTCCACGTAACTCTCCACTATAATCCAATCGAAGTCCCTATACGGATGTATGTCGGGATATCCACCATGTTTCACACTTACAGCAGCTGAAAACCAGGTTTGACTTGGTCTAAGCTTGGGAACCGGGCATTTGTCATGATCGAACAAGGAGAGATGATCATTTGTATAGTAACTCAGGTTTGTTGAGGTCTCAGCTTGACATAAGCTTGATCGTACTTACTTCGAATCTTGAGGAAGATGAAGCTAGATTCCAAGACATTGAAAAGCAACATCTTTACTTATACAGGTCCACAAGATATGAGCCGGAAAGTCATCGATACAAAACGAGCAACAGTGAGAGCCCCTCAAGGTTTGATTCGAGAGATTATCCTTCGGAAGAACAGAAAAAGTAAGATAGAGAGCTGGATAAAGTCTGTCGGCTTTCATTGTCTCCATTCTCCGTGGAAACCAGGTCGGGATCTTCAAGCCAAATCATATCAAGCAAATCAGCATAGCGCCTTGAAGCCGTACTCAAGTCCTTCAGCTCACAACGTTCCAACCCGCGGAGGGGAGGGGAGGCTTTTTCGCCTAGAAAGAGGGCAAAAAGATACGAGATCTGCCGGCAGAAGATATAGACGAGAGCTGTCATTTGCCACATCTATACAAGAAACTGAATCAAAAGTTTCAAAAACGCCTGTTATATTTGACTTTGAATGATAAACCTAGGATAGGAAAGATATTCTATTGCTATGCAAAGCCTTGTCATTGCAGAAACCAAAGCTCATTTGTCATCTCTTTTTTCTCTCACCCTATCTCCGAGCCCATCCAAAGCGATCCATGTAGCTTCTTCAGTGCAAGAAGCGAGATACTCGCTTTCTGTTGCCACCACTAGTCGAAACAACTGACAACGCGGTCGAAGCTGCTGCGGCGGTTGAGACGGTAGCATTTGATCCTCCAGCACTTCCACATGTAGAGCCAGATGGTACAGCACCGCTCGGCGCAACACCTGAGGGCATCGTGCCGTTACCTGCAGGTCCGCTACTTCCGTTTCCTCCGCTTGATCCAGAGCTGGTACCTCCACTGACAGCGACACCACCATCAGCGGTCAACTCGGATGCTGGGCTAGATGTGTAGCTTGCAGAAGTATCGATGTAAAGCGTAACCCACATGAAGAGTCCATCTTCAACGCTGTCACCTAGCAAGACGTAGTTCAAGAACGGGTCGGAGTCGTTTTCGAGCTCGCTTTGGACAACTCTGTCGTCTGCATTTGCGGTAAGGGTGTTGGTGTTGTCGGAGTATGGGGATAGAGTGTTGACTTCGGTAATCAGGTCCTGGTCGAAGAAGAGTTGTCCGATGTGTGCGATGCTGCCGCCGGTGTATGTACCATTGGGGAGGACAGTACCGTTGAGATGGGTCTCGACGTGGACGTGGGTTGCTCGTCCAGAGTAATAGCCGGGGAAGATGCTTTCGTACTGGACAACACCATCGGAGTCGGTGGTCTGCAGACCACGGAGGAAGGTCTTGTCGATGTTGGACTCGTCGCTCGAATCACCATTTCCGTCAGCCACCACACCGGCGTAGACACCAGTGGCGTTACAGTGCCAAATATCGGATGTGAGGTTCTCGATTGGCTCGCAGGTGTTAACGTCGATAAATTGGAGGTCCCATGTTACGGAGACGCCAGGTTCGGATTCGGTGATGTTGCTGCGGATATACTCGCCCTTGACATCTGGATGTTCGGTTAGCTGGCTGATGGTGGGATGTCTGGAAGAACATAAGACTAGACTTACAGTATGGACCTTCTTCGCCTTCCGGTGACAACACGCAAGTCGAGTTATCAAAGATGATGGACTCCACGTTTGAAGTGGTTGGGGTGACATCCAAAGAGGAGAGATGAGACACATCAGTGGCGTCACGTCTCTTGACATCTGCTTCTGGAAATGTCAAGTCAGTCTTTTCTCAATCTCAAGTTTTTCAAGAGAACTTACTTTGAGGCAAGCCGCGAGCAGCCCGAGCCTCCTGGATGGCACGACGGCGACGTTCCTGCTGTTTGGAATCGATGCCACGCTTGCGAAGAGCAACGTCGCAGTTGCTGGATCGCTTAGAGTTCTGCATGAACTCACTGCGTTCGGCAATTTCCTGAGTAAGGTCATGTCCTGGATGAGCAAGAGTTTGGCCGAGAAAAGCTGCGATAAACACAGCGCTTGAGATCTTGAGAGAAACCATTGTTGCCTTCGAAACGAGTGGACAATTCAAAAAATGAGTGTTGTAAGAAGAGATTGGAAACAGAGGAGGAGCTGAGAAGATGAAGTGATAGAAACTTGAAGATGTCATCTTATGGACTGGAAACGGGTCCTACTTATAATGAAATTTGTCAACTTAGAATCCTCTCTCCCAACAACTTTCCTACATGGAACAAAGATCTTGGCTGCCTCTGAAAACGCGTACATTTACGACGCATCACAGTGTGTCTGCCAGCGAATTATTAAAGTCTGATTCAACCTCCTCTCCCAGTCAAAGTCTCGGTCGTGCAGTCACATAGCTGAATTTCGATTAACACATCCCCTCAAAGAGGCATCAGTGGCTCAGCCAAACAAAAGCAACGCAATCCTAATCCACAGCACGCTCATCCAATTCCAGCTCTATGACCGACAATATTTCAGTGTTTCAGAATTGTAAAGTCTGTTGGTCTCCACGCAGTCCACTTTACAAGAGGCCATTTCACTTCTCCACGTATATATGGCTGTTCACGTGATAGCGACGCGTCATTTGACTGCGACGACAATAAGCTTCGTCGGCAATGCTTCTATATCAAGCCAAGCCAGGAAAGTGCTTTTCTTCATCTAAATTTATCTTGACTGTGGAGAGACAAAATGCGGGGGAATGAAAGCAAAGTCTTGTAAAGCCGTGGAAGTGATTGGATGGAAGGTTGGAAGTGCTGCCCTTGAAATGAGCTCGACTAGGTTTGTTTTCGCCCAGCAGCCTTAGGCGATGCTGAAACTTCAGAGACTGGATGATGGAGATGACGTGGAGTGTGTACTTAATAATATAAGTAAATGATATATGATTCTAGTCTGCATACTTTGCCACTGCCGTCCTAATCAAACCTGCACCAAGGATCCTGGTAAAAGAAACAATTGGTAATAGCAAAATCTGCGGAAGAAATGCACTGAGCACTGACAGCTTCATAAGGCGATGGTATTCGAGTAGATGAAATTCTCCGTACTGTTGAATATCGAATGTCCAAGTAAGCTTGGGTGAAGAGACATGTTCTGGAGGCCGAGGCAGAGTTTTTGAAAACGCTCCGCTCAGTCACAGAACGTGATGAGACGAGGATCTTGCATTTTGCCAAGATAGAATCGCTTATGGAAGTTTGTTGGCCATGTGGATTCAAGAAAGGGACTGCCAAATTACAAATTGACATCCTTCGATCTAGATCTAGACGCCACGAAAACGTGCCACAGACTCTGATGGCTCAGGTACCGGAACGATGGAGGAAGGTGTAATTGGAGAAGCAACCATACTCGGCGGAAGATGCCTTGCTGTTCGCCTCCCATGCATGGTGGTGACATCAAAGTACGCGTGGATTTCCAAAGAATTTCAGCTCCCTCATTTCACGAGCTGGGAAAGCCTGTCTACAGATCCATACGGATACGGCAGGTACAGAGGAAGATCAAGAGACAGAAGGAAACACAAACAAATTTTGGCATGAAACACATTCACTGACAGTAGTCATCAATTGGATTATCACCCCTTCATTTCCATCACACAGTTAAACTTGATTTTACGCACTAATCCCTCAACATTCGTCGACTCTTCTCTCTCTCTCTCTCTCTCTCTCTCTCTCATCACCATGTGAGCGACGCCCATCTCGATCTGTCACTCCTGGCTGGTCTACAACTCATCTTCTGAGCATCAAACAGCCCCCACTCTTCACCATCTCGTCCTTGCCCGGTCCTAAAGTTCTCCTCTGAGTCCACACCCGTCCTTCACGACGGACAGACACAGCCCTTGTTGAAGTGCGCATGTTTAGAGATTTACAAGCTGATATCACTCAATACGCTATATACATAGCCATGTGGCTTCGTGTGTGCGAAGTCTACGTAAGAACTATTTCATTCCGGCATATAGATATCGATCTAATGGTAGGGTTGGTCTTACTGAGCGGCAACCTAACAAGAATTCGTCGGACGCAAAGTCATCATCAGCGAAGATTTTTCCACAACAAAAGAGCTCCACGGTTGTCATTTCCGTTGTCATCGAGAGCCTTTCAGTGTTGTCATCATCAGGCGCAGAGTTGTGAGCTGAAGCCGTCAGCGACAGGGCTGAGTCGTTCCCGCTCAAGGTTTTTTTCCGGAGACCACGAAGAACTCGCCGAAGAGGCTTCGGTCGACTGCGTAGATGTGTTGGCTGATTCGGGAAATCGGGATCTGATGGTCTTTGATGCCGGCTTGGATTGGCTTGATGGATGTTGAGGAACAGAGAGGGTTTGTTGAACTGAAGTGGTGAATCAGATACCCCACTAAGCACTCTCAGTGCAAAGACTACATCTCTCTTTACCCTAGGGCAAATTATCATACAGATCTCAGAGACATGGGATGCAAGATGGTACTGTTGTGTTGTAGCTTTCGCTGTAGCATAGCATGACCTTCGAGAGCAAATACAGCTTTCCTGACAGAGGCATCCCACAATGGGAATGGGGAACAGATTGCGCTAGGTATACCTGCGAACCGTGCTGTTTAGTGCGCTTCCAATGCCACCTGAGGCACGGCGCGACCCTAATTTAAAGTTAAAAAAACTCTCTTAAAATCCTTTCATGCCCGTTTCAAAGCTTCCGATGGCCCAAGCGAAGTGTTTCTGAGTCGTCTTCATATGACTTTATCTTCTCTTGGACTTCTTAGCTTCCGATGCTTCCGAAGGTCTTGCCCAGATAGCCACTTGCCCTCGCAGTTGTGTGTGAGTGAGCTGTTGTAGAGTCCTCTTCTCCATTCTTCTGCTACATCTCTCTATGAAACTCTTTTATGGTTATCATATACTTGTAATCTTTTTATTTCAATTCCTGGCGATTGCTTTGATGATCCGCGAAAGAATGCCCCGTAGGTACCCTGCCCTGAAATTGTTCATCACTCATCCCTGTCTCACAACCTACCCCGCCTATTGGAATATCCAAATCAGCGACACCACTGGACAAAAAACGGCGGCATACCTGTTATCATCATTGGAGCTGGTAGGTCGAAAACGATATGCCACTGTACCGCTCGAGCAAATCGCTGAAAAGCTTTCAGGCTGTACTGGTCTTGTGAAAGCCCACCGGTTGAACAAGGTACGTACCAATGTCATACTTCCAGTTCTGCACGTATCATCTATTCCAACAAACGCCCTTCAGGCTGGCATTCCGGCCATAGTCTTCGAGAAGAATGCAGCGATATTCTCTTCGGGCGATAGAGATTGGAACATAGTCCTTCAATGTGGGCGTGCCCATTCTGAAGTCTCTCATCGCAGACACAACCAGCGCCCGACTACAATCCGTACAAGTCGACTCCAACACTCAAACAGAACCCATCGATACCCTAGCCTTTCTCAATGGCGCCACAGGCGACATAACGAACGCACTTGTGATCCCAAAACTCCCACCGTCTGCGACGCCCGGAACTGCGAAATTTGTTATCGAAAGATCTGGACATACGATGGAACAAGCGAATGAAGGGCATCAACTTTGAGCAAGACAGAAAAGCATCGCGGCTGTGTTTGAAGATGGATGAAATGTTACTGGAAGGTTGATTATCGATGCAGACAATGCGAGATCAGCCGCTCGACTGATTCTCTTGGGGCCAGAAATCGCGGCTTCGAACCACCTCCCATATTCAGTGACTTCCGTGCGATCGAGACTCATGAGCGAGCAAGCACTCTTCCTGCGCTCTTTCCATCCTCTCTACATAGCTGCTCCACAACCAGAGGGATATTCTGCGTTCTTTCGAACTGCAAAATGTGCCGGAAGTGGACAAGCTGGACGATCAGACTTTTTCTTCTACATTTCTTGGAAGTGGTCGATAGAGCAACAAGATGAGGAAAGGAAGACTTCTGGGGAGATGGAGAGACTGGCACAAGTGAAGGGAGAACCAAAAGGATACTGTGAAGCATGGACGAGCGCGTAAGAATCGCTGCCTGAAGATCAACATACTTGGTATTTCGATCTCAGTGTCTGGGATCCCGGCCTTGCTGAGCACAGTTGGGCAATAACAACAAGAGGGTTACTATGGTTGGAAATGCTACTCATCAAATGACTCACCGTATGTTTTGGATTCCTATTCAAATTTCAGCGACTAATGTCTGGAAAAAGAACGCGGCCAAGGACCCAACCATTCTATCATAGATGCAGGCAGACTCAATGAGTCGCTGTCAGCTCCCACTCAATCTCAATCCTTAGCGATCGATAATTACGAAGCTGGACTGAAAGCTAGAACTGCAGAGGAGGTGCGACTAAGCGTCATAATTACAACGGTGTTGCATGACTGGACGAAGGTGCTCGAAAGTCCGGTGATATGAGCTGGCTTGAGCAAGAACAAGTGAGATGGACAAACGAGTTTGACAATGATCTGCATTCTTGCTTGCGTAGGCCAGACGACTTGCCCTCTTCAGGTAGATTACGAAATCGTGAGTCTCTTGAAAGCGATGTTTGCCGTTGTGTTGGAGAGCGGGTATGTAGTCAGCATTTGATGACAACACCTTCGTCTTGTCTCACACACGGAACTCACTCACCTGCTTTAACACCGTGTATGACTCTTGCGCCTCTCCTGCAACTTCATCGCCTTCCACCATCACCATACTGTCGCATGCTAAACAAAAGCAGAAAAAGGAAAAGGAAGCACAATTTTGAAATAATCGACGGTAATACGAGCCCCAGATCTCATGACAGCCCGCATTCTCGGCATGCCCTGTTACTAATTCTCACGGCCCCCAAACAGCACCACTAAACATGGAACCGACTCGAACCTCAGCCTCGTCGAAAATATATCCTCAACTATTGATCTGCAACGTCGCTGACTTCACCGACTGTCCGGCACACAAGGGCAATGCATCCCTGACAAGTGGGTTCCGGTCCTTTTGTTTCGTTCAGAAATTCAGCCTCCTTCTGTCATACATTGACAAGGCCAGGCATGGCATGCCATTTGATCCATCTTGGATTCCGTAAGGCTGGACAAAGGTACCAGGTGTCGGAATCGTAACACTCATCACAACCCTCTCAACTCAATCCTGTTCTCCATTCTGGCCCTCCTTCCAATGAGTTATGTACCCTCCGCCGACAACAACCAGAATTGCTGACAACACACGTCCCGAATCCAATTGTTCCTCCCTCCCTACTCCCACATTTCTCACATTAAGCTGGGTGGGCTACCAATACAGGCAGAGGAGAACCACGTTTTCCGTGCCTGACTACTGTACAGTCACGCAGGGACATAACGTCTCCACTCCACCACCAACGGAGTTAAAGAAGAAAAAAAGAAATTGTATTCAAGCCAACAGCCAGGTCTCAATACCCATATTCAGCAAGAGTCCATCTGCATCTTGTATCTTTTGGCATTAAACTCAAAAGCCACGAGGCAAGTTGAATAATCTCCGCAAGAAACGGTCCTAACCACACTCTACCATCGAATCCGCTTTCAAACCAATTTAGGAAATCAAGTCCCCCTTTCCCACTCCCAACTGCCAACCCCATCAAACAATCGGAATCTACATATCAAAGCCACAGCGAGTCCGAGAAACCGATCCAATCCGGCCCCACGGCCCCCCATCTCCCCGCCCCATTACCGATCCGATCCAATAGCCTTCTCCGCTTGGCAGCTATGCAACTACTGAACTGAGCTTCTAAAGCAATGCACCGAATGTTCTTTACTCACTTATTAATGTTCCGGCTTGCATCTGGATACGCCCGTTCATGATGGATACCGAAAGAAAGACGGATAATTTACAGACCTTTTCTTTCTTCTCCATAGGCCTGTTCCGGTCGTTGCGTTGTAGTGTGTGGTGGGTAATTGAATGGATGTCTCAGATTCACAGACCCCAATCCCATGGCTTAGATGGAATATCGATTTCCGTTTCTCATTCTAGGCATCAGGGTTTAATGTTAGCTTAAAGTTGTTGCTTTCTCCACAATTTGACACACCGCCCACCCACATGCTTCAAGCGCGGGATGTCGGTATTCGTCGAGACTTCCATGCTTCCATGCATGCACATCCACAACCACAACACAGCAGGAGACGTACGTACCTACCGGACTTCACAGTAAGACCCCAAATGCAAGCCACCAACGTGTGAGAAACGTGTTGACCCTGCACTGATTTCCTTCTTCCGCTACACTATGATCTGATTAATCCCCGGGCTCCATTATCTAATTATCTGCCAACATGGCAAACCTGAACCACTAGGGTAGGACAACACGATGCATACATCCCACATGGATGAGTAACTTACTTGAGTGTTATCTTGATGACTTTTGATTTGCTGGGAGATGGAGCACGAACGGGATGGACATTACATGTTCCAATTTGACTTGGTTCCCAGAATGCAAGTTCAAATGTGGTTGTTGAAGTCTGAGACAGAGCGAAGGAGGCATTACTTTAAAGACCCTAGAATGAATCGGAAAATAGTCAAGTTGCCGATGCTTAGAAACTGGACATTTCTCAAAAGAAAATTCCCATGCTGCTTCCTCCTGCGGATAACATGGCATGGGCCTCCACTCCGTCCTCGTATCCTACTTGTAGGAAGGCTAGTTAGATTGTCACTCACTAGCAAAGCTCGAAACTTGCGAGACATGGAACCAACCCAAAAACACTCTTGCTTCCTTTTCAAAGGTCTTCGATATTCTGTCATAGACCATTTTCATTCCGTCCAGTCCGTACCTAGGTGAAAAACGTGAACTTGAATGTGTTGCCCCGCCCCACCCGAGACTTCCGGACCGTTCGCTCCCCTATCCCTTCTCGACGTTCGTTACCTTAGCCGACGGGCAAGCTCGCTTCAACCCAATCAAAACAAAGAAACTTTTTTTTGACTGCGTAGCCTATCTACGTACCTCAGAGCCAACAATACCGACCGATCTACCTTCCTTTTCTTGAATTCTGGCTCCGGCGGCTCGAGTTCCGCTTCCCGTTATTGTTCGAATTGGAAAACTAGAAAATTCCTGTATCTGTTATGACGAGCGCGACCATCGCGATGGAACAAAACGATAGTGACCTTTGAACACCCAGGAATTGCTATAATCAAGATATGATTCTTACGGATTGATGGAATGACGTAGGAAGCACATACACATAAATGAGTCAGAAATTCCTTGGATTAGGTTCCTGGTTTATTGATTCTCTCTTTCATGACATACTTCCACACAGCCTTACTGCTGCCATGGCCATTCCTGCATCGCCGCATCAAAACAAATCCGGTATGCCCAGCAACCCGTCGTAAAACCCAACCTCTTACAACTCATCCCAGTTGTTGCAACCATGGCATCCCTCCATCACGTCCCAAGAATCCAGATTCCTAAGTCCGTAAATAGACCCCAAATCCCAGTTTAGTCTCCCAAGAAAAAGCATCCCAGGAAAAATATCCCAAGAAAAAACCTTTAATACTCTCCCTTCGATTACCAGACCCCATGTAAATCTGTTTCTTGAACGTTACGAAAATCTCCATGTTCCTCCGCAAGCCCCCCAAAAAAGAGAATTGCCCCTCATGGAGGCTGGTGCACAGGGCGCACAAACCACTGCCGTCAGCGCTAGAAGCCCCAAAGAAGTCCGCCCTAAGGAACGAGTCCGGCTCGTGAAGACAGGGGATGTTTGCCCTATCGATGTCTGATACCACAGGAAGTAAGATTCTAGTGTCCGCTTCTGAGAATAGACACGTTTGTATGTCAGAACTGCCAGAGGGCAAATATGAGTCTGAACATTGCGATACAAAACGCACAAGTTATTTGGTTAGAAGGTACGAACTATACGATCTGGAAGTAAGTGGAGTTCAGTGGGTGTCGAATGCGATCCGTGCCTGTTTTGTCGAGGCAATGCTGTGGTGTGCCGGTCCGACGGGTTGGCAATTTTGCGATTGACCAATCATTCTCAAACGGTCGTATTTTAGTTGGAAAGGATCGAAGAGGGACTTTGATGCTGGTAACGAATCGGCGGTTTTCCAGCCTACCCACCTAAGGGGGTTTTCTTGCGCGTTTTGATGGGAATTAAAAACATGTTTTTCAGTCCTTTTGAATCTGCAGAGAGAGCGTATCTCCGTACTGTGCCTCGTTTCTGCAAGACCTCGCAAAGTCATTCTTCGCAACATTCGAAAAGTAGGAAGAAGTGAATTATTGTGAGATGTCTATGTCCAAGCGAGCGGGAGATGTAACGTTTCGTCTCCAATGCAGCCAGCCCTACAGCACACCTCGCCATGTTGTTCCCACCCGAATACTTCCTTACGAAGCCTGCAGCTTAATCATCTCATCTTCACCCTCGTCCTCAAGCACGAGAAAGAATTTCCTACACTCACATGTCGTCTCATCTCATCCCAACAGCAATCTTCTTATGTAAGCCAAGCAAAAAGTTTCAACCTGAAGACCCTCACTCGTGAGATCCATCTCCACTTTCCATTCAAGCGAACCCATTTTCCTTTTCACCAGCATACGGAGCTGCCGTCCGAATGTTGCTCTCACCTCGGCGAAATGTCACTCGTGCATAAACACCTTATATCAAGTAGAGTACCTACCTTCTATATGCAGACGTTTCCGTACCTGAGGCTCCACATCTCCACTGGAATTCTGTTCAGCCAGCCTCAAGAGGCATGAGCCACAGTACCGGTCAAAGGTTAAACGGGGATAGACGCGATGCGTCGTTGACCAGCATACATTCGGGGACCTGGACGTGAGATGTGGCTCGTGTGAAGGTACTGGAGAGGGGGGGAGTGGATAAGTAAGCGGGGA
This sequence comes from Cadophora sp. MPI-SDFR-AT-0126, assembly GCA_020747065.1. Classification (NCBI taxonomy): domain Eukaryota; kingdom Fungi; phylum Ascomycota; class Leotiomycetes; order Helotiales; family Ploettnerulaceae; genus Cadophora; species Cadophora sp. MPI-SDFR-AT-0126. The sequence goes on along the minus strand of JAGMVK010000025.1, from coordinate 193,201 downwards.
GCTTGAGGGGAGTTGACTGTGGGATTTGGAGAGATGTTGGTGGTTTGAGGCTGGCTGAGGGGGAGAAGTGCCGACATGAGAGTGAGATATCAGATGAGGAGATCCGCTTTTGCACAGTATCGGAGGACGCCGTGGCCGAGTAGAAAGGTCACATTTTTTGGACTTGTTTGCTTGAAAGAATTATTGGAACAGTTGAGGGTTTAGAAAAGATGAGCGCAGAATTTTGAGATGTGGGTTTTGATGCCAGCGGAGCTAAGATTCGATGCGCACAGGAGTTGCTCGGGTCGTACGCTGGAGTGATGGCGTTTGATTTCACTAGCATCGAACTTTAGGCTCCTACGATTAAGTTTTAGGGGTCCAGGTCAGAAATTCAGGAAGTAGGGAAAAAAACTATCAACCTTACGAAAGTAAATGAATTGTAGCTAACCAAAACCAGATGTCTAACAAATAACCTCATTTGTACATTCATAAAGGTATTTTTGTTACTTGTCAGAAGGCATTTGAAGCGCATTACTGTACAGTATCGATTGGAGGGTCCTTTTGCCGTGATGGCTTGCCGAAGCTTTGTCGCATGCTTCAACCCCCCAAAGTACCAATCACGAAACCAAAATATGCATACAGTGCAACTGAACTGTACTTCGTACCGCAATTCCGAATTGCACTTTTGCTTTTTCCTAATTAATATTCCTGAATTTTAATGAAATGATCCCGATCCAACCAACAGCTATTCTTGGCAAGAGTCTCATATTTCTAGACCGGTTTTCCAGATGTGCTTGGTGTCCTGTATGCCTGGTGTACGTACTACAAACAGCAGGTATGATGCAATTGTGCTTTCTGTGATGACTTGCCTTGCCTATGTATCTCATTCTTACTGTTAGACCGCGTAGGCTTTTCCTTGACCGGTTCTGTTAGATCTCATCGCCGAAAGAGTCATCGCAGTAACACACGTATCATGTTCATCACTAAAGCCGACGCCGACTACCTTTGACGCGCAAACCTCTCCGCGGAACTTCTTAGCATTCAGCATGCTGAATTTGGAATATCCTCGAGCCGTTTATTTGGCCAATTGAAAATCCAAAAATGCGAAGTCTAAAGCCCGAGTCTAAGGCTAGTTGTTCGCCGACCTACGATGTATATGCCCCCACGTAGATTTCTCGGTGGAGGAGAAAGAGCTGGAGGGGTCGACCAAGACCTTCTAACCTTCTATCCTTCTGTCAACCTTCCATGCAGGTGCATCACAACCCTCACCCTGTTGACAGCACAGGACAGGCACAAGACCGTGTGGTGTCAAACATAGCGGGGCATAACCTCTCCACAGACACTTCCACTAGAAATGCCCATCCACCTTCTGCATCTGTCCATTCTGTGTCCTGTCTTCCAATCTCCGTACAGTAATCCATGTTAATGATCATATCCTCAGGCCAAATATCTAAACCTATCAATCCGTCAGCTTACGCCAGCCACACCTCTCCCCTCCAATCACACCTCGCCTAATCAACCCGGTTATTTATACGCGGTGGCTGTGATATCGCTTTCCACCATACAGCGCCAGCACCAAAACCATCAGTCATCTCTAATTTGGGGTCCATTCCAAGCCCTTCTGTCCAGTCTCAAACCACACTTCTGATCTTACACCACGCAAGGGGAAAAGAGACGCCGAAAACCCAGGATCATCATCGCGCTTCACGCATACCGACCAATCACGGTCTAAAATCAGCACAAGAAGTCGGAAGTACCGCGCTTTTCAGCCCTATGATGGGCTTCCATGCTTCCGTTCCATTTCCAGAACCAAGAACGAACGGTCTGATCTGACCGGCCCCTTGACTGCGTGCGCAGTGAAGCGTGGTACAAATCTCTGAGACCGAATCATTTCCAGTGTTTAATTGGGTTCTTTTGGCAGGACAGGACAGGACAGGGTCGCAAGACCGCGTGGAAATTTGGAAGATCGTTGGTGTTCCTGCAGGTACGAGGGAGACTAATTCGGACCCACGATTTTGTCACCGCTGTAGGGTAGGATAGGGTAGGCAGGGAGAAGGAGGGTTACACATTGCATTGCAGTGTGCAGATGTTTCCCTTTCCAGCCTGGACTGGGTGAACTGCGAGAGCTAGCCACCCCCAATGGACTGCAACTACACCGGCGGGTGTAAAAGTACCGATTACCGATAGATAAATTAAATTGTATGGAAGCTGTTTCGGGCCAACAATCAAGATACGGGTTTTCTCGATTAGGTACGGTACATTTACCTAGACAGTGATTTGGGGTCTATGTACAGTGCTGAGCATTCTTTTTCAAGCGTATGGACACTGCAACTAAGAACACACAATGCCCAAAATCCCCATCTTAGGAAATCGCAAAGACGGGCACCCAGTTGGCCGGTTAGGCTAAAGGCTACGACAGGGATTCTGACGGACAGACAGGGGATGAATGGATCTCCTAGCAGCTGGTAACGGGCGGCCTGTCCTACTTTAAAAAAGACCAACTTACTTGCACAGGCATCCACACCCCTGCTACCTGTCCTGATTACATGACGCTGATGACTGTAACGCAGCGCTCTCTTTTAATTCGTGTCGGGGGCTTGGGGCTCAGTCCGGGCTCGGTTGACTCTTGCTTGGCTTGACGGACGGACACTTTTGTTAGTGTTGACCTGTGTGAGTGGTTTGGTAGGTGGTAGGGAGACGTTTTCTTACTTGCACCACTTGCACTGGATGGGATGCGCAGTAAGAGGATTGAGGAATGAACGAGGGAGGTGAGAAGTATATAGAGGGGCTTGGGCCTCGTTGTTTCATTCTTTTTTGATCCTCATCATCATCAACTCGCAGTCTCAACAGTCTACAGTCTTCACTTCAATCAATCACTCAATCAACCAATTACTTTAGAGTCTTTACTTCGCTTCAACTTCACAACACAACTATCAACTCAACTGCCGCGAAACATTCTCATACTACCACAACATCACCATTCAAATATCCAAATAGTCAATACAATGGCATTCACAACCTTCACTACCTCCACCCAAACCTTCACCAACTCCGGCCGCGGCGGCTACAACGGCCCTGCCTCATCATCCGAATCCGACGATGAATCTCGCTCCTTGTCCAGCACCTCATTCGTCAACTCCGGACGAGGAGGTTACAACAAGGGTCCCGATGATGATGAGGAGGAGGATGGAAGAGGTGGTTACAACTAAGCCCTTCTCTTACCTCGCTTGGAGTTGATGAGGGTCTCGCTTCGCCAAACCACCCGGACCGACAATTTCGCCTCGCCAACCAAATAAATGGTCGCTTTGATTGGTTGGGAGGAGGAGATCGCGCTTCTCTGGGCTCTCTCAACTTCGCTTCAACATCAAAATTCGCATTTTCGCATTTCAGCATTTCAACATCGCGTCGCATAGAATAAACGCATAGTCTCACGACTGACATCTCGGAGTTTTCTCATCGCATTTACACCGCTCCAGCGCAAGCATTTCCAGCATTTACACAGCATCAGCATCAGCATAGACCGGCGTTTTCTTTGCTTTTCTTTCTCTTTCTAAAGGCATTGGGTATAGGCGCACAGATTTGGCGTTCGCATTTGGGATTTGACAGCATTTACATCCGCACCCCTCTCTTCAACAGACACTTTTGCATCGACGGCCATGGACAGTAGCATTCTCGGGAGTTTTTGTTTTGGAGTTTGAGGCATAGATAGCGAGCGAAAGGTTCGATTCTTTGGGGATTGCAGATTTGGTTGGTGGTTTGGTGGTTTGGTGGATGGATTGGTGATGCATTTTAAGGGAGTTCTTCTTTCTCTATCTTGGATTCGTTTCTTCTTCTATTATTTGGGGTTTATTGAGGATATTTGGTGGAGCTTGGGGTGGAATTGGAATTGAAATTGAAATTGAGAGGGAAAGGGAAATTGAAATGGAGGATGACTTGGATGGAAGGAAACAAATGGGATTGGATAGGGCTGGGCTTTCTTTCTTCCCTTGATACGTTCATTCATTCATCTATCTCTTCTTTTCCTTCACAATTAATCTAGATCTTAATGAAACAGTTCTCCTCATCTCATCTCACTATTGACCTTGCTACTGATTGCACTGCACTTCCAATCCTCTTCTTCACTTCACTGACTGGTCAGATGACAATTGATAAAACGATGCTTTCCCTTGTCCCCCAATCCATCACAATCACAGAAGAACTTAGTTTCAGACCTCGAACTTGATTGTAAGAAAGAGCACAATTCCAGAAGCTGATTCAGAGTCTTCGAACAACTGATTCTGAGAGAGTGGACTAAATCACAGTCGGAGGCCGTCTCGTGACCTTGCCTCAGAGCAGGTACCGACATCTTGGCAGGCTGGAAATCTCGAGGGAGCTCCTGACTGCACTTCCTTGTATTCTTCTCTCATCAAAGAATATCATTAGCAGAGATTTACACTACGGTACGTACCGGCGAGGAAGACGTATTGGTTAAGGGATATCGCATGGGGTCTTTGTTATTCGTGGGGATTCTGTTACAAAGGGAGCTGAGCCGAAAGCCGATATCGTTGCATTCAATCAATGCTTGGGTCCTCATCTTTCGTTCTTATTCTCCTATTTCTGACTTGAGACGGTAGAGCTCTCGCCACAAAGTACAAGATATCTTCCAGATCAGGGGAACAGGTGATACTCGCAAATGTCAGAATGACACACAAGTTGAATAGCAGCTTCAACAGCACCAGGCTCGAGTTCGGATAAGAAGCTGGAGCTGGCCATTCAGAATTCAGAAGGCTTGAGTATTCTATCTCAATATGCGACGTTGGCACCTACGTAGAAGGTTTCACCTTATAATGGAAGCCTCAACCGAATCTACCGTTAGTCAAACATACAGACTCATGTTCCACCAGAGCATCTTTCGGGTACCATGGCAATAGTCCTTCGTTAACGAGGTGCTTAAAGCATGTCTTCTTCTAATACCTTTCTTCAGAGTTCTCTGTCTGAGCATCAAAGTGATTGTGGAAGTTTGATACCGATGTTCATTGAGCTACGTTTTCACGACAATCTGTGAACGAACGGAGTAGACTCTGATGTCCAACAGATCTACAGTGAGAGTTCGAATTCGTGGAGATCACAACCTGATGCTGCGTAGTCTATTCAATCAGACTATGAGTCTGCACAGTCCTTGACTGGGACAATATTTGCCGAGGCATCAACCTAGAGCCTCTGCTCGCCATATTCCAGCAGTATCGGCATATGTGAGAAAATTCTTCTCAGTCGGGTAGGGAGTCCTGATATATTTTGGCGCGCTTTCATCGCCGCAGTGGAGTGCTATGAAGGACCAGATTTTTCAGCTGCGAGAGCATGACTTGCAACGGCCTCAAAAGCAGGTGTAGGAAGTCGACATAAATTCAAAGTTGCCGTTGAAGACGTGTGGAGATAAACAGAATGCACTGCCCTACACTTCTGTCTGGATATCAAGGATGCGATCGTTGATTGGCAACATGTGATTGCTGATTTTAATCTCGAGAACATCTTGTCTAAACTTCCAACTCACAGTACGCATCCGGACTCAGCCTTCGGTGTCGCATTACAACAACTTCATTGTCTTCTCGGCTCCCATGGACATGATACACATGGGCGCCGCTCCAGTGAAGATCAACCCCTACCACCCACGACTTCGACGACTCCACACAGATGTGCTTTCCTTCTATGGATCTTCTCACAGTTTTCATCGAGGAAAAGTTCTGAGTAGGCCTTGTGTTCTGTATTGTAGATACCTATCAGCTCAGAGCTGAGGTCCATCACTTTAAAGCATCTTCTTGAAGCTACAAAAGCCAAGACTGTTGTTGTCTATGAAGGTTTACGTTAAAATCCAAGGGACAGCTCAGCTCGACGAAAAGAATATATACTATCAAAGGAGCCTCGAGGATATATTCCTTCTCCACACTCTGCGAATACCGTAATGAAGTCACCTCTAATGTGAATGTCCTTCCATCGACAGTCATCGTAATTCGCTACAATTCCGGCACCACAAATCAATCATAAACCTGTAGTCTCATAAACAATAACTTCACCAAACAAGGCATCCGTCTTGATCAACTGTTCCTCCACAGTATCTTCCTACGTCTTCTACTGCCTAGTTCCCCTCTTTCACGCCGCCACAGGCCTGATCGTCATGCCCAGCCTCCCGAACGGCTGTGCGTACCTTGGCCGCACGAAAAGCCGCCTTCGGTGTAAGGCGAGCATGTCAGTGCCTTTAAAATCAAAGAATTACTGGATTCTTGTTTCGCTAACGGTGTTCGCGGTGCCTTGTTTCTATCAAAGAGTGATGGGACGGAGGATGATATTAAGGTTGCGGTTGTAAGGAGCGAGGGGATCACATTGACTGAGAAGTAGCTGTGTGGGGGGGGATGTATGGAGATCGTGAGGAATTTGGACTGGGCTAGGAAGGATAACGTGAGGATTAGGGCTTAAGAGCGGAGGATGGAATCGTGTGGTTTGATAGGAGGGAACATAAGGAGGGGTGGCTAGACTTCCGCTCCTCTTACCTACGATTGCTGGCTCAAGTCATAGAAACCTCTTATGGCTGCTGTATCGTGCATTGAAATCTGAGATGCTTAGCCAGACGAATATCTTCATTATGATAACCGCACTGCGGTCTTGGAACCGATTGGCTGTTAGTCTCAAGACCTGATCTTGTCGACCTAATCTGTACAAGGACCTTTGACACCCTCACACACATGTCATGTTATGCAAGACCGCGAGTGTGCACTGAGTAATTTTTTTTTAACTTCGAGGCGCTAGCCAGATGTGAGGCGTGAAGTCATCTAGCTGTCCCGGATTGTAATCTCTTCCACAGTCAAAGACTAATTAGATCCCCTCCTGTCAAGTGGTGCTCAAAGTGGGAAAAGTCCGAGGTGTCTTCTCTCTTCGCCTCTCCAGGTCCCAGAAATCCTACGCCAAGCCCGACAAGCATATCGAAGCAAGGCTGTGAGGCGCAAGGCTGTGAGGCGCAAGCCTGAAGATCTTGTTTACACTTTGTAAGACAAGAAGTCTAGGCCAGTGATGTGAAGTAAGCTTTGAGCTAGATTTCTCATCTTGTCAAGACCTATTGCCGTCCCTTCCCAAGCTACGAAGTGACTTCAATTCTCACGGATCCCCACGTCCGTCATCGGCGCCCTTCCACTCACGCTGTCATCTCACTCACGTTCCACGTTTCATGTCAAGAAATTACGATGAGCATCTTGCTATTGGTGAGCGAACAGACGCGATGTTCTTGGTAACTTTTCCAGGGCCTTGGTTCTGCAAGTTTGTGAGCGAGACATACCTTAAGCGAGGGGGAAAAGGGGCCAGTCGCTAAAGCCCCCTCCAGGCTGAACGGACGCGGGCGGCAACAACTCTAAAATAAGCTTGTTCCGGCTCCGTACAAAGCTCACTGATAGATCTACATAATAGAAAGACTGACTTTGTCGCAACACAATCCGCATCAATTCACGGATCGTATTTCCAATTCCAGGATTGGCAGGTGACTCAAACATTTGTCAGGATTAAAAAGCGCTGCTGTAAGCGTAATGTCTTGGCTTCAACGATATTCGTTTTTGTAGGGAACCAAGGAGCTAACAAGCGCACTGCGCGTTCGGGTTCCGGCTCCACTGATTTTCCGGCCCAGAGATATTTGTCCGACAGCTCCAACCCCCGTTGTTTAAGCGTCATCTCACAGTCTGGCTTTTCGCTCAAAGACTGGCGAGGCGCCACGGGCTGGGGTGCTTATATGTAATGGAGACTGTCATTGTTACGTCTTGAAATCTCCAAAAACACGCACTGGAGATACTGATTACTTGATGAGCTATGAGTGACGTTATGGACGATTCGAATTCGAGTTCGCTTGCGGCTCCTGCTCCAGCTGAGCCAACGAAGACTTCTCCGACCAACTCGAATTCGAAAGATGGTGAGGAGCGGAATGGGATTGTTGAGACTGCGAGGTGGGCGTGTACTATATGTCGTGCTAGAAAGGTATGTTCGATATAATTTTGAGAGGATCTTTTGATAGTCGTTTGAATTGCTTGAGAGATTTTGTGTTGACTTTGACTTAGGTGAAATGTGACCGCCTTTTACCATATTGTACGAATTGCATCAATAAGCCTTCTGGATGCCGATATGAAACAGCTAGGAAGAGGGTGGTTCGTCGATCGTTGGGTTCACAAATCATCTCTAAGTGTGCTGATACTAACTGAGCAAAACAGAGCGTACAAAGACATGGTCGATCGATTGGCGAAGATGGAAAGTGTGGTACAAGACTTTTCTAGAACCAAATCGTCAACCTCGCCAAGTAATAGCTTGGACAACGAAATACACCAAAATCCCAACTCAATAGAAGTGACGTCTCCGGAACGTCGAGCTTCTGGTATGGTCTTTGAAGACAATGAAACGGTTAACATGTGGGATCCACCGACGTCGGTGAATGGTTCCCTGGGTTCGGCGGAGGCGGAGCCGCTGGATTATGCTGATGAGACGGAAATGATGGAGGTTGAGTATACAGGTGAGCATTTGCACATGATTCATTCTCAGTCAGGAGCTAAAGACTTAGGGTCATTCTGTGTTTTCTCTCCCAGCGGTATCCGGTGGGTAAACAATTTGGTTGGAGATAATATGTTCGGACGAGAAGTTTCCACTTTGGCATTGTCGTCACGGCCACGAGATCACTGTGACAAGCGAATTACATCTACACATCCACTTCCCAGTAGAGATGTCGCGATTATATGTGTGAATGGTATGTCTTACGTATCCATCCAAGGAAACTTGAGCTCACACCAAACTAGATTATTTCTCGGCATTGAATCGTGACATGCCCGTCTTTGATAAACAAGAAATTATGGATGGAGTCGAACGATTCTATTCAACCGGCATCGCGTCATCTAGAGGTTGGTACGCTGCCATAAATGTCATTTTGGCCCAGGTTTTCCGCATCAATAGCGAGACAAAAGATTCTCCCGATGCTAAGAAGTACATGGGAAATGCGATGAGTATGGTTCCATCGATCTTGATGTCGAAACCAAATCCTTTGAATGCTGGAGCATTGGTTTCTATGGTGAGTTTCATCCTAGTACCTTACGTCTGTGTGCAATATTTATTGATTCTCCAGGCTCTTTACTTCTTTTTGGTGGCTGAATATCATTCTGCGGTAATGGTTCTCTCAACAGCAGTTCAACTCATGGTCCTCGGGGGATACCATACACCCTGCAGACGATCCAGGCAGACTGAGAAATCAAAGATTCGCGAAAGACGACTATTCTGGCAAGCCTTCATTTTCGACCAAGATCTAGCACTACGCATCGGAAAACCGCCCATGATTGGGCCAGACTTCACAATAGATCTCCCAGAGGAAAGACCTGAAGATGGAGTTGGGACACTCACCTTTGAGGAAAGCGGGGTCACGCTGAACTTCATACGGGAGCAGGTCATCCTGGCGAAAATGCAGAGTAAGGTCTACTCTACGCTGTATTCCAAAGAATCGAGGAAGCATGTCCATGAAGAGCTTCAATTAATCTCAGAACTGGACTCCGAACTCTGTGCGTGGAAAGCACGAATACCGGAGATCACCAAATCAACAAGAGCGCCATATTACGATAAGGACCCTGGATTGATGAATTTGACTGTCTTGCATTTTGCCTACTATCAATTAGTCATTGTTATTCATTCGTTCATCTTCCAAAGTTCGAATTTGGAGCAGTTGAGAGATGATTTTGATCGTATACATTCGAGTGTAGCGCTCTGTGTAGCCGCCGCAAGAGCCAGGATTTCACTCCTGAATTTCCACGAGGACAGCCATATGTTTTCATTGTACGTCTCCATTGTCCCCCCTCACTCTTGATTCAACCTTACAAATCATATAACAGACACGTCCTTAACACGGTCTCCTGGTCCCTCGATGTAGTATTCATCAACATTCTGCAAAACAAAGGCACGCCCTCCGCTCGCGAAGACCTCAACCTACTCAGCCGCGTGATCTCCTGCTTCAAGAAATTCGACCCTAATTACCGCGACGCGGTCGCCTTCCGCACGGCGAGTCTCTTCCACCAAGTCGCTTACCGAGCGCTACAGAATTATACAAATTCGCAGAACCCAGCGCCAAACCATATCAATAGGCCGGACTCATGGCACCGCTATGATGAGCAGAAGACTATCCCGCCGTATCCAGAGACGCCGAATGAGACTTCACCGCCGGTGCCTACGTATCCCGTGAGACCGGTCATTGATCCAGCTCTCGACCCCAGCATCACAAACAGCATGAATATCGGTGCCGAATTGGATGCCATGCAAGATTTTGCGCCTGATTTGGCTCTTGGGCCTGATTTCCCGCTTCCGACAGACGAACAGTTCCTCAATCTGAGATTGGACAATCCGATGCCGATGAGTGTGAATGGGAGTTTGGGTGATAGTAATGGTATGGCGTGGGCGGGACAGCAGCAGATGGGGCCGGATGGGCAGTGGAGGCTTTCACTAGGGCTGGATCCGCAGTATTGGCAGGGGCTGTGGACGGATTTGCCAGCGGAGGATGAGTGGATACGATGAGTAGAACATTTGTTCTTATAGATTTCACAAGGGAATTGGTGCTTGAGTATGGAAATCTACAAGCATGAAAATTTGAAGGTATCGGCGTACTGTGGGAGATACCAAGTGAGAATTTGGGATATTTTTGGGTGATATGGATTGATGGAGGCTTGGACCTCCTCTCAACTTTGGCGTCGGCGTATTTGACTTGCTTGAAGAATTCAACTGTAACTCTATGTCTAGTCACTTCTCGAAATTTGCTACACAAAGTGGACTCATGTGAACTCATTTAACAACGGTCCTTCACTATTGTTTACGTTGTGTGTGCTGGAGAAATTGCCTCTTACTGACAACATTGCTAAAATGTTGAAGAACTCAAACGTCGTAAGGTTCCAGTGCTGACATAGGAGCAGATTTAACTCATAGATTCCCAGAAGTTAAAGCACCCAACATACGATCTCCCGAGATTCCCACTCCCTATTTTTCCGACGGCAAGCGAGAAAACAAATGGTGCATCCCAGAGGCGAGGCTCGCCAAGCTGCTTCAGTTTTAGGTTTAGCCTTGCCGAGCCCCTATTCATCTCGCGTTCGCGTTGAGCCCAAGCCACCCTATGCATCTCATCCACCTTTCTCAGTAGTCACGATCCCCCCAGAAAAGTACCGCAAGCTTAGCTGATGACTGTATTGTGATCAATACAAAGGCAAGTCCGCGGATATATTAGCCGTCTTTGAAAAGCGTGCGATATCGGCAAGGACCAGAGATGGTATTTACGGGAAGGATGAGTAGAGGGTGTGAGAGTTGCAGGTAAGTGGATGTCGGATGGGATTCTGAGACTGAAAACTTGGTTTCTGATGATATGAGCAGGAAGTTGCACACGAAAGTTTGTTGACTTGCCAGAGGATCCTTGAGATGTCTGCTGACTTGACGACACAAGTGCGACGAGAAACGTCCATCTTGTTCACGCTGCCTAAGAACAAACAGACAATGTACCGGCTATAGAGATACCAGCGAATTTATATTCCGCCACATAGTACCGAATTCCAGCAAAAAGAATGTTCGTTCAGGAAGCACGGGTGGAGCTGTGTTTCACATCAACATAGATCTCGGCAAGTCACATGATCATTTCGAAAAAGAACGATGTAATCTTCCTCGCAGCCCTGGAAGAACTCTCCTTCCGTCAAAAGAAGACCAGAGGCTATGTTTCTTCTACCAGACAATCATGGAGAACCTGGTAGATTCAGACCATACGCGATATCTTCATGGCCAGCTTCCAACACTGTTTTCGCGAAGCAGGTCCGGCTCCGCCCTTCATTTGGCGACTCAAGCCATATCGTACGCTACGTGGAAGAGGTCCTGTTCGCATGATTGTGGCGTAGATCTGGCTGTTGCGAAACGGTATGCGCAGGCGCTTGCGGCGCTGGGCGAAGCGGTTAGGGATCCGGTTGAGTCGAGGAGTGATGAGACTCTGTATGCGGTCTTGCTGCTTTCCGGTTACGAGGTGAGTATTTAGCTAATACATCGAGTTCTAGTCGTGAACCTTCAGCTATTTCGGCTGACACAATCAAATACAGACTATTACTTTCAACTCAGAAGCGTTGTCCGCGTGGGGAACTCATGTTGATGGGGCGGCAGCGCTTGTCAAAAATCGCGGAGGCAAGAACTTCAGCACCCCTTTCGCATGCATGATGTTCCTCTTTGTTCGAAGGAGTGCTGTAAGTATCATTTTTTCGGAATCATTCAATTTACTCTGACATATACTCTAGATTCAGAGTCACCTCCAGACATCCATACCCGTCGATCCTATGTTCGAAGAGTGTAGCGAATTCTTGTCACCGTACGAAAATATCGAAGACCGACTCCTTTCAAAAACGATGCGCATACCTAAGCTACAGGCTAGGGCCAACATACTTCTCTCTCCAGCTAGTTGGGAACTTGAGGAAGATTTGATAACAGAATTGCTTCAAAGCGCCGATGACTTGGACCACGATCTCGCAAATTGGGCTCTCCGGACTCCTACCCAGTGGTCTTATTCGACTATCACGCGGATAGGGAATCTCGAAACCTCATTTAAGCATAGTGCGGTATATGTTCCAGATCAGATCCATCGATATCCCGACCTTTATGTGGCACGAATTTGGAATTTATACCGAGTGTCTCGACTTATAATCCAATCCATGATCCTCCGTATCTCCTGCCTGAGCGCTACCACAACAATTGATTTCCAGGATAGGATAGACACCATTAACAAATCCATGGTCTCCCAAATCTGCGCCAGCGTCCCCTTTCTCCTCGGCTACGACTGTTCAGAATTAAAACACGGCACCGATCCACCACCTACATCCCTTTGGCCACAGTGCCTCATGAACAAGCCTAGAGAATCAAATAACACAGGGAAGTTTTCTCTTATCTGGCCCATGTACGTTGCGAGTAGTGTAGAGTCGGCGCCGGAGGTCCAGCGAGACTGGTTGCGTGAGCAATTAAGTTGGATTGCGGGGACGGGGGAACTTCATGCGCAGGTGTTGAGGAATTGTACAAGTCAGACTCTGGCAGGGAGGCCGGAGACTTTTAGGTTTGATTGTGTGTGATGAGATACTTTCATCGATATTGAATTCAACCTTGAATCAAGGAACATCATCATTTGGAAGCTTCTCTTGGATCATCGCAATGTGGAAACCGGAGCTGGATTCGATTTTAGCTTTACAAGCTCTCTCGTCCAATCTTGAACTTGGAGTGCACTTATCTTCGGTGGCACGAACTTTCGATGGGCTCCGTCTTGGACCCCTGAATCCTTAGACCCGCCAGTCCGAAAGAGGAAATCGATGAGATAACCAATCAACCAGCCGGAACACACGTGTGGAAGTCTTGATGAACCAACGCGATCAACCTTATATCAGAGCGTTCCTGATTGCTATCTGCATTAGGTAAGGATCTATGATTTTTTCCGATCTCAACCAATCCTTTACTGAGGGTGCCTGCACAAGCTCAGGGGTAGTATCGGCTCCTGCCGCAGTATCAAAGCTTCTGTCACCGCACGTGAAAAGCATAAAGACGAGCTTTCGCACCACTGTGGACTACCACTACACGTTTCAAGGTCTACACGATAGTTGACCACCTTCTGTCTTTCGATAATCCGATTTTATTGATGTCCCTTCCAAACAAATCCAATATCAAAATGCCTTCTTTCAATCCAGAAAGTGCCTCGGTAGAAGTCCTCGAAAAATCCCACCTCGTTATACCCGAAGAATATGGCATCGCTCTACAAGGACCGATTCGGTTGAAATTATCACCACTGGACCAGAACATGCCTCGTCTCTATGGTAGTCGATGGATTCTCTGCTTTCCTCTGTCCGTTGATGCGGATAAGGGTGTCATGTAAGTGCCTGACAGTTTAGTTCAGCGCTATCAGAAACTTTTCTGACTTGTTGATTTGTTCGATCTAGATTTGAGATTCTCAAGAAAGGTCTGGCTCACACTATTGCTTCTATACCGTGGCTCGCAGGCGATATTGTAGGTTGTCTCCTCAAAATTTCTAACATATGCCTGGATCTCTTCTCAAAAGTCATGGCTGACGCTCGGTCAGGCACCAGAACTGGGTAGCGATCCTAAAGATGCGAGAGTGCAAGTAGTGGAGGGCAAAAGAGGTGTGGAATTCATGTGAGGTCTTTCACTCCATCGTACTCGAAGTTAACTTACTTACTCTCAGCAGATACAAAGACCTGACTGCAATCCTCCCATCCTACGCGGACCTTAAGAAAGACAATTTCTCGTTTTCGAAGCTTACCACCCCACTGATATCACCATTACAAGTCATTCAACAAGCACAACCTGTCTTTGCCGCACAAGCCAACTTCATACAAGGTGGGCTCCTCCTCTCAGTCGGCAACCACCATACTGTCAGCGATGCAGCAGCTGGAGACTACATCCTCGAGATCTGGGCGCACAATACGAGTGCCATTTCCGGTTCAAAAACGGCCACGAAATACGACCACGTCTCGAACGATCGCACTCCATTGAGTAAAGGCGTCCCAACGGACAACATAGCTGAATTCCCAGAATATGTATTGGCGCCTACGCCACCCGCCGATCAGACGAACCTTGCAACGCCAACCTCATTTCAAATGCCTCTCATGACATCCAAAATCTTCACATTCTCGCCCCAAACACTGGCTGCTCTGAAGGTAGAAGCAAGCGCATACTCCACGAATGACGCACTCGTCGCGTTCTTCTGGCATCATATGTCCGCCGCCCGGAACCCAGCACTTACAGACGAGACAGCTACCTCAGCAGCTCTCGTCGCAATTAACATTCGCAATCACACTAACCCTCTCCTCCCACGAACCTACCTTGGAAACGCCATTCTCGGCTGCCTCACACCCCGCCTACCCATCACATCCCTCACAAACCCCTCATCCGGCATCCAACTAGCAGCATCATCTCTCCGCGCCTCCCTCAACGCCATCAACACACCCAGCCGCGTGGCTCGCACCATCGGCCTCCTGTCCTCCCGGCCTAACGCTCAAGATTTCAAGTTTGCGGCGAGAGGGTTCCTGGGACCTGATATCACTGTTTCGTCTTGGACTGATATGCGTGTTAGAGAGAGGGAGTGGGGTGCTTTGGGGAAGCCGGAGGGGTTTAGAGTCCCGTATGAGGCGGCGGATGGGGTTGTCATTGTGTTTCCTAGGTTGGATAGCGGTGGTTTGGAGGTGTTGTGTGGGTTGGAGAGTGGGGCTATGGAGAGGATGGTGGGGAATGGGGAGTTTAGGAGGGTTACGATGGGGGTGGAATGAGGGATTCGAGTTTAATTGTATTGGTAAATATAGCTCGGTGATTGTTCTTGATGTATGGAGATAGAAAAGACAGCTCAATTGAAGGCTCTGACAGCAAATGTCACGGCAAGGAACGTGCAGATGTCCCAGGCGTGCCCTTTTACCAGATTCCACCAAAATTGCTGCGGCGACAGTGCAATCATTCAGGTTCGGTGCCCAACGACATTCGGCGCAAGGTCCTGGAATCTGCTTCAAGCAGGCGAGTTGTAAATGAATAGTTGGTAGTTCAATTGACTTCAGAATTTGTTATATCCTGCTTTAATTTACGAGTCCCACCTCAGTGTAGCTTCGTACCGCGCAGACCCTGGCGTCTCATTCTCCACCTCGCCTGAAGCTGGCACGGGAGGCACGTCAGTCGCTGCCACATCCTCATCCTCGCCAGATTCCTCCTCCAAACTACCAAGGTACATAACAGAAATTTTCGTGTCAGCATCTGAATCATCATTAGCCGTGGTAAATAATTTCATGGTCAAAACAAGCTTACCAATTTCTCCATTCTTGTACCGCTCCTCGTATTTCGCGACTTTGAACAATTCTTTAATCAATGGCGCACGGAATATGTTCTCTGGATTCTCGGGGTCTTGAAACCATGATGTTAGGGCTTCATAAGAGACGTCTTCCAGTTTCTGGACGCTGATATCTTGGTCTTGAAATGATGGGTGTTGGGATGCGACGGGCTGGACGCTCATTCGAAGGATGTGGATCAGGAGTTGGATCCGCTCTGTTTCTTGTCAACTTTCAGTGGCTAGACTAATTCGAAAGAAGCGTTACCTTGCTTAAATAGATGGTCAGGCTCCTTATGCCGCACTGAGTTGGTGCCACTCAGCGCTGGCCACCAAGGCGGGGCATTTATCTGGCCTTTGCTGTATGGATATCTCGATTGCTTCCTCGGCTCAACTACTTTGACGAAGGCTTTGGCTAGAATTTTGCACGGCGTGCTTTGAAGCTCTATTAACCTCGCTCGATAGAATTTCTCCAGCTCTTTGTCATTGTCGATTCGAATAGTTGTGGGTTTCTTCTTGATACTTGGGAGAGGTGCGATGAATTCTTCTTCCGACTCTTCGGAGTCAGAGTTCCAATGAGGCTGACGGCGTCTACGCTTCTGAGCTAACACAAATTCCCCGGATTCATCGGAATCCCAGTCGTGGTAGCCGACGCGGGATTGAGGGCGTAAGCTTGTGCTGGACTCTTCGCTGTAATAGCCTGGACACGAGTTAGCGTTCAAATTTGGGTAGCAACGGAAAGTACTGACCAGAATTATACTCAATTTGCTGTGGTTTGGGGCCATCAGCTCGCTCGGTGTACTTTTTGAATCTTTTGGCGAACTTCGTAGTCAATACATCATCGCAGTACGGTGATAGTGACGAGGAGGTGAAGTGTTTGACCTCGCCTGTATTGTGCTGAACAGTGAGCGCCCAGTGGTCTGGTGACTTTCCTAGACTTTGCGACAAAGCTGCTTGAAGATTAGGTCGAGAGCTAGAGATTGGGCTGTGCGTATAATTGATGGCTAAAGGTGAAGTCTCGCGCGAAGTTCTGGGTGTTAGCATTGCCGGATCGAGTGATGGCCACTGGAATGCCTGGGTCACTGGAGGGTTGAATGTAAAGGCAGGTATGGTTACACTATTTGACTCGTTAGCACATCCTTAATGCTATGACCATGAGGCGAACATGGATAGTCTCTGTTGTTCGGTGACGCCTAAGAGGGTTGGCGGAATGATAAGGATACCAATCTGTATACTTACTTGACCGGTTCGACGGACATCTCAGTCAAACAACGCTTCATGGGCTCCATATTATCAAAAACCTCGATCGGCTTTTCTTTGTTTGATTTCAGCTGAGCTGTGAGCAAGTTGTCCGATTTCGTGTAACCGACGAAGTTACACGCAGAGTTCTCAGGTAGGAGGTTCCACACAACAACCGGCACAGAAAGTAGCACCAGTGTCGAGTAGCTTTGGTAGACCCCTTGGATCTTAGCATATTTGGCGAGCGCGGGGAAATCTTTCATCCACTGTTCAAAACCGCTGACGTCGAGCATCTGATCTGACTCGAGTGCTACTGACATTATGATGTGGGGTAACGCGAAAGTATTGTCTGGTAGCGTGGCTACTAGAGAGGATAGATCAAATTCATCCCCAGCTTCCAGTGGTTCAGACGTCATAGCTTGTACCGACGTTTGACCTGAGGTACTGACAGACTCCTCGGACTGAGCATAGCTTTGGCTTATGGAGCATTGGCCTCGTTTGCGAATTTCGATACTGCAAGTCTTGGGGTTTGACGTCGTGACGATATAGATAGGCGTCTTGCTAATCTCCAACCTCTTCTTCGGTCTTGTTGCTTTAAGAACAGAAAGAATTTCACTGTGTAGCATAGCAGCGGAGAATGATTTTCGGTCGATCCATTCTTCTAGAACCTCAATCAGGGCATTTGTAAAGGAGTGACGTCCCGGTTCTGGAGCCCATGTCTCCCAGCCACACGCCGCGATGGTCTCAGTGATGGCGTTTGTTCGGCTTGGTACAGATGAAGCTGCGGCTGCTGCTGAGCAACAGTCAAAGAGGAAAAGGGTATCTGATGTCGACTGTTCGAAAAGACTTTGACATGCATTCCACTCAAAAGAGCTATAGTTCATGTTACGTGTACTGTATATCGTGAGTCTTGAATAGTTGTAGAACTTTATGACTTGAGAGTTGAGTATTTACCATGACCACGTAGATTGTCTCGCCTCATTAATCTTCGCATGTCCCCCATAATACACAATGAGCAGTGTGTCGGGACTTTCATGGTCATCGATGAACTTAAGTGCTTTCGCCATCATCTTTCTCAGCGGTGATTGAGTTGGAATCAGCCAGGGATCTGTAGAAAACCCATAGTCTCTGAAAACTTTGGCTAAGTCGTTGAGTTCCCATTCAACTTCCAGCTCGTCTTCCTCCCATCGCAAGAGCAGGACCTGGACGTCTTTGTACCGCGTGAGTCCACGATTGGGAAGCGCTCTATTGGCAGACTAAAGGAAGTTTTAATGACTACCGACAACATATAAGAGATGAGCCTTACAAGTTCAAGAGCCTCTGCAAACTCTCCGATGTCTTTCATATGATATCTTGCTCGTGAAGTATTGTGTGTACCTGATTCTGCTGGAGGACTCCCTGGAGGTGTGGACTGGGCAGTGCTTTGAGACTATTGATCCTTAATCAGCAGGACGTCCAAAAGATCATGTTAGAACTTACTCCTGACAGGGAGCTCTGAAGGCTGAACCCGTCTGACGAGTCCGACCCTTTGGAACCATGTCGTTGCTCCGGATACAGCTTTATGAATGGAGGGTCCATGACGTATTGCCGTAATTCGTTTCGCACAGCTGGCTGATAATTTACCAGTCAGGTAGCTCATCAATTCTGGGCTAGCTTCCTGCAAGGCTGTTTGATCGATACCTAGATGGTCTCACTCGACGTCAGTCATGTGACTTATGTGGATCTACCACCAATATGTTTCCCAGCTCTTCTTCAGCGGACGACGCTTAAGTGACTCCGTTACAGTAAGTAGACATTTATAGGCTTACTTCGCAATGCCGATTGTGGTGCCCCGTCCGGCTTTGCTCACCAACTTCAGCCTCAGCCTCTCATCAACCCCTCATCAGATTCAAAAGGAGGCGGGCAGCGAGGGTGGAACAAACAGCAACTTGAAGATGAGGGAGAATTGATAACACAATGCTCAGAATAGCTTGGGACACAATGTAATAAACTGAATTTCTTGATCGAAGAGTTGTGAAATAGTGGGGTGAGGAATCGCAGGCGGTTGGTGAAACGAAGGATGACACCACGTGATCCTTTTCCCAATCCGTCACCGGTCACCGAGTAGGTTGGCAGGACTCTGGAGGACCCCAGTGGCGAGCTGTGGGGATAACCCATCCTGCCTCGTGTTCTCATGCAATTACCCCACGATTCTTACGCATACATAAGATGAGGAGCCAAGAACCCCATTTGACGGCAGCATTCTGAATTTCAAATCTCCTCTATGTTAATCTCTAATGAAAAACCCCGAATAAGATATAGCGGTAATAAATGCTAGACCAAGTAGCTCCAAAATCAGAAAACCATTTGCAACAATCAATTCTTGCTCATCTAATTACTCGCCTAACCTCTTGCCTACAGATACGAGGCAGCCATTTCTGCCACTTAAAATCCAACAACGAAGTAGAAGAGATTATCAATTCCAAAATCGAAGCCGAAGCATGGTCTCCGCCTTTGATTTATAACTAGGGAGTATGATTTCAGGTTTGAGGAAATGCAGATTCGAAATTTTGAGGATGTCGGAGGGATGATGAGGGGAAAGCTGGAACTTCCTTTCTTAAGGGAAAAGGAGGGTTGAGGGAGAAGGGGGTTGTATTTCATTAGCAAATTTACCCGGAGAATTTTCGTAGATTGACGTCTAGGTCTTCCTTCTGGGGTGGTGATGAGTTGGTGAAGTTGGTGGAGAAGCAAAGGGTGGAGATGAAGGAGGGGCAATCCCAAGGCGGCTCGCTTAGATTGTCAACAATGACGGCTGCGGTAGCTTGAGTCCTTCGTATGACTTGAGTTGGGTATTTATATTGGGCATACAATCAACACATCATAATTACAAAGTAGAGATTCCCATTCTCCCCTCAACTCCCACCTCAGTCCCGCCTCACTCATCAAGCACCGCCTCAATAATACTACTGTTCGGGCTATCCAACCCATAATATCCCAGAATCTTGAATCCAGCCATCCCAAGCAGTTTCTGCCATTGCAACTTGTTCCTCTCCTTACCCGCTATCGCCAGCATGTTCATGTCGCGCAGAACATGACCGTCAGTGGGGTAGCGATCGGGGAGCACAAGTTCGCAGAGGAGAAGGCGGGAGCTCGGGGAGCCGCGCATGGCTGGTGCGAGGTTTTTGAGGATTTGAAGACAAGAGGAGTCAGGCCAGTCATGGAGAATGGATTTCAGAAAATAGTTGGAGCCTATGTATTGTCAGTGCGAAATTTGAAGACCGAGTGAAAGGAGGGGCGGAAGAGACCTTTGATTGGCTGCTCTTCTTTGAAGAAATCGTACGGTTGTTTGATGACTTCGTCTGGGACAGCTGTTCCACCTTGTAAGACAATCTCCATGTCCTCTAGAACCATCGCGCCTTGCAGGTTTGGATAGTCTCTCCGTATTTCGTTGATGACTTGTCCCTTCCCACCTCCTACATCGACGAGCACTATACCGTCCTTATTGGCTTCCAACTTATCGAATGGGTATGCGAGTATGACGTCCTTCAGTCCAATTGTAGCCTGTATCGCCATAGCACTATTGAACACCTTCATCCTCTCCGGTTGTTCCTCTAGTATATCAAAGATGCCCTTATCGTCCTTTCCATGTGCGAAACTGAAGGGACTGTTCGTTGCATCTTCGGGATTCTTGAAACCGTATTTGAGGTAATATCCGCTTGCGGAATTGGCTTGTGCCTGTAGCATATTGTCGAAGAGGTGTCGAGTGGAAGCTTCTGCGGGTGGCAGAGTGAGGAATCGAGAGTATGGTGTGTGGCTGTAGGAAGGGATATTAGAGGATGGAGAGTCGGATTCTTGGAGGATATCGAAGACGGAAAGAGTTCTGGCTATGCGGAAGAGAAATTCTTCTTGAGCGTGTGTCTTTTGGGCTAGTATGGCGACGGTGGAGGGTTCTCCGGAACTTGGCAGTGCATTCTGATATAGTCAGCAGAATATTTTTGAGGATAGGAGAGCCATACAAAGAGCCCCATCTCAACTCCGATTCGTATTGCTACGTTTAGATTAGGCCCAAAGTTGATTTGCATGAACCGCTGTTGGATTGGCGTTGTAGTACGAGAGAGCTTGGTGGAGCTGGTCTGGATCTTTTGTAGAGCTGCAGCTTTCTCTTTTGGAGTATTTGCATTCCCGTACTCTGTGATTGCAGTCTGAATTGTAGAAGACAATGCGGACAAAGATGACAGAGGCGGCTCGAAGGGAGGGAAACCTGGTGGTCCACTTGGAGCTTCTGCTGGATTTGACATACTGAATGAGGGGTAGTGATTAGAGAAGGCGACGGTAAATCTGAGAGAAAAGCAAATCTCTCCGAAGGAGAGGCAAGCTGATACTTAATACTACTCGATGGCTCGGACATAAATTTGCTCGTGGCCGAGCGACTGGAAGTCCGTACGGTATCTAATGAAACGGAGCGGGGTGAAGTCTGCCGCCAGAATTACACTTCGTTTACAAAATGTTGCCTTAGGGATCTTTAGCATCTTTGTAGTATGGCACTCGGAGAGCAATATCTTGCGTTTCCTGGATAGTAGTGCCATTGCAGAAAGGAATCGATATGTCCGAAGGCTCCAGATACCGACGTAGAAGAGCGTCAAAAAGCCGGAGCCACTTTCGTAAGAACGGGTGAACTCTATCGTCACAAGACTTCAATGACGCGTGGCCAATTGGCCCTTGTTGAGTCACGATGTGAAGAAAGGAAGAGGTTGTTTTTGATTGTTGCTGCTTTGGAGTTGGACGATGTAGGGTTGACTGTTGTTGGATGTCATTGATTTTGGATTGTGGAGGTCCGGACAGTCCGATGTCAGGGAGCTTGGAGATCATGTGGGGCGGGTTTGGTGATGTCCGCCAGCCAATCAGCCCTGAAGTTTTCCCCAACATCTATCTCATCACTATCCAAGTCATATCACAACACCAAACTGATTCTATGCAACATAGCATATTCGCATAAGTTCAAATCGCAGTCCCAGGCGATTCGTGATACCAAGGCCAGTCAGTAGCTGAGATCGTACAAGTGTCAAGTCACGAAGTCCGCTCCATGTCTCCAAACAGTACTTACTCTGGTAAAACGCCTGTCCTACAGGTGATGTAAGACAAAAGTTACTCGCGTTTTCTCTTTCTATGCTTTCAAGTGAGGCAATGCTCCACGAAGCGACTGTACAAAAAAGCTTCAGAGCAGGTTTGTATTACGTTCTACCTTTCTCGTGGCTTTTGTGGCTGACAGTGTCGACCTCTCACAATGCCTGTATCCCCAGGATCAGAACTACCTGCATGCATAGGTTTAATGTAGTTTCAATTTGGCTTCTGCACCTCTCTCAATGCGTCATAAACCTCAGCCTTCCACAGCTTGAGAGCTGAGGATCCAATCTGCAGCTTACTTTCAGCTTCCCAATTTCGTGCGAAATTAGTTGTGTGCAGTTTGGCGAATCCTACTCTGTCTTTGCATTTCAATTCCTCAAAAGGCTGCTTGGGTCATACCGGAAACTCTGGCCATTTCCGCGTTGGGAGTCTTCTTTTGTATACAGTCAACGATGTCTTACGATCTTTTGGAACGGCGAAAGTCCAAGTTTGTGCTTTGGATTCCAAGTCAGCCGGAAAATCCCAGACCTCCTCAGCTGGTGCTTGGTACATTCAATCCTAGCCCTCCTGCAACTGTCGCAACATTCAATCAAGCGTTTCACGGTCCACTTACAAGCTCGATCAAGGACCTTTGGGAGCTCGATCCCAATGACATCCAACCAGCATTGACGGACGGCACATATTATTACTGGTTTGAAATCCAAGATACGTCGCCTCAGAACCTAGGCATCGTGCAGGTTACAGATCCAATTGCGTACAATGTGGATTACAGAGTTTGGAGACTTACGGGCGACAAGAAACAGCCAGCTTCGGTGATCAAATTTCGAGATGGAAAGCTCTGGCCATGCGACAGAGATGGTCATGAACCCGGCCAGGTGACAAGTAAGTTCAAGTCATCAATCAAGGCGGAGGTTTTATGAGAGGATCGGCTTTCTGACCATATGCTGACAGATTTCTAGTTCCAAGTCCCGAAACTATCCCAGACAACAATCACTTAGTCATTTATGAGTTGCCAACATCCTGGGCTCGATACTCGAAAGTCGGTGACGTTGAAATGGACACTGGAACTTTCACGGATGTCCTGGCCCTCTTTGATTCTGATGTTTCCGGCGATCAATTCAGAAGTGTTTCTGCAGTTTCAACGCAGGCTATCCTTGCCAACCTCGGCGTTAATGCCCTTGAACTTCTGCCAGCTGCCGATGCCAGACCAACTGGGGAGTGGGGATATGCCACTGCAAACTACTTTGCCACAGACTTCGACCTTGGGACTGCGACCTCTCTTGTCAAGCTCGTCGATAAGATACACGAAAAGAAAGTTCGCCTTTTCACTGACGTGGTCATGGCTTTCGGTCACGACCCATATGTGTACATTGCCTACGACCAGTTTCATATCGATCCAAGGTCACCAGCTGAATTTGGCAATGATGAGCGCTGGCAGTCTCATACACCTCACACAGATGATAGCCAGTTACGGGATGGCTATGGTGGAAGAAGCTGGCGTTATGTTCGGACTACGAATACTTATGATCCAGAGTCAGGTAAGTCAATGGCGCCATTTGGCTAAGATAAATGCTTACCATTTCCAGGAACCGTCAAAGATGTGCATCCTTCCTGGGCCTTCCACAAAGCGCACGTCCATCGCTGGATGTCTGATTTTGGAGTCGGTGGCCTCAGACTCGACAGCGTGAACAACATCGCTAATTATGACTTTGTGCGCTCATATAAGGAACACGCAATGGCTGTCTACCAGTCAAAGCACAGCAGTCCTCCAAGCTCCAAGTTCCTCGTCATTGGCGAAGAACTCAGCTGTCCGCTTGATCTCATCCAAACAGGCTCCCTGAACGCCCTTTGGAACGAGCCCTTCCAAGCAAGAATCAGAGCAGCTATCCTAGGCGAATCCGTTGATCATGATTTCGAGTCCACCGTTCGCAAAATGATCGATTGCAGAGGAGATCCCAATCATCCATTCTGGGATGGGGCCCAGGCGGTCAACTACATCACATCCCACGACACCGAAGGCTTCCGCAAAGAGCGCCTCTATAATTTCCTCTCCAGCAATCGTGTATTCGACATGGAGCGTCGTGCTAAATTCGCACATGCACTGCTCCTCACCGCGGTTGGAATCCCTATGATCTTCGCCGGCGAGGAATTCCTCGACCAACACGACCGCGACATATCAGGAAAGCAAATCGATCCCGTAAACTACGAACGCAAATCTGAAGATTGGCGCTCCCGTATCTTTGATTACGTCTCCACCCTTGTCAAACTGCGCAAGTCCTGTCCTGCTCTAGGAGACAACGACACGGATTTCTTCCACGTGGATTCCAGTCGTGGTGGGAAGATCATGGCTTGGAAGCGAGGAAAGCCTGGCCATGAACCGGTTGTTGTGGTTGCTAATTTTACGGATCACGATACGCCTGGTGGTGAGTATTTTGTGCCAAATTGGCCGGAGAGAGACAGGGGTGATTGGAGAGAGGTTACGCAGGGTAGGAGTGTGCCTGTCGAGTGGGTTGGAAGGGAGCCGTTGATGCATTGGGAAGTCAAAATTTATACTTATTGGAAGGAAGTGTAATTGCAAAATTCGCTATCGAAAATTGGAAAATAGATAGCCGTAGAATATGTGGTCTAGTTGGAAACTGAAGTGTGCGTTGTTGATCCTCTGTTGGAATTCTGCTGGCTTTCCAACTTATCAGAATCGTGAACCCAGTAACATTGAAGGCAGTCTAATTGCTGTGGAAATCACATAAAGATGGAGAAAGAACAATCATTGTAAAGTAATCAAATTACAATAACATACGTGATTCTGGTATATACAACAACAAGTACAACATATTACATGAAGACATCTGCATTTCTCTACTGATACCGCAACCCACTCCCTCTCTGTTCCCTTCGCACCTGTCCCGGGCTCGCCGGACTCACATTATCACTGCCCTGCGTCCGGTTTGTCGAACCCCACCCAGAGCTAACGCTCGATAGAGTATCTGTCCCTGGACTCGCTTCATTGAAACTGCCTCGTCCTCTACCTCTCGCCAATTCACTGTGCATGCTTCGTGGCGATCCCCATCCGGAGCTGATACTAGACTGTCTGCTCGTCGTTGCAGAACCTGGTGTCCTGTCACCCCGCCTAGCCCCTCTTCCCCCATATAGATATCTCTCATCCTCAATTCGGCCTCTTCTATCGCTGGTCCCAGTCATTTCAGACGCCACTTCTTCTCTTGCTGGCATCTCATGGATGATTTCCGGGTTGTCCCCAATCTCGACTGGGACAAAGACTTTACTTCCTTCCGTCTCGTGGATCTGGATCCCTGGTTTCTGGCTTACTTCATTGCTGTCCAACTCTGGCTTGATGAATTCCTGCTGCTGTTGATTCTGTATCGCCACTTCATTGGCTGCTAATTCCGCCGTCTGCCGTTTTCGCAGTCGAGGTCTCCACCAACAGAAATACAGCACTACAGCAAGCACAATAAGCAGAGCTCCTCCACCAGCTGCAATACCCGCAATAGCTCCGGTTGGAAGACCTGATGTCTGGGATTTCGGGCTGTCGGTGCTGTTGGAAGGCGGTAGAATTGTGACGATGTTCTGGGGCGAGGAATCCCATTTACACTGTGAGACGGAGAAGTTCTTGCGTTCGTAATCAGCGATCACGTAAGCTTCTTGGAAGAATGCTCGTCCAAGGATGTATTGTGAAGAATCATTTGCGCGTTTGAGTGGGAAGTAGCGGGTGCTATTTTCCACAAGCGGCCAGGAAGCTGTCAAGTCGAAAGCGCCGTATGGTAGCGTGATATTCACCCGTTGGGTGGCGGAAGCGACTGTGTCTGGGCGGCGGAGGGTGAATGTTACGCTGGGGTTCTGCGCTTGTAGGAGGGTGTGTTGGGTTTCGGAAACGAAGTAGAGTTGGGCCGTTTCGTTCCAGGTTAGGCCGAATGCGTTCTCGAACAGGGTGCAGGCGCTGGTTGGGAGCCAGATGTGGGAGATTGTTGAGTCAAGAACTGTGTTGATGGATGATGGGAGAAGAGAGATGCTGGAGCTGGTGGTTATAGCTTCAAGTCTGACCGTTAGATCTGGATCGTCGTTTGTCGGGAAGTCAAATGTAAGGTTATTGGGCGTGAATCTAGAACTGTCGTATCCGCCTAGAGTCAAGCTTCCGAGCACGTCGTTCAATCCTGCAGTCCATAATCAGCATATCGACCACCTTAAAACTCCAGAACCACCTACTGTACTGATTACCGGCAGTATATCCCCAGGATAGACTTGGAATCATGGATTGGTTCCTCAAATTCTCCATGTAGCTCGGAACCGGATTATCATAATTGGTGAAATTACTCGGTCTAGCCGTCAACCCAAATAGGCCCATGAAGAACTCCTTTGCAGCAATTCCAGCGATAGTTTGGTTCTTCAAAGTTGGACCTCCACTTCCTTGAAATCCCAATGTGATGTCGTCGAAGCCATATCGGCCATTACCTACCAATCCCAACCCAGACTCCAGTCCCAATTCATATATATTATTGGAAACATTGGCAAGGTTCGGGGCCCATGTTGAAGATGCCGTATAATTGTATTGACCCCCGCGTAGTTTAGGACAGTCTGTTATATCACCGGCTCCACATCCTTCAGTTGCTACCGCCCAAGTTTGTGTGGAGGCAGTGGAGACAAGAACTTTGACATTTTGAGGAGGAGTTCCAATCTGGAGAGTAAATGTTGACCATGGACCATCATTTCCTTCCCTAGTTACATAAGTATTGCATTCGTATGATGTTTGAGGAAGTAGTTACCATTCTTGGGAAGGCAACACTGAAATCGGCGCCGGAAGTGTTGCCCTCGAGCTAAGTCGTTCTCCAAAGTTCCTTCCTTCACAAACTGGCGATGTGAAACCGAGCAGTAGGACTGTAAAAGCAAAGTGCAAGACCACACCATGCAGTGCCAATAGCATTGTCAAGACCTGCTATCCACCATCGAGGCTGTTTCAAAACACACAACTTGGAGGTGTAGGATGGAGGAAGGCTGGAAAGTTTGCGAGATCAAGACGTAGATACACATTCGGCGGTGCAGGGTCTTGGTCCAATAGGAAAATACCGAGGACTTAGCAAGGCTGAGAAAGACTTACTGCTTGAACGTGTGGTGAGATGAGGAGATGTTATTTCGACCTCCGGCCGTAGAGGCGAGGGTGGTGGTGCAAGGGAACACATGCCGAGTCCTGTCGGGTTTGGTCTTACGCAATTAGAAAAGGCAAATATGTGCTGTGTGTAAATTGGTCCCATTCAGCTGGGCCAGCACCCTTGAATCCTGACAGCAGGAAGCCGACGGCTTGCATGACAGCCCCTGGTCTTTTGCCTTCAGCCCTGTGCCAACCTCAGGCTTCTCCTCCGATCTCGTGGCACCGACAGCTCACTGAGATGCCCAATGCCGGGGATCGATTGGGGACTCAAACGAGATTCTGTATGAAACATAGGCGTTTGCCGTGGAATTGGAGAGGAGGACAAAGTATTGGACGGAGTGGAGTAATTTTAGAGTGGTGGCTGAGGCGAAGTGCAGATCAGCCTCCGACACTTCGCTTGGCGGGCGTCCATTTAAGCATGACTCTGGTCCAATAGGGGACATGAGCTTAGGGGAGCTTAGCGAGGCAAACGAGGCCAATCAAAACACCATTCAGCAGGCTTTTGGGCTGAGAGGCTTCTGGAGTTTGTCCGGGACCTGCACAACTAGGGGTGACACAGTGGAAATGATCTGCCTGATGGCTGGACTGGCTGGCAATGGCTGGGTGAAGGGTTCGACTGGGCTGTGCACACATTCGGCATCGTGGTCTGGTATTATTATCGTTCTGGATCCTGCTGCCTTTGCAGATCATGACTCCATCTTCATGAAAACATACACGATTTTCTTTGTTCGGTTCTAGATCACTGTCGTTACGAACATTTCATAATTTCCAAGATGTTTTCTCGGTGTATATTCCTGCTGGTCCTCACCCTCACTTCCAGCATCCAAGCACAAGGAAGTCCGCGTTGTAAGATCGTCCCCGTTGTGGAATAAAAAACATAGACTAACGTGTCAAAATAGTTACAAATTCGTCGACAATCTCATCCACATCATCTTTCAGCTCGTCATCATCATCATCGCTCAGTAGTTCGACATCGTCGTCTTCCTCCTCAACGTCGAAACCCTCTTCATCCTCTGCAACAACCACCTCCTCATCTTCTCGAGATGGCTTGGGTCTACAGCTTCCTCCGAGCTCAAACACCACAGCCACAACAACATCCTCCTCGTCCTCAACCGGAAGCCCATCACTAAACACATCCGCTATCACCAACACCACAACCTCCCTCGCAAGCGTAACAGGAAAATGCTGTTTCGTAGTTCAAGACACCGTCAGCGAGCAATGGTGGGCCCAAACGAGTCTCAGCTCCACCATTGAAGAAGTCAACGTGACATCCTTCATCACCTACTACACCAACCTACCGAACATCACCACGTCTCGGACAGAGACCTTAGTTCTTCCAACCAATGCTTCGTTCACTTGGACGTTCCAGGTAGGCAGGAATCCGATATCTGGGTTTCGTAATACGGCACCTGGTCCAATGGAGGTAACCTCGATGTTGGAGGGGACTGCGACTGTAACTGCGGGTGTGCCAGTGTGAGTTTCCTGGTGTAGATTTCCCTTTGCAAATCGAGGACATGGCTAACGAGGACTCCCATAGAAAATCGCCAAGAGCGTTCTACGTCTATAATACGGTCAAGGTCATCACGGTAGATCCAGTAACCGATAAACAAGGCAACGTCCAATGCGCCCAGACATCAAAGGGGAATAACAGAGACGTTTTCAGCGGCATAAACTCCAACGCAGAAGCCTACTTCGGAGGCTGGGATATCGGGACGTACAGCCTGGTGCCGATCGGAACATCTCTCTACACAAGCACCGCGACAAGGACCTACACATCACCAACATTAGGAACTTCCACCGTAACTTCCACCCGCGCGGTGGTAGAGTATGAGACTGTTTACCTCGATGCGAATAATGAGCCAGTCAATAATAAGAATCTGCCCACAGGCACGATGATAGCTCTACAAACACCGTTCATCTACCAGCCAGAGCGAGGAGCAGAGGGTGCAGATGGGCCACCGGAGTTCTGTTTGCAAGGACCAGACAAAGAGGCATACGGCTACGTCCCTCAACGCGTCCTAGATTACCTGGTTGAGAACCAGAACCCAGAGCTAGCGTCGTGCCTACCAGGCGGTCCGTCCATAATCCAGAAACCAACCTGTTCTGAGTTTGTACAGTTCTCGACGACTGCCCAGCAGGTGGCGTCAGATTTGACGAGTTCCGTGACGATATATGTTGGGAAGCCAGAAATTCCTACGCCTGACCCAAAGCCTGACCCGATTCAAACACCGAAGCCAGATCCAGAACAGAAGAATGATCCCATTCCGATTCCAATGCCGGTGACGAATCCGCCTGTCACGCAGCCAAATCCACCTCAGCCGACGGGACCTGGGCAAGTTGTCCCGAGTCCAAGCCCAAATCCAAATCCAAACCCAAACCCAAACCCAAATCCACCAAATCCAAACAACGACGGATCCATCGGACTCTTCACCGTCCCTCAACCATCTCCCTCCCCAGCACCAGTCCCCCCTCCAGCCAACTCAGGAAACTCCATCGGCGCCATAATAAACTCCATGTTCGGCAACCCTCCGCCTCCCGTAATCCCCGTTCAAAATCCACCATCACCACAGGGAAACCCAAACCCAAACCTCGGACCTGCTGCACCAGTGATAATTCCAGCAGCGACGACAATTCCCATTGCTCAGGCACCGCCAGGTGCAGTGGGGAGCTCTGCGAATATTGGAGGCACGCCTGTGATTATAATTCCTGGTCCGACGACCATTGCTCAAGGGCAACAGGGCCAAGGGCAAGGAGTAGCACAGCCGGTGCCGCAACCGATTATCATTCCCGCTGCAACGACCATACCAGCCGCCAATGCACCACCAGGAGCGATAGGGAGCGTGATAAACGTTGGTAATACGCCGTTCTTGGTGATACCTGGCCCTACTACCATCCAGCAACAGCCAGCAGGCGGAGGCATATTCCCAACAAGCGTAATAGACGGCTCAACTGTCCTTGTAATTCCAGGACCAACTTCAATACCACTTGCGAATGCACCTGCTGGCCTGACGGGCACTACCACGACGATTGACGGCGTGCCGTTTCTGCTCATTCCCGAACCGACGAATGTCCTCGCTCCTGCTGCTATAGCTCCCGGTGCCGGACAAGGCTCATTCCCAACAACCGTCATAGACGGGTCAACCTTACTCGTAATCCCAGGGCCGACCTCGATACCTCTTTCCAACGCACCGCCTGGACTGACCGGACAGACCACAACCATAGACGGGACTCCGTTCCTAGTTATCCCTGGCCCGACGAACATCCCAGCCCCAGCTCAATCTCCAAACGCAGCAGGATCCGGCACATTTTCAACAACGATCTTCAACAACACTCCATTCCTGCTCATCCCAGGCCCAACTTCCATTCCGCTCTCTCTCGCTCCGCCAGGTTTACAAGGCTCGACCACGACGTTGAATGGTACGCCATTCATCGTGGTCCCTGCCTCGACGACTCTGCAAGCTGTATCGCCTGGCACGACTGTGATATCTGGGGTTTCGAATTTGGTGATCTTAGGTCCTACGACTGTACCTGTAGATCCGAGGTTTCCGATTTCGGGACAGACGACTGTGATATCGGGCACGACGATGGTGGTCGTGAGTGGTGCTACCACAGTGCCGGTGAGGACTGGGGCGAGTTCGAGCAGTATTACGAGTACTTCGCGAACGAGCTCAGTATCGAGTACGCAGCCGAGTGTGAGTAGGACGAGCACGAGTTCGGCCGGAGCGGCACCGACGGGTGTTTGGGTTAGTGGGTTAGGGGTGCTGGCTGGTGGGGTTGTGATGGCTGTTTTGTGAGGGGGTGGATGTTGAGAGGAAAGAGGGGGAGGAAGGAGGTTAAAGATGATGTAATTTGATACCCGCCGCACTGACGGCATTTGCGTTCCAGAACCGAAGAGGAAAATGAATGGATGAACGACATGAGCGGAGCATTTGTTAGCTTGGGATTCTGTAGATGGGCATATAAATGTTGCATTTCGCCAAGTTTTGCACAGCGAAGCAGGTGGAAACAGGTTTAGGTCTGTGATCTGAACAGAAGAAAGGCTTCGTGCAGTAAAATGTAGGAATAGTTTATAAGATAGCTCTATATGTGTAGCTTTCATGGAATATGAAATATTAGATAAGATATGATGAGCCAGAAGTATACTGACTTCTCATGAAACCTGGTAGTCTCAGTATAGCCGATCATTTTGAAGAGAATCGAGTGATCAAACCCGCTTAGGTTTGGCGAAATCAGGGAATAGATACACTTGCTCTCCGTATGACTATTGCCACAATTCGCTCTTACCCTCGTAGATCGAGAAAGGTCAAGGCTGGCCTGTCGTTGAAGTGGCAAGCGGTTGAGGACTAAATCCGGCCTTGCCTTGTCAATTCCAGCCACAGTATGCTCCACGGTCCAATAGAGCATGGGCTTCCAAAAAGCATAGTATTTTTGGTTGTCTTGTAAAATGCATGGGTATATTCCATCCAGACCTGAACGCCCCTGTGACCCAGTGTTCCAAAATTTAAGTTGTCGGACTCATCCCTCCAGAACCGAGTCCCAGCCCTTTACTCTTTCTCCGCTTTGGCTTCGGCATTCCAGGTGTTTTCGGACTCTTTTCCGCCTTGCTGTTCTTCCTCTCGGGCGGAACATCCGTCTTCAGAGGCGGTGGTGCCGGCGTGGGAGGTTTACTTGGTAATGTCGGTCCTTTGGTAATTGCTGGCACCATCAGCTTATCCTTGTCATTCCTTCCCGTAGAAGATAGATGGAACTCCCCAGGTGTGCCAGTGATCGGGATCTCGTCCATATACTCATCGCCATA
The DNA here is from genome assembly GCA_020747065.1 of Cadophora sp. MPI-SDFR-AT-0126. Classification (NCBI taxonomy): domain Eukaryota; kingdom Fungi; phylum Ascomycota; class Leotiomycetes; order Helotiales; family Ploettnerulaceae; genus Cadophora; species Cadophora sp. MPI-SDFR-AT-0126. The sequence goes on along the minus strand of JAGMVK010000025.1, from coordinate 161,068 downwards.
TTTGAGACTTATGCTGATCGTTTCCTCCAGAAGGCGGTTATCAAGGTAATCGGCACCGCTTGCCGATGCGGAAGGATTTGGCTTTTTGGGATTCTGCAATGACTCCGGAAGAGGAGTGTTCTCCTTGCTGCCTTGACCCAGTTGCGATTCGCCGCTCTTGAGTCGACCTCCGCTGGGTGGCTGCATGTAGACGTGGCCTAGTGCTGGACTAAATTCGGGGAGTGCAGCGGCTTTTGTAAAGAACTTGTTAAACGAGGAAATAATGGACATCTGTTCTTCATTAGATAGACTTATACGGTGCATTGAATTTCCACTTACTGTGCGATTTCCTAGCACATCTGCCACTGTAGGCGCCATATAGATGTTGTCACCAACGACGAAGTAGGTTGAATGGATGGTGATCTCGTCCTCATCTCTGTCCTTCTTCCTCCGTGTCTGCTTTCGAATTACCCAAACTCCCGTTCCTGTTCCTGGCGCCATTTCTGCAGGTTGCTCCGCAATGACAAACTCCAATCCTGACATTGTCTTCAACCGGCCCTCGAAAGCTGCGCGCGTCTGTATAACTTCGAGCATGTTCGGATTAAACATGGCTTGGTTGGTAAGGACGGCATTGTTCGAGGTTGGGTCAAAGAATGGGGAGTTGGCGAAGTAATGGAGTACTGAGTTCTCGTGGACACCCTGCATCTGTTGTACAAGAGGTGCTGATTTCCACTGGATTTCGTCCAGAGGAATTTCCTGCGAAGTCATGGTGAAGGAGGAGAACGGGAGGAGGGCTTTTTTAATTCTGGTTTGGTAAAGTCATTGAAGAATGAAAAGGATAATGAGGTTATTCCGATGGCGGACGAGCAACAATAGGAAGCGCTGCGGGACTAACTTCCTCTCTCTTTCGCTTTCTTGAAAAGTGAAGCAAAGGAACGATTCACCAACGTTGACATAACATAACGGAGCTGCAGCCGAGACGAGACGAGGCTCTGAAATAAGGTCGGAGCTAAAGGCGGGAAACCACAGTACAGTACAGTTACCCCTGTTAGCTTGATTGCACGTGATGACAGGCAGCCTTATCGATTTCATCGAACTTCCCGGAGCCGACTTTGAAGCCATCCAGCCTTTCCTCCACAGCTGTTACGCACGACCTTGGCTTCCTGGCAGGCAGGCTGGCCCACGTTGCAACATTATCTCACTTAGTTACCTTACCTTTCCTCACCTCTACCTCACCTGCATCAACATGGATCTTCTCTCCTCAATCCGAAAGCAAGGATCGCGGGGCGGTGTCAATTTCTCATGGGATGATGTCCAAACCTCCCAGCACCGCGAAAACTACCTTGGCCACTCGCTAATGGCACCAGTGGGACGATGGCAGAAAGGCAAAGATCTAAGCTGGTATGCGAAAGCCGACGACGCCAAGGGCGAGAACGGAGAAACAGCCGAAGAGAAGAAGGCTAGGGAAAGACGAGAGGAAATGAAGAGGATCAAGGAGGCTGAGGAGGATGCGCTAGCGAGGGCGTTGGGCTTACCGGTCACAGATAGGAATGTTACTGGAAGCAATGCGATTAGTGTTGGGGAAGTCAACCGTGTTGTGAAGGAGGCGGGTGTGGGAGAGGAGGATGAAGTCGAGGGTGTGGGAAAAGGCAAGGGATTTGGTGGTTTCGTAGGAAGTGCTGAAGGTGGCGATCGAATGGAGGGCGACATGCGGTTACCAGAGGATGGAGGGCTGGTCAACAAGCCAAGAGACCGGGAAGGCAGAGACCGAGAGGGAAGAAAGAGGGAGGATCGAAGTCGTAGTCGCGAAAGGAGACACAGGCGGCACCGCCATCGATCAAGAAGTGGCGAGCGACGAAGGCATAGGTCCAGAAGCGGAGAAAGACATCGAACTCGACGACATCGTGAGGATCGGGAGGAGAGAAAGCCTAGAGATCGCAGCGTGGAGAGGAAGGATCGGAGATATCGAAGCAGAAGTCCGGATAGGGGAAGGGGCAGGGCTGAACGAGAAGAGCGAAGAGGGCGTGAGCGGCCCAGAAGGAGTCGGTCACCAGAAAGACCTCGAAGAAGTCGATCCCCAGATACTCGAGAATACAGAGGAAGGAGGGGGGAGAGTCGCGAAAGGCGATGAAGAGGCGTTGGGAGATACTGTGATTTGGATCTTTCATTAGCGAGGCGTTTGGCGTCGAAAATAAAAGAAGACCCTGTAGTTATTCACCACATGGGAATGAGATGGCTAGATTGAAACCGCAATCAAAGAGATCCGGGGTTGCGGTTGTGGTTGTCCAATATTGTTTCATGAATTTCGCGTACCCATAATGTTTCTAGACTTCTGAGACGCGTCTCCTGCAGAACAGCTAGACAACCAAACATTACGCAACCCAACATCTGCCTTCAAACTTTGTCATAGTGAATTACTTCTACCACCTTCTGCTGGTAAAGAAGTTATCTCCGAGAGTCTCTAGTCCAAAGTCCGCATATCGCCTAGGCACTCTCCGGGCAAACGAACCGGTTCTTACTTCGCAGCCTTCCTCAGCCTCGGGGCTAAGTACTCGTCATCGCCCTCTTCAACACCTTCTAACTCCACCACAAAGTCGCAAATATACTCTGCGCACTTCATCATACGACCCCGAGATGCAATAACACTACGTGATATACTTGGAAACATCTGCGACTTAGGATAGCTCAGGGCTGGAGTTAGGCATCATTGCGTCACTTCGAAGATGGATTTCACGAAGCTCAGAGCGGCGGCTCTGAAGGACGGAGATGATGAGGAGGCTGTCACGGTTAACACTCGAGCCTTGATAGATAAGGTCCTTGCTCGATACTCTGGAGAATGGACTACACTTCGAGAATTAATCCAGAATGCCGCGGATGCACAAGCTACGAGTGTCACAATCAAATTCGAAACACTACCTTCCCCTACTGTTCCTCTCTCGAATACAACAAACCAGTCAGAGGTGCTCAAACATGTCCTCCTGCACCATACACTACGACGTCTGCTGGTCACAAACAACGGGCAGCCATTTGGGGTCAACGACTGGTCGAGATTGAAGCGGATAGCAGAAGGAAACCCGGATGAGACAAAGATTGGGGCTTTTGGAGTAGGATTCTACAGTGTCTTTGCAGACTGTGAAGAGCCTTTTGTGAGCTCTGGAAAGGAGGCTATGGCATTCTACTGGAAGGCCAACTCATTATTCACGAAGAGACTCCTGTTGCCACCCGAAGAGAGTAACCCCAATACCAGTTTTGTACTTGACTACCGGAACACTACCACACCTATGCCAAATCTCCTGTCGATATGTCAATTCCTGGCAACCAGTTTGACATTTGTTGCTTTACAGAAAATCGAGCTGCAAGTGGATGACTGGAAGATTATAAGCCTAGAGAAGAAGTCCGCGCCAAGTATCGAGGTACCGATTGCCCGAGATGTCGAGACTAAGACGAAAGATGGCTTGATGAAAGTCCAAAGTATGGACCGGGAGAGTGTCCAGATGGATGCCACTTTCATGAATGTTGTTGGCTGGAAGCCCTCCATCCCAACATCAATATCAAAGCCTAGCTATGAGAGCTCGTATGGAACCAGTTCTGATGTGCCTTCGTTACGGTCTTTCTTCTCGAGACTCACAGCAAGTACAAGTCATGCCCAACTCAAGACGAAAGCTATGAAGGAAGAAAAGGCTTTTCAGGAAGTCGTTCTCGAGGACTTGACTGCTGTCACTGTTGCGAATGTCTTTTTACGAGTCACTACTGCGGTGGTAAAGACCTCAGTAACATCAAGTTTCGCCGCGGAGCTTGAACGTGCTACGAAGAAGCCGCCTCCAAAGACTACCAAGCTCGCCATTCTCACGTCATCCTATGATGAAGCTGCAGCTTCGTCCAAGGAGAATTTGGTGGCAAAAGGTGTAGATATCTTCTCGTCCGTATTGCCAGGGAAGAAGCCTGGTGGCCGGATTTTCATAGGCTTTCCTACTCATCAAACCACCGGAGCTGGTATGCATCTTTCAGCGCCCTCTGTAATACCCACAGTCGAGCGTGAATCGATAGACCTAAACGCAAGATGGGTCAGAACCTGGAATTTGGAAATGCTTCGCGTTGCCGGTATCATGGCTAGACTTGCCTTCACAAGCGAAATGTCAGATCTTTCAGCCCGGATAAAACGTGCTACAGACCTCAACGGTCATGGCACCAAGGTCACTAAGGCTGGGATCGTTCAATTCATGCCCGAAGCCTTGCATACGTTGAAGACATTCACATTTGGAGAGTCAACGCCAAGTTCACAAGTCTCACAGATTATTGAAGAAGCTTTCTGGACCGCATACAAGAAGCCGTCTATTGAAATCTACAGTACTCGGGGTATTCTACCGACCACCAAGGTGCGCTTGGCAACAGAGGATCTCAGCGGCTTTGTTGAAGGTATTCCAGTAGTACCCGCTATAATTGCCGAAGGTAACTTCGTAAACAAGCTGAAGGACTTCGGTCTCATCACCGAAATTACCTTCAGCGATGTCAAGGAGGAGCTGGAAGCCAAGGCCCTGACCAGAGAGCAGTTAGTACAGTTCATTGGATGGGCCGGGAAGAAAGCCATTACAGGAGAAATGGATTTGGCCACAGTCCACTCTTTGATGGATGTTGCTGTTGCAATGACAGGAAATTCCGAGGGCTCCGGCGATGTAATCGCTCTTGGGACCATCACCAACTATTTGAGCGTCAGCAAGATCCCGGCTGAATTCCCTATTCCGCCGACCACAATTCCTTTCATGTTCACTCGGACTACGGCTGTCAATGAGCTTCAAGCTCTGGGCTGGGAGCCACTCGAAATCGTTCCTTGGCTTCGATACCTCATTGAGACGAATACCCATAGACCAGCAAATCAAAGCTTGACATCATCGGTATCATTCGCTGCCAGTGTCTTGCAAGTATTGTCGAGGGCCTGGGACGGCTTGAGTCAGAGCTCCAAGAGCATTGTCACTTCACTCCTCCAGCCACTTACGATCATCCCAACCAAGGCCGGTATGAAGAAGCCTGGAGAGTCGTTCTTCGCAAGTGTCAAGCTTTTCGATGATCTACCCACCGTCACGTCATGTCCAGGTGTGAAGGAAAAGTTCTTTGCTGCAATTGGCGTCAGAAAGACTGTCGACCTAGAGACCATTTTCGCACGTCTCCTCGCACCCGCTCCTACAACAGCACCCGGCGAGAAGGTTGTGAATTATCGCCATATGGAAGTCATCAAATACCTTGCATCTGTCAGAGATGACATCCCCAAAGAAGACATCCAGAGATTGAGAAACTCACAAATATGTCCGGCCGAGGCTGGCCCTAAAGGTCTCGAGCCAACTCAAGGCACAGCAAGATTGTACCGAGTCTCGGAACTCTTTGAGCCCAAAGACTCCCTACGAGAACTTGCTCTACCCATCATTCAATGGCCTGGGCCCCCTGGGAGCTACCGACCAAGTAGTGTAGAAGGACGATTTCTCGCCCTTCTCGGGCTCAGAACACATCCATCTGTTCCTGAGCTGATTGACATGATGGCTTCTGCCGATGATAATTTGAGAAAAAGATCAATGTACTACTTCATATCGAATCACCACATGAATGGCTATGCAGCTTTTGACCTCCATCAATCAAATAAAGCGTTTCTACCGATTCAGGGTACCGATCGCTTGGTCTCGCCATCCAAGTGCTTCACGAACGAGAGATGCTCGGTCCTGGGTTTCAGTATCTTGAAGAAGGAATTGAGTATGCATGCGAATGTAGGTAATAAACTCCCCAATGTCATTTGCCTGCTAACCTCCTGGATAGAAATTTGGTGTGGCAATGGATCCACCGATATCTGAATGCACGCAAAAGCTCGTTGCTGAACCGCCCCGAAATAAACAAGAAGCCACAGCTTTATTTGGATACTTCTCCAGTCGACTGGGTGAAATCTCCCAACAAGCAGTTGCCGTTCTTGGTGATTCTCGGATTGTCCCTGTTCTCTCACAGAAACAAGAGTCCAACGGATATCCAAACGACAAATCTCTAGCGAGCCAAACACAAGTACGACATCTTAGTCCGAAACAATGCTATCTTGGCAGCTCTTCGGCGTACAATGAGATCTTCGACTTTGTGGACTTCGGCATGGAAGGAAATGCGTTTCTGCTAAAGTGTGGTTCGAAGAATGAGCCTACAACCATTGAATTGGCTACTTTAGCTTGCCGAGAACCAGCTCGATTGCTTGGAATTCTGCAGGGATATGATAAGTATCTTGATGTGTTGAGGAAGTTGGCCGATGAGCTTCCGCAGCTCAAGCGAGACAAGGAACTTTTCAAGCAGATGAAGCGCTCCAAGTTCCTCCTTGGTACGAAGGTTATTGCCGCAAGCAAAGAGAACAGGAAATCTCGGCAAGGTGATTCGATGAGTGCAGATGATTTTGAGGACGAGGAGATGGAGGATGCTCCTATTAAGCAGTGGCAGCTGGAGGTGGCAGGCAACATTGTCGTTGTAAGTATCAGTTTCACGACTGTGAGATTAGCGCTAATTGGAAATAGAACGATGACTATGTCGGCTATCGTTTATTCAAGGGATCTTTGATCTGTGCTCCTGAAGAAGAAAAATTGGAAGACTTCTATATCGCTCTTGGTGCGCTGACCATTCGAAGTCTCATTCAGGAAGACCTCCGCCTGGGTGGAGAAGCTGCAAAGCAGGAACCTGCGACGAAGCTTCGTCTCCACGTGCTTGAGAGAGCGAAACTCTTCCTGCATGAGATCAGACGTGAGAACATCAAGCACGATGGCAGATGGCTAGAAAAGAACCTCACAGTCAAGGTAGTGACTGCCATCAATCTTCGACGTTCGCTGCGTGGGCACAGCCTTTCGCATAATGAGAAGAGATCCGCTGCTCTCGAGCATGAGAAGAAAACTGGATGGACACTGTTTGTCACTGCCGGCGAGCTCGATTCTTACCAAATCAGCCAAGCCGTGAGCCGTCTTCTTCTCGATCGCCCGAGCCAGAGAGATTATCTGACCTTCGAGCAATTTCTCAACCTCAGCTTGTACCAATTACGGGCTCGTGGATACAATGTTGAGCGGATCTTGCGAGCCAAGGCCGCAGAGCAGAGAATGGCTGAAGAGGAACGCAAGAAGCAAATGGCAATCGAGCAACAGCATATTCAAGAACAAGAAGAGCAATGGAGACAACAAGGCCAAATGGTGCCTGCAGCAGCTGCTCGTGAAGAGAGCATGCCTATGCCCGGTGGATTCGGCGCCGACTCACCTGAAAATTCACCCCAACAAAACACCAGAAGAGCACGCGGCAGCATCTTCTCCAGCTTCACGAAACGACTCGGCATCAACTCCTCCAGCAGTAGCGGTAGTGAAGTACAAGAACAACTCCAGAACTTCCTTGGCGGTGGATCCGGCAACCAAGGTGGCTCCACGCAGAAAGACAACCCACCTACCTACGACGAAGCCAACAAAGGTGGCACAGAGAAAGTCTCCTCCCCCGCCGCTGTCCAGCAAAACCTCCACAACGCCATTCAAGCCTCCCGCGCCTACGACTCCTCAACGCTTTTCTCACCACCACGAACTCAAACCGTCAAGGAGCAAGCAACATACTGCGACTCCACCCCCTCGCAAAACATCACCTACCTCGCCGACGCCTCAAACGCCACGCGCATCTTCGTCTCCAAAGCTCTCTCTATGGACCCCACTGCCTTTTTAACACAGAACGTGTCCGCACTCAACACATTCTCCCTACTCTTGCAAGACGTGTGTGATGTCTACGCGCTGCCGCGTCGCGCAATGCATATCTTCTACGATGAGAGTGGCGGGACGATAGCGTTCAATTCTGGCGGTGCTATCTTCTGCAATTTCAGATTCTACGCACAGCTGCATGTCGCCAAGATGGCAGGTGGGAGTGGAGAAGCGAAGGGTGAGGCGGCGGCGTATTGGTGGATTGTGGTTGCGCACGAGCTGGCGCATAATATCGTCAAGGAGCATAATGCGGAGCACAGTTTCTACACGTACGTATTCATACCTCCCCTCCCGATTTCAGAGGAGTCTTGCTAATGATGGATATACAGTGAGATGCTAGCAGCCAACAACTTCCCAAAGATGATGACTCGCTGCGCAGCTTACATCCAAGCCGGCACTTCCTCATCCTCCTCCACCTCCACAGCTCAACCCCTGGCCCCGCCTCAAATCGACTACCAGACTCGACCTCAAATCCAGAACCAAAATCAGAGTTTACTAGACTAGACGATTGCATTCCCGGATTCGCATTCTTTCGTTTCGTGTTGCGGGATTGGAGATATTCGCAACTCATGCATTTTCACTTTTTGTTTTGCCGGGAGGGTGTTGCATTTGGTGTTTTCGATTTCTCGCTTGCTCGCTTACATTGTTTACTGGGCTTCATGCATGAAGGCGCATTGGGTACCTTAGCATTAGGCATTAAAGTACTAGCATCGATGTGCATTAGCGAGGCGTAAGTAGATTGATTAATTGATGGGTTGTTGTTCGTTAACGGTAGAGCATTTGCAGAATAGAATTTGGCTTAATCTCACTCCTTTGTGTCACCACTATTCTTGACTTCAACACATACAGGCTTAGGCGCAGGAATGAGCGTACATTACTTGGTGGTGAGTGATGTTCCAAGAGGTATCTCATTCTGTTTCGCTAATAAATATTTCTTATCGCACTAACCAGCTCTGTTCCGAATCCAAGTCCTCCTCACTTCTATCCTCCCATTCCCAGCCAAGATAGACTTGCTCATCCGATAGATATCAAACTATTTCATAGGTCATTTCTACCACTCCACTGTACTTCTTCCAGTTACGTGCATCTCATTTCTTCGACCTCTTTATCCACATCCTCGATCTCCTCTAAAGAATCTCGTGACATGACTCTTCGGACCTTTGTCACGACTCAGACCATCTTTGGCACACGAAATCTCCGTCCTGATACGCGCGGTGCCATCTTTGCCATGCGTTGGCGTCGAGAAGAAGTCATCCTCAGTCGGCCCACGCTCGGGGCCAGGTGTTGGACTCAGGATCCCGGTTTTTGAATGCTGCATAAGGACCACTGAGGTCTCAATTTCGAGGTGCTCGAGGCTCTTTCGAAGCTTATTATTGATCCTTCGGACCTGGAAGAGTAAGTACTGGTTAACCTACTGGTTTCAAAGGAGGCGAGCGAACGTACTGATTTTCGGATACTAAGTGGAGCTTTAATTCCTCCCCCTGAAGTCGTTTCCCTAAGCTCAACATTATTTCCGGGGTCTGAGTCATCGGACTCATCATGCGAGGGCACGTACGACGTCCGTCTTGTTGGCTGAGTTGGTGCCCGCACCGCGAGGTTATACTCAGGCGAGCAGTGGTCTTTCCCGAACCTGCCTTTGCGGATATGTCCCCAGCCGTGTCGCCACATTTCGTGGAGAACAGGGGCGTTGGCTACGACGGTCTGAATTATGTAAGTGTGGTTTCTCTGGCATAGGCAAATACTGACAACGGCAAAGCACTGAACCTGTCACACAATATAAGCTCAGTTTTAGAAGGAGTACTGGAGGTTGTCACCTGAGCCCAAGCTAACTTGTTCTGCGCCGTCAAATCTCCCAGAACAATGAGCAATCGTAATACCGACACGATTATGATCTTTGCTTGAATTAGCTTCCGAAAACAGTTAAAATTTGGAATCTTTACGAAGGAGCCACCAATGAATAGTGCAGACAGTTCGACTTTGTGCCTTGCGACGAGGTCAGCTCCCTGATCTCGCTCGAGATTCCACAACCTAGGATCGCTTACTTGAGTGATAGTGATGATCGAAGGAGAAGTGGGATCGAAATGGCCATAATGAATACATTTGTCGAGACGCTCAGCTCAAGCAACATGTCAGCTCTCAGGTATTGTCGCGGGGACGTGAGTCTTACCGATTCCATCAGAATAACCTCGACTACCTAGACCTCGTCATCAGCCTCGGCAATCTGACACCTGGAATTACACGCACTGCTTTCTAGAATCAATCAGCCAACGTCCATAAATTCTTGGGAAAGCCACTTGCAGCACATTCAGGAGCACTCGGTAAAACCTGCCAGTAAAGCTTCATCGGACGGCATTCCAGAAAGAACGTAGCCAGACACAATATCCAAGTTGCAACAATCGTGCCACCCGCGATTCTGACAAGGAGAAAATCGAAGGACTGGACCGCAAGTCGCGTGTAGTATATCAACTATTCCATCCTGTCAGCGTCCTCAAGTTTTGTGTTTCTGAGGGAAGGAAGGGTTCCACGGACAATACAGCCTTTCAAGCACCAAAGATAAGTCATGTAGCAAATTCGTCCGACCAGTACAAGTTTCGAGGCGAGGGTAACTGGTCCTCAATCAGCAAATGCTCATCATGTGCCAAATCACCCTCTTGTACTTCTCGCCACCGCATCGTCCCTCAACTTATCCGGCTCCGTCTGCGTGGTACTAATACCATTGTAAACCTGCTCATCTCATCAGCCCACGTCTCTTCCTACCACGGCTCTCCACGCCTCCACACTCAGCCATCGCTGGATCTGTCCCAAAGCAGAGTACGCACCACAGCCGGAAAGGTCGCCGTGAACACCACATAAAACAGAATCGAGACCATCATCAACCAATCGTCTAGAACAAAAATCTCATGTTTCAGTTTGCGAAGAAAGGCGCGCGAGAGTATGATTAGGAAGGCGGCGGCAGTGAGAGCGATGCCGCTATTGACTGTGACTTCGTCCATAGCACCCCAATCGCGAGGGAGTGAGGGAACTCTAGGGGAAAAGAATGATGAGAGGGAGTGAGAAATGGCGACGCATTGTGGTAGAGAGGCAATGTTTGTGTTTTGAATTTGGGAGTCTGAGGTCTGGATGGATGGTACGTATGTGCTGGGGGAAGGAGCGTCTGTTATTGTATTGGGTCTAGACCTCACGTCAATTGCTGTGCCGACGTGAGTCAATATGAGACACAGCCCAATGATTGATCCATAGCTGATTAGATTTAAAATATGTTGGATCATAGAGAAATGTGACATAGGGATCGCCGGCACGAGGCACCTTTTCAAGAACGCAAAATTCGCAAATCGCGATGGAGCGTTCAGATTAAGACAAGTTCACGCGGCAAATTCAGATTATTCTAGTTACAACAAATCAGAGCCGTGAAACAAAACCCCCGTTGCAGTTGCTGATTAGTGACCTGGTCCCAGCCTTTTCCTACGGATCTTCACCAATACTCAAACAGCTAAGTACCCTTGCCATTGACCTCTCTATTGAATGCGCAGCGTTTTTCTGGCCGCTTGCTATGTACTCTAGTCTCTCAATTGACTTCCTCTATCTTCACTCCAGTCTCCATTTTGTCACCGTCCTCGTCCTCTAGCTCATCAGAATTATAAGCATCAAGGTTTGGATCGACTTTTGACAAAAGACCGAGGCCTCAAGCCCACCAGATTTGTCCTCGCACTCACCAGTCACCAGGCACATCTCCTCATCCACTACGCCCTACGAAATTCCTCTTTGAGGCCTCAACGAGTGGAACAGCATCCACACTCTCATTATGACTAGTACTAGCCGACGCCCTCTCCGGATCCTCCAACTTGTGCCCCTTGAACTTGGCCCAACTGGCATTTCTCTCGTTTCCATCCCTTTCATGACTTCTACTACCTCTCTGGTGAGCATGAGTCGTGCTATTGCCTCCTCTGCTGCTGAGACTTTGTCTTGCGTGGCGGAAAAGTGGCCCGAGTGCTGGTAGCGAAGCGCATATCAAGAGGATGGCACCTTCGGCTACGCCAAGAATGTCGAGGTAGGGCACTGGATCTAAGCTGTGTCTTAGGTACATTTCTGTGTCCCTGAAATACAAGGAGAAGTGTCATGAAATATGGGAAACATAAAGGCAGAAGTCAAATGAGAAGACATACAGATAGGATCCACCGCAAGAATTTCAAAAACCTGCCCAAAAATGGCCAATTTGTAAATCGACACAATACAGGCCAACACACTCAGGCCTAGCGCAATGGAGACCGCAACCCTTGATTTCAGCGGCATATTCAGCCTCAAGATCAACGGGATCGGATACAGCGCAAAGAAGATATCCAGGAGCGCTGAATACGCCGAAGTGAAGTACCCTAAATCAGCCAACACGCTGATCGGTGCACGTGTCCCACCAATACTTCTATTCCAGCCATACTCCACAGGCTGACACTGCACAAACCACCATACCGATGTCGCTAGAATGCACGCCTGCACGAGAGCGCTAGACCCCAGAAGACAATGGTGGTCTTGCGTCCGTAGTCGAGAATCCGCTTGAGGGTCGCGATGATGGCGAATTTCGGGAGGGAGAAGCTCCATATGAGGATTGAAGAGATGATGACGTTCCATTTCAATGCTTGGACTATTTCTTCTGGCTCGAGAGTTGATGTACGCCTGCCTAGGCCGTGGTGTGAACCGATTGTAATCAGAATGCATGTTAGGAGAAGTATGGCTATGCATCCGGTTGCATATAATCGTCGAGGCCGACGCTACGGACGACATGGACGCGGCAGAGGAGACGAAGGGAAACGATAACTGTGGGGTGTCATTAACTTGTCAATCGCCGTAACAGAAAAAAACTAGATCCTTTGAAAAAATGGAAGGTTACAGGGTGAAGTGATCATGACTAACATGTTGTGACCGCGAAAAGTGCCCAGCAAGCTTGGTCCGCTATCACCCCGTAATCATTTTCTTTCCATAGCGACATGTTGAAAGTGGTATATATCGATGACCTAAAGACTGTATTTTCAAGGAGTCAAAGGCGGCTTGGAGGAATTGTACTGAAAGTCTAGGCGAGCATTCGTCTTGAGTCTTGGGTAACAGAACTGATTAAGAGACGTGATAAACCGAGTACGCTTTCGAAAGAAATGATTTGATACCATCCAAGCCACCAAAACAAAAGAGAGGTAGAAACGCCACAAGGAAGGGTCGGTCCGCTGGGAGATGAAAATTCCAGTTGTGATCAGAGCGGATTGTCATGTCGTATTGGTCGCTGCCGGGGAAGTTACCAACTTTCTCGTTCTGCAGTTGCTTAGAGACTCAGTGACGGGACCGTGCCAGCCGTGCCTGAGCGTGTGTTCCTTACAGGTGAGATCGACGAGTGTGCACATGGTTCCATTTCGATTACAGGGGCGGCTCTTGCTGATCATCTGCAACATATTCCCCAAAGAGCATTGTGAAACACTTCTTGACAGGCGTGTCGTAATGATACGTAATGTTGTGAGAGATTTGGGAACGGAATTACTGGGAGATCGCACTACCTATTGTCAGATGGAACGAATCGTACACTTCACATTTTTGCTAGTTGACCTTATAAGAGGTATTTTTCTCCAACATATGTGGACACACGATTTACGGAAGCGATCCAGACAAGTTTGTTGTAAGAACACGATGACGAAGTTGGCTTTCTAGATTTTGATCAGACGTTGTTGAGATTCTGGTAGCCGGCTCAGGCGATATGCATCCGCGCCTCTTCCCCGCCTCTTCCATGCATAGAATTGCACATGCAAGATCCACTACTTGACGGAGCAGTACAAATCGGGCAGTACGCACGATTGGTTAAAGATAGCAAAGATCATTTGTGACAGGGTAAATGGAATCAAGCCATCACGAGAAGAAACATACCTAGATACTTCAAATACTCTTGTTTCAAAGCATATGATCACTCCTATATAATAATTTCGATCTCACAAAGTGACCATGACATCCGCAAGCCAGCTATTAGCAAACTTGGGTGGCATCAACGAGATCTCGTTTGCCAATGAAGAAGAGCGGGTCCGCCTGAGAGATGCGCTCTTCGAAACTCTCAGAAAGGTGCAATCGCCCTGGGACATCGTCTGGGAGCATAATTGGGTCAACCCCGCGACCAATGCATCTATTAAGACATTAATCAATGCAGGTATTTTCAGCAGGTGGGCTGAATGCGGGGGAGGGAGTAAGACCTCTGCTGAGCTGGCTGAGCTTACTGGTGCTGATGAGGTGCTGATAAGTGAGTACCTTTACTACTATGCTCGCTCAGCTCACAACTGCAAAGGTTGGTAACTGACGAAATCATTTAAATAAAAGAGCGATTAATGCGCCAAATCTCCGGCCAACACCTCGTCACCGAAACAGGCGAAGATACATTTTCACCAACACCATGGGCCACCGCGCTGGCCAGCGACCCCTCCCTTCAGAACGTCTACGGCGAGTTCTACCGCGGCGTCAACACCGCCATGTTCACCAGCCTGCCCTCCTTCCTCCGCGCCACGGGATTCAAGAACCCAACCGACCTTAACAACGGCAACTGGCAGTTCAACAAACCAACCCCCAACAACTTCTTCCAAGACCTAGCGGTAAATCCAGATATAGCTGCTGATTTCCACCATGCCATGCAATGTCACTCGAAATACAACCTCACACCGTGGACGGAAGTCTACCCTACAAGCACGATCGTGGAAGCTGGGATTGCTAAGCCAGGACGGCCGCTCGTCGTCGATGTGGGTGGGAGCAAAGGTCACGATCTCGAGAAATTCCGGGTTTGTCATCCTGGACTTCCGGATAGCAGTCTCATCCTCCAAGACCTCTCAGACGTTGTGCAAGACGTAAAAGTAAATAAAGCCATCTCAGTGCAGCCTTACGATTTCTTCACGCCTCAGCCAGAGTCAGCGAGAGGCGCGCGTGTGTATTTCATGCATAATGTTCTGCATGACTGGACGGACGAGCTGGCGGCCAAGATCTTGGGGAATGTTGTTGGGGCGATGGAGAGGGGGTATTCGCGGTTGTTGATACATGAGAGTTTGATTAGTAGGGTGAAGCCGTTGGCGAGGGTGACCGTGTCGGATGTTACGATGATGGCGTGCTTATCAGGGAAGGAGAGGACGGAGGATGAGTGGACGCATCTTGTTGAGGAAGCTGGGTTGAAGGTTGTGAAGATCTGGAGACCACCTCATTCGATTGAAAGTGTGATTGAAGCGGAACTGGTGTAGGCATTATGGTCATGTATAGTTGAGGTACCTATGGCGGTTCAAGGATGATTCGTACAGCAGTTACCAATATTCAGTGTCACCACAGCCGAATAAACCCCTTCTCCAAGTCTACTCCTACTCCTTCACCACTCATAACCTTCATACTCCCACGCAACCTCAAATCCCAACAACTCATAAAACCCTCTAATAGTAACCCAATCAACCATCACACCCTCTAGCCCCCTTTCCTTCATATTTTCAATCGCCTTAACCAATAAGGCCAACCCCACACCTTTCCTTCTCGCCTCCTTATCAACACCAACACATCCTATGAGACCAGTCTTAGTTTTCGAAGGAAGGAGGTTGATGAATGCGAAATCTTCGAGGACGACTGCAGAGGGTGAACACATGAGTGTCCAGCCTAGTTGGGTGTTTGTCTGGGGGTCGATGGCGACGAGGACTTCGTGGTGTTGGCTAGCGAGAGCGAGCCGCTCGTATGCTTCTACCCAGCCCTGCATGGAAAGTCAGTCGGCGACACTTCTTAAAGTTGGAAAGGAGAGAATGGATAGACGTACAATGTTCTTGAAATTGGCTCGCTGTTTTGTGATACACTCGTCATAGAGTTCTGGCGACCAAGGCACGAATTTGAGTGGCAGTTTTGCGACTCGAGCGAGGATTTCGGGTGCTGCAATCTCGCCTGTGATATTGCGATAGAAGTCGCGAGCTGTAGGTTCAACTGATTTTCGGAAACCTGGACCGTTCATATCAATACTTGCACATTATCAAAGGAGTGCTTGTAAGCAGTACTTGCCTCTGCGTAAGAAGAAATCCTTTGCCTCCTGACTTAAATCGATAGGAACACCGGGCCAGAATCGTGGAAAAACAGATCCGATCTGCAGACTCTTTAATTGTCCTTGATTTGTAAGGGCCGCTCGAGCTTTAGCGATCAGTGCAGATCCAATACCTTTCCCACGGCATTCCGGCAAGACTCCGACGGCTGTGATCTTTCCATGATTGATGCCATCCAGAGAAAAGAAGAATGTCATAACGAACCCATTTTCATGGATGAAGTGATGACCATTCTTTTGTCTCAGATTATGTGTGAGACGTTTGAGCTCCATTGGCCAATCAGGAAAGATTGTCTGCCACAAGGTCCAGACGTGGAGAGCATCCTCGTCTGATTTTGAGAGGGGCCAAATATCGTATTTGGTAGTTTGAGTTCCGACAGGAAGAGAGCCCAATGGTTTGGTCATCCCGAAGATAATATCGACAGCGGATTTGAATGCTGGGATAGTGGGCTCGTATATGGTGATGTAGTTTCTAATTCCATCTTTCTCTTCGAGAAAATCGTACGGATCGCAAGTGGCGATAACAATCAGCTTGTCCCCGAATTTCTCTCCAAGCGACAGACCATATGCCTTCTGGTAGGGGCTCAAGCTGGCATTCCTCGTAGCAAAGATTATACTGTCCGCTCCAGCGATATGCTCCTCATCCTCTGGAGAGAGTGGAATGCCGTCATGAAAACGAACATCGACGATTCTCGGGTCATGGATTCGGAGAAGATCAATGTATGCTGAGGGTGTGTATGGCTCTCTTGTCTTTTCCTCTCCGCTTTCAACAGCACCACCGCCAGAGGGTGTCTTCCCTATCTGATATGTAAGCACCATTCCCGTTAAAAATCTCAAAGTCTACACATGATTCCTTTGATTCCGTTCGCTTCAGTAACTAAAGACAAAGGACTAAGCACTGACCTGGACTAATGAACACAGTCTTCTTGTTCGGGTCTGGCGCAATTGGGAATGAGCCAGAAACACTTCGAACAACAGTCGTGCTCTTTGCATAAACTTTCGATGCAAGCGAAGCTTGCCTGCTATTGCGAGCCTCGGAGTCCGCCAATGTCGAGGTGGGAATGCTAGCATTGGATACGTATTTCGACTTCAGTGCTTCAACTCTTGCAACCGACGCTTGTATAGCATCCTGAGACAACTCTCCTGACTTCACTGCCGTAATGACCTGCTCAATTGCGCCGACTTGTGCTGACATGGTGTGGCAGATCATGACACAGTCTGTTCCAGCCTAGGTAATGTCAGTCACTGAGGTGAATACAGGGCTTGAGTCAACCAACCTTCAGCGCCATGACAGCACCTTTCTCTGTACCAAATGTGGCTCTAACGCCATCCATTTCAAGACAGTCACTAACAATCATCCCTTCATATTTCATCTCCTCCCTTAAAATCTTGATGGCAGCAGGGTCCAAGCTTGCAGGGACTTTCTTCGAATGATGATCATCGCTCAAGGCCGGATGTCCAAGACCCGGCAGAGCAATATGCGCAGTCATGACAGAGTCCACACCTTCAGCGACCGCTCTTCTGAACGGCAGCAATTCACAAGCATCCAATTGGGCTCGGCTCTTTGTAATAACAGGAAGTCCATAATGAGAATCCACAGCGGTATCTCCATGTCCTGGGAAATGTTTGACACATGGAATGACGCCTCCTTCACTCATTCCCTTGACTTGAGCAGATACGAATCTACCTACCGTCTCAGGATTGTCGGAAGGAGAGCGTACTCCAATGACGGGGTTCTTGGGCTCGGAGTTGACATCCGCGATCGGTGCATAGTTGGTGTTGATACCAAAGCTCTTTAACGTTTCAGCTGTAGCGATTGCTATCTTGTACGCATTCTCAGCGTCAGCTGTAGCTCCAAGAGCCATTGCTCCCGGAAGCTGAGCGGCGACGGGAGATTTGATGCGAGTGACGAGACCATTTTCTTGGTCGATGGCTATGAATAGTCCTTGTTTGTGGCCAGCTTTCCTTGCCGTCTCCTGAAGGGAGTTGGTTAACTCTAAAAGCTGGGTAGCACTGTCGACATTGCGTAAAAAGAGAATGACTGCTCCGACTTTGTGAGTCTGGATGAGAGTTTTGATATCTTCGCTGGCTACGTGACCATGAAATCCAACGATGAAAAGCTGGTATTTGTTAGTAAATTAATCGTAGATATACTTCTTAACGGCGCGATGATATAGCCTTTCTGATCTTTTCCTCGAGTAAGGTTTGATATTGATCTTTTGCGAGGTTTCGATTGGCGGGCCCATCGAGAGCTGCACTCGCGAAATAAGGGAACGTATTGAGAGTAAAAGTTGAGATAGGGGTTTTCGCTAAGATGGGGGTGTAACGTATGAAGCCGACTTACCTGCCCGACTTTAGACCTCAGCTCTTCATCGGACCATAGAGTGGTAGGAATAGAAGCCATCTTGAGAGACTTGCAAGTATGTTCGGCGACCGTCTCCCTCGTCGAATAGAATAGATTTGATAACACAATTGTAGTATCTCAAGCCATGCTAATTACTTCAAATCCAAGTTGTTCCTTTTGATACGTGACATCGCTTGGCTTGATGTTGTCTTGAGCAGGGAGGAGACGGCAAGGCGTGGGGGTTGATGAACTAACCACTATTATGCTTCTTAGGCCTTGTCACGTGTGCAGCAGCAACTGTCCGTGCCATTCTCGTGATGTTGAAGCTCAATCAACCTTGACACGAAGACCTTTACTTCGCTAGATATGCAACGTAACATCGCTGCCGTTGTCATCAACCCCCATTTTTGATAACCACAGGCTCACACGAACAAAGAGAGACCTGTAGGGATGATGGAGGCGAGACTCGACAAGATCGTGTGGTTTACGTGAAGATCATTTCCCCATTGCCGGGTTGGTTGGCCGCCACCAGACTATTTCGAGCCGGACTCCAAGTGTCAAGCTTTCTGGGGTAAGTGTCTGCGAACTGCCCGATAACCATTCCGGAATCCCGGTTCTGGACCTCGAAAACGGCGCGGTGGGGGTGGGACATATATCATGCCAGCTCGCGCAATGGATATGGCTTCCTCTTTCGAGATATCCCGTGGCGACTCACGCGAGCCTTTGTTGAACGATATGGACGACTCAATTGGATATAGTACTCAGAATGATGTCTTGCCAGATGGTACGCAGGTTAACGGCGACAAAGCCAACCAGATAAAGGAGAATCTTCAGAAATATGAACAGCTATTCGGAGCGGATGAGGATGCTTTCGAGCAGCCTACGACGACGAGGAAAGAGCTATGGTCGTATTATCTGTATTACAATGTGAGAAGATTGAAGCAACCTCTGAGCTTGTAATATCAGCTGACAATATCAGGGTGACAATGGAGTCGGTCCCGGCTCGTATTCACAGGCCCTTTTTCAATCTGCCTTGACTGGTGCTGGACACGATCCTGATATCCATCCAATCCAAAAGGGCAACTGTGGTAACGCCGGCTGCGTCATTCCATGGGGCTCGGGAACGAGATCTGTGGCCAGCGTGGTGCTCATTGCCAACGGGATCTGCTTTGCAGTCATGACTGTCATGTTCGTCGGATTGGGTTCGGCTGCAGATTACGGTACCTTCGGACGCTGGCTACTTCTGGTTCTTACTCTCATATGTTGGGTTTTCCAGTACGGTATGATGGCAATTAGGCATCCAGAGCAGTGGCCGGCTGCTATGGTCATGTATATCATTGCTTACATTGCATATGTGAGTCGACGTCTACAAGTCCATCCTTCCTGCTGATCTTTCAACAGGGCGCCACACTTGTTTTCTACGCAGCACTGTTCCCTCGACTTGCCCGATATCAGCCGCATGTGCGAAAGGCGAGAGATGAAGATCTCAAAGAGGGTAAAATTACTCAAGCCGAATACGACAAGATTGAAAGCTTGGAGCGAAACCATGTCAGCAGTATTTCCACAGCGCATTCCAACATCGGGTATCTCTTGACATTGGTCATCAATCTTTCCGTACTTCTTCCGCTTCAGGGAAATCCTTTCGGGAATAACCTCGCTTTGTGCTTGACCAACACTTGTAAGTCAATTACCTGACCATGACAGATCGAATCCTAAAGACTCGTAGATTGGGTTGTGCTTGGAGTATGGTGGTTCATTTTCCGTAAGTGATCCAAGACCCTTGGCCGGAATGTCTCGGCACGGCTTTTTCTAACCCCCTTCTCCAGAACAACCGCGTCCTGGTCCAAAGATCCCCAAAGGGAGCAATTATGCAACTATTGGCTGGAAACAAGTGTGGCTTGCCCTGAATGAAATTAGACATCTGCCTCAAACCTTCATTTACCTCGTGGCCTTCTTCCTCTTGGCAGACGGTCTCAATACAACCGGGTCCCTTGTCGGCATCATTCAAAACAACATCGTCCAATTCTCATTCCTGGAAATCACGTACCTGGGGATTGCACAGGCTGCATGCTCGATCACATCTACTTTCGGGTTCTGGTACATTCAGAAATATTTCGGAATCAAGACGAAACATATGTTCATGGTCACGAATTTCTTCAGTGTCTTCATCCCATTCTACGGAATGCTAGGTCTCTGGACAAAGACTGTTGGATACCACCACGTGCGCGATTTTTGGATCTATAATATTCTGTTTGGGTTGTTTCAAGCCCCTTACTATGCCTATGCTCAGACCATGATGTCTGAGGTGACACCTCGTGGATATGAGAACATGTTTTTCGGTCTCTTTGGTATCACTAATCGTGCCGTAAGTTTCACCGCCCAATTTCGCATCCACACAAGCTAATTAGTGCACCAAGTCGAGTATCATCGGACCCAACGTCGTGCAAGCGATCATAAATTCCTCTAACAACAATTGGATGGGCTTTCCCTTCCTCTTCACATTATGTGCAGCAGCAAGTATAGTTATCTGGTTTGTGGACATTGAGAAAGGCCGAGAAAACTGCAGGAAATATGTCGAAGAGAGGAAGCTGCTTCGCGTAGCCAAAGAATCGGGCTTAACAACTAGCCAGGTTGTTGAGGGTGTGGCCACTGGCGAGCTGATCTCTGGGAGTAGTGGAAGTAGCGGGACTGTGGAACATGTCGGCGTAGAAGTTTCTGCGAAGAAGGATCGTGATGATTGAAATGATTCAAAGGTGGGGGTTCAGATCCAGAGAAGAGAAATAAAATGAGATTTCAGTCTTTGTTCTCACCCGAAGATAGTTTCTTCAAGTCTTCATCTAACCTTGGCACGGTTGCCTGTTAAATCTCCTCCAAAATTTCCCGAAATATACTGTTGGTCTTACCTGCTTCCTTATCGACTCCGAAACGATCAGCATATAAGTTCGCCGGAATGAGTCATTCAAAAAGCTTACTCTGAACTTCAACTTTCAACGATATTAATTTCCTTGTAAGTCACAAATTCTCTATCAATTTTTTTTTTTTTTAATTCTCACCAACCTTCATTTCCGATACGCCAACCATGGATCATAATACTTCCGAAAATCAAGATGCAGTTGAAGCCTTCTTCGGCAATCGCTCAGATCTGATATCACGTGAAATGCAGCAACGAAGCGGTAAGTAAATTGACAACCCTCCCACCTCTTGTCGTATACAGCCTTGCTCAATGAACCCTCAGATTTCCACTTCCGGCAAACCCTCTCCCCAATAGCCCAACGCGCCTGCAACATCGTCTCCAAGATCCGGCAGCAAGAACACACCACAATATGGAGTTCCAACCAACGGAAGCCTCACCTCAATACAGGCACTTTCCCACCTCCTCGGGCCTCATCTTCCTCCTCAACTACCGTCAATGGAGAGGAGAAAGAACAAGAAGAGCTCTTCCCAGGCATGATCTTCAACTCGGCCAAGAATCACATGGAAACCACGCAGCTCTGGCGGATCGTCCAGCGCATGCCGAAAGGTGCACTCTTGCATTGCCATCTCGGCGCTACGGTTGATCTAGACTGGCTATTTGAGCAAGCTGTGCAGACGGAAGGCATGGTTATCTATGCGTCTGAAGCTTTGAGCACTGAGAAAGTCAGAGAGAGGGTCGACGTGAATGTCAGGATTGAATTTTCTGCTTCTTATGAAGAAGTGCCGGAGGGGAGTGGAAAGGGCCTATGGGAAGCGGCTTACGAACCGATGAAGAAAGTCTTGTTGAAGAGTGCGGCAGAGACGTTCCCATCAGGTGGGAAAGCAGGCTTCTGCGCGTGGATGAAATCGCGCTGTTCCATCACGCAAACCGAAGCCGTGTCTAACCATCTCGGTGTTGATGCCATCTGGCGCAAGCTGCAATCAGCATTCATGACCATTACGCCCATAGTATACTATGAGCCCATCACTCGGAAGTTCCTAAGAAAATTTCTGGAGACGGCGTATGCGGACGGGATTCGATGGATTGAGATGAGGGGTATGACGAGGAGTTTTAGATTGGAGGGGGAGGCAGAGTTGAAGGAGAATAGACTGCAGTTGGTAAGGGTTTTCCAAGAGGTGATTGACAGATTTATGGAAAGCGAGGAGGGGAAGGGATTCTGGGGGATCAGGTTGATTTGGGATACGTTGAGGAGTTTTGATGACGATGCAATTATTCAGGGTACGTTTTGACGCAGAGCACCTCGCTTTCTATCTCAGCAAGTACGCGTAATGTGACTGACCAACTACACAGATATGAAACTCTGCATTCAAGCCAAAAAGCTCTACCCAACCTTGATCTCGGGCTACGATCTCGTTGGCCCCGAAGACCACGGCCGAACCCTCCACTCACTCACCCCCGTTCTCCTCTGGTTCAGATCCGAGGTCCGCCGCCAAAACCTCACCATTCCCTATTTCCTCCATGCAGGCGAATGCGTCGGCGACGGGGACTCCACCGACCAGAATCTCTACGACGCTATCCTCTTCAAGACGCGACGTATCGGTCACGCTTTCTCGTTGTATAAGCACCCGTTACTGATTGATATGGTGAAGGAGAAGGGGATCATGGTGGAGTGTTGTCCGATTTCGAATGAGGTCTTGAGGTATACGGCGAGTATCAAGACGCATCCGCTGCCAGCATTGTTGGCGAGAGGTGTGAAAGCAGCGATTGCGAATGATGATCCGAGTATGATGGGGCAGGGGACCTCCGGATTGGCGCATGACTTTTGGCAGGCGTTGCAGGGGTGGGAGAATCTTGGGTTGGCGGGCTTGGTAAGTTGTTCTATTGCGGTCATTTATTTCAAGTTTGTGTTGTGTGTCAATATTGTTGATGGCGTGAAAGCTGACGATTCGTTTACAGGGCTCGCTTGCACAAAACAGCGTCCGTTGGTCAGCATACGAAGATCAGACAGATGACGAGTGGATGCAGGATATTGCTAAAGGCGCTGAGGGGACAGGGATTCGTGCACAGAGGATAAGAGAGTGGGATTCACAATGGGAGGAATTCTGTAAATGGATCGTGGGGGAATTTGGGGATGTGGAGTGAGCTGGACCTCTGTCTGGACGTGTTTCTTTTGCTCCGTAAACTACGGATTTTGTGGGTGGGAAGAGCTTAACCTCTACTGGTAGATGTACATACAGCGTTCAACAAAGTGGACTTGTTTTACTTATTGAGAAGGATAACCATCCCTGAACGTGAATTTCCTGTGATAGAGCAGTGGACTGTGTAAGAACACGAAAACTATCAGACTTTGAAGCCGACCAAGGTCTTGCTCTAACACGCGAGGTGTCTACAGCGAGACGAACAAATCCTAGGAAGATCGCAGCTAACCAAAAGTACCAGAACAACAAGTAGTCTTCTAGCCCTTGTCACATCACTTTCTGTGAGGGAGGATCCGGTTCGAGATCTCTTGTCACATTCATTCATGTCACTACACAACCACTCAAATCTAATCTACTATTAATATTACAGAATTCGCCCTTCACAACCCCACCGTCTTGATAGCAGTGACATTAACCCCATCACCACCAACCTCCTTAACCTCACCACTCCCACCACTGAAACTCTCCACATCCCCCTCCGCCTCAAGCACCTCGCCTCTCTCACTCGGCCTCACATAATCCTTCGGTTCCCTCCACTCGCTCAACGGCACAGTCAACGCAGGGGGCTGCCAAGCACAACACGCCCAATACGTGAAGAAACTAACGAAAAGCCCAATCGGGTATGCGAAATAGTAGGCCTTGGTGACGCCAGCTGGGGCGGATACGCCCATGTTGTTCAGGAAACCGTAGAAGTTGGGGATGATGCCCACAACGTAGGCGACGTACGCGCGCCAGTTCCAACCGCCGATGTAGTAGTAGACGCCGGACTTGCGAGAGGTGTATAGGTCGTCGATCTCGAGGTAGCCGCGGGTAATGATGTAATAGTGACAGAGCAAGACTCCAGTGATAGCTGAGAGGAAGATCTGATAGGAGGCCATGAAGGAGATGAAAATACTGGCCGAGCCGAGTAGATACCATGGGTTGATGGCGAAGGAGATGACGGCGCAGATGAAGAAACCTTTGCGCACGGAGAGGTATTTTGGGAAGAGCGCTGCGATGTCGTTTCCTGCAGGAAGGGAGTTCTCGAAGATCGAAGAGAAGATCGCGGAGTAAGCGAAACAGGCTGCGATGAAGAAGCAGCCTGCGCGGTTTGCTGAGGTGTACTCGGTGGTTTGGAGCTTGTCGAGGTAGTTGAGCGGGTTCCAGATTACTTCGCCAAAGACTAATTGACTGCTGGCGCCAACAAGATTACCAACAATTGAGACAATGAGGTTGGAGAGGGGAAAGCCAAGCAGGTTGCCGAGGATCACATCGTTGGGTTTAGTTGCGTAGCGCTGGAAATCAGCGGCGTTCGATGCGAATGTCGCGCAGTTCGCTGCTCCTAGCATGAAGAACCTGATGAGGAGCCAAGTTCGCGATGACCCTGAAGCTGTGCCAGATTGCTTCGCTACATCGCCAATGCCGCCTGCTTTGGTGACTGTCCATGCGAGCATTGCAATTGCCGAAATGACAAAGACAACGAGCTTGGTATAGACTAGACCTCTCATCTGCCAGCTGTTAGAGATTGACCTTCATCAGGGACAAGGAAACGTACCTTTGGAACAGGAATAACCAGAAAGCAACATGTGAGGAGCCAGAAAATAACAAATCCAATCATGCCACCAGAGTCGAGAGCTGATCCCTTGCCCATGACATTCTTGACAGTTGCGATCTTTGGCGTAAGAGCATGAAGCATGACATAAATGCACTGTCCTCCTTGAACTGCATTGACTCCATTCCAGACAATTGCCATAACAGCACGGTTGAACGTAGGCCACCAAGCACCGAAGACACCGAAGGAGGCTCTGTTGAGGACTGGGAAACCAATGTGGTATTTGGCACCAGCTCTTCCGTTGAGCACAATGACGATAGCGATCAGGAACTGACCACCGAAAGTGACGCCAACAGACTCCCACATACTGAGACCCAGTGCCTGTGCACTTGATGCCGCATACCAGTTAGAAACGGTTGCGACTAATTTTCCCGTCAGTGACGTGCCCGTGAATGGTGATGAAGTAAGTTACTTACCAGCAGAGAACCAGAATGTCAGATACGTCCACAGATTCCAGGTTCTATCTTGAAGCTTCAATGGTCTGATATCATCGTTGTCTAGCCACATATCTGCTGGGTCAACATCATCAGCTCCCTTCGCTTTCAAGTGAGGCGCAGGAATGCCCTCCTTGATGCGTCTGATGACGTTGCTTGCCATTGTGTAAACCTGGGAGGTGGGGACCTGTTGGAAAGACAAAATTTTCGGTCACAACGTAGATAGAAGCTCAACTGAACCAGGAGATGTACCTGGGATATTATATGTATCCCCTGGACAAAATCTGAAGTGCTTATCGCACGTTCAGGGAAGGAGGTGAACGCCAAGAGATATGCCCTATCAAAGTGGAGAGCATCGCGATTGTGCGCGCGTGTCGAGGAAACTATGGCACTTGCCACAGTTTCACATGGGATTGTTTGGTACCACTGGGTCCTTTCTTACGCGTAAAAGAATAGCTTCTCACTAGAAGACGCTTGTTCTCAACCACATACGTTTTAAACCCATAGTACAGCTAAAAGGAGAGTATGCATCATCACGAAAGTCCCCCAAACCTGTCGTTTATGTCAAAAGATAGATAACGAACAGCGGAATTTCCGACAGTGAACCAGTTGAAGAGGCTCGTGTATTCCCTGGCAGGGCTCCTCAAAAATGGGATGGTTACCACGTGATCTGAGTTAAGTGCGTGTAAGAGTGGGATGTAAGATCCAGAACTGCGAGTTAGAGGCCGATAGAGCGAAAGGCAAACCTTCCCAGCAACTCGAGATAAGACTAGGTTGGGCATGCATTGTAAAGTGCGGGTACCGGCGAGGACCGAAGTTTGTTGATCGCCTGCAAGATAGTCCTGTCAAATTCTTGTCAACAGCGGCTAATTAGGCAACGGTTCACTCCATGTTCGTAAGGCGGGGGATCTCACTCAATCGCTTCGTGTCAGACATCAGACATTATAAAGGTACTGAGCAAAAGTATACCCTTCAAACACTCTTCAAACTATTGTGTTGGAATTAGCAAAGATGTCGAAGACAAGCACAATGTCGTCGCCATCGACTTCAAAATTGGAGCTGCGCACAGCTTATGGACCAGTCTTTCGAGACGTTCTTAACACGCCTCCGCGAGACTGCACAGCCGAAGAGATCCCGATCATCGATCTGACTCCATTGTTCTCGCCCAAGTTTGAGGATCGGAAGGAGTTATCGAAGCAGATTCGAGCTGCAGCGGTCAACACGGGTTTCTTCTACATCAAGAACCATGGTATTGATGACAAGACAATTGCAGACGCCAAGAAGCAATTGCTGGCGTGAGTTGGACTGCCAACGGATGACTTGACTTCAACTGATCAGGACAGCTTCTTCAAACAATCTACCGAGCAGAAGATGAGAGTAAGCAAGTCGAAATCAAAGTACTTCAATGGATACAATGGTCCAAGAAGTACCAACATCAGTCCTGGAGAAAGTGTAGATATCAAAGAATCGGTACGCGCTTGACGAATTGCGGAACTGGGACAAGCTTTACTGACCTTTGTCATAGCTGGGCTGGCGATACGCTCCACAGTATGATCCAGATACAAAAGACATGAACGCAATCCCAGAAGAAGTGAAACCATGGATCAGGGGAGAAGAGTTCGTCTGGGAAGAGACATCCCACCTGCCAGAGTTCAAGACGGAAGTCTTGCACTATTGGGCTTCTTGCTTGACTCTGGCTAGAAAATTGGTCAGGGTCTTTGCCTTGAGTCTCGACCTAGAAGAAAACTATTTTGATAGTCGCACAACCTATCCTGGAGCCGATGGAGTCTTTAATTACTATCCCACCACGACTGAGGAAGAGACGCAGAACAACTCGGTGGGACTGGGAAGTCACACTGATCTCCAACTCTTCACTCTTCTCTGGCAAGACATGACTGGCGGTCTTCAAGTCTTGAATCGCGAGGGGCAATGGATCAAAGCCACCCCCGTTGAGGGCACAATTGTTGTCAACATTGGTGATTTCATGATGAGGTTGTGCAACGATATCTATAAGAGCACGGTGCATAGGGTATATAATCGTTCGACGGTTGAGAGGGTTTCAATGCCTTTTTTCTTCGGTAAGCCCATTGAAGTGCGGTGTAGAGCTTTGCACGCTGACGGTCGAACAGGTCTCAATTTCAATTGTGTTGAAGGTGTGGTACCGTCGTGCACATCTGAGGATAACCCGCCAAAATATGACCCGATATCATGCGGTGATTGTAAGGAATCCGAACCCGAACAGAGGCAACAATTACTAACTCTACCCCAGGGTGTCAGCTGCGGTTCAAAACGGAGGAAGATGCATTTAAGAAGCAACAGGCGCTTCAGGCACAAGCTCCCAGTGCCGTTATCATTGCCGCATAAAAGAGGCTGCTGGTCATGATAAAAGCGAGATTCAACATCTGTATTCATAATTTTCGTAGTCTCATAGCTCGTAGCTCGTGGGTGTTTTAGCAGGTTCGAGGCATAGAGGCTGTTGAAGAGGGTGTAGCTCCTACCGATCTACAGGCCTATGCTGCGGTTTCCTACCAATTGATTTTCAGGCTCCCAAATTGCACCTTCAAGATGTGCAACCTCATACAAAAGCGATCATATGACCCTCTGGATCAATTCCAGCATGTCAAAGAAAGCCTCCCTCTCCATATCTATCTTCGGCAGCCCAAAGCCAACCACTACCGTCCTGGTATCCTCCGGGTCTCTGGTGGCAATCAAACTCGCAATCTGGCTTGCGTAGAGGTGACCAATAGTTTCTCGTTGATCTCCACCTGCTCCAAGTAGAGTCTTCGGCGTTAGGTGGCTCAGCGGAAGCGTGTCCTGTCCATCTGATGGAAGGGCTGTGTCGAAAGAGGTGGGAGAAGCGGACGACAAAGGCACTTGAATCTACACGCAACATTGTCAGACATCTGTCACATGTAGGGCCAAAAATAAACATACCCATTGCGATAGCCGGCCTTCTTGAGAGATTGTGATTAGGATCTTGTCTGAGAAATAAACAGACGATACATCCGTTTCTTTTCCATTGACAAGGCCAGCGGCGTGTTTTGTTGATGCCGGAAAGGGCGATGGTTCTACCCCACCACCGATTGCCAAATCTCTAAGACCTCCAGGGATGTTCGGGCCAGACATTTTGTTGTTGAAGCGTATCTTTGTCAAGGATAGAAATTGAATGTCGTTGGAATTTCGGAGGAATCACAAGGCTTCTCAGCCTCGTCCACTTGGTCTCACCGCCTTCCCCTCCTAGCGATGCCCAGTGGCAATACGGAAATACTTCCAGAAAAAATCTAAGAAACCTCTCAACATGAGAATGTTCTGAAATACTCCAAAAATGGGCAAATTCGTCCCGCGACAGCGAAAACACAAAGTCAAGGAACGCGAAAGACGAGAAAAAGAGGGCACCTCGCACGAATCCGTCGTCGATTCCAATGCCGTGGAAATTATCCCAACCGCGAAGAGTGGACATGAAGAGAAGAAGCGTCGCATGAGAGAGGAGATCGAGGCGCAAGGGCCCAAGATCAGTGGAAAGAAGGCGAAACGATTGGAGAAATACCTGGAGACAAAATTGAGGAAAGATGAAAATCGAGAGCTTATTGCGCGCCTATCAAAGGCGCAGACAGATACCAGTCTCTATCAGAGCAGCAGCAGACTAGGCCAGGGCCGGGAAACAAAGAGACAAAGACTCGAGCGGGCATTGAATGAACACAAAGCTGGTATCGACGTCGACGGGAATAATGACGACCTTTTGTTTGAGAGGCGAACGCCGAGAGAGGCTGCGGATGAAGATTCATCGGCCGAGGGTGACGACGAACCAAAGAGCGTGGGGCTTTTTCAAACGCCAGTGACAGTTCCAATTCAGCCCAAGAAGGCTATTGTTAGTCTTGGTGGGGGTTTGAAAAGACCCCTCGAGGTCGACGAAGAGGGAAAGCCTATTTTAAAGAAGCGCAAGCGGAGAGGAGGGGTCACCTCAAAACTATCATTCAAGCATGAAGCTCCCGAGGAACCAGAATGGAAAGGCTTCAGCTCAGCCTCGGAGATGGACAGCAATGCAGAAAGTGATGCTTCAATACAAGGCTTTGACGATATATCAGATTCTTCAGATGACGAAGAAGAGAGCGAGAAAGAATCGTCGAATTCGGATTCGGAATCAAAGTCAGGAAGTGAGGATGAGACTTCAGAGGAATCATCGTCAGAAGATAATGAAGGTGGATCTCCAAAACCTCAAAGATCATCTGCTTTCAAGGCATGGGCAACTCAGCAATTGAACGAAGCCCTTGGGTACCAGCCAATCTCAAATATCCCGAACGCGACGGAAACTCCAAAAATAGCTGGATTCAAACCTAGAGCACCCGAGCAAGACCCTTTACCTTTGGAACTGCAAATGACTAGCAACGATGGCCGGAAAGCCTACAGTGTTTCTATCAACAGGAAACCGAAGATTCAAGACGTGAGATTAAAGCTTCCAGTTGTTGCCGAGGAACAGAAGATCATGGAGGCAATACACAATAATAACTTGGTTGTTGTTTATGGAGCTACTGGATCAGGGAAGACTACTCAGGTTCCTCAATTTTTGTATGAAGCGGGCTATGGGACCAAGGATTCACCGACACCTGGGATGATTGGTGTCACCCAACCACGCCGAGTGGCTGCTGTTAGTATGGCAAAACGTGTGGGTGATGAATTGGGTGATCATGGAAACCGAGTTGCCTACCAAATTCGATTCGAGGGCACTGTCGGAGCAGATACTGCCATCAAATTCATGACCGATGGTGTCCTTCTTCGAGAGGTAGCTCAAGATATCGCCCTGCGCAAATATTCTGCCATTATCATTGATGAAGCCCACGAGAGAAGTGTCAATACGGATATTCTGGTTGGAATGTTGAGTCGAGTTGTCAAGCTGCGAGAGGAGATGGCCACAGAAGGTCCTTCGATCAAGCCGTTGAAGCTCATCATTATGTCGGCCACCCTGAGAATCACCGACTTTACTCAGAATGCAACTCTCTTTGCAAAGCCACCGCCGGTCTTACAAGCTGAGGGGAGACAATATCCGGTTGTGAATCACTTTGCACGAAAAACACATCATGACTATGTCGAAGATGCATTCCGTAAGATCAGCCGAGGGCATAAGAAGCTACCTCCTGGTGGTTTTCTCGTTTTCCTCACCGGCCAGAATGAGATCACACAGTTGAGCAAAAAGCTCAAGGAGGCGTTTCGAATTGGTCAAACTGCTTCGGGTCCTCAGGTGAGGATTTCTGGAAGAGATGCTCCGATGGAAGCAGAAGACGTTGACTTTGGAGATACAAGGGAGGATATCGATGATGACTACGACGACGATGAAGAGGTTGATATCAATCTTGATGAAGATTTCAATATTGAAGGGGAGGCGGATACTGGTCCGACTAAGATGCACATATTACCACTTTACTCGCTCCTTCCGACAAGGGAACAGCTTAGAGTGTTTGAACCTCCTCCGGACAATTCTCGTCTCATAATTTTGGCTACTAACGTTGCAGAGACGAGTCTTACAATCCCAGGCATTCGCTATGTTTTCGACTGTGGAAGGTCCAAAGAGCGAAAATATGACCGGATAACTGGTGTTCAAAGTTTTGAGGTTGGTTGGATCAGCAAAGCCAGTGCTAGTCAACGTTCTGGTCGTGCTGGACGTACCGGGCCTGGTCATTGCTATCGGCTGTACTCATCGGCTGTCTACGAACGAGACTTTCTAGAGTTTGCGGAACCAGAAATCTTACGGATGCCGATCGAAGGAGTTGTTCTACAATTGAAAGCAATGAACCTTCAACATGTAGTCAACTTTCCATTTCCAACGCCGCCAGATCGTCAAAGTCTCGCGAACTCAGAGAAGCTGTTGACGTATTTAACAGCATTATCACCGACTGGACAGATTACGCAGACTGGATCGACAATGTCAATATTTCCCTTGTCCCCGCGCTTCGCTCGAATACTACTTGTGGGGCACCTGCATGACTGCCTACCGTACACCATCGCGCTAGTGGCCGGCCTTTCTGCGCCTGATTTCTTCATTCCCGAGAACCAGGTTGTACCAGCCGCTCCCGTCAGAGAGGAAGACGCTTATTTTACGAGTGCGGACCGTATCGAAGAGGACGTACGACTGGATATCAGACGGAAATTCAACAAGGTGCAAAAGGACTTCTGTTTCCTCGACGATAAATCTGATGCAATCAAGCTTCTTCAAGTGGTGGGAGAATTCGCCCACGAGCCCACAGAAGCTTGGTGCAAGGAACACTTCGTCCGTTTCAAGGTTCTAAAGGAGATACTGCAGCTTCGGAGACAAATCACAGATCTTCTTCGGACCAACATTACAGCTTTTGCGGGTCTGAAATTCCAAGATAAGCTCGACCCGCCTTCTGCCAAACAGGTCAAGGCTCTCAAGCAAATGGTAGCCGCTGGCTTCATAGATCACATCGCGATGCGAGCTGATCTGTCACCCAATCCGCCAGATGTGAGGCGCAAACCTACACGGGCCATCGACGTACCGTACCTCACGCTCTTCCCTTCGCATATCAAGCGAGGAGACGATGAGAAGGCGGTCTTCATTCATCCCTCATCACCACTCGCACATGTCAGTCCACAGGAGTGTCCTGAATATATAGTGTATTCCTACCTCCAACGAGCCGCACCCGCAGCTGCAACGCCAGAGAAGGTCCCCAAGACTCGGATGCACGCTTTGACGGACATCACTGGCGGACAGCTTGCTGCGCTGGCAAAGGGAACACCGCTGCTGCATTACGGCAAGCCAATCAAAGAGGTGATGCCGACGATGAAGAGCCAAGGAGATGTCAATGTGAGGGAGTGCTGGGTGATCCCATATCTGAGGCCGGAAGGGATGGGCGGTATTGGATGGCCGTTACCCGCCAGGAAGGTTACGCAGAAAAGGATAAGCGGACGAGGATGGGTCGTCGAATGAGAGAATGGGGCCATTCCTGTGGAACCCACACTGAGCCACACGCGCATAGTCCTGATTGCCTCGTCTGCCTCACCGTTTGTTCGTGAACCGCTTCTTTTTCTGTGTTGTTGTGGAACCCTTTGGTCACGAAGGTGGATGAGAGGGGACCTTGTGATCTCCCAAATGCCGTCATCTGGAAAGACAATCCACTCCGGGACGAGGATCCGAGATAAGCGGCCCCACTCATGGAAAGTCAAAGTTGGGATGGGTTTCTTGCCCTTGGCTTCGCGCACTTCAAGTGAAGCTATATCCCCGTCTGTTCCATGTTGTCTTCTCTTTTTGGTTTGATGTTGTTCCTGCGTCGCGCAAGTGAAAGAGCCTCAAGCGTCAAAGTATGACCTTATTCCCGGGTGTTGCACTAGTTACGGGTGCAGCTTCAGGTATGGCCAAGCCTCTCATTATGATCACACCGCTCTCATTCCACGCGTCCATCTTTGTGTGCAAACGGTTCCTGTATTGATATGAAAGTGGCCTCAAGGGATTGGACGGGCCATCTCAATCTCCTTCGCACTAGAAGGTTGTCCTCAAATCGCAATATGTGATCGCAACCGCGAAGGTCTCCTCGAGACCGAGAAGTACATGAAAGAAGTGTCTTCGTTCGCCGAAGTCCTGGTATATCAGGTCGATATGCTGGAGGAAGAACAAGTGGAATGCATGGTACAAGCCGCCGTTGCCGAATGGGGGCGTGTGGACTATGCTGTAAATGCTGCCGGTACTCGTTCCAACCCCATATCACCACGATTGTGAAGGCACGTGGACTGAAGACCTATGATTTTAATGCACTGGCCCTAGGTGTCATTGGCAACAATGAGCGCTCAACCTCGACCAGCACTTATAACTTCGATCTAATCAATAACATCAATTATCGCGGGACCTGGCTGTCCTCACGAGCAGAGCTGACTCAAATGCTGAAGCAAGAACCGCTTCCTACCCACGATGGGAGGCTAGGAAATAGAGGTAGTATTGTGAATATTGCAAGCCAATTGGGCGTCGTGTCGAGACCGAATGCTCGTGAGTGTTCTCACTGACATGATGTATGAGATGGGAAAGATTGACATTGTGTTTGTAGCAGCATATTGTGCATCCAAGGCCGCGGTGATATCAATGACGAAGAGCGACGCGATTGATTATTCCAAAGATAATATCAGGATCAACTGCGTGTGTCCTGGTGTGATTGCGTTTGTCACCTCTCGCTCCACTTCTCAAATCCTCCCCAGGCTCAAAAGCTAAACGAGATATAGTACACCAATGACACAAGGCGATGCCGAGTTCGCCAAAGCTCTGGAACCAGCTGTGGACATCGCGCCAATGAGGCGGATGGGAACTGCGCAGGAGATTGCAGATGCGTGTTTATTTCTATGTAGCAGTAAGGCTACGTTCGTGCAGGGTCATGCTTTGGTGAGTTTCATTCTCTCGGCTGTTTATGGAAAGGGACTGAGGTTGAACAGGTGGTCGATGGTGGATATGTGATCAATTGAGAATTCATTTTTGTTGCACCTTGGATTGCAGATACCCTTCGTGTCCTATATATTGCCAGGTTTCACCCAGATATTTGGATGTTGGTTGTTATTCCTTGGAATTATGAGCGGCGGGGCTGCAGTCGAGTT
The DNA here is from genome assembly GCA_020747065.1 of Cadophora sp. MPI-SDFR-AT-0126. Lineage (NCBI taxonomy): Eukaryota > Fungi > Ascomycota > Leotiomycetes > Helotiales > Ploettnerulaceae > Cadophora > Cadophora sp. MPI-SDFR-AT-0126. Next base: position 127,221 of record JAGMVK010000025.1, on the reverse strand, counting down.
CCTGTCACAACAACCAGAATTTCTGTTCTGGCAAGTGAGAGATATTACTTTAGGCCCTTTTTTGAGACGAAAAGTTCACTGATCGAAGTTACTTGCATCACCGTTGAAGGCTCCCTTCGATTCAAACTGGTGGAAGTCGTTAAGCGAACAAGACAAAGTGGTCACAATTTCGCCTTCACGTTATCTCCAATAGAGACACTCCGGCACCGGATCTTGTCCCCGTTCAGGTCTCTTCAATTTTTTCATCGTTCTCGATGCCTGTCCAGCTCCAAAATTTGCCAAGCTTATGTACAGTTCCCTTCTCTTCAAATCTATGTACAGAATCTCCTCACAACTCCATGACGAACTCAAACCTACAAACCACCAGTCACACTACTCACTCCCTTCCAAACCAGTGTTTTAGGAAGCAACTTCTGAATCTGATTTACCCAGATCGTAGTATACAATCCTGGACTCCCATCCGCAGCTGTACTACCAGGCTCCAAGCTCCCATACTGCTTCGAATCAGTACAACACGGACTCGCACTCCCCCAGAACGGGCCCGCTGCCCAAGCCGTCCAGCCAATATATTCCGGATTCTTCTCCATATACGTAATGATATCCGTAAGATACGACTGACACTGTGTGCCGTTTCCGACACCGAATTCGGTAATCATGGCTTTAAACTGGTATTTCTTAAGCCAGGCTGTGACTGAGGCGAGTTTTTGAGAGGCGAGGTTGACGCATTGGAGGTGTGAGCCGGAGTAGTCGGTGTCGATGTACTCGTGGATGTCGAAGGCGGTGTTGTTGAGCGGGTCTTTGAGCTTGTAGAGTTGGGCGGAGGTGGGGTCGGAGCCTTCTGTCCAGGCGTGACCACCGGACCAGGAATTGCCTGGGGCGATGATGCTGTTTGGTGTCAGGGGTTGAGTCCTGAATTCTTGATACCTGAACTTACAGTTGCTTTGCACCCGTCTTGCGAATAGCATCGATAGCTGCTTGATTGTTTGCTAGTACGAGACTAGTCGCCATGTCATGGGGCTGTTTACATCAGTATTCATTCTTTACTCAACAAGGGCTCAGCTGTACTTCGTTCATCAACCCAAAGATGACTTTTGTGTTGTTCTTAAATCGTCCAGCAAGCTCGCCCCAGAAAGCAGCAAATTGGGCTGTGGTAGCAGCTGTGACATCTTTTGCATCCCCAATGATACTTCCAGACATGGGTTGAGAAGAAGGATCATTGTATCGCATGTAATTGTGCGGATCGAGAATACAGTACGCGGCTTTGGTCTCTGTGATGTAGTTGATTGCGTCGGCGAAGTACCCGAAGTGCTTTTTTCCGTGCTGTCAGTAAAATACTCCGTTACGAAGGGGCAATGAATTACTCACGGTTTCATTGAATTTCGATCCCAAACCATACGAGAGGGGACACATGCGTTCTAGAAGAAAGGCGACCCGGAAAAGATTGACCTATTTGGTTCGGTCAGACTCTCGTTCACTGCCAGAATGGTCGAAAGAATGGGTGACTAACTTTGTACTGATCAACGTAGACATCGATGCCCTTCTTGTCAATGAACGCATAGTCTGTTCCAAATCTGCCCGGGAGGCCAGTGCCTTTCACGGAATTCGCGCCTGTAACCTCATCAACAAGTGCTACTTCCACAAACGACGGTACAGAATATACTCCAGACTCCGAATTCTCCACCGGCCTCTGCAACGCCTGCATAGAAAATAGTAGCAGACGCGTGGGCAGCTAACAGCACAAAAGCGGTGGTGAGACTTCCAAACAACATCTTGAATCGCTGCACTTGGACACCAAAGAAGGCCAGCAGGGCAAAGTCACAAGAGACAAGAAACAATAAGCTTCCACCACTTGGGGAATCCAAGATATAAGAACATTGCTTCTATAGGTTCAATTTATTTGGTCCCTTTGCATCAATCAGACCCCATTTAATTTATCATTCTCAGCCTAGACAGGATGCAGGTACAATTAAACCCGTAGAGCTTTTCCCGACGTTGTTTGCGATAGATGAATCAAACTTTTAATATCACTATTGAAGGGTTTATATATTTGTGGTGCCTGAATGGTAACCGAAAGATCTCGAGCAGTGATATGTGGCGGAGCTGAACGAGCCCACAGGTACCGATATCGATCCCCGCAAAGGTCATTTCGGGGCGGAAGGATATCCTCCGCTGAATCTTACAGGCATTATCGTGGACTTGTGGGGTGTGATCGTTTCGTCCGATAATGCAAAGTTTGTTTGCACATGGGATAATTCCGGGGTGTGTTTAATATTGAGGCTGAATCTGTCGACCTCGGTAATGAAAATGATTACAATGCAACGATATGATTCAATAACAGAAACTCGTCTGAAGCGAAGATTGATATTTTGATCGCGAAGTAATGGAAGAGCCAAAAAGATGATCATGCCTCGTTTCTGGATCGAAAATATCAAAGGAAAGGGCTCTTGGTTCGCTGTTATTGTAAGGATAACTTAAACGCCCGAAAGAAGCCCCTTACTTTCTCAAGGGAGATGACACAACTTCATCAGAGTAGGTAGAAAGTAGGAGTATAACTTGATTTAAATGAAGGTAACCAAGTCTCAACTGATCAATTGATTGGTCCGTCAACCAAAGGAGCTAATTGCTTTAATACTGCTCTTTCTCCCAGTATCAACACATCCAGGCCGAAAATTTCGATTCAGTTGAGGAATCTCGCATTGCACTTCAAAATCTGGAATTATACATTGAGAGATGTTCTTTGAAGACCCATGATGGATACAATACTCTCAGATGCTTGCAAACGACTGCTGTTTTGAATCGGGAAATAAACAATGATGATCACAGCTATAGAATTCCTTGGTTCGCTAATCATGTCCAAAATTGCTTAGCTAATAAGATAGAGGAGCACATCTCGTAAGCAGATATTCCAAGACATGTCAGAAACTGGTGTTTTTGACATGCCGCAGCAACATGCTCAACCAAATCAAGAGAGGTGGATTCCGTCAAACATGCAATAGGTGGGACATGGCCCGCCAGCGCCATCGCCAAGCCTGGATACGTGTTCTACATCTTGCTCGCCTTAGATAAGAAAAAAATGAGCGAGGATTAAGCTCCTTTCATAATATCTTATGCTCTTCAGATGATGAACACGAATCATTTGCTAATTATCACGACACTGGGTGGTTGGTGAGCTTGGACTTCCCCGGCCACTAGTGGGAGGGCCATGCAGATGTCCAGCAGCAAGAGATATGGACATAATCTCGATCCTGACTTCAATCCGGAACCATCCGCAATGAATTGGAACAAATTATTATAAATACCCACTCCTACCGAGTGAAATAAAAAGAAGACACTCCTTTGTCAAGCAACTTCACTTTACTTCCGGATTCTATCTCCACGCTTTGAGCTCTGCAAGAAAGGTACGTGACATACTCTCTTACACATGAGGGGCCACTGTACTAACATGGACCGAGATCATTCACCAGCCTCAGACTCGATATGCCTTTACAATACGACTTGAAGAGACTCAGCAGCCGGAAGCGAGTATTTGTCTCGCTGGACTCAAGCGAAGCAACATGCTACGAGTTCGAGACTCGATCAATGAAAGACGCGATCCTCTCCAAGCCCGACGTCTTGATCCGACAACTACACATCGCAGAGCCCTCGAAACTGATCAGCTCGATCAAGTTCCCCACCAATCTCGATGACAGCGGATCTTGGCGTCCTCAAATTTCCGTCAAAAACATCAACGATGATGGCCAGACGATGAAGTTGCGCAATCCAATGATCTTGCGATGGACACTGAGTATCGATGGCATAGACTGCGTTTGGGATTTGAGCTTTAGTCCTTTCGTGCTAACTCTTCGGGCTGTTGACTTGAAGGATGTCTTGGCTGTCTTCACCTTGAGAGATAGATGGGCTCAAGGCCCGATGGGAAATGTTGGGGGTCTGCATATCATGGACGATAAAATGTGTGTGAAAGGCAAGGAAGACGTCATCTGCACACTCGCAGGAGTGTTGGTATATTGGGAGAGAGCAGGCAAGATGGTGTACTTTGGCTCAGATGGGTGGGGCATGTAAATGTAACCAAGAAAGACAGATTCAAGGCAGAGTAGCAACAAACTTTTGCATGTTGGTTTCAACTTCATCTTGGTGATGGCGCAGACTCGTGTTTTTGTTTCTTCAGAAGCGAGTGTTTGTGTTTGCGAAAAGGTGGAGAAGGAAAGTGCCTTCGCAATTTGATCCGTAGGATGAAATAAGAAGACTCTTCGAAGAGAGCGAGAGCGCGGCGCCTTGCGTATTTCGTTTTTCCGAGAATTTTCCGTTTTGGCCTGTAGTGTTTCTGGTAAGCTCGTGGCTCTGCCTCGTGTGGGTGCGATGTCTCGAATGCCTCATGGCGTCTACCATGTGGACTCAATGAATATTACAGAACTACAAAAAGAATTTCCTTTTGGTCGTTAACAGCCCTGTATAGCCACGGTCAACCATTCCCAGCCACGAAGTCAAATTGAATACAAGTACATACTTGGAGTGCAGGCTGTTTCGAAGACAGATGACAAAAGAAACCTCAAGGCCTGCGCGAAAAGTAAGGCGGAATGACTGGAGCGAGCGCTTATTGTAACGCTGCCACCTGAGGCAGAAAGTACGAGCCCCACTAGATTTTGCACTTTTCTTACTTTAACGTGAAAATTATATGTGTTCCTGTACTAACTTAGACTGCTGTCATTTGACTGTATCAGGTCGGGTTTCAGTAAGAAGGGATATATAACCACGACACGTCCCTCCTTTGGTACTATTCCCTTTCTGCAGTTCAGAATCCTCTTTGGGTGATATCGGAAATTCAAAGATCTTCGAATCTCTTCCGGTTCTCTACCATGAACCAATTTCGAAGGCTTCATGTGAGCCGCAGGGTAGCACCCATGCCAAGTTAACATTACACAACCCCGCATTAGTAATTCCTGACTCAGCACTGAAGACTTCGTTTGATATTGACGTTCTTGATCGGATTTCCGATCTTCACTCCACATCGATAAGAACTTGGAGCTATGGTGGGGTAATTTCTATATTTCTTTGTAATGCATTTATCTCCACTATTCGCTTTTTTTCTGTGCTCATCCTTTTTCTTCTTCTATCTAATCAAAGACAAACTTCTGTCCTATCCTGTCGTTCATTAAATTCTCTTTGATCATAACCAGCGTAACTTTACAGTTCTTTTCGAATATCATGTCTCTCCCAACCGAGATCAAGCAATGGGTCTCCCTCCAAGATGGACTGGAGAACCTCTCCTCGACCACATCTTCAATGCCAGTCCCAGGGCCTTCCGAAGTACTAGTCAAGATATCCGCTGTTGCTCTCAACTATCGTGACACCGAAGTCATCATGGGTCTCTACAACCACCACAAAACGACCGGCTCTCAGTCCCCCAAAATCGTTCCCTGTTCCGACATGTGTGGTACAATTGTTGCTTCGAATTCTCCCAAATGGAAAGTTGGTGACAAAGTGCTGAGTATCTTCAATCAGACACATATCAAGGGCCAGGTCAAGGCCGCGGATATGAAAAGTGGGCTGGGACTGCCACTCCAAGGAGTTTTGTCGGAGTACAGAGCTTTTGATGCGGAGGGATTAGTGAGGAAACCGGATTATCTGAGCGATGAAGAGGCTGCAACGCTGCCAATTGCCGCAATGACAGCTTGGATGGCGGTCAATGGTATGAGACCATTGGGCAGTCCAGGTGGAAAGGGAGAGAAAGTCCTCATTCAAGGAACTGGGGGAGTTGCTATTAGTGGCTTGCAGATTGCCAAAGCCAGTGGTTCAGAAGGTATGAGATAGTCCCCATGTCTGGATCATACGGCTAATTTTCATAATAGTTATCATCACCTCCTCCTCGGATGCAAAGCTCGAATTGGCAAAGAAGTTGGGGGCAGACAAAACTATAAATTACAAAGCAAGCCCGAATTGGGAACAAGAAGTCCTCAAGATGACAGACGATGAAGGAGTGGACATCATATTCGAAAACGGCGGTGCAGCAACACTGCGGAAATCATTCGAATGTATAGCTTTTGGAGGGTTGATAAACTGCATCGGATATCTGTCTGGAAAGGAAGATGCGGTTGGGGACAGAACGAATACGAATGTTCTGGCTTTGAAGAGAAATGTTACATTGAAGGGATTGTTGAATGGACCGAGAGAGAGATTCGAGGAAATGCTGACGTTCTATGAAGAGCATAAGATTAAGCCTGTGGTTGATAAGGTATTTAACTTTGCGGAGGCTAAGGAGGCTTTGGTATACCTTTTTTCTGGCGGTCATTTTGGCAAGGTGGTTGTCAAAGTTGATTAATGATTAATCGAAATCGGGCTTCTGCACTGCTTCTATGCGTTCGCACGTACATTTACATTCCATTTTCTTTTTTGGATTTGGAATTGCTTGCATTTAACACGGATTATGATATATTTACTTTCAACGAGGTTCGGCAGTCCTACAAGCCAGCCTTGCGCTAGCATGTTCGCTTCGTCGGTGTCGTTTATTATTTACTGTTCCCCTGACGTCAATATAAACAAGATTTGTAGAGCGCCAGCCTCTTCCTTGATAGCGCCCGCGTTGTCTCTTCAGTCCTCCAACTTCTCCCCAAATATGCACAAATCAATCTGCATCGAACATCGCGATGGCGCCTGGCTCTCGTCTTGAGTCAATCTCGGTGATCCTCTACCGGAAGTGAACGTCCACGAGAGCATCCATGTTCACTAGAATGGTGATGAGGAAGCTTCGGTGATCACTTTCAACAGTCGATCCTTCGCGCCCCACATGCTTTAGTTGCCTGGGATGTTGACTCCACGATTATCTTCAGTAAGCGTTTCCATTTCCTGACCATACACGAATAGCAGTTAACTAAAATTATCTCCCAAGATATTCAGCTGCTCAATGTCACCGTCTTCGAGCCTGTCACTGGCCGAGTCATACGCCGCAGCCGGCCTACCCTTCTTCGCTCTACCCGCCGCAGAGGCCAATTCCTGTATCAAGGGAGTCTTCTCCGATGTTAAGGGCATCCACGATATTGATGTTGAGAAGGGCACTATTCAACCAAAGCCAACTTTCAAGTACAAGGGCCCCGATGGCGAAAAGGATGGAAGAAGGAGTTGAAGTTCCTACCTATTCGGTTGGACAAGTCTGGAAATCTGCCTGAGTTTCGTAGCGTCAAGACTCTGGCTCAACAGTTGAATGGCTGGTGTTGGGGCTTTACTCAGTTTTCTTAAGGGGCTGGATTGGATGCTGGACTCGGGTTGCGTTGTTGCGTGGGATTCGTGGCTATCGCTGCACTCAACACCAACGTTACGGCGATGACTTCACAAGCAGAATTAGCGATTTTCGGTATTCTGCCAACATAAAGTGGTTGTCCTTGGTTCTCGATTTATGCATCTGGGCTTCTCTCTAGCCTGGATTGTTATTCTATCAGTTGTTATTTTGGACGTTATTGTTTCATTACATACTCCAATGGATAGATGCCAAGGTTCTTTCTGTCTGCAATGCTTCAGTCAATCGTGAGAACATGCTTTTTTTCGCGATAGCGTGTGACATAAGACGATGAGTCCCCAGACTTCGGACGTGGCAGATGCACCGACAGCCCAGACCAGGGTGAGAAAAGGGGCTCGCTCTTCTAAGCGAGGAGTTGTGAAAAGAAAACAAGCCCTGTTGTTTACATACCCGTATTGAGTCACGGCACTACTCAGCCAATCACGAAACAGAGCTTCTAACGTGCGTATATTTACTCAGTTTATAATCTACATTCCTGTACACCTCTCACCACTCCATTATCTTCCTCGTCCTCGCTATCACTCTCCTCCCCCGGCCTCTGCATCTCCACCCCTCCCTCCATCATCCCTTTCCAATTCTCCGCGAATTCCCGCATACTGCTCTCCCCACCCAGACTCGCATCCACCACATCCCTCGGCAGCTTATGCGCACTATATTGCGGACTCGCAAAACTATACGCCTCTGGATCGTCCTTCCGGACTAACCGCATCTCAGGTTTCCACACTACTTCCTCGATATCTGTATCATTGTCTTCGTGTGACGTATCTTCGTCGCTGCTTAATTGGGGAAGTGGTGGGTTGGCTAAGGAGTCGGGGATCCCAAGGAGGGGTTTCGGGAGTGGCATGGTGAGGAGTTCGAGCCAGGAGAAGAGGAGCGGGTCGGTGCGTGGTGCCCAGGGGTTTATATCTACCAGGCGTACTTTATCGTAGGGTTCCGGGAGGTAGACGTCGAATACGAAACTGCCGTCTGGGAAAGTATCTTTGAGCGTCTTCTCGAAATAAGAAATAATCGTATCTCGTAACCGGTCTCGCATCGGGAAAAGGAAGTCGAAATGATTGAGATCCCGTTGGCAGATTCCGATTATGCGCCTGTCCTTCACAAAACACCTGAATTCGCAAGACGGATTCACTTTGAACCATTTGCGGAGCACGAGTACGTAGGGTATATCTTCTTGTTTGATTGTGTCATCATCCTCCGCACAGTCGTCAAAAGCGTGTTCCAGGTCGTGGGTTATGAAGTCGGAGGATTTGAGGAGTAGGTATATGTCGTTTGGTGTGGCGCACTCCATACTGTTCTTCTTCATGCTGATCCATGTTGCGTCTTTCGGAGCGGACCAGTTGAGTTTTGGGGCGACGAGGCCGCCTAGTTCGGATATCGTGGTGATGATTTGTTGGTGGATTGAGGAGAAGGCGAGGGAGGGGTCTGGAGTAGGATCTTCGTCCCAGCCATCGCTTGTGCTGTGGTCGGTGTATGTTGCCGGAGGAGGAAAGGTAGGTGTTTCGCTAGGAAGGACGATGCCGTCTTCGCGGAGGTAGGAAAGGAAGGCGGGGGAGAGGGGAATGATGCGGGATTTGAGGGCTGATGTGCGGTATCTGGAGATATTAGTAGTTGCGTATAGTATAGGAATGGTGTGTATACTTTGGATGCCAGAAATCGTAGGAACAGTGCAGAATATGTGATATAGTGACTGGTTCGAAGGGGAGTTTGGTGAGGGGTTCTGGTTCGGGACGAGAACCATTTGTTGACTCTAATGCTGGCATATTTGGCTTTTGTGATAGGAAATAGTGTGAGTTATTGAAATTGTGGGATGAAAAGACAGTTTAGAAGAGGGAAAGAATTCTATTCACTTTTCATGTATTTATGTAATGTAGATTGAGTCATTTTGCGTCAATGGAGGGGCAATTTCCATGTTCCTGAAATTATTCTGCCACGCTAGCTCTACACCGCCTATCCGGGGATCTTAATTCGGTATCTGTTGGTATAGTATGTATCACTATCCGCAGTCCATTCCAAATACCAACTCTTGAGAACACAAGGAGCGTGTCCAGTTTGCACAAATCACATACAGCCATGTCTTCAAATGTCGGTCTCTCTACCCCCAGAGGTAGCGGTACATCCGGCTACGTCCAGCGCAACCTGGCGCATCTCAAGCCCCGCGATCAAGGAAAGCCATATTCGACCGACCTCGACAGCTTGAAGCACCGCCAAAGGCAGCCAGACAAGGATATCTTAGAGCATGACCGCAAGCGCGAGATCGAGGTAAAGGTCTTCGAATTGCGGGACTTGTTGGAGGATAAGGGGTAGGTGCTCTTTTTGCCCCCCTTCGATGACATTGTGTCTGGGACGAAAACCAATACTAAGTTTTGTAACAGAGTCGATGAGGACGAAATCGAGGAACAAACTGATGCACTACGGAAGAAATTATTAAAGGAGGGTGAGAGGGGAGGTGGTTCAGCGAAGAAGGGACTCAAGATGCACCAGGTGCACGAGTTGGCCGAGGCGAAGATCAAACAGGATAACCGATTCAGGAGTGCGTTGGGAATCAGTAAGAACTATGAAGAAGGCAGTCACTGGAAGAAACAGGAGGAGAGATTGAAGGCTGCGGCAGAGAAGTCAGCGCAAGAAGAAGAGAAGTGAGGTCTCGATTGAAGTGTGACAGGCGATTGGAAGGTTATGGCGTTCGTTCGAGGGATCTGATACCGGTTTCCTTGCGGGGGGTGGGTATCTGGCTGGCAAGCCATGGAGTTTGAGTTATCCAATCGGGTTTTATGCAAGGTGTGGACAACCATTCATATCACAGGACTCGTCTCTAAATGATCTACAGCTTATGTCTTTCTGGCAACCTTGTATTAAATTCTGCTCGCGGGATGCCAGCAGTAAGTTGTTCCATCCCGGCAAATGCCGCCGACTTTCTGATGGTACGGGACTGTCAATAAATCCTTTTGAACTCCAGGACCTATCAGAAATGCCTCCTGAAAATGTTCGTATTATGGATATGGAGGCAGAGAGAGAGAGAGACTTATCACAACGCCTTCGTACTAGTATTTTGAGGCTGGTCAGCTTCTACTGATGACGGAGAATGGCGAACGAAGAAATAACACAACGAGCTATATTACGGTGATCAAGAAGAGAAGTACCCGAATGCATCAAAATGGAATTTTAGCCTCTCTTGCTGATCGAGCGGTCCTCATCAGGGAGTGTGAGAATGAGGGTTGGGTCACCAGCTCTCAGATTGATCGAATCTCCCGTTTCTGAGGGACATCAACTAGGAAAAAGAAAATGCTTGAAGTATTGTCATTGTGTTCTTAGATGGAATTGTGAGATACCACTGTATTTCAAATGGAATGCAATCATTTAGTGAGATCCATTATAACGATGTCCTCACCACGTGGAAAATTGAGAATATTTGCCAGCACCCAAGCACCAGGAAAGATATCGCCACATTTGAGCACTTGCACAGGATCACAAACGTCAAAATGAATCAAGCTGACCATAGTCATGATGAGAAAGGCTATATCTATTTCCTTCGAATCAAGACTATACCCAAACTCCCGACAGAAACCTCGTGTATTAGTGACAGCATAGCACTCAAACTCGCCAGCAAATCCTCAGTCTGGTGCAAATATGTCTCCTCTCATGAGCCATTAGGGCAAACGCAATTAAGCGTCTGATCATCATAATAGCAACGGCCATTGTTGATCCCACACTACTATTGTCAGCATGTAACAAATGATCCAAGGCAGATACTTACATTATTGCCAGTGGAACAAGTGCAGGTCCCCACCCGTGAACCATCGGGGGCAGACCAGTGACACGCGTTCTCAGCGACATTGCAATACTGGGACAGTTCAGTACATATTCAAGCTATTCTAGCATTGGAAGCTTGGGATTCGTACTCCGTTGTATACTGTTAGGTCTCCCCTGGAATGAACAGCCTTCGGAGTAGTTGCGGGAGCTGCGTTGACCGTGGCTGCGATTGCACACAGGAGGAAGGAAAGGCCGTTTGTGAAGAGCATATTGGAATGTGGTACTGGGGTGTATGATGGGAAGACTTGCGTTTGTTCTTGATATGCCAACGATGATGTGACTTGGAAAGATTGACAACTACGGATACTGGGCCTTGGCTATATATATTCGAGGTTGCGCTCCTTGAGGTAAGCGAGAAGAAGATGTGTGGGATTTGGAAGAGCCAAAGCCAGGAAGATTGAAATGACAGAGAATCAAGACGTGACAGCAAGACAAGTCGTCTACTTGTCTGAAGACAGAAATTGATATACATTGGGCATAAATACGTCAGACTTGCAACTGTGCCAGCTGATTATGTTTACTCAAATCCTAAGGTAACCCTAAGCTTACCATGAGAGGGTTACGATGCATGCTGTAGCTCAAGGCAGGATATGGGCATAAGTGACAATGCGGCGAAGACAGGACCTTTATGTCCGGAACTTGGACTATCTTCAAAGGAGCTTCTAGCCTCAATTGAAACATATAGGGGAATACCAAGCATATACGCATGTCAGAAGTATCAGAGAGAGACGATTTTCCTGACATAGATGCGTGCTGAAAATCTTGGGTGTTCCTCACGCCGGAAATGACCGCTCTCTGCCGAAGCTTCAATTCAAAATTCATGAATACGTTATCTAGAGCAGGGAGAGGGAGAAGCGACTTTTGAAGCCTGTTGCTCCTAAGCTTTGACTTAATTGGGTGTACTTACTACGTGAGCAAATTTTGCTATGGTAAGATACGTCATTCAAGAGGCAGTTAGCATTCTAGGTATCGACAAGCGTACCGGGAAGCTGCAGCTGTCTGTTTAGAAGAGCACCGAATGTCTTTGCCCTCTGACTGCAGATTTGAGATATTCGCGCAGGACGTAAACCCATCTAGGCATGCTTCTCGTATTGTAAGCGAGGCTTCCACTGTTGATCCTCAATTAATCTTCGCCTCTAAGAAGAACGGCAGGTAGGTGCCTTCAACCTAAGCTTTGGCTAAGCGAAGCGGCGAAGTGCTTGAACCGCAGGACTTCGGTGCCGATCTTCACATTTATTAATCGATATCCATCATTGGCTGGAAGAAGTCACCCGCAAGCCTCACAGGAGAGTTTGAAAGCTTGTAAGCACGCCCCAGCATCATGCAGTCAGCTTCGTCTTTTCGTAAGTCCCGGAGTTTCCTCCCGGCGAGACGAAAATGTCTTGCAGCGGGGATAATCGAGAGATGCTTATTCGGATGTTTGTTCTGTGCATGGATTCTGCAGAAAGCTGTAGGAGAAAGAAAGAGAGACCAACTTTAGAATGAAAGTGTACGAGTACTGAAGTGTTGTGTAGAATTCGGTCAAATTATATTAAAAGTATCGTACCAAAACAGATACTCTAGATGAGGGAAAGTTTACCTACGCCATCAGTTCTTCACCTGTCCATCGGAAGAGAAGATTTGTCCCCGATAAATTCGAAAACCTACCCCGCACTTGTATTTAAGACATGCCACAAGAGTGCTTGCATCTACTCCTTTTTATGGTAAAGCCTAGTGACTTCCACCAATCGGTTCTGATTCCAAATTATCTCGATTCCTGGCTCGTGCAAAAGTAAAATGCTAGCAATGCAACGCAGGTGCAGTTCAAGCGAGAGCGAGGTAAACAGCATGATCTTCAGTCAGCTACAAGCACTTGTGCCACATCACAGCCTTTCAAATCTCCATGTTGGTAGGCAACTACTTCTTTGCATTCCGGTATGGTTTCTAATGGGAGAACACTTCCGCGTCTTCGATCGCCACTGCTTTCTGAGGTTACACTATGCTTTCCATGAGCTACGAGCTGTCAGACTAAAGGACAGCCTGTTACACTGTCTCGTTCGTAAAGGCAGAGATATCTCACTCATGTACTATCGACGTCATCTTGATATGATGGTGCATGAAGTCATTAAATGCCTCCTCGAAACCTGTCACTACCAATGGTGTTTGAACAAGATTGTCATCGAGATCGGTATGCTTTAGAGACTTACATATGTTTGTTTACTACTAGACTCTTTCCGGAGCCGGTGAATTGTGACGATTCTACTGGATCTATTTTTGCTTTCCTTGCGAAAGAAGTATAAGTAGCTTCGCGAAGAACATGTTAATCGATCAAAACAAATCCACAGACGATTTGGAATTGTATCTCGCAGTTTCTGTTTCACTTCTTCTCTCTCTACAAAGAAAAGTACTCAACTCTTTCCCGTTGGCAAAATGCTCTTCCTCAAATTCGCCTCCATTGTTGCGTTCTTGGGTCTGGCGATGGCCCAAGTCGGACCATGCTACAACCAGTTTGTGACCCCAGAATCCCCAAATCAATCATCATGTATCTGACAATTTTTCAAGGGCAGACCCAGACCAAGGAATTGGAAATTATTGCTACTGTGAAGGGAATGGTAAGTTTCGACATTTCTATATCATGGATCTTCACTCGTCAGGATGAGTTTAGAAAATCAGAGACGGAAATCTGTTTCTCTTGCTGATGCATGTCTGGAATTGTTGTAGGTCTTTGTTATAATGACTCTGCGGAGACTACTTGCGACCCACCTTCCAGTACGGAGATTCCGTGTGACTACTAGTGGTGGCTAGCTTGAGGATGCTGAAGTTGTGTCATGAGCATGGAACACACAAGGAGCTGTGAGGAGAAGCAAACATGGAAGTTGGTCTCATAAGGAACAGGCAAGCCAAGAAAGAATACAATACGATTCTTGCAACACTGAGCTTCATTTATAAAAGTGCGATGCGGGCAAGTTCATTATTCTGATATCAAGATCGCAAAATCCTGAAAAGGTCTCTTAGTCTTGCCATTTGCAACCAATATTCACAATCATGAAATATTAAACAGTAAGGAAACCACCCGGAACTCCAGCAAAAGACAATCACTGCACCCCAAAATAAGAATTCCAAACAATTTCGATGTTGTTTGAGCACGCAGTCGCCAATTCCTTCAAAGACCCATCACTCTCTTCTCGAAGAATCTGCAACTTGCTTTTCCAAGCCAGAAACCTGTCTCTATTGAAGCCCTGAGTCACCTTTCCAGGGAGTTGAGCTGAAGAATGCTCCCTTCTCCAATTCGCTTCATTCCCAGAATGATTTGCCAAACACAAGCGAAGAAGCTTATCCCCCGCGTATCGCAGCCATATCTGAACAAGACGGAAAAGCTCAAACACGTCTATCGTTCCTCCCGCAATGTGTTCTGGACCTTCAAGAGCTTGGCTCATGATGTCAAGACCGCAAACACTGTACGCTTCCTCGCAGACTCCAAGGCCAGCTAACCGCGCAATGGAAGAAGCTAGGTTGAGACGCTGGTTGGGGTCGTCTATGGAGCCTGTCCAAGCATCTCTCAAGTCCTGGACCATGAACGGTAAATCCACCCAGATTCTCCCTGCGTCGCTCGTCACAGCCTCTTCGAATGGCCCAGCTTCATCTACAGCGATCTGTCTCCTCACAGGTCCAAGCTCTCTCGCAGCCAAGACAATCCAAATGAGTCTGTCTTGTGCTGGATGGTCGGCGTCAATGTTCTTGGCGGAGAGTGTGAACAAGTACCAGACGTCCCGGATCTCAAGTTCGATTAGTTCCATGGGCTTGACGGGGTTGGTGAAGCTGAGGCTGTGGGTGAGACCGCGGATGCAGCTGGACATGGTTACCCAGAGGGTGTTGTCGTTACCGCGAGATGCTTCGGGAATAAACATGGTGGTGCGGGCAATTTGGGATACACGCTGTGTACTTGCGAGGGCTCCTTGGAGGGTAGGAGGATTCATGATTGTAATGTGTAGTAAATGGAGGCGGGAATTTCAAAGAGAATGTTTTGGTGGCTTTATTGTTGGAAGGTATTCGTAAGTGGAATTGGACTTCGTGAGCCGCTGAGTCTGGAGAGGTATGTGCCATTTTTATAGAAAAATTGTTTGTTTGTAACTTTCTGTTTAGGGGATATGATCTTCGTAAGCGAGAGCCCCCTGAAGGATTCTTCAGACCCCTGCTCGGGCCCTGGCCAGGTATGACCTCAGGCACTTGCACATCCTCAGCTTTGCCACCATCCCACCGATACCGTAAAAAGTCACAAGCCCTGATATGTTGGCTTCTTTGCCCAAGTGCTTTTTTGGCAACATTTTCTTTGTATGACAATCTCGACCATGAACTGTAACCGAATCACCGGCGCTTCAAATCTAGTTTCACGACTCATGTAGCTAGCTGCTGTTCAAAATCGGCTGCCCAGTTCACCTCCCACTCCGTACCACTCCGTGGGCGTCTTCTCAAGATGTTCATCTTGTGTCAAGCATTGAGTTTATGCTGTGTGTCGATAGTAATTACTGCAATCTTGCCTGTGAGCTCGAGGGACATTTTGTGAGGATGACATCTTGAGCTTGTGTTAGTGAAAGTAATGAGAGGCAAATATAGAGAGTCTCCAAATGTCGACTTCATGAATGTTGTAAAATGTTAAAGGTAAGGAGAGGCATGTTCCGATATGTAAACATGGAAGTAAGACAAGACTGTGGGGTGATGAACTTCGAACTCTTGACTTAAGCCCGATTGAGCCTCGGTCTGGATTTAAAGTTGACAGGGGTCGATTTTGGTGCATTTTTTAATTGGCAGCCTTGCCAGATGAGGCATCATTTTCGATATCGAAATCGAACCATCATTGCCATTTTCAAATCCCGCCGCAAAAGCGAGCACTTCTTCGCTTTCCACAAATTCAACTTCTCTTTTACACCCATCTCGTATTCTTGAAAATGGGCGGTCCTAATCTCGAAGTTTTCAAGGTATATATATATTCCCCCTCTGCCTCCTTATTTCATGTGCTAAAAATACCAATCTCCAGTTCGGCATGTACATCATGTTCCCCATCGCCATAATGTACTACTACGGCACGAACCTCGACAAGCGCTTCGCCGTCCCCGATTTCTGGCCTAAACCTGAGCAGACCAATCGAATCCCGTTTGATAAGGAGGAGATCCATAGTGAGCTGGAGAGGTTGAGACAGAGGAGGATGTATTTGAGGAGTAAGAGGTTGGAGCAGGAGGGTGTGCTGGGGCAGGGGCAGACGAGGGGAAATGGGAGTGGGGAGAGGGAGTCTTGAGGCTGTGGCAGGAAGGAATGGGAAGATTGGAAAGACTGAGTCATGTAGGTGGCATGGAAAGCGAGCCGTAGTTCGAGGAACAGAAGTCTGGTTGGATCGAGGAAAGGCGATTGTGGACTGAGAGAAGGAGATTACGCTATTGATGCTGAATGGGATCTAAGCATAACCAAGGCATTTGCATTGAAGGCGTCTGGGACAACTGCATGGTATCACTCCATTCCGAAAGATGGTACGTGAGGGGCATGGGAATCATCTATTACTCTGTACAATACTCTACAAATATACATCTACTGTACAATCCAGGTCTATCGTAGTCCCGTCTATTCCGGCTATGAGTCTAGTTTCTCTTGCAATTCCTCCCATACGTCGTCCGGCAGACTTCCTTGAGCAACATTCGCATATACACCCTGCACATTCGAATTCTCCCTCAATTCCGCAATGAATGCCGACAATGCTGTCACCACATCCTCAGACTCAAGCGGAACTTTCGTATCCTCGTTGGCATCCCATATGATATCTGCACTCTCGACTTTCAAGACATGGCTTTTCAGCAGAGCTTCCGCGGCAGCTGTAGTCTTACTCGGCTCCGTCCAGACAACAATACTTCCATCTTCATCGGTCTCGACATCTTCTGCACCAGCTTCAATGGCATCGTCCAGCACATCATCGACACCCTTCGCTTCGTCCGCCTCGAACGCAATCCGTCCTCTCTTCTGGAAAAGATAGCCTGTGGGTGTCACACTGCCACCATGCCTCTTGACTATATACCGCAGATCCATCAATGTTCTCGCGCGATTATCCGTTTCGCTCTCGATGATCAGGGCAACCGTCGGCGGGACGATAACTTCGAGAGTTACACTTTCGAGCGTTGCGCCACTTGCAGATTTACCCTGGCCGCGCGCAACCGCTCCTTCTAATAGCGCTTTAGGGAATCCAGCTGCGAGGTGTCAGTCTCCTCCAACATCTATAAGAGGGGTGTATACCGTCGAGTACCTTTCTTTGCGGCTGCTAGGACTGAGGCTAGCCGGTAATTGCTGTTGACATCTGGTCCCCATACTGCCATTAAGGTTAATGTACTGCTCCGATCTTGGAAAGATTGCAGACGTACACTTCGATGCTAGTGCAATCTCGCGGGAGAATTGGGAGCGCTGCACATTCTTCTTTGCGTCCACGGCTCCTTTGTCGTGTTTGATCTTGGACCATCTGCTATGGCCTGATTGTAGATTTGAGGTGGTTGAGAAAAGGCACTTGGAACAAATGAAATCTTTTCGACGGACTAGAGTACGGAGACCTCTAGATGATGTATTCATATTGAAAAATATTGTTGGAAAGGAACAATGCACAAGGACCCGTACATTGCGGTACTTCAGAGTTACAGTTTATAGATATTTGATCTCGAGAAATAAAGTTTGTCCGAGGCTTTGCCGATGGAGCTCAGTGTCGACCCCTGATTTGCGGAGCCCAGGCGCAAGATAATCGAGTGGCCTTGTCCGGGGTAGCAGTGAGTTGAGCCTCGACCTCACGAAAAGGAGACACAAATAGCAATACATCTCTCACCGACTACACACGTCCATCACCTATCTCCCCCTTCTCCTCGACGTGTCAATGTCCTCAACTCCCCGCCCGAGCTCTCACAATGGCTCTGGCGAAGCTCCCCCGCCACGCGAGCCATCATCCAACCCTGAACTCGACATTAAGAAGCTCCAAGCCCTTCCCTCCGAACAACAAGACATTTACCTCTTAACTTTCGTCTCGAGTCTCACGAAACATGTCGAAAGCCTGGAGCCAGACGACTGCACGGCCCAGCAGCTGTATCTCAAGAAAGAGCTTATGCAGATCCTCAACTTGGCCGCGCCGCCGCCAACGAGAGTCATAAGGAACAATCTGGGGAGGTGTTTTGGGCATATTCTTGGGAAAGGGGATAGGAAACTCCTTTTTGAATCGATCAATGATCTGGTCAATATTATCAGCAGTGGGAAGGCGAAGACAGAAGCTGATTTACGGACAAAACATGCGGCTGTATATTGTCTTGGGGATGCATACGCTGCGGCAGGGGATAGTGCTATTGGATTACATCCTTTGGCTTGCTCCGCTCTCTTGAAGCTGTTGAAGCCTGCAGTCAATAATGCTGGTTTGAGAGCTGCCATTTTCAAAGCATTGGCCAAAGTGGTAAAGATGATCGAGGGCAGCATAGATGACAGTATTGCAAGGGATGTGTGGAAACAAGCCAGGACTGCTGCTTCCACCGATAAGTCTGCTCTGGTCCAGGTTGCAGCGTGCCATTGTTTAAGGATGTTTTCAAAATGTTCTCCCTATTTCGACAATTCGAGTGACTTCGACAATTTAAAGTCAACGATCTTCAAAACAATCGACTCTTCGAGTCCACTTGTACGACAAGCTGCGGCCGAGTGTCTTGCTGAGGCTATGGTGAAGAATCACTCGGATGATCCAGCACATGAAAGCCAGATGCCCAAGATCAAAAAGATCAAGAGGACAAATACCAAAAAGTTAGACGACGAGGAGGAGATTCAACGGCCTGAGAGCCCGGGACCGAAAAAGAGTCAAATCCTGATTCTTACGTTACCTGAAATTCTCAGGCAGCTGTCAACTTTCTATATCAAGAGCTCGACTAGTAATAAGGCCAGAGCTGGAATCACTGTGTGCTACACCCGCATCTTCAAGAGCCTGAGCGAGAGGACCGTAGAGACGATGTACATGAAAATTGTGGACAGCTTGACTATTGATGTTTTGAGCCATCCAAACATCACTTCTAATCGATACAGACTTCTGGCTACTCGCCGGTTTGTTCAGATCATCCTGGAAGAAGTCATCGGAAAGTCCATCCTTGGGGAGGCTGGTCAGATAGATGCTGCGAAAGCCCTGATCAACGATGTTCTGAAGAACTACCCCCAGGTCATCAAGGAGCGGGCAGAACCTGGGAAACATTCTCTGATTGCAGTTCTGAGCGCACTTACGTCGTTGATCAAGACACTTGGATCTGCTTCGAGTGCATTTTCGGATAGCTGTCGAGATGGCTTGCTGCAAGTTCTCCAGCATCCGAGCTATACAGTCCAAGTTTACACATCTTACTGTTTGCGGACATTCACTCTGGCATGTCCCCAGCAGCTTCTGCCTTGTCTCACGATATGTATGAATAGTGTCAATCGAGAGTTGACACTTCTTACCACAGGGAGAAACTCCCCCCGACGATGTGTGGGATATGCCAATGGGCTATCTGCAATGATCAGCACAGCTCCTCTGCAACCACTCTACGGATCTGTCGATGTGAACAGTCGAGTTCTCTCGCTTGCCACAGGACTTTTGAAGTCATCCAGCAAATCCGAATTGCGGATATCCAGTACTCAAATCCAAGTTGCTTGGATCTTGATAGGGGGCCTCATGTCACTAGGACCCAATTTTGTCAAGATTCATCTTTCGCAGCTACTTCTCCTATGGAAGAATGCTCTTCCCAAACCGCTCGCAAAGGACAACACCTCGCAGCGAAGCTACCTCGAGTCTTCCTTCCTTACACATGTACGAGAGTGTGCTCTGGGCTCTATCCTGGCGTTTCTTCAGTTCAATAGCAGGCTATTGACTGTGGATGTTTCAAAGCGCATAGCTGCCATGCTGCAAAACACGACAGCATTCCTCAAGAGTCTTCCCTCGAAGAAAACTTCCGAAGACATCTCTCAGAGGCTTTCCCCATCATTGCAACTTCATGATTTAGACCTCATGGTTCAACGCCGCGTACTTCAATGCTATGCGAAACTGGTCAACCTCAGTCCTGCAGGTGGTAGTGAGGCATTACTGCAGTCCAATCTACTTACGCTCGCCGTGTCATTCTTCGCCGATCCGGAGAATTACACACCAAGCTCTTTGAGCACTTCCATTGCCAGTTCTGCTGGTAATTTCGAGACGGTTTGGGATGTCGGCGATAATTGTGGTTTTGGTGTCACTGGTCTTGTGAGAGGCTTTAAGGTTCAGAAATTGGCCGGCCAGCACGAGAGTGATGCTCAAGATGATTGGATGAAAGAAAGTGGTTCCGACAGCTCCATCTCTAAAGTTTTGCTCTCTCCCATCTGCAGTTCGCTCGAACACGATTCGCTGGCTCTGTATCTGGGTGATCTGGGAACTTCCGATGCCATGCCAGATCCACCAGCTACAGAAGTTGTCAATATTGCCATCAAATTATTCGCCATCGCATTTCCCTTGACGCCTCCCAAGATCCAGGAGAGCATTCTGGAGCAAGTGGCGACATTTCTCTCCGCAGGTTCCTTACAGCGAGATCCTGGCCGCAAAGCAGCCATGAATGTCAACATAGCCACTGCGCTTTTCAGCACTCTCAAAGTCGCTGTGAAAGAAACGCAATCACCAGCAGGGGATTTGACAAATCCGGCTGTGGAAAAGCTAATGCAAGAGATCCTGCATTCCTTTGTTATTCATCCAGATCAGTATATTCGCAGTATTGGATATGAAGCCCTAGCAAGACTTTGCAACAGCTCTGGAAATTCTTTCACGAATGGTGAGATCAAATACTTGGTTGACACGATCGTCGGAAATCGCGAGCCTAGTGCGAGAGCTGGTTGTGCTATGGCATTGGGAGCAATCCATGCCCAGGTTGGCAGTATGGCTGCTGGCTTCCATCTCAAGACTATTCTTGGCATTCTAATGTCTCTCTGCAACGATCCGCACCCAACGGTACACTTTTGGGCACTTGCAGCACTGTCTGGGGTTGCTGATTCTGCAGGACTCAACTTCTCAGGATATGTCACAAGTACT
The DNA here is from genome assembly GCA_020747065.1 of Cadophora sp. MPI-SDFR-AT-0126. Lineage (NCBI taxonomy): Eukaryota > Fungi > Ascomycota > Leotiomycetes > Helotiales > Ploettnerulaceae > Cadophora > Cadophora sp. MPI-SDFR-AT-0126. Next base: position 106,075 of record JAGMVK010000025.1, on the reverse strand, counting down.
CTCGGTATGGTCGGCCAACTATATGTTGCAGATACCCATAATCAGGAGGTTGCGTCAGCTGTCACGTCGAATCTGGAGTTGGAGTTATCGACAACAGTTGTGATTGCACGATGTGTAGACTCCTTGGTTAATGTACTGGGGCCAGATCTCCAGGACATGAGCAAACCTAGAGAACTGATTTTGACTCTTGTTGGGCAATTCCAAGAAGAGGACAATGCTTTGATTCAAGGTGGCAGTCTTCGATGCCTTGAGCATCTCGCACTGTATGCTCCTGGCCACATGGTATTCATAGACTATGTCGTCCTCCTACAGAAAGATCTCAGCTCTGACTACCCAGATCTCCGAGATATTGCTGTCGATGGTCTGTACAATCTTATGAAGCGAAATTCTGAAGATGTTGTAAAGGCTGCGGATAAAGGATTCGAGGATCAATTATGGTTGGCTTTGGATTCGGCTCCAAATCATGATGGCATCAGGAACGTGATCAGAAATTGGTTGAAACAGTCATGCCTCACGGAAACAGCACGATGGCTGCAGAGATGCCAAACAGTCCTCACCATGACACGACCAAAAGCTGCGGAGACAGCTGCACCCTCCACCAAGGCTAGTGGTATGCCTGACCTTCAAGACGAAGAAGTAGCAGGATTTGCTGCGTCTGGCGGCGGCGCGAAAGACGACGGAACCAATTCTGCAGCATCCGGGCAAGAGCCGTTGAGATGGCAGGTCCGTACCTTCGCCATGAGCTGTCTAGCTGAGATTTTCGCGATCGTCAGCAAAGCGACTCCGCCTGATGCAGAAGAACCCACGGCAGCCGAACTAGCACTGCAAAAAAAGATCGCAGATGTTATTCGCATGGCATTCTCAGCCTCTACCTCAAATGTGGTTGAGCTACGAGTTTGGGGACTGAAGATCATTGATGCCGTTCTCAAGATGTTTGGCAAGACACCTGATCCTGACTTTGCTGAAGCGCCGCTCCTGGAACAGTATCAAGCTCAAATCAGTTCCGCTCTTACTCCGGCTTTTGCTGCAGACTCCTCGCCGGAGCTGGCATCGGAAGCAGTCAATGTCTGCGCTGCTTTCATTGCCACGGGCATCGTCACAGACGTTGACCGAATGGGTCGCATACTGAAGACTTTGGTCACAGCTCTTGAGAACTTCTCCGCCGAGTCTGAAGTTCAGTCTATTGGAGATCTTAAGGGTCTCAGTTCCAACGCCCAAGTGATGGTGAAGATGGCGGTATTTTCTGGCTGGGCTGAACTTCAGGTCGCCAGCACTGAACAACGATACTTAGTGGATGTGTTGAAACCATATATCGGTACCTTGACACCTCTCTGGCTTGCGTCTCTAAGAGAGTTCGCTCGCCTTCGATTCGAGCCAGACATTAGTATGAGCCTTGGTCCGCCGTCCCTGTCGGGCAGTTTGGACACGATTTACGCCGCGCTGAATCGTGAGACGCTGCTCAAATTCTACCAAGAGTCCTGGCTCAAATTGGTGGACGCAATTGCGAGTCTCATTGAGCAAGACAGCGAGTTTGTCTTCGATGCTCTCGATGGAAAAGAGACGGATGCACCGACTACCAATGGCCACTCGAAGGGAAGCGATATCAACTACAGGGACGAGCCTGTAGCCTTCTTCTTCGTCTTATTCGGAATCGCTTTCGAAGCGCTTGTGGCTCGGCCTGGAAGCGAAGCTCTGGCTACAAAAGAACAAACCCTGGAGATTCTGCAAGCTCTCAAGAAGATCCTTCATCCAAGTGTCTCAGGTCATGCAATCTACCGTGAAGCTATCTTCTCAGAGACAATGGATCTGCTTGATCGACTTGTTCTTACCGAAGGCTTGGACGTTCAGGGAGTGATTGTGCAGATCGCCCGGGGACTATGTATAGCACATCCATCGGCGACAAAGGCGGAAGATAAGGAGAGTGATGACTTGTCTGAAGATATTGAGCAGCTGTTTGAGTTGACACGCATCATTGTACTTGTCCTTGCTGGACTCCTACCAAATCTTACGGAAGCAAAACAAGCAGCTCGCCATCAACTGACGGATGAGGCCGTCAGTCTGGTCCGCACATCTCTGAATGCCTTGGTCGATGCTGCGGAGGTCTTCCCATCAATCATCAAAACCGATCTACATGCCTGCATCATCCACATTTTCGCTACCATCCTCGGAACAGCAAGCTGCCAAGCTATCGTCGTACCACAATCGCTTCCGATCCTCAAACGATTCATGTCGAGTATTTCTCCAGCGACAAAGAATGGCAAACCAGATGCCAATGTCGTCCAAGTACAAGGGTGTCTAAAACGCTTCTTATCTATCTACCTGCATGCCCAGAAGCGCGAGTCAGAGTCATCTCTCCCATGTGTGAAGAACACCCTCCTAGCATCTACGGTCCTACTCACCAGCGGCGTAAACTACATGTCAGCCAGCGAGCCCTTAGTTACGCGATACTTAGACGAGCTTATTGACTGTCTAAGTGATCGTATGGTACGTGTTCATCTTCTAGTTCCTAACAATATGCAAAACTGACACAGTAAAGACTGCCAAAGTGGCTGCGGGCTGCATCCGCACCCTCCTCTTGCAAAGTCCCAAAACACCCGCAGATCAAAGCATCTCCCGCTATCTCCTCCCCCGCCTCATATCTTTCACTACAAACACCAGCACCGAAGATCCTGAGAATGCCCGTGCCCTCGTAGCACACGCCCTGACAATCTACACCACCACACTTCCCAGCCCTCAAAAAGCCATTGCCATGTCCGTCATCCTGCCGACGCTCCTCGCTAGAGCGAACAGCGAGGGTGAAGATGTGTACAAAGAGACGAGTGCTAGACTGTTGGACCTTGCCGGGAGTGATCAGGCTGCTTTCAGAGGGGTGGTCGGGGGGATGACTGGTGAGCAGAAGGGCTTTATGGAGAGTGTTATATTGAAGGGGAGGGAGAGTCGGGGGTCGGGGAAGGTGGTTGATGACGATGGGGGAAAGGAACCGACGATTGCTTTGAGGATGGATTTTGGAGTCTAGTCTATCGAGGAGTCTAAGGCATGAACACAGATGTGATGCTGGTAATAGTTAATGGACCAAGATGAGATGAAATATATACCCGCATAGATATGAATGAATTCTCAAGACATTGTGATAAGTGATAATGCGGCTCTATCTTGATCATTCACTTCTCGCCTCGATCTGATATATATCTGCTTACTCTACGAAAAACCATTAGAACGAATTGGTTGGATTATGACACATGGAAACGGCCGGCGTACATTCTCTTGAGGCGAGACTGAAGCAAGCCACTTCGCTGCAAAGTAGGAATCAGTCATGTGATCTTGGAATATTCTTGGCAAGACTTAAGACTTAAGACTCCGTCGCGTCGTCGTCGCTTCCAACCCTTTGATATCTTTTTCTTTGACTTCTGACACATCGCTTTCGAGTTCAGAGCTTCAATCTCTCATGCAGAGGCTCAATAAGATTGTTCCAGTCTCTCAGTGCGATCATGGACATCGGAGGGAGCAGCAATCCCTGGACCATGATTGTGACAGGCTGCCCTGCAAGCCCCTCGTCCCCAGTGCACACTGTGAGTGGCCCAGTCCAGCCCATAATCGCAGCCTCATGAACTACCCACGATACGGTGTGGTACAAGATGGGAGTCAGGATTATGGAGTCAATGGCCTCGAGAAGAGAGATGTGCAGTAATCTTCTGCGATTCATACAGAATTATGTGATCTTCATGCTCGATATTGAGACTCTCATGCTCAACAACGATGAATTTCGCCTATATTTTCGACTGCGATAAAAGTGATCTCAGGAGCCAACCAGTAAGAATTAATTACTGCTATCAAGGTAGCTGTGCCGATCCTACTCGCCAGCACTCACGCCCAGTTTCAATGCACCTCTGGCAAGCAAGGCTTTCAGAATTACACGGCGGCCCTGGATATCTTTCCATCAATCATGGACTGCGAACGAATCTTCTATCAGAATCGAATTCCTGAATGGCCAGAGACTTTGGTCTACTACAGTGAGCTACAAAAACTACTCCTAATCAAGGCGTCTCCAGGAGGTATGTCAACTTCGGACAATTCTAATGTACACAGCCTGCTGATGTCCCACAGATATTCTTGATTCTATCTGCACTGCAATTTGCAGCATAGATGCTTATTACAAAAACAAATACACTATTATTCATCGAAAATCGAAAACACGAGGCTGTATTCCTTATCGGATCTTCAGCACGCAGTTGCAACTAGGTCTCAGTCACGCTCAATCAGGATTTGATGGCCTTGACAGCATTAACCTGCGACACATTTACTTCTCTTTTCTGGAATTACGCATCGATCTTGAAAAGCTGCACTGGTATGGGGTGCTGAACGTCACTGTGCTCCGAATGGTGCTCCGCCATGTGCAACCTCTTCAGCCTGATGGATTAATTCTCGACCATGCACTTGCAATACTTGGTAACGCAGCATTTGCTGTGCAGATTGAGTGCCAAAAAGAGCTAGAAACCCTCCATTGTCTCATCGATGTCGTCGCTGAGCAGCTTGAGGAATTGAATGCGGAAGGCAGTCTCTCAGTTCTTGCGCGCATCGCGAAAACGCTAGGATCCGACTCACGTCCCCTCGATACTGAGCGCCTCAGTCTACTCATTTACGAGGCTATTATCGACCTAGGCAGACGAAAGCTCTTTGCCTCATCGCCGATGAGCAAATCCCAAAACCTCAAGGGTCATGACGAGGCCAGCCTCGTCGAAATACTGTGCGATCTTCTCACCAAGCTTCCAGAAGATGAGAAATGCGCATTGTGGTCGAAAGATCAAGATGAAAGATATCCGATACATTACGCCTCTGAGTACGGCCTTGTTGAAGTCTTCGGCAATATTCTTGCCGTTATGATATCCACAGGACAGTCCCAAGAGGTCTGCACAGAGAAGAAGTCTTCCGTGCTGACCGAGGACGAGATCAACGAGCTTTTGCGTCTCTCGGTGGTTGGCGGGCACGTTGAATTACTACAGGAAATGCTCCAGACTCCAGGTCTCTGCAAGCAAGACCGGGGGCCCGCTTTAGGCCCACTCCTTATACTTTCTCTGCAGCTCGAGCAGCATGATAGTGCTTGCTTACTTGTCGAGAGTGGCGCCGATACCAACTACCTATCATCTTCGGAAGAGAGTCCTTTGTATCTCGCGGCACGTTCCGGAAACGAAGCCATCACTCTCTTGCTTCTTGAACGGCAGGCTCGGACAACATATTTTGAGAGAATTCAAGGCAGGACTCCCTTAATAGCTGCTGCCATTGAGGGCCACTTGGGTACTGTTAAGCTCTTGCTTCAATTTGGCGCCGATACTAGGATCTTGGATGTTTGTAACTGGTCGGCAGCGGATCATGCTGGGAACCGTGGGCACTTAGAGCTGGCACAATTGCTTCGATCTCGTGAGCTTGAAAAGCAACTAGCTGTCGCAATCGAGCCTAAGTTAATGCCACCTAATCTTCTTCCCAGAAACGAGCAAACCTGTTTCCGCGCTCGGCAATCTTCAGTCCTACAAGACCACTGCATGGTCCTCGTCCATCTAGGATCCTGGGACCTCCACAAAGCAGCACCTGTGCTCACTTTGAGTCCCGAATTGTCTTCGGCTGCTTTCTCCATCTCTCATCCAAACTCGGGATTCTTGATAGGTGTTTCCATTATTGACGGAACCGGTCCCACCGTTCTCGTGCCCCTACCGATTCTCGAAGATACTACAAATTCTCCTCTTATTTTCTCGACGAGCAACCCTACTGGGTTCAAATTTCGTTTCAAACTCTTCCGCTCTGATATCTCTGGGGGCACTCGACAGCAAGTATTACTTGGAAGCGGCATTGCTCTGCCAACCAGCCTAAAGCAGTGTCTTGGGGAAGATCGGGAGAGCCTCATTCGCGACTACAACGTTCCAGTTCTAGGAACAGAAGACCTCCAATATATTGCAACTATAACATTCAGCTTCCTTCTGATCACACCTTTCTCTCACCAACTTGCAAACGTTCCCATTTCGACGCGGGATCTGTGGAACAAGAACGGACCGACTAAAGTTATCGGCCATCGAGGTGAGTCTCTGGATTTTTCTCGTCAAAGCCTCGATGATAATCTGTGGATAGGAATGGGTCAGAATACAATTCTTCCCAAGTATCCTCAGATCGGAGAGAATACATTACAGGTACCCACGACTTTATATTTTGACGATCGGGTAATATATTGTTGACATCTTACAGTCATACTTGACGGCGGTAAACCTAGGTGCAGCGTATACCGAAGTAAGTTGAGTATCGTCATTCCTGCAATAAATTCTGATCCATGCAAAAACAGCTTGGTATGCCTCCCGGGTCTGTTAAGACACATAAAGCTTAATAATGCTGAACGATCTTTTTAGATGTTCAGTTAACCAAAGATCACGTTCCGGTCATTTATCATGACTTTCTCGTTAGCGAGACTGGGACCGATTCTCCTATGCATACACTCACATTGGACCAGGTGCGTTTCCAACGTAGCAGATTATTCAAATTTGTGGAACTGATAATATGTAGTTTATGCATATTAGTCATTCCCAATCATACAGCGCATATTTGAATCAACCATCCTCGGATGACTCAAGTCAGGATTCGCGAGCTTCGTCCCACAACCGTGGACGAGCTAGTTCATGCAGCAAATCCGACGATACCCACATGAGGGCCGCTTTCCGAGAAAGAATTAAGCATACTTGGGATTTCCAAAACACGGGATACAAAGGAAATACGAGGGGGGATTATATTCACCAGCCATTCACGACTCTAGCTGAAGTCCTAAAAAAACTGCCTCCATCGATGCCACTGGATATTGAACTAAGCAAGTCACTCACGATCACCAACGGTATGTTTTCTAACGAAGAACCTCACAGAGTATCCCATGCTTTGGGAAGCAACAGACTGGTACAAAATCGATTTATACGCAGTCGAGGCCAACCTCTTCGTCGACACAGTTCTCACGTGCATTTTCAAACACGCTTCCAACCGACCAATCGTGCTGTGCTCATTCAGTCCAGAAATTTGTATTCTCCTTGCATTGAAGCAAGCACGATATCCCATCATATTGGGCAACGACTCTGGGAATTACCCCACAGGTGACATCCGTGCCAGCAACGTGCAAGAGGCAATTCGCTTCGCAAACCGCTGGAATCTCGATGGCTTGGCGCTGGCTTCCGAACCACTCGTTGCTGCTCCCAACTTGATTCGAGTAATTCAGGAGCATGGTCTCATGTGTTTGAGTTATGGCGATCTTAATGATGTGCCGGAGAATGCTATCGTAAGTGTCCATCATTTTCTGGCATGCTTCTAGCGCGGAACGTGAAATCGAGTCATGGAATAAGTAAAGAATCTGACGTGTCGTCCAGGTACAAGCAGATGCGGGCATTGATATATTGCTCGTCAACAAGATTCGTCTGATTTCTACGACGCTAGGCACGAGATGACGAGGCTCCTGCTGGTGGATCAAACGAGTGTTTAATGAGTTTTTCATTGTTCTTGACTAAATCGCAGAGTCGTCTTATACAGTACATCATCTCGCACTATCTGAACAACAGGAAATGCCCAAATACCCGCTTTTGTTCCCCATTTGCCTGTGCTTGCGCGTCTTGTCTCTCGGGGTCTTCCCTTGGCGAAGCTAGCTCTGGATACCTTGGCTGCTCCAAGACCCGTACCGTCTTCAGTACCGACATATGGATCACATAGGGCTTGACCCTTTTCTTTTCGGCTTGCATAGTTGTGCATATTTGCTTCCTTAGCCGAGGCTGGCGCCGACGAGGACGTTGCAGGCGACGGGTAGAAGCAAGGTGCTCAAAATCTCAGGGGAGACCCCAGACCATGTTTGATGCTGCGGAGCAGCAGAGTTTATTCGTCTATTGATTCGCAATAGACGTAATTGTATGTACGCGGGAACTAGCGGTGATGGTCTTGTTTCCGTCTTTCTGATCGAGAACCACTAACATCAAGCAGTCAATATTGGGCGTATTTTGCAGTGACAAGTTGTCATGGCTGCACATACCTGGATCTGGATACCTTACTCCACTTTATACTCCTCTTTCCACACGACTTCATCGAGTCCACAAATAATTTCTCCTGTACAGGCGCAAGCGCGCCGGGATCCACATATCGATCCAACAGTCGAACATTGTGTTGTCGCACTTCATCGCGCTGCGGATGGTGGAGGGCTTCTGTTGTGAGCGGACCGTATTCTCGGTCGATATACCTGATTCTATGTCTGCTGGTGCTCTTGCGACCTGATTGTCTTGGCTCGTCGTTCGGGATGGGCGGGACGGGTCGGGAGTCTGAGGCGCGACCCCAGTTCTCGGGATCACCCGAAGTGATACTTGATGGTGCCCAGGACCCGATCTCGATGAGATCCAGGCTCGGGCACTTGATCGTACTGAGGTCCGCCGCTTGGCTGTATTGGTTCCTTTTCAAACGTTAGCATTTGCAGCATGCAGATCGGATCGAGACTTACTGATCCAATACGTAAATGTCTTCTGGAAAAGACATTGTGGAACTGGTCGGCGTGTAGATGATTGATGATAGCATTATGTTTGAGTCTCTTGTTGGTTTTGAACGTCTGGATTGCTTCCGGACAGTATGGCTTGCGCTCAATATATGTTCTTTTCAAGTTGTGTTGCGAATACCTCCCGATTTCCCAAAATGGCTAGCACTCGGTCAGCATTCAAAATGCGTGGAGATGAACCTTAATGTATCAGCCTCATGAGGGGTCTGCCCTCTTTTTCAGAGGGACGCTCACCAGTTACCGTATTTGGACTACCGATGTTCTGGGACTCCCAGGGTGCTCTGCAAATTTCTTGTGATTCGATGAATGAAGGCATCCTTGCTCAAAAGACAACACGCAGGCTCTTGAAGAACTGTAATATTACTCCTATTTGCGTGGCATTTGAATCATTGGAATGATGATAACGTATGAGGACCTGTTACTCCACGGCCTCATTCCAGCTACTTGGTTTTCTTGACGAGACAGTATATCTCCAGCGACTCCTCCTCATGGTCAGCACGAACCGTGAACTGACCTACAAGTTTATACCCCAGCTCTTGGTACAGCTTGTTGCCCATTGGACTAGCCAGAACAGTCAACACCCATCCCTTCTCCGTTGCTCTTTCAGTTCCCCAGTTGCAAAGCATGGTCCCGGCGCCTCGGCGACGGAAGTCCGGATGAGTAGCCAAGAGCCACAAATGAACTTGCTCCTTTCCATAGCATGCAAAATAGTCGTCGAATCCTTTAGCCATAGCCTTGCCGAATTCCTCGAAATGTGTCCTGTTCACGTCTCGTCGCTCCTGTAGGCCATCGTCTGGACGCGGGTGATCAGCTGAAAGTGCATGATCGAAACGGGTGTCGTGCATATTTCTGCAGCCCACCCTTTCCACTGGACGGGTGTCTCACCTCCCCCGGTCGCCTCCGTGAGAACGGAGATATCCCACACAGCTAGGGCAATTGCTTGCGAGGCCACCTGACCATCTTTCTCGACCGGGGTGGTAACGATCATGACAGTGAACTTCTCAGGCTGCTCGATGTAGGCTTGGTACTCGCGCTTGATCCATTTCCGGTTGTCCTCGGGGTATTTATCACGTTTCGGGAAGCGGTAATCAAATTCAGGATCGTCAGGAAACCCAGCCTGGGCAACTGTGGTGATATCCTCGAGGTCGCTCTTGTCAGCCTTGCGGAGAGTAAACTTGCCGTCTGGTTCAGGAGCATGCTTGTCTTGAGGAGCTGTCGTTACTGTGGACTTGTCCTCTAACTTCGTTGCCTGACTTCCCATTGTAAGGCTGGCCCTTGGAAATTGCACTTGAAGGCGAGAAGAGAAGCGTGGTGTGATGTGTCACTGAACCGTATATTCGTTGTTATTTGGGCCTCAATTGGGTGCCGGTGAGCGTGCCTAACTAACTGTTCTTAAGGCTGCCTTGGGTACTTATTATGAGCACGCCGATCTCCTGATCTGGACGTCGGGCGTGTGCTTCACACTGCACCGAGAGGTTCTCGAGACAAGGCGTGAGGATCATCAACAATATGCAGCCTTGCGTCGTCGTCCCGATTACCAGAATGGGATTCCATGCTCCCGATAGCTGCTTGTGGTCTGGTGTGCTGCCCCTCCCCAGTATCCGAGCCTATCGGGCCAAAGACGCAGGTATAGTAGGCGCGACATCTGATAGCTGCATCGTCAGCCTCACCAGTCCTGCAGAATGCCGCATATCTTAGACCTCCCGACTACTTATTATATCCTAGTGCCCCTGCTCTTTGAGGTTGCAGTACCAGAATACCTAGAGCCGGAGCCGGGTCACAGCGAGCGCCTCGATCTGCATCACCAACACCATCACCATCACCCGGTCCTGCCAGATCCTGTCAAATGCCCACGTTTTTCTCCTTTGGTCTTCCATTACATTGATAGATGCCTTTTGCTTCGCCTCTGAGTGACCGCCGCTATGCTTTTCCAACCCACACCGCCAGAAGACCCACGAATGTGGGACGCAAGTGACCCCATCAACTTCGACCTCAACAATCTCGACTTCTTCTCGCTCCCAAATGATGCGAACTCTCAGGCGGCGGCATTGAATCAGCCCACATGGTGGAACTCACCGCTTCTCCCTCCACAGGGTTTCATCGAGGACATCGAGAATGTTGAGAATGATGACCATCCTCCCATGCCTCGGATGGATCAAGGTCCGAGCCCAGGATCAGTGTCAAATTCCTTCGATGTCCAGGAGTCTCAGGGCCTCAACGTGACACTTCAAGGCTCGCCTGTTTATGGAGATACTTTTTTCGCCGACAGTTCCACGCCAGGAACTGAAAGTACTGGCCGGACTGGAACTACTAGCCCAGTATGGACGCCAAAAACACCAGTAACTCCAGAAGAGCGAGCTTCAAAGTCGCAAGCCAACCTGTTCATCCAAGTCACTCCTGAGCAACAAGTCAAGAGGAAGAGGCCGGCCGAATGGACACGTAGGACGAAGAACAAGAGGCAACGGGGTCAGACTGCGAGGAAAGATGTGATGCACAATGATCTCGTAAGTTGCTACGCAAATGTCTTTTGAAACATGAGAGACTAAAACTCACAAAGTCACCAAAATCGGTTGAGAGAAGGGATGCGAAAGGCAATCTTCAAGGCGTCTTTCGCAACTTTGGTCTCAATCAGCGTATTCGAACTTCGATGGAACCTGCAAAAAAGAAAGCCACTGCACTAACTCGGATTATGGGCGCGTGTCAAAGGTGCCAGATGAGACGCTCGAGGGTCAGTGTATACTGTGAGGTGATCAACTGGAATTTCACTGAGAATGTAACAGTGCGATCGCTCTGAAGATCTGTATCAGCCATGTGCAAGCTGTGCGGCCACCGCAGTTGGCCTCCTCCGGCAACCATGTGTACATTTCGATGTTCTGGATCTTAATCTGAATCGGCTAGGTAAGCTTTGCAGAAGTCTGAGCAGACTGATTGCCCGCTTGCTAATCGTGGTTTGATCACAGGATCTACTTTAAATAACGATCTCCATTATTGGAGTTCCCGTAAGGAACAGCTCCAAACAATGCGAGTCATCCGATACTTAGAAGAGTACGAAGCGCCACAGACAATCTTGCTCACACAGGATGCCGGCACTACGTTATCTGTGACGGTCTCACGCTTCCATCCTGAACCAGGAGATACCACCGGGTATAAATGGTCAGATTCGCAAGGAAATCCACGAGTTATGGAGATGCCGCCTTACCATATCTGCGATATGAACAAGGCTATCGTAGACATCCAAGACTACTGCGCCAGGTCTCGCTCACTACATATCGAGTCACTTCTGAGTGGTGCAAATCCCATCATTTGGAAGACTTTCCATGTGGCATTTGAGTATATTTCGGTATCCAAGGTAAGTGATCGTCGGTGTCTTCCCCGTGAGAATTGACTAACGGATGATATAGAGTACGCTAGTCTCCAACGCACTCAGCTTCTGGGTGGCCACTCGCCTGACCGAAAAGCCATGGCGAATCTGCGGAGAGCAGACACTAGGACTCCTTCCTCGTGATGAGCCTGACAATCCATGGAACGGCATAATTCCAGTGACTCCGATCATGGACACGGAGCTCGACGATATCGTCATCCGTGGTCAACTCCTTCCGCTTCGTCAAATGTTTTTGACAGAGCTGAAGCAAAAGATAGATGAGCGCAAGAGAGAAAATTGGCTTGAGATTTATCTATCGATGTTCATCATGATGTGCAATGTTGAATGGATCTTGAAGGATGTCGTTGAGTATACCACTCGGCATAGCATGGTTGTATGTATTTGTTTTCTAATTGTACATCTTGTTCTCGGATCTCTACTGCACCTTCTATTTCAGTATCACTTGTTCCGTCGTTAATCTACTATCGCAGACTAGCTCACAAGGAGGAGCATCTCTGAGCCAGGGCTACATCCATGCATGCAAGACAATGCTAGCATACTTCCACCACGCCTGTCAAGGATCTCTTCCTCTTTCCATTACTCTCGATGAATCAAACGCAGATTTCCATGGCATGAGTCCGGAGGAGCTTGAATACCTACGGTCCATCCGGAATGAGCTCACTCGTCAAGGTGTGTAACTTCTCAAGTCCATCCAACGCCATGGCATGAAAGATGGAACTAATGATTTTACTCGAAAACAGAAGACAAACTCAAAGGCTGGCAAAATCGATCAATGTATAATACAGAGATGTATTGGTGCTATCAGCTGTTTACGAAAGGTTGGCGGGGTGATACCCCACATGCTGGACCGATCGATGCTTTTACCGAGGAGGATTTTCTCACTTCCTAATTCGCGTCTGAGCAGTAACACCGAGATCAGAGACAAACAGTCTCTCTCGAATACTTTGTTGGTCGATATTCAATGCGAATCAATCACTGCATCAAATTTGAAGGCTTTCTTCAATTGGATACGAGTTAAGTGCATCGAATTGCTTGTGTGAATACATTGACAATAAAGTTACGCAGAACATTGAAGAAGCAAACGTAAAAGAAATTCGTGATAAGACATCTCACTTTGTTCTTCATCGTATACAGAACCAGAGCCGATTGAGCAGGACCAAAAGATATCAACTTATCCGTTACTAGCCCAGCCATCTTCCTGACCGGCACCCCATCTCACAGACCAAGTCTCATTACGGACGCCTTCTTCCGAGTTGGGTCCATAGATCTTCTTCCAAGCATCCGCGACAGCAGGTGGCACGGGCCAAGTCTGTTCCGGATCACTGAGGTAGAACTTCAGCAAATGGCGCTGCAGGAATACCCCTCCCTCACTGAAAGGCTCGCGCGCATGCAGTATAGCCATGTCGTTGATGAATACCATGTCCCCTTTTTGCATAGGTAGCGCCATGGAGTTAGCTTCAGCCATGAAGTGTACGGCGTCAATAGCCTCGATCTGGGCTGGTGTCGGAGGTGGGAGAGTAGGATTGCGCTTCCGTGCTGAGAATCCAGTGATTGGATACCGCGAGAATCGCCAAATGACCTTATCGTCTGCGACCTTGTGTATGAAGGGTGTTGAGATAGGAGGGAACTTGGAGTAGTCTGCGAATCTGTGTGAAGATGATGAGATGGTAAGTATCTATTCTGTCGATTTATCAGGAAGTGACTCTCGAGTACTACTTACGTGTCTAGGACCCAGTCGTCTGCGAGTGTTTGTAGGATGTCTGGGCGCCGAGCTGCGAGGTCGTTGTATACTTGCCAGGCGCTTGAGACGAGGGTTCTGCCTCCTTCGGGGGCGACATCGAGAGCATACAGGGAAAGGACTTCACACATGTCTGAGTGGAAGGACTTGTGTCTATCAGCACGGTCTCTCGGTACAAGTGGAAGTGCGTACCAAAGGCCCGTTGGTAAATCCAGGTGTCTTATCTTGTTCTCCCGCGCTCTCTCCAAGAGCGTTGACGACATGGCCTGAGGGTTGAAATCAGATACGGATGACTAGGTGAGTGAAGAGTACGGCCACTAACAGAGGACTTTCTTCGCACCACGATCCAAGAATCCGCGGCGTGGAGCAACATGTGCTGCTATACCCGCGTACAACGCTACATTCTGCTCAGGCGTGTAGCGAGACGGGTTAATCCCGTGAACAATGGTAAATCCGACGCCGTTGTAGACCTCGTTAGACACATTTCTCAAACGACGAGCGAGTTCGGCAGGGAGGACGAAAGTCTCGGCGGAGATTTGAGATAGGTCGACTGACAGAGCTAGACGCGAAAATTCAGAATCGATTCCGCGGCAATGATGAGAGCTAGCTGGCTGAGGGTAACGATTACCTTCGAAACTCGCAAGAGCTTGCCCAAGCGCTTGGATATCTTCACTTCCAAGTTCTACAATCCAATCATCCCGTCTCTTCTCAATCTCATCTCGAGTCCATGCCAGCGGAGAATGCAGCTTCTCTGGAAAGCCGTCAGGGACGCCAGTGTCGTGCTCGAGCTGATTGGCGCTGTGCTGATGCTGCTTGGCCCTGAAGAGGGAAGCGTGCTGTTGAGAGGGGTAATAAGCTAGCGTAGCCATATCTATCTAGCTGTAGGCGTAATATCTAGCTAGATTGTTGAAAATCCAATGTCGTAGGCTTTTTCATGTCATATTTTTGGGGAAACAAACAGGCTGCAGTTGAGACATTTATGCCTCGAGCATGGTCTGCTCATTCCCGTACAGAAGGGTGCGTGGAAGTGAGGCTCAACTGTTTAACTCACCATTTGCGATGAAACAGATACTGTACTGGGCACGCGACACACACAAGTGCTCAAACCTGCTTAACTTGTGTTGCTTACTCTTACTGGCTGCACAACATGCAGTATAATCCCAAACGAGCAGCATACTTCATGCACGGAGTGCGGGCACCAATAGCACTAGCAGTAGAATTCAGGAAGGGTGCGCATATCTTCAGGGTATTAGATTAAGCAGCGCCATTGAAGTGTGGGGGGATGGGGGAAGTAGGAAAGATGGTGATGAGTGAGGCTTAAAATCTCTAGATTGTCCAATACGGAGGTTTTGCATGCAACCTTTTCAGTGTGGATGGATGCTGTAGATGGATGGATGCCTGGTTATTGGGTTTCATGTGGTGGGCAGGGAAGCTGTGGACCCTGTAGGCCCCCACGACGGGATCCCTGTGCGGACTGGTGATTTGCTGGATGTAGTTTAATAGCGCTGTTGGCGGCCGATTCGAGGAGAGTGATTGGACTGTCTTGTAGTGTGTATGTTCCGAGAAGGTTGCTTCGTTACCATCGTAAGCCTTACTGTGGATATATGTTTGACTCTGCTATTAAGGGATTATGTACTCATATTTTGGAATTTTAAAAGTTTCAAATTATAAATATATAAATACAATTATTCCAATATTTCAAGTATAGCTATTGAGTCTTCTTTAACTTGACAAAAACTAAGTTATGCGACCTTCTTATTCTAGATAGCGACGTGACTAGTACAGCAATTGTACAAATACAAAGCTTTAGACTAGGTAAGTATCTAGGGAGTTTTCAATTCAAACTCATTTACATGATCTCTGAGCATTCGACCTTACCTGGCTTCCGCCGTGAGTGACATTAAACACTGAAAGGTGGCGGATCTGTCTCATTCTTCGGACACTTCTCCACCATCCCCTCACCATAACAATCCACCCAGAAAAGCCATAAAACATCCAAATAGACCCTTCAAACCCCCGTATACTTACCCTCGTTATGCTCAGGCTTCCAAGCCCCGTCAATAACCCTAATCCACGCCCTGTTCTCCCTCTCCACCAGCTTATCCGGCTCAGGCGCATCCCTCACCATCGCAAACACCTCCTCGTTGATAACCAAACACACATTATCCCCCGTCCGGGAGCCATTGATTGGCTCTCCCCTCCCCTCCACATCCGCCTTCCAAAAACGTCTGATGTCCTCCACGCTCGCGCCGTCATACAGTCCCTTGTCACTCATGATTCTAGGCTTATACGTTGCCCACACTTCCTCATTGGGCGAGGGAGCGAGCGGGCCGTGCGTGAGCTCAAAGTACTTCTCATGTTCGCGTATCTCCTCGAAAATCTCGTAATGGATGTAGGCAACGAGTTTTGTGAGGAGAGAGGGCCATGCCGATTCTGATTCAGGAGTGTATGCCGTGCGGTAGATAGTGTAGCCCCAGGTTGGCCAAAGAGATGATATGTTCTGACGGAGGAAGAGCCTTACGGGCCGGCGGTGCTCACGTCGGAGGGGGCCCATGTTGTGCTGGCTGGCTGTGATGTCGAGGCGAAGAGAAGAAATGTTTTCGTAAATAATTCTCAGCTATTCTTCATTTATTACCTTTTTCTTTGTTGTACATCAATTGTTTTCCTTTCTTTGATATATAGCTGTTTTAGTATTTTATTTTTCCATATTTATTACTCTTTTAGTGTTTGTCGATTTTAGCCGAGACTTTCAACTGCAGTCTTGGCTGTCCAATGGTTTCCTTGCTCGAAAGCTTCCTTGTCCGCGACGACACATCCACTCAGCTTCTTCGTGTGTTGTCCGCCGAACCTCAAGTCAAATTGAGGCTCTGTTAATATGGGCGATTCATCCTTCTACATTCGTTGCTGAGGTGACAATAAACGAGCGCGCGAAGTCATGGAGCCTCAGATCCGAGCTTTAATTCTGGTCGACTCGGACGAGGCTGAGGAAGATGATCTTATACCTCCTACCTCTGAGCCGCTTTTAGGCAGCTCATCGGATGACTCGGATAGAAATCTACCACCCCATGGACTGCGAAGAAGCTCCGTTAGTAAACAGAAATTGTTACTCTACGCCGGTCCGGCACTACTCCTTTGGTAAGTCTTCTTGTGCATTTTGACATTCGCAGAGGTCGCCACGGTCACAACAAGCTTGCTGAAACAAAAGTAAAAGCACATTTGTTGTTGGCTTCGATATCTCGTTTCTCAGTACCAATTACAGTCGGCGCATAGGTAAACCTCTCCAGCGGTAATTTTCGTGATTGTTTCTGACGAGGATATTGAGCAGCAAGCAACCTTCACGATCTTAACAATGCCGGATGGATTATCCTGGCCGGCTCAATTAGTGAGTCGGCGTGCCAGCCTATAGTACGTTCATGTAAATCCTAATGACGGAGGGAGCAAACACAAAAATTAGATCAAGAGCTAATTTAATGCGTAGCATGGCCATATATCTCAACTCTACGGCCGGAGGATCGCAACCTTGATTGCCTCTGCTGCAATGGCGTTTGGTCTTCTACTTTGGTAAAAAAGCCCTCCTGGAGGAGATGTCTCTCTTTAATCTTCAGCTGCTGACAGAGTCTATAGCTCACTGAGCCATCGACTCTGGCAGCTAAGTCTCGCAAGAGTCGTGGTCGGCACGGGATCTTCTGGCCTCCAGCTTCTGGTCGTGGTGGTCATCAATGGTAATAGGCTTTTCCTTCAAGGACGAAACTATTGCTGATCTACTTTGGCAACAAGATTTAGTCAAACTCCAAGATCTGCCTCTATGGAAGAGTACCGTTGTTGTGACCGAGACTTTCGCTTTGATGTTAGGTGGCCCAGTCAGCTCCGTCCTTGCTGACTGGCTTGGTTGGCGTCAGTGAGTTGACTCCTGCCCATTTGGAGACCAAAATATGACTTGAAACTTTGAACTGACTGCGTATGACTTCTATCTCTCAGAACATTTGCACTTGAATTCCTCTTCATGCTTCTCTCCTACGCGCTAGTCTACCTCACGCTCCACCCACCACCTCCAACCCCCAAACACTCAGCTCCAACAATAGCACCAGCCAGCAGCAATTTAAAGAATATAGATTTCCTCGGCTCCATATCCCTCTTCATCGCAGTCGCCACCCCACTATTCGCCATCAACATCGGAGGCAATATCCTCCCTTGGCCCCACCCCTTAGAAATCCTACTTCTTTGTCTGACGCCTCTCGGTATCGCGCTGTTCTACTATTTTGAGTCGAGACATGCAAGTTTCCCGATTATTCCAACGAGATTCATACGTATGAGATCAGTGGTGGCGGTTATCTGCTGTGCGTTTCCGGTGGTGTTTGCTTTTAACCAGGTACCTCTCCAGCACAACTCTGCCTTCGCCTGATGCCGGTTTAGGATGCTAATGGTTATAATAATAGCTTATCTACAACTTCGCCCTCTACGTCGAGACCCGCTCACTCCACACACCATCGAAATTTAACGACTGGGCGCTCTCATGCGTATACGTCGGCCGACCGATTGGAGCGGTCATTGCAGGGCTTCTGATACGCTGGTATCTGAAGTTCAAGCCGTTGTTACAGGTCAATCTGGTCGTGTCAGTGGGGATCTACTTCCTGGTATCTGCAGGTTGGATTCGTAAGTTTGAAACCCTGCTACTTGTATTCTATGCTTTGTTTGAACTTTGTACTGACAACAATGGAACTGATATCCAGACGCCGAAAATCCCGCTTTCGTCCCGTTCCTAGTGATCATAGGGTTCAATCTGGGCATTTCCGAGGGCTGTCTACTCGTCTCTCTACTTTCCATTGTTGACAAAGCCGGTAAGCGAGCTCGTCTGATTGCCAGTGTCACAAGATAGACCAAACTCCTGACATCGAGATAATATAGATCAATCGCAACTATATGCATTCTTCAGCTTAACAATAGCTATAGCAGGCGATCTCGGCATCGCAGTCTCTCTTGCGCTGACGAGAGCGTTCATTAAATGGAGACTGAGCTCTACGCTTGGGGATTCAGAGACTACAGATGAGGTAAATCATTTTCAGCAATTTCAACCTGGACAGACACAGACTTTTAAGCAGTGCTAATACCATTCGCCAGCTCATCCGAAAGAGTCTTGACAGTCTGGACTATGTGAGGTCCCTACCGCCTGCGGAGGGTGCCATCGTCGCTGAAGCATTTATATCTTCTATTGAGAAAGTTTTCGGTGAGTTGAGCACCGTTCTAGGCAATTTGCTATGGAGGGGAATGTTGATGACTGATGATGCTGTGTAGGATTGTCGGGTGTGGCACTGTGTTTTAGCATCTTGGCGGCGTATTTCATGGTTGAGATGCCGGGTACGTAGTGGGAGACTGGAGGAGTGCTTGCGGCCCGTCTACAAGGGCTGGCATTGCTGGCTTGCTTGAGGGGGGTGAGGGAAAGCGCTCAAGTTTTTGCTCGAGAGTTCTGATTCTCGCAATGTTAAGGGACGAGCCATTAGCGATAATGCAATAGGGAAGGTCTTCGAGGGTGGCAAATGTTCTGGGAGAAGAGCAAGTGGGAGAAGTTCGATGTTTCGATGTGCTCTTTTCGTATTCAACGTATTTACCCGGAATTTCATGGAGCGCGAGAGTTGGGAGGGGGCATGAAAGCCATGACACAGATCAATGAGCAGCGTCAAGAGCCCAGAGAAAGAAAGGAAGAAAATAAGCGTTCGCGTACGCATACAGCAGTCAGATTCCGTAGATAGAGGGCACTCTGCAATTCTAAATAAAATTCGTATATCCAGCAAATAGCTTCCGCGATGGGATTTCCATGTAACCATAGTAAATTAAAAAGGCTGCAAACCCCAAACGCCATCGCTAAAGCCACATACCACTGTCGTAGATTCATACACTGAAAGATGAGATGTAGTACTGCCATCATTAGCAAAGTGTCTTGGTCTTGCAGGGGGTCCTTACAGTCAGGACAGATTCATCAGCTCCGTCGTAATTGGACAAGTAAACGTAGAGAATCAGAGCATGTTCATCAGAGAAGCCTAGAGAAAGTCAGCATCGCAATATCGAATGTACGAGGTCAAAAGATCTCACAAGCAATGACCCGTCCACCAAGTCTTCCCACACTAAGCACCTTCCCCCAATCCCTTCCATCGATCCTAACAGTCGACCAAGCATCCGGGCCTGCAGCCTTCAACTTCATACTCGGATGCTCATCCAAATCCGCGCCGTCCTCCACCTGTCTCGGATCCAGCTCTGGATTATTCAACCCCGTCCACACACTCGAGATATTCAGCGCATCGGTAGCAATACTCAGCTTCAAGCTCCCATGCATATTAGCAGCCAGTTCCAGCTTCGGTGCCGCACTGGAAGTCCGCCCATTCGTCGTAGCCATAGCTAGTTTCGTGAACCGATCGGAAATAGCTTTTAGTTGGATCAGAGAAGGGAGGATGATATGCGCATCCGACTCCCGCACTCTAGGCTCATGGATGCCCTCCACACTATCCGCCGTCAACACTCGAATGGGAATATCCTGCGTTACAATTGTCTCCCTGTCCCTTCCCATACCCGCGTCCAAACTCTCCTCTTGAAACGCATTATCGCCAAACGGGTCTGCAGATCCCGATCCGTTCAGGAAGCCATGCCCACTGTGGCCGCTGCTGATGGTATTGGTGATGATTGTTAGGGAGAGGACCGGGACGCCGTCTTTCTTCGTCAGTCTGATTGAGGCGGATGTGGCATTGATGGCGGATTTAAGGGCGCGGTGGAGGGGTGGGAGTGGGAGCTCGAGGTTGATTGTGTTGTTGGGGGCCGCGGATTGGATGGTGTAGTCTTCGAAGATGGAGTCAATTGACAGGGACCTGATGGAAGTCAATTTATGTGCGTTATTTGAGTAGAAGTTACGCACGCCCAGACTTGCGTGCCTGTCTCTGGGATGATAGTGAAGCGTACAGCATCGTCGTCTAAACGTGCCCAGGCAACCTTTCCTAGAGAGGAGAGTGAAGCAGTGAGCTCTGAGTGCTATTAGCAAGAGTTCACCTCTGAAACAATTGTACATACTCGTAAAAGTCTGGATATTCCGCACGGAAGTTTTGAATCTCATTATTGTGGATAAATGTAGATGGAGATGGACATCTTGGCTGGAAGACGCGTTAGACGCGCGCTGTAAGGTGACTGATCCACTAGTCTCAATTTCAACGTCACCTTCATCCTCAATTCTTCCAAGCCATCATCACAATGTCCCAAAATCTCATAACGACGTTTGAGGTGCAATTAAATAGGAAGCGACGATATGTATATGTTAATAGCATTTATGCTACTATCCTCATTGTCCATAATGGCGCCAGGACATTCAAATGAGCAAATTCCATAAACTACAGAGCCTCTCTCATGGAATAATCCGTACATCATGCTAGTCCGACATCCATAGCAGAATCATGCGTATCTCCATAATAGAGCCATATCATGGTAATTCCAATGTCACCAGATCTTCTTGGTACCTTCAAGATCGTCGATCCTTCGGATCCGAGTCCTCATCCTCCGAGTCCTTCTTCCACAGCTTCCGTCCCTTACCCGCCTGGCTTGGTGCTCGAACAGTACCCGCCAACTCGCCGAAGATTCTGTTCTCGCCATTGCTATCGGTGCTACTTGATCGGCCTTCACTGTCTGGGAGTGAAGACCTTCGAAGGGAATCTTGGGCATTCAGTGCCTGGTACAGAGGAGTGACGAAGTATCCACGGAGACCTCCCATGTCCGTACTTGAGGGGCCTGGAGGAGCTGAAGCGCGTCCACTTTGCGGAGCCACATGTCCTTGAATGTTTTCGGCCGTTGCAATCGGAGATGGCTTTGTAATTTGAAATTGTGGTGGAGGGAGACCACGTGGTGTTCTGAGACCTTCTTCCTCTTGAGGAGCTCTGCGCTCAGGAAATGGTGTTCCAAATTGGATAAAATTCAGGAGCTCACCGCTATCAACGTCTCCACCCAAAAATGTCTCTCCTCGAGCCCTATCCGCGTTATTTCGGTCGTCGAGCTCTTGAGCCCAGAGGACATTACCCCTCTGGGCGGTTCTTCGATGGTGGCGCAGGTACCTGGCATCACGCTCGATTGTACGACCTCGCGGCTCTTCAATGTCCTCGGTATGGGTGGTGACATTGATATTGGTGAGTTGGGTGGGTGGAGGGGGAGCGTATCCGTATCCTGGATTGTGGTGATATCCAATGTGCTGAAAATTGCTGGAGACATTGGGGGTGGTACTGGACTGGCCGTACCCATGGTTCTGGTATCCATGGTTTCCAATGTTGTGAGAATTGTTGGCGACATTGGAATGATGGTCCAGCATCGATCCGGATTCGTATCCTGCGACCTCATAAGGACGACCGTCAATGTCGTACACCACTCTTGTGACATTTGAAGGACCTGGATTCGGCAAAGGAGGGGGGTACCCTTCTACTGGACGGACAGCATAAAACGTACCACGTGACTCGTGGATTGGACCTTCCACAATGTCACCAGAATTGCTAGCGACATTTGGAGTTCGTTCGGCATTGGTCACCTGTGTGACGGTATCCTGCTGGAAAGTATCTTGGGAACCCTCATTCGATGTCGCAGCATGATTTTGCAACATTGGATTTGGTCGGATTTCCCCAAACCGAGTATCGGTCGAGTGACCAGGGTGGGCAGATCCAGGTAGCTCTGATAATTGTCTGGGGCAACTCCGGACATTTGGTAAAACCTCCACAGGGGTGTTCCTGCTTGGTACCACCCTATATATATCCCCATCTGAAGATCGTACTGCTGGAAGCATTCTAGTATCCGGTTGGGAGGTACGAAAGTTGCGGTAAGGGTAGTTACTCGCAGTGCCAGTGTGCGGGACTTGGAGATTGCTCACTTGCAAGTCTCGAATAGCGGTATCTACCTGTCGGAATTGGTCGTCAAAGGCAGCTCCTGGCATGGCTTCTAGGATGGGATCCTTTGTCATTTGTTAGTTGTGTTTGAGGAGTAGTGTTTACTTTGACTTACCTCGGGGCCAAAAGTAAGGGCAGTGCCATTATCGTAGGTTCGGGTGCGTTGTTGCTCAGGCGGTCCAACACGGTGATAGTACTTTGTTCTTGTCAGTCTTGCTATTTTTCATTGTGTAGTGCTGCGTGTTTTCTACCTGGGCACGTCCTTCTGAAGGAGTTGGTGGTCGAGCGTCACCCATCAACCCCCAATCCTCTCTACTGTTACCGCTGAAGCCATTATGACCTGGCGTAGTCGCCGATTGGCGAGCATGAGAGTTGAAATATGAGGGAAGGCCATTGTGACCTTGCGTAATCGCGGATTGCCGAGTATTGGTGCTAGTAGTAGATACAGAGGGTAGATTGGACCGCGGTACATTGCTGTAAGATTTTGCGGGTGCAATCGATCCCGGGCGTCTACCACCTCTGTCGCTAGGTCTCCAGGTCCGGTGGTTGTTGTTGTTACTATTATGGTGATTATTATTTCGCCACATAATGGACTTTGTTCTGCTTGATGAAGTTGTCTGTAGGGCGTGGGTGTCGTAGCGGGACCGTGAAAGCTCGCTGTGAAAGTATCTAGATATCTAGAGAGAAGATTCTGAGCCTTGTAATCGACAGTCCTCGACAGACAGGAAGGTTCTGAAGCAACACTGTTCAAAGTTGAACCTGTGTTGATAGTCTTTCAAGTAGACGGAAGGTAAGGAAAAGTTGTTACAAAAAGTACAGACGTGTTTTTGTCGCGTTCGGTAATGCGCTCGAAAATGGAGGTCGCTGTCTGCGTGTCTAAGACGTCAGCTGGCACGACCTTATCTGCTCCGATGAGCGGACAGCAGGCTGTCAATGGCGACAGAAAGACCAGAAGGAGAAGCCTCCTTCTTGCACTTCGCGTGCAGTTGCTTCTTTATGCTACGACAGCGAAAAAGGCCTTGATATGGACTTACCTAGAGGAGAACTTGACTATCGTAGGACTAATTGAGACTCGAGTGACTGCTCTCTTGTTTCTTAGATCGCGAACTGAATGAAGAGTGATTCAATTGTGTTGAGTGTTTGTGTTTTGTCAAATTGGGACTGGTCAGTCTCGAAAAATTTGTGGGTGGACGAGCCGAGACAGGGGTCCTCTTCTGCTATCTTAGAATACACCCGTCCTCCGATGTTGATAGTACTGCCTTAGAGAATTAACATGCCTCTCAAATGAATCTTGCGTCTTAAGTACTTGAAAGTCTAAACTTCTACAGCATTAACAAACCCTGAGTCTTGAAGCCATTCTGGGGATCTTCTCAGCGTTTGTTAATCCAAGCCTTTGTTGACATCAGCGAAGCTGCAGACCTAGGGACCGATGATCAGCAACTTACAATACCACCGATCTCTCCATACACGCCCAATTTCATAAAAGAACCAACAGCTGTCGATCGTTTGTGTCTTTTGGACAACCTGCGAACAACTCGATACTTGGACCCTTCGCTGTACCTCTGGCTCTCTTGTTGTGTCCACGAAGCTACAGAAACACGGAATCAGCATTATACAACCTCTCCCAAGTCTCAAAGCCTACGAGCTTCACGACAGCAGCAACAATTCGCAAGTGTCTAGACTATTGCAGAATCCTCTCCGCATCTTGAGGCATACATAGAGCTCCCTCCGAGCGCTTTCCGACTACGACGAAGCTGCAGAATCTACGGATCAGCAATGTGCAACGAAACAATCACAAATTGCTGTATACCCCTTCCATTACCTGGAAATCCTCCATACCGACTCAGAGATGAAGCTCTTTCATCTATTCTGCAGGAGCAAGTTCAACTTGAGGAAAGACTTACAGTATCTGGGCTACACCACCAGCTCGGCGACCTCAAAGGTCCATTGCGACCTCTCCTGCTTCACAGTTTCTCTAGAACAAGTACTGCCGAAGTCCAAGCCTACAGGTCAGTGAGACAGATTCACGTTGAAGGAAATGATACTAACTACTAACCATCCCGCGCTCTTCAGCTTTCTCTCGGGAATCAGAACTTCCTCAACAGCAGTGATGCCGAAGTCTCTAAGCTCACTATTCTTTCAACACCCACCTGCCATGAAATAACCTCTCAATCACGAACCTGGACTGCTCCTCCCAGCCCTTCAAGGACGACTACGACTATGCCGAGGACGGTATAGGTTAAAGGTAAGTCCTTCGGTGCAGAAGGACAGCCCTCTGCCACCAGAGAACCACCCTGTGCCATCTCCTTAGCTTCAAGTCCAGTCGCTTCTCTGTTCTCGAGGATACAGATAAGCGAGGGCTCGAGAATAGAGAAGCGAGACTCTCGAGTAGTGTCTAAAACGCTTGAATTGGCACGCCCCTTGAAAATACGAATCTTAAGCTGGAGTTGTGGAGCTACTAGCGGTCAATCAACTATATTTGAGGTACAGTATAGTCTCAGTCTCCTTTTAGAAGGCTAGAATCTACAAGGAAGCGTCTACAGAGTGTTGGAAGCTATCCTGCGAAGTTTAGTTTGAGGCAAGGAGCTTCCCCAAACAGTTAGACATGAGACATCTATGAGAAGAACACCGGCTAACTAACTTCGCACAGGCTTCTGGTCCTTCTTCTCTCCTGCCTACTACTTCTGCGAAGCTGCAATGATACAAAAGGGAACCTGCGACTGATACTGGTCGAATACAAAAACGGGTAGCGAGGTGTAGCCAAGTCAAGATTTCAAGAATAAACAACTAGCGACGCAATGGCGAGATATTCTTTGAATTATAATCATTTGAGATGAGCAGGAAGGACTTGAGCGTTTGCGAGTATACTGCGTTATTACAAAACATCCCTGATCTTTGGAGGGGATCTCTTTATGTTCGTCGCTAAAGAGGATGTGGACCATGTGGCTGGCGCTTACTGCTCGTTATCTGTCGTCCTTTGAAAGACGTTGGAAAGGATTCGGCGAAGAGAGTCCTACTCCTCTTTTGTGTAGAACTGCAGCTTCTGGAAGTTCACGGTTGTAAGCTATCGAAACATTGGAAGATACAGAGGATTTGGAACGTTTCAAAGGCTCCATTTGAGCATGAGATACAACTGGATGGACTTCTCACATGCTTGAGGTCCTTGTTCCAAAGCTCGTCAGCTAGTTGCTATAGAGTAGCCCGACTCTTCCAGGCTTTTCTATCGAAGGAAGCTGGAGAGCCTTTGATATTCTTTGATAAGCATGTGTGCTGTCAAAGAAAGCATTGGCTGTGTCGTTTCCTTATTCTGAGAGCGAGACTGAAAGCGCTACCCCCCCCCCCCCCCCCCCCCCCCCCCCCCCCTGAGTAGGCTTGTTTCGACCCTTTCTGATTGGAGATTTTCCTGCCAAAGAAAGTTGGACAAGATAGTAGGAGAAGAGACCTGAGGTTTCTTACATGCACCTGCGCTTATTGATTGTTCACGGCCTTTGGACACGCAAGTCTTGAGATGCTATCCATTCCTCTATTCAAACGACTTACGGACATGTGTATCGCCTAATTCATATTGTGTCGTTGGCCAATGGCCAGCTGCTATGGAATTACTTCAACAGGTGTACTGCTCGTTGTGGGGGTAGTAGGTATTATCGCGGACATCAAAATGACAAAATGTGGCTAGCCTTGAAAACATGAATTTTGTCATGTCGATGTTCGGGTCATCTAACTTTGCTCATGAAGATTTCGCAAATAAAAATAAAGGCACTCGATACAGAATATCGTCTCACGATGTTTACATACCTTGTATTGTGAGATGTTGATTGGCTATGATCGTTCAAAGATCTATGCTTCCTGCGTCAAGATCATGAAATTCGGGGGTCGAAACATGGCCAGATTGATCATGAAGATCTCAGCACAGCATGTTCTAGGAAAGCTCTCGCATTCTCGTTCTACGCATCTAAAGTCTCTCAACAGCGTACAAAACAAACCCTCAACTCCATCCGCATTCATCAGTCCAACACCAACTCCCCTCCCGATCCCTCCTATCCCATCCCATTCATTGCGGCCAAATCCATCCCAACTCCGCAACCCACATCATCAACCCCTCACTACACCTTCTTCGGCCCCGCATCCAAATCATAAATCTTCTTAATCTCCTTCAGCGTCCCCTCAAAATCCATCTTCAAATCCTTCAACAGGCCATCCTTCAGATCGAAAACCCACGCATGGACGATCGGATAGCCGTTGTGCGAGTAGCTCTGCTGCACGACGGCGGTCTTGATCACGTTGCGGCACTGCTCGAGGACGTTGAGCTCGATCAACCGGCGGTACTTGGCTTCGGGCTCGGCGTAGGTGTCGAGCTCCTTCTCGTGCAGGCGGTAGACGTCGCGGATGCCGCGGAGCCAGGGGTTGAGGAGGCCCATGTCGGTGTTGGAGAGGGCGGCTTGGACGCCGCCGCAGATGTAGTGCCCGCAGACGACGATGTGCTTTACGTGGAGGTGGGCCACGGCTGGTCGGGGTTGTTAACATAATTAAAATATAGAAAGCATTTGAGAGATTTATATGATCCATCGATGTCACTTGAATACAGCTCTCTTGTGCATTTCAAAAGGCCAAGCATAGGTTGGGTGTTGAGAAAACTCACCATATTCAATAACCGACATGACATTCAGATCCGTATTCGGAACCAAGTTGGCAATGTTCCGATGGACGAAGACCTCGCCGGCATCAAGTCCCATGATCTCATTAGCAGGCACGCGACTATCACTGCACCCGATATACCTAGAAAGCGTACCACCAGTCAGCCTCAAATTCTCCCTCCTCAAAATCACATGAAGAGAAGGTGCAAAGGCAAAGGCAGCATACAAATAATCCGGCTTCTGGCCACTCGACAACTTAGCGAAGAAGTCCGAATCGGCCGAGATCTTCGAGTCCACCCAGGCTTTGTTGTTCACGAAGATGCGGTCCTGGCTCTCCTTCAGGAATTGCGAGACGTTGTCTTTGCTAGTGCTGTTTTCTTGTGATGACGCCATAGTCACGATTTTCAGAGCAGCGGCTAATTGTCTGTCGAGTGGAAGCTCAAGCAAATGCTATTGTTGACCTGAGGGCGGAGTGGTGCTGAGGAGTGAGGATGAGGAAGAAAGACGAAAAAGTGAGGGGATTCACAGATGAGATTCTGCGTTGAGGTAGGGGGAAGGAGGGGCAGTCTAAGCTAGATAAGAGACAGATACTCTACTCCCGTCGTCGGAATAAGGTGAGTGAGCGTGGGAGGGGAAAACGTCATTAGTACCCCGCCACGGCTGGCATTTTTTCGTGACCTTTAGAGACTAAGAACTGACAGAGTTTAGCTGCCGCGGCCAAGAGCCCAACAAACTTATTAGAAGGAGAGCTTATCGTGCCGATGTTGCACCGCTGAACTGGTCGTGGGGGAAGGATATCAAAAAAGCAAAATACAAGACTGACTACAATTGACAATTCCGTAGTTCCGTGGAGAATGGAAAATGCTGTATCAATACCCGAACAGCAAGCAATTGAATGCACGACCCGCATCTTGGGTGACTACAGGCATGTCAGAAGCATTAATAGATTATCAGCACCAACGAATCTATTACCGGCCGCCTTTCTTTCTCTATCTCCCGCTAATGGTATCGTCACCACACCAATCCATTGACATCAACATCATCTTCTCATATTCAAAAACACCCAACCGCTATGCAATCAATACCGTACTGTACATTACTCATCAGCTTCATCATCGCTGGCTTCATCCCTAACCACAACCCGACATGGCTCTCTAGAATGCCAAATCTTTCTTTCCCTCGCCCCAAGCACCGCATCCATCATCGTGCGAGTATTGGCTCTGGGTCTGCCGCCTCCTTCGCTCTTCTCTACATTCTTGTGCTCTTCTTTAATCTGGGTCTCCTCAACGGATGCCCCAATGTCGAACTCGCCTCGTGCGAGTGCTGTGACGCCGAAGATAATCTCGACGGAGTCTTTGCCTGCTAGTGGAGGCAAGGTCTGCTGTAGTATTCCGTTCCAGACAAGTTTTTTAGAGAGGTCAAGTGAGATATTGTGAGGCTGGTTACGGAGAGATGGTTGGAGTCGCAGGAGTGGATTGACTGTTTCGTTCGTCCGATTGGTTATTCGGACTTTCAGTTCCGAAAATGCGTCTGTGATCAATTCGTGCTTCGAGGAGGTATTGCCGTTGATGGAGAGGTCAATCCCGATGTCATCAATCTTAACAGCCTCGATCATGCGTTGACTCAACCTTATGCCGCGCAGTTCAATGTCCCCATGACGATGGGGCCCAGACTTCGTAACCCACGTTCCTTGCAACATTTTGAGGACCTCCTCTCGGTACCAGAATGCTTCTCGACTGGCTCGTTCGGAATCTGCCGAGACTCTGCCAGCGCTGACAACGAATTGTCGCGCTCGGGAGGGATCAAGGGCAGGAATCGATGCCGATGGATCCTCAAGGAATATTCGGCGCATGGGAAACATAATTCGAGACGTATTGCCAGGAAGAATTTCCTCGTCGATCGAGCCTCCATTCGCGACATCCAGATGGATATGAAGATGTGAAGGCCATGCATTGCGCAGATCCAGAAGGATCAGACAGTAGTCTTCAGGCTTAAAGTCTTCCCTAGAGACTGCTGTGGTTTCAAGCGTTGACCAAAGCGAGCGTGGGATGCTCCCGGTAAGTGGCACGATGTCGATCCTAGCAAGTTCGACACTAGCATTGACAGTCACCGTAAGTGGTAGACTGACTTGCCGAGTATGGAACTTCTCCTGTATCTCTGTGGCTGGTACACCAAGATAAGCATAGTCGATTTGGACAACAGCGCTTGTCAATCCAGGGCGACCAAGAACCTCGACCTCAAAAGTAGACGTGCCACCAGCTTCGATGTGAATTCGCTCGTTGTCCGTTCTCTTCCAGCGCAATGCTTGTTTGCGAGCAAATATGAGCTCGCACTCGTAGAGCTCCGCAGGCGAGGCATCTCGATTGCTCATTGCGGTCTGAAGAGGTGTTTGTGTTGAGTCCTTGAATGAGAACAACACGAGATCTACCGGTGTCTCCTTGGACAAATTTTGCAGTGTCACTGAGAATACCTGGCGCTCGCCTTCCAGGACCATCAATGCGGACTGAGAAAGGCTAGCTGACTTCACAACTACGACTGGTTGTCTGTCGATCACATTGAGGCTCAAAGAGGAAGTTTTTGGCGGCACTATGGCAGGCGTAGTTGTGACAGGTCCAGAGCTGACACTGATCGGGCGGTCCTTTGGCTTGAAGAGACTAGCGACTCCAATAGTCTTGATCTTCAGTTCTCGTTCCGGCGACCAGGGCGATTCAAATATTGGGAATCGTCTTTCCCTGCATCCTCGAACGCGTATGACGCAGCCTGTTATCCTAAATTGACCCGATGCCTTGGGTGTCCCAAATATGGTGAGAATCTGTGTTCGATATGGTCCAATGACCGTTTTTTGTATTCCCGACTCAAACTCGGCTCCCTCTGATTCGAGTTTGATGCTTTCTATCTCAACATCAAACTCATATGGGTTTTGAAGCGTGACTCGAAAAACTGCACCTTCTCCCGCTACCAGAAGATGATCAACAGCTGAAGCCTCTGGGGTTCGTAGAAAAGGATTATAAATGAAGGGATTAACTTCTCGAGCTTCGGAGACGGCAGTCGCCCCAGGCAATTCGCTCTTTGTATGTGGAATCGGTGTTCGAGCAGGTTGTAAAGGCTCGAGTTCCACTCCCCGTACCAGGAACTCATCCCAGTATTCAGCTTGGAGGTCCTTCACTCCAAGGTTTCTAGCTGCACTCAGAGTTCTTGATATGTTCGTTGCAAGTCTGACCTGCTCCTCGCGACTCATTGAAGGAGACGCATCTTCGCTACGAGGCCCTGGGGCCACTCCGCTGCCAGCAGTCCTTAACAAATCCGTTGTGAACCTCAAAACACCATGAAAGTCGGGCAAGGCCTCTGATATGTTGATACAAGAGCGAAGAACATCCATCTTCAGATTTTGCCCGCCAAAAGACCGAACATTTGCATTGTGCAATATCCTTTCAATTGCTGCTTCATCTGAATCGTCGACCAAGCCCTCATCGCTTCTGCTTGTTTTTGAAGTTACCACTCCATATATCTGGCCAAGTAAACCTAGGAAAGTGTCGACGCCTGCTTCAACATCTCCCTCGCCGAGATCGAGAGCTCCCGCCCCATTTGCATTCCCATTGACAGAAGTGAGGGCGGCTAACCCAGCAGCAGGATGAACTCCCATATCCGCTGCACCCTTGATTCGGGCTTGCACCAATCCCGGTATTATTACAGCCACCAGCTCCCGAATCACCATGGCCTTTTTCCTCTGATAACCGAGTGACCCAAGAACCGACGCAATGCCGCTCAACACGATAGTCCGGTCAACGATAGATAAGCTCTCCGGGGACGATGATGTCGGAAATGCTCGCATTAAACTCGTCACAATTTCTGTTCGCGTTGGATGTATATTCAGTCGTGGCGTCTTTAGGTTCGCTGGCGTTTTGTATGGCGTCCCCATAACCAGGAGCTGCAACACATCATCATTTACTGTGCCTCCAGCTAAATGGACTGCTGTCAGAAGTTTGGCGAATCGAATCACCGATTCGGAAAATGGAAATTGTGGCAAGGCTTCTCCAGTATTATTAGCTGCCCTGGCATACAAATTGATGATCCGATCGAGCAACTCTGGCAGAAGCACCGTCAAATTGTGTAAAGAAACTAGGCGATTACTCGCTGGGCCCTTTTGGTCATTTGAGCTTGGAGTTGAAGGAGCTTTGTCTGCCGAGACGTAGCATACTTGAGGTATCTGAAAGTCCAATCCAGCCCAGGCCAGCATGAGCATGCTGACTAGAATGTTATCAAGAGCTTTCGCATGCCATAAATGGTCCAGATTGTTTTTTGCAATAGAAGCACCTTCAACCAATTCTTTCAAAGCGTCCGGCCATCTGCCTGCTGTCATGTACAGTGAACCAAGTACAATACCAATTCGGCCCTTGTTCTTGTTTCGCGACCGTTCACTGACGCTGTTGGAGCCGAATCCTTGGACAGAGACTCGGTCCTGGCTGGTATCTCGGATCGGATCGCCTCCCGCAAATCGAGACGGAACATTCTTCTGCAGATTCTTAATCTCCTTCGCACCTGAACCCACGATATCATCGAAAGTGGTCGGCCGAGCCCCTGCAACTCCATTTGCAGGACTACCTGATCTGCCAGCAGGTGAGGAGGAAGTGGAATTCGCCCTTTGTAGCTGTGCTGGCATAGACATTCGAACGTGACTTCTGTCCAAGCTTCCTCCTGGGGACGCAGAACGGGAGTCTGCGGGTAGCGAAAATTGGGAATTGCGGCGCGATATTGCATCTGATTGTCCTTGTTGCCAGGCTCCATTCTGCTGTCGACTGATCTGAGATTGACTTGGAGACTCAATTGGTAAAGCTTGTAGTGACTTCGCCAGAGTAGTCATTTCCGCTAGGAGCAAAGACGATATGTCGCACATAATCGTTTTAATTGTAGTTCTCTTGCACTCTTCTGGCGGGGGTACTGCTGTGAGTCCTTCGGGCAGGGCGGTGGCACTTTTCCCTTGGACATGATCGAACAATAATATCTGGTGTACCAATGCTTTGGGGTATCTGTCTCTCAGGTCCTCCAAATCTTGGTATAACTCCCTCATATTATGCTCCGGTCGCGGTACCCCATTTCCATTGAGACTCCTCCTGTTTCCTCGATATGAGACATGATCCAGCTCTGCGCCATCTGCTAGAGCAATGATGACGAGAGGCTCGCGGTAGAGTTCGAATGGGGAGAGCGCAACGTGTGAGGGTGGTGGATAAAAGGTAGTGAGGTCGTATACAATCATTCCCATTGCAAATGCTAGAGGAGAGAACATGTCTACAGAAGTTAGCACTACTTCACAAGCTTCAGTCGACCTGCAACTCGAGGGGCATCTCTCACTCCTGTTAGGTCGTCCATCTGGACTGATATCGCCCAGTCGCACAACATTTTCTGGCTGTAGCCTCTCCACGAAGCTGATAAATCTGGCACGCTTAATTTGACCAATTGGTAGGAGAACAGCTCGCACTCTTGCTGAAGCAACGGGCGAAAGCTGGTCGAGCATGCTGGGGACATTGGAATGCGCCTGGGTGTGTTGAGCTTTGGATTCGTGGCGCAAGCTAATATCCTCGACCTTATAAGCGGTCCATGATATTCCGGATCCAACAAAGCTCTGTCCAAATACTCCGACAGAAAACTGTCTTTGCTATTGCAAAGAAGGATCACCGTCGTTCTGTTCACCTCGAGTGTTCAACACCTGGCCGGCTAAAAGTAACGCCGCAAGCCGCAAGCCGGAGTCTCCCCGAGGACCCTCTTATGTCGAGATTGAAAACGATCGATGCGAGGCGGAGGAAATTTATGAGCGGCGAAGGCTCTGTGGCATGCACTACTACCAATTTGAAGCATAATTCTTACAACAACTCGCTGGAAAGAATCCGAGCACGGTATCATATTTTACGACCTACAACTTGCACTAGTTATCTAATGTACCTGATTGTTGCCTTGCCTGAACCTCTTTGCGAGGGATTCGAATCATGCACCCCTTCTCAAACCACTCCTACAGGCCGCCTTTAGATTTTGCATCACCTGCTTTCACATGCTGCTGTCTGCTTTTCTTTGACATCATATCATTTATTGAGAACTTGAGGCCGCGTCTTTATGCATTTCCTTGTGTTCGCGATCAATCTGCTTGGTTCTTCATTTTGTCTTCAATGGAAATCTCGCTTGCTCAGACACCTGGCAAGGACATGTTCACGGTCATTAATTTCATTGATTGTTCTTCAATGTAAGATAGAATTACTGGACTTCACATCATGAAAGGTACCTACGAGAAACACTTCTTCCATCTAATTGACCAGTGAGCGAGCACTCCAACGATGTGCCTGTTTGAGTTTGGAACACGCTGCCTTCTCTCTTTGGTGGTGATATCCAGCATCTGATATTATCATATCTCTTCAGATCGGCAACTACTTCGGCATTGACGGAGGTAAGCGCATCAACACTCCAAGTTTTAAGGCGACATATTACCCAGCTTTGAGAGCAGTGGTCCAATCTTCCACCGAAACACAAAGACCGCCTTTCATCCCAGATGATTATTTCTTAGGTGTACATATATAGTCTTTCGGTAAGACGACACTGCTTTATCTATCAATGTGCCACCGCCACGGTTAAAAGCCAGCTTACCGTCAAAGCAATAGCATGCCAAATCTTATACGCTGACCCCACCCCCCCGCATTGTTCTGGCCCAGGTACCGAGGGTAGGTATTTACCATGGTTTTCAATATCATCTGCGCGATTTGATCTCCCGGGAACTGCCGGAACGGAAGACCTTGGGACGTGCAATTGGTGACCACAATTCTGGAGTCCTGGACTGTTTCAGAGTTCGCTAGAAGACACCCTGCAATATCCTCTGATGCGTTACTTTAGAATGGCATCATTGTGGCTCCCACGATGGTGGCACTCCAGAAGAGTACAAATGTACTCCAGAGAACTGCCCTCCCCCACTCTAACCCACGATTCACCTCATCATGTTGGGGGTTAAGCGTTCACCTTTCCCTCTTGGCGTGAGTGCCTCGCCTGTGGAGAGAAGAAACACCGACAGCCGAAACGGAAGTAAACAAAGCGGCAAGACCCACTTTTCAGGCTCGAAGAGGAAACATCGTGTTGATATGACGTCCAACGGGCTCGAGGCTCGTCCAAACTTGCCAACTGGAGCTCTTAACAACATTCGATCTGCCACTCCCTTCTCAAAAGCACCCCCTCACTTAGGGGAAAACATGGTACAGCAAATGATGATGGCACCTCAGTCACTTCTGCAACTACTTGCTCGTGCTGCGAAAGATGCCACCTCCAATGGAATCATCGTTTACGATCTTGAAGATCGAGATGTATATACGACCACTCTTTCAGCGTATGAAAAGTCTGGTGACAGCACCAAAATCACCTGCATGAGCTTCAGCAGAACACCTTGCAAGAGTCCATCGCGATTCAGGGTCTACTACAGATGAATGCAAACAAAATCGTCTTGCTTCATGCATATTCATACTTGGACGGTATCCACTGGTTTTGGACAATCGTGGCTGCAGGAGGAATACCATGTCTGTAAGTTCTCCACGAAAATCTCTCTCGCCCTTTGCCCCGCCCCCTTCCTGTGAGCCCGAGAAGACGATCTTCATTGTTGTCTGGGTATCGATAATGGGTGAAAAGTACTAATCCTCCAATCTCGTAGGTCATCTCCTTTCAGTAAAGACGATAAGCATCGTGTAAAGCACATTAAAATGCTACAGGAGCTCCTTAATAACCCAACAATAATCACAAGCGATAAATTTGCCAACGGATTCAAAGGGGTAGACAATTTACAACTTTGGGCGTTCGAAAAGATCGATAAGTGCAGAGACACACTTCTTACTTATGCTGCGATCGCTCCTCCTAGTCCTACCTCTAACATTAAAGGAAGCGACATTGTAGTCCTTATGTTGACATCTAGAAGTCTTAGAAACTCAAAGGCTGTTCAACTGAGCCACAGTCAAATCCTAGCCTCGATTGAGGCTAAGAGTAAGCACTACGGCACCCGTCGACCGAACTGGTCACTGACATCACATCAGACAGACTCACACACAACGCAACTTCCACAAATTCTGAAGCAACTCGAGTAATCAATCGCAACGCGACTTCCAAATTCATCATCATGTTGCTCTTCACTGTTACTTCAATGAGCCCCCCTAGGCTGCCAGCTTCTACCTCCATCAACCGCTCTACATCTACCAAATCGTTCCGCCAAAAGCTCAAAGTCTTCATTAGAAAATCATTGAAGGGGATCTATCTCGAGACATCAAACATGGCAAATGCTGCTGCTGCTGGCATAAATTTCATGATCTCCCCAGCATAGACTTATCGATTCTCGATACACCTCGGGCTACACAAGACTTCATCCGTCATCAACTCATCCGCTTCTGCCATCTTGACATCACAGTCTGAGACAGCCAACCTCTCAGCACGTGGAGAGACAGCCACAGCTATTTCGAAGGCTGTTGTCACCTACTGCGGAGCCCGGCCCAATAATATCATCCCTCTCGAAGCATATCTCTTGCAAAAGTCTACTCTCGGCAAGCTATCCCGTCCAAAGATTCGAAAGGCATTCGAAGATGGCCAGTATGATGTATTTATCCGTACCGACAATGCAAGCATGGATAGCTACTACGAACAGCTTTTCGTGCCTCCATCAACAAGTGTCGAAATTGCTCTTGTCGAGTTGTGTCATGAACTCTTTGCAACAAACACAGCTCAGATCGGCATCAATAACAACTTACTTACGCTAGGTGCGAGTTCGATCGATCTCTTGACCTTGAAGATGCGCCTGCAGAAGCGTCTGGGTATATCTGCAATTCCAGTTCCGCACTTCTTCTCTAATCCCATCCTCCGAGATCTCGCTTCTTCCGTCACATACCTCCTTCCCAAGAACTCACAGCCAGGATCCCAACCAGGAGACGCATCAGCCTACGATCCCGTCGTGCTTTAAACGCAAAACCCGGCAGCACCAAGACGCCAATCTGGTTCATCCACCCTGGCATGGGCGAGATCCTAATCTTCATGAACCTCGCACGATACATCACCGATCGCCCCGTGTACGCCCTCCGCGCCCGCGGTTTCGACGCTTCAGACGGCGGCTACTACACATCCATGACCGAGATGGTCCACAGCTGTCTGTCTGGCATCAAGCGCGTGCAACCTCAAGGTCCTTACGCACTCCTCGGCTACTCATTCGGCTCGATCCTCACTTTCGAAATTACCAAGATCCTCGAAGCCGAAGGTTCTGAAGTCAAATTCCTGGGAACACTAGACCAACCTCCTCAGTTCAAGGAGTGAGCTCGTACATACGACTGGTATGAGTGCTATGACCGTTGCGGTCTTCTTGGGACTGATGGGCGAGGGCTATGCCTATGAGAATCTGCCTGCCATGAGAAAGCTTACCCAGACCCAGGTCTTGGATCATATCTTTGAGCTGGCTCCGCCTAGTAGATTGGATGAGCTCTGTATGACGCGTGAGAAGCTGGATAATTGGGCACAGTTGGCGTGGCAGTTGAAGGTCATTGCTCATGATTATAATCCGGAGGGCAGGGTGAAGCAGATGGATGTTTTCTATACGGGTCCATTGATTGGTTTGGTCAAGGCGAAGACTATGGAGGAGTGCTAAGCCCATCCATTTTGAATGTTCCTGAGTTGCTTTGACGACGTCGATACTGACTATACCTAGGAGAAAGGGCTTCATCGGCATGTGGGATGACTTCGTAGATGATGTCAGCTATTATGAGGTGGAGGGTACTCATAGGACGCTCATTAGCCCACCATATTTGGTTGGTTTCTGGAAGGTCTTTAAGCGGGTGATGGATGAGCGTGGATTGTGAATTGAATGTCCTTGAAGCGGGTGGCGACATCGCAAATGCAGGCCATTAGATTGCAGGGTGGATAGATGCACAGGAGAATACCATGCCATTCCATATCTTTCATGGTGACTCTGAAATATGCCTCACTTCGTCTTTGGTAAGTAAGGTACTATGTCCAGGATTTTGGCCCTTTTCAGACTTTGTAGACTTTCTGTCGACATGACTGGTACTGATATAGTCCGGACACAATATATGATGTATATTCACAGCCCTCCGAATGTCACCATTCGATTTGACGGCACTGATAACGTTATATTCAACTCGAGCTGGGCAGACCTAACTGTACACCTCCAACAGCAGTATTACCCGCCATTTCAACCTTCGGTCCACTCAGCGCCGCCCGCCCTACATCACTCTTGAAGATATCCACGGCACAGCTTACCTCCACGAAGTCTTCTAACTCCTCACTAACGGTCTTCAACTTCTCTTTCACACTCGCCACGCCCTCATACCCCACTATATGTCTCGCAGGTGGATTCTCATGCCCTCCAATCGCTGTCAGGGCGTGTACAGTCTCCAGCACCAGTCGATCCTTCGCCTCGCTAGGAAGACGAGGATGTCGTGATACAATAGCCTCACTACCATTCTTTCCTTTCTGGTCACTGGGGTTGATTCGTGTTTCGGGATGGCTGTTCAGCACATTTGTGAGGATATCTCTTAATCCCGGCGCAGGATTATTCGTACTCTCATACTGGGGTAGCTGAGGAGCGAAAGTAATCTTGTTTGTTAGAAGAGTAATCTCCTTATTTGGCTGGACGATCGTAAGTTTGATGTTGAAGGGTGCGATTTCGTAGGCCAAAGAATCGCAATAGCCTTCTATAGCCCAAGTAGCAGCGCTATACATGGGCATGCCAGGAGTACCAATATGTCCTGTGATTCCAGTGAGGATTATGATGTGTCCGTTATGGCGTTTACGGAGAAGAGGGAGGGTGGCTTTGATGAAGTTTACTTGGGAGAAGAAGATTATTTCGAATTGGTCGCGGACGAGGTTCTGGTTTGCTGATGAGGTGGAGAGTTCTTCGACTGTGCCTACGACAGCTGGTTTCCTGTCAGAGAGTGCACTTGCATCTGGTATGGGTGTGTTTTATACCTTCAGAAGTACAGCATAGCAGAATATCAATCCGTCCAAACACCTCCACAGCTTCCGCAACAGCTGCACCGCATTGCCCCATTACTCTCCCATCACACCGTATACCACGTATCCTGTCCTTCCAACCCTCTCTATCTTTCCTCCCGCTCTTGCACTCATTTATCAGCTCTTTGAACTCCGCGCTTCGATCCTCATCCTCGATTTCTGTGGGGGGAAGGCCAGCTGCTACATAGTCGCCGTGTGCGAGCAGCAGCCTCGTCAATCGCACGGCTAGCGGCGACAAAGCAGACGTGAGGAACCATATCCGAGGAGAATTATGCGTAGCTATCAATTGTCAGAGGAGGTCTAGGTAGTTCGGGAGAGGGATACACACGGAATGAAGCAGGAGGAATCTGGACCTTCGCCGGTCCAGCCTCGGACATCTTGCGTTCGGCCATGCTGACTTGCACTCCTCGAGTCGCGCATCAATCGACTCCTTGAGGCATCTTTGTCAGGCAGCAATTGTTATATAGCAAGGGGAGTGCGACATTTGAAGGTTGCGGTGCGAGGCTGAGAGGTGGTTGGAAATGCTCGGCAGATGCAAGGCTGAGGACCGGCTTCGGCAGTTGAGCATTGCCGAAATCTGCCCCCCTTTTCTTCTTCTTTCCGGCAATAGTCTCTCTAGTTGAATGTTTCGTCTAGCAATGTTTACTTTCTCTCAAAATCTCATGGGGAGGGCGATTCAAGCGAACATCTCCATTCAAGAGCAACGCATTTTGCAATCAATGTTCTGCAAAGATCTGGATGGGTCGAAGCGCTTCAAAGAACAGAAGGTCCATTCGGCCATGGAGAAGAGCTTGGCCGTTTCTTGATCTCTTCAGCAAGCCGAATAACATTTCGCACTCGCATCCCCAAAACTCTTTGTAGGTCCATTTCTTTTTAGGATGTCTATTGATTTCAAAGCAATTCTTGCAATTTGTCTCCGGAAAGTGTCCGATCACGTAAACATATAAGATCTTCAGCTTGGCCACTGACCTCAGATCTTGATGGAACTGAGGTATAAAGGCACGTCCTCTTAACTCATAGTCTCCTCAGAATTATCGCAGTTCTGTCCAGCATACACCGTCAGTCCCAATATCATCCGGCCATGTCTCTACAGAACGCGTCGCAGGAAGCCATCACGGAATGGGTGAAGGCAGTAAGTCGCTTCTTGATTCCTTTCTTTGCCTTTCCACTCCTAGTATATACATACTAATAATCAGTTAGTTCCACAAGGCTTCAGATTCATTGGCAACGACCGACTTGGGAAACTTCTACACCAAGAATGGGTCTTTGAAGTTTGCCAACAATGACTTACTTGCTGGA
The DNA here is from genome assembly GCA_020747065.1 of Cadophora sp. MPI-SDFR-AT-0126. Classification (NCBI taxonomy): domain Eukaryota; kingdom Fungi; phylum Ascomycota; class Leotiomycetes; order Helotiales; family Ploettnerulaceae; genus Cadophora; species Cadophora sp. MPI-SDFR-AT-0126. The sequence goes on along the minus strand of JAGMVK010000025.1, from coordinate 66,555 downwards.
CTTGATGCTATCACCGCGGTACTACATGTCCCATTTCCTCACGTGCATCTCTTATTCCTGTGAGACGCCTTACTAAGACTGCACAAAGTTCTTCGACACTACGTTCCCTCTCCTCGCAAGCATGAAGCATGAGATCGTCAACCTAGGTATCACATCCGCCCCTTGATCCCTTCCTTGACTTGATTCCCAGCGTCAAGGTTCTGACATGTACTGAATCTGGACAGATACAATTGGCAAAAAGATCTACCAGACATGTACCATCACCTACGCCGTCAAAGATGACCCTCAAAATCGGATCGTCAAGATTCCAGCCATGGGTGTGTTCCATCTCATCCCGGGTGCTGACTTCAAATCTGGTGAAGCCTTGATTGAACACTTCGATGTATTCTTGGATGGAAGCGAGGTCTTTGGTATAGTTGGAGAGGTGCAGAAATTGAAGGCCGAGGGCAAGTTGTAGGTGGATGTCCGTACATCTGTACCTAGTCCTCAATATTAGACGGTCGGCTCCCTTCACTGTGCCTTCCTGTTACGGAAACTTCTCGGCAGACGTCTCTCATCTATAAAACTAAGGTGTTTATATCGATTCTACTCATCGATATTGTTTTTTCCTTTTTGAAATTTGTTAACGTAAACGAACATGCATCCAATTTGCACAATAAGTTACTCCACTTCGCAAACACACATAGGGTAGTTCTTAAGGTCGCATTACACCTCGCCATTTACTAGATGCGTAGATATGTCATTATAGGGAATGAAATACAAAGTCTTCATCATCTGCAGGCACCAGAGCCTCGTGTTCTCAGTTTCAAGCTGCCATCTTCAGCCCCATCGCTTCCATTTGCCACGCAGTACTAAATGCGCATCTCATTTACCTGCTGCTGAGCCAATCTTGGGCTTGCCGTGTTCTCAATGACTTCGGTATGAGGATTCTTTTCCACAGGGCTATGACCATGTTCCTCATCACCAATAGCCTTAGCCAACTCAGTGACACCGAAGCTAAAATCCAGGTCAGTAAACGTCATTCGACACCTCTCAAGAATCGGGAAGAAGCTCACATATCATCCATCCTCTCCAAACTCAACCCCTTCGTCTCGGGAATCAAAAACCACACATAAAAGAACATACTAAAGCAAAAGCTGCCAAAGATAAAGTACGTCCCATACCCGTGCTCTCCAACATCCTCCATCATATGCGGCACCGCCTGGGCCACAACAAAATTGAAGAGCCACTGGGTCGCCGCCGCAAGCGCAACATTCATAGCTCGCAGTCTCGCAGTAGGGATCTCAGATACTATGATCCAGCAGCAAGGGCCCCATCCGAATTGGAAGAAGGCCGCGAAGAGGAAGATGCAGGCCAGTGCGAAGTAGCCGACGCCGGGGATGGGCTCGCCTGCAACAGGGGGCTTGAAGCGAACGTAGAAGCCAATTACGAACATGGCGCAGCCCTGGGCGATTGAAGTCCAGAGCAAGGACCGACGGCGGCCTAGGGAGTCGGCGGCGAACAAGAGAAAGGCGGCGCAGGTCACCATCTTGGTGACCCCGTAGATACCGGTGGCGAAGAGACCGGTGTCAGTTCCCTTTGACAATATTAGACTTCGATGGGTGAAGAGAGGAGAGCTTTTGGGAGATGCGTACAGTGATACCCAAGTTCTTAAAGATGAGAGGTGCGTAGTAATTGATGGCGTTGCTAATGTCGTGTCAGTGTTCCTGCTGTCGAATCGAAGTAGAGGGGATGGAATCATACGTTCCCGTCATCTGTTGGCAAACCATAAGCCCGATAGAAATAAGAGCTCTTTTTCGATTTCCCTTAATGGTCCACATCTCGCGTTGCAAGTCCCAAAATGATGCACCACCAATCAAGCGACGCTGCAGAGTCTTTGAGCTTCAAGCTAGACAAGTTGGCTTGGGATTCTTACCTCATTCTCAAGTTGTTCTCTCATCTCTTCGAGTTCCATTTGGATATAAGGATGCTCTCGTGGAAGGCTAATCGCTCGTCAGGCAAGATTCAGAGATGTTATAGTGGAGACTGACTTTGTGAGTCGAGAAAGGACAGCAGTAGCTTGCTCCCAGTTGTCGTTTCTAGCAAGCCATCTTGGAGACTCGTTGCAGAAAAATACGCCGATGAATAGGGATATGGCAGGAATGGCTTGGAGCGCCAACGGGAGAAGCCAGGTAGCGTTGTTTGTCTTCTGGGGTTTGAAGTTTTTGTAGCTTCCCTGTGACCTGTGTCAGGCTTCACTCAATAGGAGGGAGACATACGTTAAGGGAAATTGCTTACATAGTTGACCCAGAAACTCAGCATAACACCAGTGGCTATGAACAATTGGTAGAGACCCGTCAAGCCTCCACGGATGGCACGAGGCGCATTCTCGCTAACATAAAGGGGTGTCAGCATGCTGGCGGCACCGACTCCGAAACCAGCAACCAGTCGTCCAACATAGAGTCCATCGCTATACATAGTCAATCAGTAAGTAGTTCTGCCCCTTCAGAATGTGTGCAGCTTACAGATAACCTTTGGTAGCACACTGGAGAGTGACACCAGCGCAAGTCACCGCAGCTGCAAGAAGTAGAGATGGCCTTCGGCCCCATCTATCTGCAATGTAGTAGGCGATTAAGGATCCGAAGAAACATCCCCCTTGAAGAGTGCTGACGACTGCAAGGATATTAGTTGCCTTCCGAGATACTAGAGGTCAATGACTTACTGTTGCTGTTCAATGTAGCGGCAACCTTTGGGGTGATTTTGTACTCCCTGGAATACGTAAATTGGTGTAATAGTGCATATTTCCCAACACGCATACTTCTTGAATGCCTCCATGACAATAATACCACCAATGGATCCAATATCCCACCCAAACAACATACCACCGAAGCAAGCTATCAATTATCAGCCGGGTCAACATATCCCCCATTCTCGCGGACGTGGCCCCGCTTCGATCGTGGTGGGGCCGTTAAGCTTGTGTACAACTGCCGGGCTGTTTCGTTCTTACCTGAGCATGCTATGAAAAGTCAGCTATGATTGTTCCAAGAACTGGGGAGCTGGGGCTTGAAAGCAGCTTAATAGTCAATGCGAGATAAGGAGAAAGAACAAAATACATACCCAAGACGAAGATACGCCATCCATAGATCTCAGGAGGATCTCTGACAGATAAGTCAGTACTGACACGGCTCGATGTCTTTCATATGCACTTACGTCCTCATTGCCTCATTCTTAACGACTCTTTGTAACAATCCCATTCTTGCGATTTCGTAGTCCCAACCTCAGTATGTGACTTGGAGTTGATCAGAAGATGTGAAGCAACTTCTCTGTTGAGCGACTTCTGGCAAAGAAAATCCAGACAGACAGGGAAATCAAGAATTCGAGAACAGAAGCCTTGCAATAAGGCGAAAATCAATTGTTCATATAGTTTCGACTTCCTGGACCAAAGGAGAGGAGGTGCGAATAGCGTGGGCATCACGTACCCAGCATGCACATTATCCCCCCCAGTGTAACCCTATTTCGGCGAAGAAGGGTAAAGTTCGACAATCAAGCTATTACCCGCCCAATGGTCGATTGGATAAGTTGGATCATAACGTTTGGTAACCGGTAACCGAGAGAACATCCAGCCTGCCAGCCACTGGGCTATCTCCTAGCAGATCTCATCCTGGATAGTACGAGGGGACTGGGGCCCCGCGCGCGGGTCGTCAATCTCGAATTACCCAGCTCAGAGCTGGTTCTCAATCGAGCAAACTGCAAGCCGCGATACGACATGGACGATAAGGATATGAGGGGGATGGAAACGATTGCACACTGACTGAGAGGTTGGGTACCCATTGCTGGAAGTTCGGATGCTGAATTGGATACTTGCAATTGACCCACGAACCAACGAGCCCACGGTGCCAGGACAACTGTAATCACATGCTTCAATGCAACGTGGGGACATCAGCTCACACAGACTCCAAAATGAGTATCCAACTGGAGATCAACGAACCACGGCGAGGGAATTTCGGAAGCGGCACAGAGAGCGTACTCGTGACGATACTTAATGTGGACGGCATGGTAACAGAAACACAAACTTTGGTCGAGCACAATCTTACTAGGATCGAGCATACGGTTAAATAGATGCAATGCCACTAGCATGACATGTCCGTCGTTCTACTTTGGCTTGAACTGTTGTCGGAGATATCAACTTGCGGCTGATGCTCGATCGAGTAACAGTCGTCGATTGAGTCTGGGCAAATCCTTAGTAGCTTGGCGTAGATGGTCAAAAGATGTGCCTAACTTCTGATGAAAGTGACTTCAAAAGCAGAGACATATGTCATATAAAGCCCAGTGCCTATGCTTTCATTACCATGGCTGAATCTATCCTGAAATCTCCGCTGCAAGCCATTTTGGAACATCAGGCTTGCTGTCCCAGCCATCAAGATATGTTGAGGGCTGCACATTTGCTCCTGACGGCTTCGCGTATATTGCTGTCACATACCAAACAGTCTCGCCCTTCTTAATCGTATGCTGAAGAGTTGGGATGATAGTCCTGCTCTCGACAATATTCGAGTTCGGATCAGCATTAACATGCATGGCAATTCTTTGCGTATCGGCTTCAAGTGCAACAATGCCAACAGCTCCTTTGGATACAGCAAAGGCACCAACTGCTCCTGGTGAGCTTCCTTCTGGGGTGTTGAGATCGTAATTTCCAATGATCTTCGGTAGAGTTCCCTCGAAGGTCTTGGAGTTGTAGAGATCGAGATATCGACCATTCGGCTTCGTCTCGTTGTAGATGGCAAACGCACCATCCGCAGTCATGACTTCACGGCCAGCTTCGATCTTGTGAACTCGAAGATGCCAGTTTGGAGTTGCCTCGACAGGTGGAAGGAGGTATGTCTTGATCTTGACGTCTATAAATGGCTTCCAGATAGACTTCAAGACTGGTTGATCCTCATGGGTCTCGATCACGGCCTCGTTACAGATGCGGCGCGTTTTCCAGATGTCACCGCCATCATCGGACAATCCGAGCTGAGAAGCAAGTGCGAATTGCTCAAGGGTGTAACATCCAGTAGGCACCGAGTAACCATACGCGCTGCTGTAAGCGAAAGCTCCGTACTTTGCATGAGTACCCTTCATCGGGTAGCTACAAGCTTGGCCAGATGAGAGAATCATCCGATGGCCACCTAGATAACTGGTGATGTGGCCAGGGTGCTTCAGCGACTTTACTTGCGGTATCAGATTACTTGGATATGGCGCTTCCTCCGATGTCCAAAACGGATGGTCCTGAGGAACGGCCAAGCATATAAAAGCGAGACAAGCCCACATAGGACTCTGTGGAGAGTTGTAATTCTCCGCCATGTACATGTTGGGGAAACAGTATCCAACAGTCAGAGTTCCTGTCGGACTCCAAATGTCCGGCTGTGTTTGCCACCAGCGCAGGTTTCTCAGCAGGAGACCCTTCACAATCCCCCATGTCAGGGGAGCAGGAAGCTCAATATCGGCGTATGCACATGCTCCCCAGAACGAAGCCATGGCAAACCGATATCCAACACTACGACCGAATGGTGTTGCTCTGCCCTCTTCATCAAAATAGTGGACGAAGTCCAGAGCGTAATCCTGGGCTCTCTTTCTGAACTCGGCAGCCTTTGCTGGGTCATCCTCACCAGCGAGTTTTGCATAAAGCAGTTGCAAAAACTGAATGGCGAAACTACCACTGTAATAGTCCTGCTGCCAGACACCAACTGGACCATCATTGGACCAGCCCTCACCTCTGAAGAATGAATTCAGGTGGATGATGTCTTGCTCGATCTTCTCCTGTGAATACTTGCCGCCGTTCTTCTTCAGTCCAAGGTTTGCAAAGACTCGGAACCACAGCCCTAAACACATGGTCAGTCGAATTATCTTTTCACCGGAAAACAATCCCTCAAATATTCTCAGATAATTGAAATTACGAACAATTGGTATTCGGCATGCTACTCCTTGTTAGCTTCATCCTGCGACCCTAACGCAGAAGACAGAACTCACTTCTTCTCATTGATACTGTTCCCTAGCCACCTTTCCACATTGCTCCTCTCCTTCTCACTCAAAGATTTCCAGAATACGGGGGCAACCGCTAGCGTAAATCCCATAGGACACATCTCTACCATTCTCTGATCATTGTCCCTTGGGTCACCCCAATACTCGGGACTTTCAGGATTTGTTCCTGTTCATCGCATCAACTTCAGCCTCCAACTCCATACTTTTTTAAAGATTGACAAGAAACTCACCCTGCTTCACAGCTTCAATCCACAATTCCGTGCCATCGTATGTCCCACCTCCAGCGAGCAACGCAGCCAATCCCCATGCTGGTCTCCAAATCCCCTCAACTTCTGCAGCAGTCTGGTCGAATCTCACAGCCGTACCACCCGGGACTCTGATCCTCGCTTTGAGAGGCGAGAAATGCGTCTTCAAGGGATCAAGCAATGTCTTCAATAATTCCTGGACAGACTCTCGGTCACTAATCTTAACTTCTGAGAATGGATGAACACCGTCGTATCCCAAGACCAATTGTTTGGACTGAGCCATTTTGGAATTCCGGATTAATTGTGAAGAAAGGAGGAAGATGTGATGGAAACGAAATATGAAAGAGGTTCTGAATGTTGCCTGTTTGAGAACGTTGCGGACAATTACAATACCCCCGGGTTCTGGATATATACGAACATAAACCAAGAGTGGGCCCACTGCGCATGTATGCCACGGCTCACCATTGTCCGCCGAGTCGCCATGCCGTCCATTGTTTGGTTAGGTTGATGGCGGGGATCAATGGGGAGAAAGTGCCGGAGCGATGGATGGCGGCTAAATGCGGGCTTGATAGATTCGCACCTTCTTACCTTCTTTCTTGCTGATTTGGCGAGGAAATTCACAGCGTGTGATTGGGGGAAACATGTGATTATATTTCTACATTTATTTCTTGGGCTCATCGCCCATTTGTCGTGTAATCGGTACAACTCAGGCCTGACTTCGAAAGTCATAGATCTAATTCTTCATGTTCAAAGAGCCAAAGTGGAAAGCCCAGAAACGCCACGCACACGACCACCCGTTCCCTTACATGATTACCTGGTTCTTGAAACTTTGCTGGGCTTCACTTGCTGCTCGAATATTCTCGAGAAGACTTCGGGAGTCCCTATCCCGCTGACTACTTTCATTCTATAATATCAAAACATGCTCACAAATGGAAGCGATGATCAATACAGGTGAAAAACATCACGTGGCGAGGATACTTGTGCTTCTTCAAGTCTTGTATTCTTCTGTTCTGTTTGATTTGTGGTTTCATGAAGTGGTGACAGACAATTTAATTGTGCGAAGTCATATTGAATGCTTTCTCAGGCTCGTAATAGAGAGAGAAAGCATCTTAAGTCCACTCCCGTTCGGTCCACATATCGACGATAATGAAGGCAATATCAGCCCAGCCGCACTCCCATTGAATCAAACTTCTGAAGCCTGTAGCCACCATAAATCAAGCAGCGACTCCTCCAGGTGATCTGTACATTGCTCTCTTCTAGTTCTTGTTGCCTTTCTTCTTCTTAGCAGCCTCGATCTTCTCGGCCAGAGCTCGTCGTTCGCGCTTCATCTTTACCAGGCGCTCCACTACTTCGATCTCCTCAGCCAACTGTCTCTCCAGTTCCTCGTTCCTTTTTAGTTCGTCATCGGAGCCAACGTCAGCTGGCTCAAGATTTTCCTCGACCTTGATTTTCTTGGCATGTGGAGCGTCAATGTCGATTGGTTCATTCTTTACATTCGGTCCACCAGTGGCTACTTTGTTGACTTTTGACTTAAGCTTTGGCGTTGGCTTTGACAACTCATCACCAGAATCATCCTCTTCGACAATGGTTAACGCATGCTTCTTGGACTTGGACTGGGCGTCATTCTTGGGCTCGTCATCGATGAGTGAGATGATCTCTCCTCGATTATTCTCGAACTGGCGTTGGACCTCTCCTCTCTCATATCCTCTCTTGGTTTTCTGGATATCTGATTAGATTAAATGTGTCAAAATGTCTTGAGAACTTACCTTCAGTGTGTTGAATGTCAATTCTCTCTCCCATGCGTACATCATGGACCATGCACGCCACTCCTTAGGCTCATCGATCTTCCGACCCTTGCCATATTTTGCGACAATTCCTCCACTCTTGGCTTCCAGAGCTTGGTGAACATGGTCTTTGTTGATTGTTTGAAGTTCTTTCAGAGCATTCTTACGCTCAGCCTCCGTCAAGTCCTTCCAGGCATAGAGATAGAGTGGTGGAGGATATGGAACGATGCCTGTTCGCTCAACGAAGTCTTTGTAGAGGATCAGAAAGCTTGCTCTCTCACAGGTAGCCTACAACTCTTACCTGCACTTCGATAACGAAAGTAGAACTTCATACGTGTGCCTTGATAAGCGACCTTCTGGGTTAGAGGTACATCTTCGGCAACTGAGCTTGGTGACCGGGAAAGTCTTCCGTGGCCCCAGCGACTTTGGCTTTGCTCTGGTTTGCCACCCACGAAACTATGTTGTCAGCAAGAAACGTGTAAAGTGATGAGGCAACATACCCCACAGCACACGTTATTCCATCTTTGAAGAAGCTATCCTCATCTACCTTCTCAGTGTCCCAGAGCATTTTCGTGTCATTCAGTGTAGCTGATGCAGCAACTAGGCAGGCTTGTGAATGCGCCCGTTTTGCTTCGGCAACCTTCTCAACATGCTCTGAAGCAGACAAAATTTTGGATTCCCATCTTAGTTTGAAGAGCGAGACATTGAAGTAACCCAGACTCTCCGGGTCAATGCCCACAACATCCGTTGATTTCTTGAGATTTTCATCTGTTACGAATCAGCACTTCCCCACAATGATTTCCTGTGAGCTCAAGACTCACCGGCAGCAAGGCTCCGGAATGCTAATCTCGTCCCCAACATTTTTCGTCCACCAATAGTAACATCTGCAAATTCAAGACGTTTCGTGATATCTTCAGTGGTCAGACCCGCGAGACCCAGAGGCTTGAAGACGTCCAAGTAACAGATGGAGCTCTTTATGCCTGGGAAAAAAAGCTGCGCCTGGACACGGTCGTCCTTGCCAAAGTCGAAGCCTTTTCGCAGCGTGACTTCAATGGTATATCTCATGCCAGCCTCACCAACAATGTAACGGGTACATTCTTCAGCACCTGGCTTCTCGCGCTCTTCGACTTTGATATGCTCGTCGAAGTACGTGCCATCCGGGTATCTCTTGATACGGACTTCATACGTATCATCGCCATCCTTCAAAATAGCCATGGTAGCAGTCGTCAGGTTTCGATCTCTAGCCTGTGGAATGATGAGAAGTCAGCAAAGAACGTTTCCTCTCGATACCCACAGCACACCTTGACCCCAGCTCGCTAACGCAACCTCTCACCATCCACCATCGCATAAAAGTGACGGAAATATTTCAACAACTTACCAAAGTCTCCTCACCCGCTTCCCCAAGTCAGCAAGTGTGCAAAGATCTTGGGTTTGAACTTCGCAGGCAAGTTGCGAGGTAGCTGCGAACTCAGAAAGGCGTTGTTTGGTGTTGATGTTGTAGTAATTGTGTTGAAGAAGAAGCTCTAGGAGAAGGGAAGAACTTCCCAAACAAACGACTAGGCGGTCTCTTTTCTACGACCCAAGAGGCGAGCTGCGGGTGATGTGCTACCATGCGGTAAGATGCGATGCGGGCGCTTTTTCACGGTGGGGCTGGATTATCTCCCCTCAACCAGTCTGCCTTGGCCTCCTTTCACGCGTAAGTGAATGCTCCCCCTCAATATCGATCCAATAGTTAAAAGGTGAATAGATGATTGCGACTTCCCAATCCGATGACCTTGAAGACTATACGTCCAATCCGAGTCTCTAAAAGAAGCAAGATTGAGATTGTAGATCTCTCCGTACATTTGAAGTCCAACTCGTCCCAGAATACCAAATAAATTTCCCAGATTTCCAAATTCGATCGAAGACTTCGGCAGACTTCCATTGTCGAAATTTGCTCTGACACATTGAAGTATTCGAGGGGTGGTTTCGCATCAGGCATTGATCCAACATTCGCTTAAATGGCAATGTATCCCCACTTCCAACTTCCAAAGCAGAAATCAAAATCCTCCAACTCCCGATCCCTGATTCCACATCATACAGAGCCCCCGCCACCCCGCCGTCCCCCTTCCCCCTTATTCCCAAGTCTACTTCCACGATGCAAAGCATCTCCTCAGCACCGCCCATCGCTCACACACCACCCAAATTCAGACTCAACTCCCTACTCTAATCCACAGCTCCCCATGCCAACCCCCAACATGACGACATCGAAACCGACACCGCTCGAAACTTCACGTCGTAAAACCTGATAAACACGAAGCAAAGATATCCCTTTGCTGGTCAACAGATGTACTTCAAAACACACCGTTGAAAGGCATCCGCAATAACAATATACAACATCATCAAAGTCAGGTTCAGTCAAATCAAATCAACTCAAGCATAGTAAAGCAAAGCAAAGTAAAACGCATGTCCGTCACCAACTCCGCTCTCAGCAAGACATTTAAGTACAACGTACAACATAGGGAGACTTCCCAAAAACTTGCATTACATTCAGCATCAGAAAGCACGTCATCACGACACCACAACATCACAACATCACAACATAGAAAAAAGAAGTTCGAACAAGTTTCAACGACGTCTCGTTCCATTCACTCAAGGTATGTACCCGTTCCCTTCCACTTACGAACAATCCATCAAAGGCCCTCCCGCACGCTATGCAGAAAAATGGAATGGCAAGGTATGAAGTACAACTGCAACCATCTTGATCTTCCTCCCCACATCTCAAGGACTTCTCGCTTTCTTCATCGTACAACTCCTCTTCTTAAACTTCTCTCTTCGCTTCTTGAGCAAGCACACCACACAATATACTACAAACCCCAAGACTTCACTCTTCTCCTCTCAAGTTTTCCATCTCTCGTCTCCCTTTCCAGCCAAGCCGAGCCCAAAAACCTATAGAACAACCTCCAGCATAACCTAGATACAAAAAACCGAGCATTGCGCGTACCATATACGTAAGCTCATCCAAGAGAAAGGGAATTGTACCAAATGAGAGGAAGAGGCTCCTCGTCTCCACTCCTCTCCTCGCTTCTCGAGAGAAGCAAAAACTAGACATTAAAAAGCCGTATCTGTCAAATCCTGTACCGCATCATTTCTCACTCACTCATCCAGTTCTATAGGTTTTGTTTTCGAGCCGTCGGGACTTGGTGGGCTTACCACCGTGGTGGGTGTGGGCACTTTTTCTTTGTCGCCTTCTTCGGAAGCTGGTGCTTCTGCTGTTTGTGGCGTGTCTGGTTCCTCTTCCAGGACTGTGTCGGCATCCAGGGGTTCAGACACACTGGAGGCTTTTTCTCGGCGTCTTCGTCGAGCTTTTCGTTCTTCCTCTGCGTTGTCGCGCCGACGTGCACGTCTCATGCTATCTCTACGCTCGGTCTCCTCTACATCATTCGCACCGTCCGTTCCTCTCATCCCTTGCAAAAGCAGAGCGGCTCGTTCGGCGATATCATCCTCAGAGCCTTCTTTAGGAACGGTCAACTCAGGGCTCATAAGGCCTTCGGTACTGATGGACTCAGGACTCTTCAGTGCATCCTCCATCTCCGGAATCTCATCTGGATCGGGTATCTTCTGTCCGGAAGCGACACGGACTTGGTATCTATTTTGGAGGCGAGCTCTCCTCCTCCTGTCCCTTTGGTCTCGTGCTTGTGGAGCGGCAGCACGCAACTTCTCCAGTAGCGAGTCCATGGCTCCGGTGGAGGAAGGCGATGGCGGTGCGCTTCCATCTGATCCTCCAGTTACTTTGAGTTGAGCATGTTTGCGCTTCATTGACGCCTCGTTCCGTTTGCGAGTGGCTTCAAGGACAATGTTCTTCTCTCTCGATTTCTTCCACTCTGTCACGAAGATGGCAAGTTTGGAAAAGAAGTCGCGTCGTGCATTCTCATCCGCAGGGTCCTCACCGTAGAAGACCATGATGTCGTCGTAGGTCCGGATCATGTCCTCCAGGTAGAGCTGCATCTGCTCCGCCTTCCGTCTTGCGTCCTTCATGGACCGTTGCACGATTTGGCTGACACGATCTTGAGGGTGAAACTTCTTCGGGTCGCTCAAATTACCAGAATCCAATGACATTTGGACATTCTTGATGTTGTCAATGTAGCGCTTTGCGTCTAGTTGAAGTTGCTCCACATTCAATTTCTGTGAGATGACGACGCCGCCAATATCATCGGTGAAGCCTTCCCACTCCGGGTATTGAGTTCGGACGATACGCTCCACGAGATCGGCAAAAGTTGACTCGTTCTTGTCATCCTTAACCATTCCGAGTCGTGCAAGAGAGCTCAGCTTGAATCCGCTGGCTTGCTTATTTGAATCATTCATGTAGTTGCCGATATCAAGGATAAGTCCAAGGACATTCATCAAAGATACTGAATCTCGCAGCGATTCTGAAACTGCAACAACTTGCTTCAATTTATCTGAAACTTCATCGTACTCGGCCTCGAAGGTTCGGGTGAGAGCCAGAGCACGCATCCTTGACTTCCAGTAATGGTGAAGCTCGTAAGCTGTTTGAAGGTAAATCTGATCTTCTCTAGTGAGCTCGGTGGGATCCATCTCGCGGCTGTCCTTATTGGCATCGGGTCCAGTCCAGTCCTTGCTGTAGGGCGCCATTAACTTGGCGGTGTTTTCAGGCACATTGCACATGTCTTCTTTTTGCAAGAAATCCATAACAACAGCATTGTCCAAGACCTCTTTGTCACAATGAATGACCATTTGAACGATCTTCTCCACGGAGTAATTGGAAAATTTGGCGAGCGAGATTTCTGAAAATGGTTAGTGGTGTAACCGGAGCGATAATCACCAGTACTTACGGAACGTTCTCATCAGATCACTAGAAATGATCTGCTTCTTGTCCGTCTTCTTGCCAGAACCCTTGCCGATCTGTTTGATCTCTTTGGCCAAGAAAAGCTTTTCAACCTCGTCCAGAACACCCTTTCTTGAAAGCTCGGCATATTTCTCTTCCTTTTCGGCTGCAGTAGGTGCGTGCGCTGCCCAGTGAGTTGTCATAGGAGTATCGACCTTCTCCCAATGAAGTGCCTTTAGCTTCTTCTTCGGTCTAGCAACGGGCAAACCAATTGTAGGTGCAGCGTTGTATGAAGGTTGGTTCAAGAAACCACCAGATTTCTTTCCAGGCATTGGGGGAGGTGGTGGAGGCATCATTCCGTTCGGCATTGGAGGCGGGGGAGGCGGCGGTGGTGGTCCGCCAAGCGATCCAGGAGGTGGTGGAGGAGGCGGTGGAGGGGGAGGGGGTCCAGTGAAGCCAGGAGTTTGACCAGGCATTGGGGGTGGCGGAGGAGGTGGAGGCCCGTTGAACCCTTCGACTTTGGGTAATGTCTCGTCACTGGGTGTTCTCGGCGAGTCAGACTCGAGACTAGGATGTGAAGGTCCTGTGGTAACTCCATCACCATCCTCATCGTCACTAGCATCGTACCGCTTGACCTTCGAGTTCATCTCCGCCAGGTACCCAGGTGCTTGCTTGGGTCGTCTCATTTCTACTACGCGGGGTTTCTCGAAAACAATGCCCTCCTCGTCATTATCATCGTCCTCGAACAGAATCTCTTGGGAATTGACAGGCTTCCGAGGTATTCTTGTTTGACGAGATACACTCCCGAGCATGCTATTTGTGAAATCCCTAGGTGGAGTTGCACCGCCACCAGCTCGGCTATCACCATCCATCTCCTCACGGAGTGCACGTAGGCGATCAGATGGGCCTGCAGCATCTCCCCAGACTCGGCCCTCGAGTTTGTATTGGGTCTTTTGACGCTCGATTTGCATCTCAAGGCGGTCCATAAGCTTTTCGCGATCCAGTATACCTTTCATCTGGGAAGGATCAGTCTCCCCCAAAGCAGCTCCAGCAGTACCCTTAGCCGCATTCGATGCGGCAATGTCTTGTGCATCGCGCAGCATGAGATACAGTTCTCTCGTTTCAAGCTCATTCCTCTGAGCTTCCTTCGCACGAAGTGCTTGGATACTCTCCAGGTCGCTCTTCAGCGCATCCGCTTGCCGCCTTTGGATTTCAATAACCTGAGCTTGCTCTTCCAGCTGTTTCTGTAATTTAGCGACCATTCCGTCTGCTCCAAGCTCAATTTGGGATTTCATCTCATCCCGCTCGGCCATTGCCGAGTCAGCTATCTGGCGAGATTCCAGGGCTTCATCGAGCGCCTGGCGAGCCTCCGAGTCCGTGTGAAGCTTGTCAAGCAGACTTTGAACAGTGAAATTGAGACTCTGCTTCAAGTCCATATCAGGTAACCTTCTGTCCATAGCAACATAGCTGAGCATAGAGTCCACCAATTGGAACATACGCAATCGTTCTTCGCCATCATTGTCCCGGATGAGTAGCAAATGTTGCAGGGCAGAAATAAAGTAATCCTGCGTCCGGCTCCCTTGGACTTTCTGCATAATAGCATCCACGATTTGAGTTGGATCGCTGAGATCTTTGACATCGCCCTCAATGCTATCCTTGATGCTGCTGTTCTCGCGTTCTAGAAGATCCTCATAATCGATGGCCTCGTTCGTCCGGAATCTTTCAATCTGCTTGTCTATCACATCGTACTGGAAGCCCTCCATCTTGGTCAGGATTCGCTTGATACCGCATGCTGTGAATTGTGCCCGGATGTGAACTCGAAGTTGCAAGTCTCTTTCTGGTGCATCCACAACCATGTTGATGAGGAACAGTGTTGCAACTGCATATTCCATCAAGAGGTTCTCCATCCCAATACCACCACTTCGAACTTCTTCACTGGCTCCCACCAGACTTCCCATCTTTCCTCGTCCATCAACTGTGACTTCAACCACCCGCATCCATGCATCGAATCGGCCATTCTCTCCTTGCTGATTCTTGACATAGTCCATAGCCTGGATGACTTTGAGGTGCCCTTGTCCATCGGCCCAATGACACAAGAAAGTCAACACCTCGCTGACCAGTTTCCTCGTCGTTAACCTTGGTGAAATGAGTGACGTTGCCAAGGCCACAATGACTTGCTGGTGAGCCAATGCATCGTCGGCTCCGAATTTGTTGTTCATGAGCGCTTTCAAACACTTAACAATATCGTATTCGCGGTCCAGGTCCTTGTCACTTGTTGATCCATCTGCTGGCGCAGGACCTTGGGCTTGCCGTCTGTTGATTTTCCCAAGTACATTCGTGAGAGCAACCTGACCCTGACACTCCACAAAGGTCTTAACCCACCCAATTGGCTGTGTACGCAAACTTACAGCTAAACTTTGTAATTGTTTCGCGGATATGCTGTTGTCCATAACTTTCCGTACGAACCACTCTGGTGTACCCTCCTCCTCAGCATTGGCAAGCATTTCCATCTCCCGTCCATATTGCCCCGTATTTCTAACATTCGTCCGCCTTTTCTGTTCCCCTTGCCATTCCGTCAGTCGATCCTGGTGTACCAAAGTCCATTTCTTTGCTGCAGGGTATGCCATCATTTGTCGCCTTGCCTGATCTGGCAGATTGTGCCATCCTCGCTTTTGCATCAATGCCAAAAATTGCTCCTCTATCACCCTATCATCGTTTGGCTTGTTGAGATTGAAGCCCTCGCCCCCGAATGACCCGGAAGGAGACCCAGACATGTAATGTGCAGGAAATTTCGTAAGGCGGTGGGTTTCGCGACTCGATGCGTGGGAAGGCGACAAGTTGCTGTTGAAAGAGCTGGTGGATTGTGAAGCTGGCATAGCTGTTCTGGAAGAGCTTCCGGAAGAAAAGACGCTGGAGCGGTCAGTACTAGAATCGGCGCTGGAATGGTCAAACGAATTTCTCCCATAGGCCGAGGTTTGAGCTGTTGAATAGGAATCGTATCGCGAGTTGTGCCCATTCAAAGTGCTCGCATTACTCGCCCTGCCTGGTCCCCACTGTTGTAATTGCGTTCTCCGATCACCTGTAGATGCCATAGTAACATTTGTAACTCCTGGAGGTGGCCTCGGCCCTGTAGGATGTGAGCTGCCATTCGGGAGGGTCGCAGGATCAAAGGATGGGTATTGGTGGTAGTCGGAGCCCGGCTTGTTGAGATGATGCGGTAGAGGTTCCCTTCGAACTGGCATCTGGTCGGGTCTTGGTAGGTAATCCACTGGTATTGGCGACTTGCCATCTGCCATCACGCTGTCGTAAGGAATGGATGTTATTACTCCGGCCATCATATTCAGACCTCCCAAATCCGCACCAGGCGAATTGGGCCGTTCTATAGATGCAACAGAGGATCCTCTCGCGTGTCGTGATGATCGGGAGCCTGCGGTGCTTGTCTTGTCCAGATCTGCGCCCAATTTGCCCTCGTCGCTGGCATTTCTCCTGTCCTTCTTGCTACTTCTGGAGAAGAATGACTTGCCACCAGAAGACTGGCGGGATTTGCTGTCGGCGGCTGACATTTTGGGGGAACCGTTCGATAGTATGTTTCGATCAGTTGCTCGCCTTCTATGCAAAGAAAATTATGGGGCTCTAGTCCTTGCCGGCCTGGCCTTGCCTTGCCTTGCCTCGCCACGGACAAAGTGATGTAGAGTTGTCCAATGTCTCAAGTCCTGGTGCTTTGCATTATGCCTCCTCAACGTGAGCGGGAGGGTCGTCGGGCCTTTCGAGCGGCGATGATAGGACAGCCGGTGTCGTCAGGGAGATGCTGCTGGGAAAGATCGGTTAGCATGAAGTTCTTGAAGTCTGCGACATGCAGAGAATCAAAGGTGGGAAGGTGAACGTGGGTGTGGTGGTTCTTTCTTGATAAGAGGTCCCTCTTACCCAAGATTTGATGCTTTCAACAACAGCCGCTGTTTGAGTGTCACAACGTGCAATACGTACCAGTCCGTCTGGCCGGAGTCCGCGAAAGTGAAGACTTGATGCAAATTAACTCTCCTGCTATGTATCGACAACGGCAAGTGCCCTTCCCTGACGGTGGACAATGTTTAATTCGTTAAAAGGGGGGGCTGAAACAAATCCCCAGGGCTGCAGTGGCATCAAACACGGCCTGAGACCGTGCGTACGTGCGTGCGTGCACACAAGAAACGGCAATGGAATGTGACAGACAGAAAGTCGTGACTGGTGAGAGAGAGAGAGGATGGAGGGGCAAAGAAGTATTTCTTGAGACAAACACAACAGAAGGAAAAGTAGAAGGACAACTGCGTGCAAAAGAGTGAGTGTTGTGGTGGTGGTGGTGTTGTTGTTGCTGCTATTCGTCAAACGCCCCTATTTCTTCGAGGCTGCCGGTGTCCTTCCTAAAGTTTCTATCTAGCCTCACTGTCCGTCCATCCTCCCTCCCTCCTCCCAACCAAAGCTCCGAGGGGGGAGGGGGCTAACCTTTAAGGAGCAGCCCAGCACCCGCATCGCATCCGCCCTCTGCAGCTCCGAGACCCCTGAAGCGAACTCGAACTGAACTGTATGTAAATCGAAGCCGCCCAGAAATAGCCTGCCTCTTGACTTGTCTCCGCCGCCGACCACCGAACAAGCCATCCGACCAACCAACCAACCAACCAACCAACCAACCAACAAAGGAAGCATTATTCGAGTGCAACCAACCGCGCGCAAATACTCTCTCACCTGCCTTCCTTCTCAACGCCGACTCCCAGCTGAGAAAATTGAATTGAAGATATACACTTTCGGCCATTGAGAGTGCTCATGATTGGTTCTACGTCTACCATACGCTTCTTTGAGTGATTCTAATCTACTTCTCTTCCATAACCGCCAGAAGACAACCATTGCGCCAAACCCGACTCAGCCTGGCCTGATCTGACCTGGATGAACGCCGCCGCGTGGCAGCCACGAGCCTTGGGCAGTCCCAAAAGAGCTGGAGACGACGTCTATATACCTCATCCAGCGCCAACTTCCATGCTAGCAGGAGACGACGAGGAGGATTCAGTCAATATGGGGTTCTTATCAGTTCTAAAGGTAGGGCTGCTGCGTGCCCTTTGTCAGCACATCTGACATTTCGCAGACTCTACTTATTCCGGCCATTATATCTCTGATCCTGTACCTGCTGGTATCCTACGTTGTGGTTCCAATATGGAAACGGTACCGGGGAAAATACAGCCAGTATCTCCCACTTGATACGATATCTACCCAGACCTCCTCGATACGACAGCGAATACTAGATGCGATCGCGAGATGGGTATTACCGTCAGCCTGGAGGTCACACTTCAATAGAGACCAGTATACCGTCAGTGCACAGGATGGGTCTGGCAGTGATTTCGATGAGGAGGAAGGGGAAGAACTATATGAGGTGGACGACAACCGTAGGGAAGCCTTGTCCCTGGATGCCCGGAGAGGGAGAGATGATGATGGCAGACGGCTGAGTCGGGATTTGGAAGAAGGGTTCAAAGATGACAGTGACGAGGAGGACGACGAGAGGCAGGGCAGGACAATGTCAAGATGAGCCAGATACGGCCATACGTCTGCCCGAGTCGAGAGAGCATTTTCAGCTTGAGATATGTTTCAACCGTCCTACAGCAGCCCAATGGCACCAGAAGACACCGGCAGCGACAGTCTCGAGATTAGACTAGACCAGCGGCCAATGTCATTATGTCAAGCGATTCAGAATACCCCAGCGATAAAATACCAATTTCCAGTTTCTATTGTCCTCGAATCACCCAGGCATTTGAGTACACCGAACGCCGTATCCAAGGGTATTATACCAACTCCAATACCCAAGCGCAATACCAGCCGCTTGTCTACCACTGCAAAACACCAGTCAAAAGCCAAACAAAGAAGTATCAAGACGACTTAATTCCAACACTTTCAGCCAAACTCCACCTCACCACTCTTCCCTTCCCTCCATCCTCCCCCTCAAACCCTCCCTCAAAACCATCATCTCATTCTTCCACCTGTCCCTCACCATCTCACTCCTCTCGCCCAGACTTCCCGCCCCACTCGCGGTACCACTTCCCTTATACAACCCTCCAAACAACCCCGGCAACACCCTCAACCCCTCCAACGCCCTCTCCTCAGCCACCAGCCTCCTCTCCGCTCTTCTTACAACTTCCTCCATCTCCCTACTCTCTCTACAAAGCAGACATAAGGTCGGCATATCCTCCGTTTTCACAGCCTTCAAGCTCAACTCGGTCTCACCTTCCGTATCAACATCCACCTGACTGTCGCCATTCTCCTGGACCTCTAGCGCTCTTGGCAATGGTTTGGATATAGCTTTCGGTATGATAGTGTGTCCGCACCCGCTATACCGCATTTCGCGACGACAGTTCGGACAATTCTGATGTTGTGAGGATTCGATCCATCGCTTTATGCAGATGGAGCCGAAGATGTGGGCGCATGGAAGGAGGGAGGGGGATTCGGTGGTGCCGTCAGGACGGGGGGTGTCGAAAGGGGAGTGGCAGATTGTGCAGTCTAAGGGGAGAGGTGTTTGTGGTTGTGGATTTGACAGGGTGGAGTCGCGTGGTTCAGAGGGGAGTGTTGATGATTTCAGGGAGGACGAGGAAGAGAGCGGAAGTGGTGTAGATGCTGGGTCTTGAGTTGAAATGGCCATGTTTATCTGTATGTATGTGTTTCTCAAGAAACGGACGTCGTATAAGATGAGATCCCAATGAAGAAGTTACACTCAGTACACAATATAAACAAAGACAACAAAGCCGCGCACGGTCTTCACAAAATACCACAAAGAAATATCTCTACCAGAACAAACAACCAGGAAAAGCGAGTCCTTGATATAGCCAAAGCCATCTGACAGACCACGCCGCACACCATCATTTCCACACTCCTGTACGGAGGTACCATAATTGCGTTCGTTCGCATCCCATACTGGAAATCGGTCTTCGCACATCTGACGTAAATCTTGAACTGTCTCACCCACTCTCCCATGTGCCACCCCTCGCCTCGCATCACCTACTCAAATACCATCGCCCCAATCTATAACAAAACAAGATCTAATTCAATCCAACACTCTCCTCTCATCTCCTAAAAACCCCAAAAATCCTCATTATCAACAAATCCTCGACTCGGAATTCTGAACTAACCACCTCCTCAATGACGCGAACCCTTCTCTAAAAGAAGTGCCAGTTTGATAGAGTAGATCAAGGACATCCGACCCTCGCATCCTCATTCGTGCACTCGTCTCGTCAAAGCCGCCAAAATAAGTTCCTGCTTACCACCCACCCGAATCGGTTAGTGATGTCAGCAGGTTCGAACTGGATATCACACTGTCACAGTAAGCTCTAAGGAGTTTCAAATGGGCGTGGGGTAGTGGCTGAGAGTGAGTACGAATGCGATGCGTGGGCAAGTCATGAGGGATGTGGCTATGATTCGCTTCGCTTGGTGAGTGTCAGCTGAGGGGGCGCGAGGAAAGGGGATTCACGTGCATCAGTGAGAAAGTAGAGAGCAATAAATTTGTTTGGGATCCAGATCTGAATGGAAATCTAAAAGCCATCGGTGTCATGCCGTCTAGTAAAATTAGTCAAGGAATTTTGCAAGTGTCTGCCACCGTGAGTCCTTCGTATGCTTCTGTTGTTAAAGATTCTCTTCATGGGACTGGCGGAAGGTGTATCTTGTGTTTTCTTATCGCGAGTTCTTCACTTATCAGCATTTTGAAAATAGAGACCATCGTTCTGTTTAGCGTTAAATCTATCTTTTTGACGCGTGTCCTTCTCTGTGTCTGGTCGATTTGGTGGCTATTCAACTGTTGAGCATTGTACTTTCTACCAAGTCGGGCCTTAAGCGAGGATTGAGGTTGAATCGAGT
This sequence comes from Cadophora sp. MPI-SDFR-AT-0126, assembly GCA_020747065.1. Taxonomy (NCBI): domain Eukaryota; kingdom Fungi; phylum Ascomycota; class Leotiomycetes; order Helotiales; family Ploettnerulaceae; genus Cadophora; species Cadophora sp. MPI-SDFR-AT-0126. Next base: position 45,841 of record JAGMVK010000025.1, on the reverse strand, counting down.
ACGGGTCCAGATTCGAATGGAGCTTGACTAACCTGACTGGAGCTCTCAAGACTAGCATTAAAGAAGTGATCCAAAATTGGTTTAGAACAACCGGTTCCGTGTCCTCGCCAATAGTTATCAGTAGCTAAGCCAGGGACGAGCCTCTTGCTCGAGATCTCGGCGTTAAGATCTCGCAACATGTTGCCAAATGTATCTTCAAGTGGAGCGAACCGCAAACTCGCTACTTCGGTACACGTGTGCTCCTGGAATCATATATGTTGACTTGAAAGTGAAAGCTTGGCACATGCATAAGGATGATTAAGCGAGCCTAGATTGCGCTCTATTCTACAGAGAAATCGTTGCTGAGGAGTCGCAGCTATAAGGGAATAATGTATCGAGGACGTTTTGACGATTGAGAAATGAGTTTTGACAGAAGTCAACGCTGTTTCCATTCGGGATTCTCGATTTATCCTTAATCTTGTAAATGGAAATTGCTTGAAGTTTTGATCGGATCTGGGCACGCACTTATCAGGTCCTCAGCTCAGAACCTCCATCTTCAAAACAATCTCAGACATACTACATACTATTCGGTACATAAATAACTTTGTCTTCAGGCGATCAGTGCCAGGAATCTACTGCAGTCCTCAAAATGCAAGCCCCCTCAAAGCCACATGGCGTACCAACCGCTCGGAAGCCTCGCGCAGTGAAAACAAGCAATCCTCGAAGTAACCCCATGGGTAAACAACCAATAACTCAGCCTGTTCCAGCACGCAATACTCCCCTAGAGTTGCGTCCTGCAGGAGCGCTACCAACGAAGGACGCCGAGAAAGCCATGCGTCGGCAGGTTGCACAAGGGCTGCCGAAAGGGAGGCGTCCGGTGATTCGTAATCGAGTTGAACTGCTTCTGCCAAGCGAGCTTCTTCAGGTCTCTCCTTTGGATGATTTCCAAAGTTTAAGGATACCGGCTTCGAGGGCTGGACGAACTACATGGGTACCAGACGCGGCTGGAGTCCGTCCGGTTGATGCCTCAATTTCTGAAGAAGACTTTGACTCGGATGATCTCTGGTATTTTCCGACTTCAATCAGTCCGGTTACGGTACTCGGAGCAGGGAGAGTTGACCCTTTTGGTAATTACCCGATTAAGATAACTCAAACCGAGCAATGGCTTCTCGACGAAGGTACGCAAAACATCTCAAGTCCACCTCCCAACCAACCTATCACATGGTCAACATAACACCCTTCACAGTCCACACCAACCCCAACCCCCTCTTTCGGACCTTTCAAGAAGCCTGGCTTCCATCCGCCATACACAACTCAGCCATGTTCCACCAGGTCCTCGCCAACATTGCCATAAACATCTACACTATCCAGGGCCGAGAGTCAACAAACGTGATCTCGATGAGGCATCATTCGAGTGCGATGAGGTATATAAACAGCGTGATAGCTGATCCTGTGAAAGGTGTTGGTGATGGTGTTGTGAGGAGTGTCGGGACTTTTGTGTGCTATAGTGTAAGTGATCTCAGATAATTTAATTCTTTGAGTGATGGTTCTTAGTAGTACTAGGCATATACAGAGAACTTCGCGAGCCTTGATATACATCTCGGCGGTCTAGAGCGAATCGTCGAGCTTAGAGGAGGATGGAATTCGTTCGATCACAGCGAGACGTGGCGATGTCAACTGTTCGGGTAAGTAACTCTTTAATTCCCCAGGAAAATATCTCTGATCATCCTAGTGTGGATATCGCCGGAGCATGTAGGAGAGATTCAGAAACTCGATTCCCATTACCGGATACACTGATCCAGGAGGTGCATACTACCAATCACTCTCCTACAATCGGAGCCTATGGCACATCCCCATTTTTGGCTTCTTGCCTAGGGCTGTACAAACATGACCAATTATTACTCAAAGCTTTTCATGATTTAAGCATCGCCATTGATTACGTTGAGAGGAAGTCGAGGCTCGGTGAAGCTTGGGCCGATATCAAATTCTTCGTTTTCTGGATCGATCCGATCGTGCATAGTTTAGTGGGGCAAGAATTCTCGGAAGAATCGAAGAGCCTGCAGGAAGTTACTCGTCTTGGGCTTCTGTTATTTCTGTCGAAGACACGACGATATTGTGGTCAGCTGGGTGTATCGACGAGATGTTTTAATACCAAGCTCAGGAGCTTGGTGACTGAGCAAGATTTGTCGAACTTCGGCGTGTTGGGAGAGAAGGTCCTGCTCTGGGCACTATTCATGGGTTCGGTTGAAAGTATGGAGAAGTCAGATCAAGACTGGTATATTGATAAGCTGGCTGAGGTTACTTATAAGATGGGCTCTTGGAGCTGGACGGAAACACTCGCTGCTGTCAAGGAGTTTATTTGGATTCGAGAGGTGTTTGATGCCGACCAGCATCGATTCCGGCAACGGTTTGAGGGTGTGCTTAATGATTTGATCGTGTCGCGTTTGTCGAGTACATACAATGAAGACTAATACGGTCGTCACTATAGTATTTGCCCACATCGTGAGCCCGAGTCTTGCTGTCAACGATGTTTCGATGTAGTGCTTCAAAGTACTTCAAGAGTGAAATTTGCTTCTGAGGAGTATATGATAACAAAACAATAGTCAGAAGTTGTGTTGGGCTATTATCCAATAAAAGACATATCGAGTTATCTGTCAAGCTCTCTTCAGAATCCTTCGGTGTGTGAGTCCGCCAGAATCGGTCTGGCAGACAGGTCGGGACTCACATTAATTATGAGAAATTTCACTCTGGCCCACAATAAAATGTAAGACGCCGTGCTGAGATACACTATTTGAAAGCCTCCACGGGATGTTCTTTCTTTTGTTTATTTATTTGGAGGCTGAGGGAATATTCCATCCTGGTTGCACCATCGGCCGGCCACAAAGCCATTGAGCAAGAATGAACGGCTTCCCTAGTTTCTATTCAAAACCATCACCACACTCTCCTATATCGATACTGTTACTTGCAGCACATAAGCATTGGCAATGACTCCAAGTATGCGCATTGTATGGATAAAGGATAGCTGCTGGATATGAAAAGAGGTTCGGAAAACTGCGGCGAACGGGCGGCACGGGCCAGGCTGAAAACTGGTCCTCCTCAGGCTTCTTTGAAGATTTCGTTCCCCTTGTGTAATAACATCAGGAACAGGAACTGGCCCCAATTGAATCTCCAAAGCCCAATCCAAAGCAGATAAGGACGTTACTGTATCCAAAGGCTCAACTCGGTGTGGCGTTGTCCTCGCATTATCGACGATTCGGTGGCCATCGCATCCTCTTGTATTTCACCCCACCTTCACTTTCATAGCTTCATTTGAAAAGCAAGAAGGACAACTTTCAGGAACAGATATTCGTCGAGGTCAATCACCTAGACTTGACTCGGTTACGTCATCGAGACTGTCCTAAAGCGATTCGGCATTGGACAATGGTCAACGACCCAGAATCAGCAGGGTCACAGCTCCCAATTCTGAAGACCAACCCTCGCTTCATCTTCTTCACCGACTTCGACGGCACCATCACACAGCAAGACAGCAATGATTTCATGATAGAGCAATTCGGTGTTGGCCCTGTTCGCCGCAAATTAGTTTTTGACGACATATTATACGGCCGACGTACTTTCCGTGATGGCTTCGAGGAACTGCTGGACAGCGTGAAGCTTCCATGGGAGAAGTGCATCGCTGCTCTGCTGGAAAATATCACTCTAGATGAGGGCTTCCGGGAATTCTATACTTTCGCTCGTTCCAACAATATTCCTGTTGTTGTTTTGAGCGGTGGTATGGAACCCATCATCCGTGCTTTGCTCGGTCACCTTCTAGGAGAGACTGCGGCAAGCAAATTGCCAATTCTGAGCAATGATGTTGCTGCACGGCCAGGAAAGACTCTTGAGGATGAGGGTGGTTGGAGAATAATATACCGCGATGACAGGTATGTCCCTTGTCGGATTAAGAGCTCATTCTAACCGAAATCTCAGCTCATTTGGTCATGACAAGTCGTTGGAAATCCGACCGTATGCAGCCCTTCCTGATGGCGAGAGACCTGTCTTGTTCTATGCTGGAGATGGTGTGTCAGACTTATCTGCTGCCAAGGAGACTGATCTACTCTTTGCAAAAGCTGGCAAAGGTATGTTTGAACGAAGCTTCACAGCAATTCGATATTGACTGCGAGATAGACCTTGTCACTTATTGTGAAAAGGAGGATGTTCCGTTCACCACGTTCCAAGACTTTTCGGAAATTCTAGCTACTGTGAGAGATATCGTAGCTGGGAAGACTAGCGTGCATGAGGTTGCTAGGAAGAATATATAGATGACCTCAAATCCAGAGAGCACACAAAATGTCAGAGGGCTTGTGTTTATTCTCAAAGTGCGAGCTTTTCGTGATCACTTCACAGTTAATTTCAGGGACTCGCTCGCTTATTCTTGGTGGTGTCCAAGAGCGTGGACATTGAAATGCTCCTACTTCGTTACGAAGTTCCTGAGCAAGAGCCACTAAGGTCAGTGCATCAGGTCTAATATCTACAAATACGGGCACAGCGACGGGGCTAGACCGTCCTCTCATTTGGCTTTGACCTGATATTACTTGCTGTTCTGTCTTTGCTACATTGTACGGGATCTTGTTGTTCGTTGGTGTCAGCTGGAAGTGGTGGTTGGGAGTAAAGGTCGAGTACAGGGAGGAGGATTCGATCATGTTCTATCTTCCAGAATTCCGCTCTGCCGATTGAAGGGATGCGATCGAGAGATCGACAAGGACAGACCGCAACAAAACACCAAAGGAAAGCGGGCGGGTAGTCTCATGATTGCATTCTACCACGTACCCACGTCGTCCATACCTTCGTACACTTGGTTCCTTTCGTCGCTAGTGATGACGCCAAGTGATGTGTGTTGACAGTCCCGCTAGTCAGGCACATCCACCGAGGCTCGGACTATTCGCACTTTAGGAACACTACACTGATCAAGCCAAGAACTCAGGCTCAAATGAAATGATTCCAGATATTAATCGGTTTTGCCATTCTGAAAGGTATTAATAAGCGCCTAGCTCCGGCATCGAAGATTTTTGAAGAGGCTGTGGAGTGTCAGCAAAGTTCTCGCCCATTGCTATTCCATTGCCATATATTAAAAACATCCACTAGCCTTAAATCAACTTCTGGGTACAGATCAAAGTCATGGCTGATCCAACCATAGTTCTTATCTCAGGAGTTACCAGAGGTATCGGCAAAGCACTCCTACAATCCTACCTCTCTCGCCCAAACCACATCGTCATCGGCACCGTTCGAGAGAAATCGTCCCATCACGCCATCGAACTGACCCTTCTCCTAAAAGCCTCAAACACCATCCTTATACTGCTCTCCGTCGAGTCCACATCCACCACCGAGCCCACCTCGGCCATCCCAGAGCTCCTCGCAGTTGGCATCTCAATGCTGGACGTTGTGATTGCCAATGCCGGAGGTACAGGATCAAGCGCTGCCCCATTCGAAAGCGTCAATACAGGGGACATGGAAGATGTCTTCGTCATGAATGTTCTCGGGCCATTAGCGCTGTTCCAAGCCGTGAAACCATTGCTGGAGAGGAGTGAGAGGCTGAGCTGGGTGACTATCACCAGTGCTGCGGGTTCGATTGGGGGAATGGAGAGGTTTGTTGGGTCACATATGGTGCCTGCGTATGGGGTTTCGAAGGTGGCGTTGAACTGGCTGACTATGTAGGACTCTCCGCTATGTATGGTTCGATTTGAATCTCTGACTGAGGTCTCAGGGCTGCACATTGTGGGAATCACTGGCTGATTGCTTTTGCTGTACATCCTGGGTATGTCAGAGAGTGATTTCACGGTCCTCTTTTCTCGCTAATATACTATGTGCCAGTCTCATACAAACCGAACCCGGAAACCATGCTGCTAAAATTATGGGCATGGAGCAGGCGCCAGTCACCAAGGAGGAATGTGCCGACTCCATCGTGAGACTAGTAAGCTTGCTTGGAACAATCGGAAATGAGATATACTGACTTGTGCAAGATCGACAATGCAAGCCGTGAGACATCCCCAGGCAAGTTCTTCAATGCTATCCCGGAGAATACACTTGTTGGTGGTGTTGAGTTGCCGTGGTGAGCTAAGCGAGAAAGTGCCTTTGATGTGCGGAGGTGGAAAGTTTCTGCTTTTTGATAATTGATATCCGTTGGCTGCAGAAAGTGAGCAGTGGTTATGTAGTGACATACAAATTGTCTGACGCCTTCCTTGTATGCACATATTTTCGAGAATACTCACTGCCTTGGTAAATGAGCCTTGGTTTCGATGTACGAAAACGTCACTTTCGAAGGGGCAATATGGCATCGTCAGCCAGCAGCACCATAACATAAAACACATGACAATATATAAATTCAACTGCCCATCAATGCAAGAGCAGACAAACGATGGCAAGACATGCACACCTGATAGAAGTAATGATCGAGTATCAGCTTTGCATGGCAAGTAAAACTTCCAGATGTCTGAAAGGGAAGGCTTGAACCGAGGCCTTGGAGACGATTGCTGCCCTGTCATTATATTACATGTACAAGGTATTTACTTTATAAAATTCTCTCTCAGAGATCGGTGTACTCCAGTTGTGCCGTGTGGCTTGTGGGCCCAAATTGGTGAAGCAGAGAGCCTCTCATTACCCACCCAAATTTGAAAGTCCGAATAATGGAGCAGACTGGTTATACCGACCAGGAGCCCACCATCTGTCAGGCTTAGAGACCTCAACCGAGGATAATAAGATAGCTCTTATCATATTGCACAGACGCATTTGTACGGAGGCGCAGGTATCCATGACGTCCCCCCGTCTTCGCAGGTATTGGTGATGAGGATGATACCAATGTGTTGATCTAGGAGATTGTACATATTCAAAGATTCCGCAAGACGAGATTGGTAGAGAAAAGGACACTGAATGCCAGGTTGTGAAGTGTATGTAGTGAGCAACTTGCGAGATTACTTGACATTCCTAGCAAGGTCGTTTGTTGATTCATCTGTATGGAAAGAACCAGCTTCAAACAGTACAACGGACTTAGGCGAAAACGCAGAGATCCAAGCTCAAAACTTCTAAGCGTGCTTGAAGGCTTACATTGTACAGTGCTCAGGTAAACTGCCACTCGGCTTGACACTGCCGACCTATGCCTCCAAGATCCCCGATTCGATTTTCAAACTCCAAAGCAAAGACGGATAAGTGCAAAAAGCCTCTCAACAAAAACAAAAGTACCGGTCATGCACACCCTTACATTCCCCTCATAATTCGCGCCATCCGATGCAACATTACAATACGGGGTACCATTACCCCTGTGCCCTTCCCTCCTCAAACGCCACGCCATCACATGATCTACCCCCCCTTTTCCTCCCCAGGACCCCAGGAACGAGCCGATGATCGCCTCCCGTCCCTCAACAACACCCAGGTCGCATCCCATCACTACAAACGCCATGCAGCCACCTCCACACTGTACCTTCCCAAAACACAAAGCCGAGTACCAAAAAAAAAGGAAAAAGAAAAAGAAAGGAGAAAAGGTTTACATACTTGAGGGGTACTGCATAGTATCACATTCCTTTCTCCACATCAAGACATTCCGAATCTTCGCCTCCCGTCGTGGTAGCGAATCAGCCGACATCTCCCTCCATCTCATCGTAAACGCTGACCCGACCCGACCATGCCTCCTTGCCTTTGTCTCACCGTACCGTACCGTACGATTTAGGCACATCGCGAGTTCTGTGCGGCCAATTGCCACAAACATCCTTCACGCCATGTGGCTGGCAATGGGGGATCTGGATCAGGGGCATATCCGTTCGTACGGATAATAAGACGCCTCTTATTGATGATGTTCGTTTTGAGGGGGAGGGGCGAGGGGGAGGATTGGTCCCAACATCTTTTGTGCAAGAAATTTTTTACTTACTATGGCTGAGAGTGAGATGTAATAGGATTGGTTTGGGACTCGGGGGTTTCAAGATATGCGTATCGTCGGCTCGGGGTGCCGCTTCGGGCTGTTGACGGGAACCGACCGAGGCAGCGGTTAGCGGTCAGCGGTCAGCATTGGTTTGCTTACGTTGAAGCGGACGGGCCGAAGAGAGTGAGTAAGTGGGCAAAAGAAAAGGGGGAAGAAAAGCTTCGAAGGTTCTTTCATGCTCGTGAAAAATGGGGATAAGCGGGCGGGAGGGAGGGAAGGACCCACGGGTCAGCAATGGAACCTAGATACGGAGTATGCAGGTGGTGACTTTTGTGGGCCGGTGTCGGCGAGAGAAAGGCGGTTGTGGTGTTTTCAAGAGTGGAATTGAATGGATTGACAATTGTCACTTTCCCTTACTTTAATTTTGATGTTGCTGCGTTCTGATGTTATGCAGAATTAGCTCTGCATGCATACACAATGCATACATCCATTTACATTATGGATACTTGGTCTACGTAGAATTGGATATCCTATGCCTTGCATTCCTCGTGTGCAGGAGGCAGGCATTTGAAAGCAGGCCCTTATGCGGCGGGCATTATGCAAAATCACATATGCATGCAGACATGGATCATGATAGGAAGAAGTGCCCGGACTCCTGAGATTGGAGATTAGAGAGTGGAGTCTCGCTTCACGACTCGTCTCAACCTCAACCATGGGAAGAATCTTGTGGTTGAGCGTGGGAGGCGTGGGGCGTACGGACATGAGTTGGATGGATGGACGGTCCGTCAGATGACTCGTGGGGTTGGTCCGTTGAAGCCTTGTCTTTGAACGTCCGGGTTGTAATTAACTGTATCATTTTGACTTCAGAAGTCAGCTTTTAACCTCAGGAGTGATAAGCGATAATCGATCGGACTTTATGTAAACCTCGCGCACACGTGTGAAGGAAGGGTTCTAAACTTTAGTTAGTTTCGATCGGTCATGTAATCTATTTATCTCGCCAAATAGACTTCTTCCCTTGCGGGCCGCATGCCATGGCCATCCTACGCCCACCATGCCACCTCCACCTTCACTTACATTTTCCTTCATCTGGGCAAAGGAAACGAGAGTGCAGGGCCGAGCCGAGGCTAAGACAGAAAGTCAAGTCCTAAATTACTCGATTAATCCCTGTGAAGCTTTCTTGCAATCAATCGAAATTCTCCGGGTGGTGAGCTTGCTCCTTACACCGTCTTGTTCGAGTCGTGCAGGTGCTGGATGGAGAAGTTTACCCCTGACTATTGATTTCGAGGTGTGCACCCTTTCGGTTAACGGAGAGTCGGCAATTGAATATTCGTTCCCGCGTACCTGGATAAATTCCAGTCGTACTTTGCCGTACCTGTACTTGGATACCGCGTGTGATGTATGTGGAAGGAATGTGATGTGAAGTGACACGATGCATACGGTGGGTGGTATCTGTACTGTAGGTACCGAAGGTGGGAATATCCGTCCACGTGTGAAGTCTTCACCATCCGAGTCGAGTGGGTGGAGTGTGTGTGGTTTTGGAAATGTTGGGATGGATGTTTGGCTAAGTCCGTAGTGGAGGTTTGGTGTTGCCTTCATTCGGATTCCGGATGAGGGCACGAGATCAATTGATGGATGAGCCTAAAACGAAACCGCTGAAGGCGCTGAAAACAGAGATCTAGATCTCCCGTCTCGTCTGATACCAGATCGATTTGGGCATGGAATGGCTGGCTGGTATGTCTGTTCTGTCTGTCACTGTCAAGAGAGTTTGCGCCTTCAAGACACTAATGCAGGGCAGAAACCTGTATTGCGTGACGGTGAGCCTGCCTCGTGGACACTTGAGTGGATGGGTATCAGAAAGATGAGGGTGGAGGCTGCTGAAGGGGGGGAGGGGATGTGGAGAAGCGATGATAGGATAAACTACGAGGGGGACAATCGATTATCCCATGCCGGGTCGGAGTAAGCGGACCTGATCTGATCTGATCTGAGATGGATGAGCTGGACAAGGGTATATGCGGGAAAGAAAAGGAGAACAGAGAAAGCAAAGATAGTAGGTAGGCATTGCAGTAGAGGACGAGGACGACAAAGAAAAGAAAGTAGGATCGACTGATTTTGAGACATGGCTTTGAAGGAGGCTTGGTATTAAAGGAGGGGAAGTGAGGAGAGATTCCAAGTATTAGGTAAACAATAAATGAATACTTGGGTATCAATGCAAACGCACCACAGCACTTCAATACGACGATAATAAGAAATGAAAGACTGATGAATTGCATCATCTAACCTTCAAAATCCTCGCACATGGCAAATAAATAAACAAGTAAAAATAAATGATTGTGCATGAATTCCCTACTGCCACCTGCATCTACATGCTGCATTAGTACAGCATCCATGCATATAATTCTCCTCTTCCCCTTCACCATTCGATTATCAGACTCAGTGTTGACTGATATCCACGGCCTGCAATTCTACTGTACTACTGTATCTGAGACCACCAGAGACTTCGTTCGTCCCACGTTCTTCATCCCATCCTTTGGAACGGATCTTTGGGTCCTTGTTGCTGTAACATCTATCTGCGTCCCGCCTTAGTATCTTCGTCTCCAGACTTTGTTTGTTTGATCTTCCATCATTCTATCCAGAGTTCAGAGTCCAAAGTTCAGGACACCACGCGTCGCACGGATTCAACAAACCACAATCCACGCCTCGATCTCCTCTTGCACTGCGCTACTGTCCATCATCGTCGCCTGCCACCAGCAGCGGAGAGATTCCGGATTCGCTTACTCCGTATATATTTCGTTTTGCCAAGCTTGCCCCAGAAGACACATACTTTAGATTCCGTCCATCGCATCAGGACCTCTTGGATTCTTACGAGCCGCCAAATTTATATTTAATTATTGTTCCTCTACCGCATTGTAGGTTACGGTTCACCCGCCGCCGCCGCCGCCGCCGCCCCCAGGAGCAAAAGAGAGACGACAGCGGCGACAAGGACCAGGACTCAGGACCAGGACCAGGACCAGGACCAGGACAGGCACACAGGGCACACACAGGCACAAGGACAAGGGACCGGGGAGTCCGCGGTTTGGCTTAGAGATTGCTAATGCGCTCTGGGAAGTTAGTGGGGACTTCCTTCGTTACTGGACCCTACTAGCAAGGCACATACCCGCACGCCAAACCTCTTCCAGCTTTGCGACAAACGAACCAGCGCTGAACGCTACTTTCTTCCTTTTCTTCTCCTCACTCACTCACTCACTCACTCTCTCCTCGCAACTCTCATTCCCTTGCTTCACTACCGCTTTGAAAGGAACTTCCTTGTGATTGAGGTCGAGGATATACTGTTCGATTTTCGGCTACTATGTTTTAATCAGTCACTCCTTCGATTCTTGTGCTGTTCCTGTCCGGCTCTGTCTATCCGATTAGAGCAATATCGGCAGTTTAGAGAGTTGCATTGAGCGCAAACGGCGGCAACATGATTGTGATGGAGGGATTGATGTTGGTGCCGCCGGAGCGCGGGACCATCATCGGGAGGGCTGTATGGAAGGTTTGTTTGCAGAGCTGGAGTCTTCTGTTCGACCCATTTCATCTGACCCTTTTCGCAGACTCGATATGTCGTCCTCGGTACCGGATCCATGTTGAAGACGCAGAACGATCTCTTACCGCAATCTGATATTTCGGGACGGGGAACTGCCGGGCGCAAGGGACTGAAAGCCACTTCGTCGAAGCCGAGTCTGGTCGATGTGTCGCAGCCAGATCCTGCTGGGAGGAAGCTGTATATTACAATCTACAAAGCCAAGGTATGGATGGGCAAGATAGGGCAAGGGAAGTCCACGTCTAACCTTTGCAGGGCGATTGGGAATTTATAGCGCAGCATCCAGTGTCTGCCTTCAAGTCCTGCGAAATACGAGCTCTTCAGCACCGAAAACAGAGTCCGTCCTTACCGACAATGATGTTCGAAATGAAACCAGATTCTATCTCCGAGAAGCAACGAAAGCGGAGGTCGAGCAGGACAGGAGGACTCTCTTCCAAGGACCCATGGGCGAATTTCCTGCTATTCCGCACAATACCAGAGGAGAAGTATAGCATATACGATTGGCAGGCTACCGTAAAGCCACTTTTGACCGCAGAAGAGGAGGAGGAAGATGGGGTAATGAGCCCACTAAGTCCAGTCTTCAATGGGTTCACAAATCCCTTCGGAAACTCCAGAAGACCTTCCACTTCGGCCAACCGACCAGAATTTGGCAATCGAGCGTCGAGTCAGAATAGCTATCCTCATGCACCTCCTCCACGAGAAAGACCATCAGCCATGATCTCACCGTCTCCTAGTCTTCGGTCAAGACGTTCCGATTTATCGTCCCAAGCAAGTTCTCAGCCTCCTCATATGGGATTCGCCTCGTCGCATGCCCACGGCTACGCTACGACTCTCCCAACAGACTTGCCTTCTCCAGCCTCGACTTCTGGGTACGACAATCAGTTCATTGAAGGTTGGACATCAGCGCAAGGGCGATCATCCGCACTTTCTTCACACACTCGGGGAAGTAATAGTATAGCATCAGCTGTTACGCCAGTAGCAGTAATTGCATCAACACCACCAGGCCCAAGGGAGACCATTCTGGATCGAGCTTTCCAGATGCGATGTATCCCAGGAAGCGACCGAATTCCCGACAAGGACGACGAGAAGATCAGCAGTATTGCGCGGTTCGAGGCGCTGATGCGGGAGGTAGACGAGAGGAAACAGGCCAAATCCTTGGCTAAGCAGCCCAGTAGGGAAAGACAGAACTGGGGATTAGACGAGGAATCAGAAGACTCATCCGAGGGCGAACCGGATAATGACGATGATGTTGAAATGTCCGATGAAGAGATATCGATTCCAACGCCAGCACAGCGAGCTCTTGACTACATCTCTGGCCGCCCAACCCCTATATCGACAGGCAACCGACCATTATCTCCTGCGCCACGGAGCCCTCCAATTCCATTCTTGAACCCTCAAGCCATGTCTGCATTTCACGGAAATTCCAGCTCTAACAGTCTCCGTCCCCGAACAGGAACAACACCATCCAAACCCCGTCCCAAAGGCAGCCGACCAAGTTCCCTAGCATTACCGTCTCGCTCGATGTCCAGCACGGCGGTCCCCACCCTCCGAGACAGAGACAGCAACAACAGCACTCTCCGCGCAGGAAGCACCGACGCCAAGGACAAGCGGCGAAGCAGCACGTCGGTCAAACGCCTCAGCTTCACAGATTTCGCTAAACGCTTAAGCAGTACCTCCAGTCTCCTCCTCGTGCAAACAAACAACAGTTCGAATTCTGGCCGTGACGGCAGCCGTCGCGGGAGTAGCGAGTATGGCATTGAGGAATCTGACCGCTCGAACATGAACCACAATATGGGTATTAGTATGCGCGGTGGTGATATGGCGGTACAGAACCGTGATAAGAGATGTGGGTGGAGAGGGAGTGTGGGCGCTTTTGGTGCGGAGGGAGGCTTTCTCTGAGATACATTTTGACTGGCTGATTGATTGAGCGAGCGATTGATCGACTGATGGGATTGATGATACCTGGTACCTGATACCTTAGATGATTGTAATGATGCTTGGATGGCGTTGGGCTTTGCGTTGTTACAATATGCCTGCTTTCGATTCGATACGGTATGATAGGGTGGGTTTGGGTGGGTGGAATATCTGTTGGCATTTTAATGGCGTTACGATACCAGTCTACTTTGCTACTTTCTTGTATCTTACTTGATTAGACGATTGTTGGAGTATGCATGGAAGTCCGTTACTTAGCGTTTGGACAGATTATTCCTGTTGATATCTAGGGAGGGAGATGCTTGCATCCATTTATCCAATCATCCACCTATCTGTTCTTCTTGAGGAGTCTCACACATTTACTTGATCCTTGCCGTCATGATATCTGTACTGCCTGACTGCATAGAAATCCACAAGATGAATTGTCATAGCCTGATAAGTATAAATATACCCCTCGAAGCGAATGTTATAGCCTCCTTGAACTTCGAGTTACAGCCAGTGGCTGCTCAACATTCACCAGTCCCGTCCCTATCTATACCCCAAACCTATTCTTCTTCAAACAGCCAAAGTCCCATCTCGCCACGACACGCAATCAGTTGATGGCTCGCCTCGCCTTGCGGCAGGTACGCATACACTCACGACAATTCCATCTCTCTTCTCTTGCAATCTTGGGCGGGCTAGCTTACCCGACCAAGCATTCGTAGAGCATGAGATGGCTAGGCAGTATGACTCAACGTGAAAACGAAGTGGTACGAAGAGAGAAGTGAAATTACATGGGTGTAAGTATGATGGCTGTAGTAGGCTGGTGCTGTTTCTGTGCTCACGACACTTGATCAAAACAAATGCCAACCCAGGAGCCTCTTCGCTAATTAAGCCTGGAAAGGATTCGAGTCTCCATCGGTTTTCGTTTCGGTTATGGAGGATCCTTATGTTATGTCATACTTCGGTTCGAACCCTGCTGTCAACACCAAATGCGAGGTCTACAGCCACGCCAAGGCGTAAATCAGCTCAAATCTTCCCGTCTTACTTCTCTCGGGTTCCTGAGGAATGTACGACGTTCTTCTCATATTTGTTACTTGGCTGATATACTAGACTGGCAAATAGAGTAGAGGCTTCTCCGTGATTGTCTGCATTTACGGTTCTAGTAGTGTCTTTTTCAAGTGGTGTGATATGGCGTGGTCGCCGTTGTGGACGCAACATCTTACTTTGCTCTTGGGGAGGTCTTCTTGCCTAGGAGATCCGAATATTTAGCAGGCTCCATTGATACGTATAAGCACCAGATAATCTCCAAATTCTAATCCGAAGTTTCACATTCAAGTAGAATTTTAACTTATCTTCTCTTATCTGCACAATCATCTTCAAAATGCACATCAAGCTTCTCCGTCTCGGAGGCTGCGTCGCCATAACTTTAGCAACAAGATGTTCTCCTCACTGGAAAGTAGGTCAGGAAGTCATCACGTCAAGCGGCCGTGTACAGGGAAGAGCGGGATCTGTAGAGAAAGGAGTGTCAGTGTATCTTGGCATACCTTACGCGCAGCCTCCAATTGGTGATCTTCGATTTTCAACACCTCAAAAGTTCACTGGCTCGGGTACAGTCGATGGGACGAAGTTCGTGAGTGCATTCTCCACATCCAGTATCGTAGTATGTGGACAATTCTTGACAGGTGCAGGGTCCATCATGTCCAATAACCAGCATGTTTGGTGGCGGCGCACCGGCAAATACAACAGGCAAGAATTTCACCGATGCAGGACTTTGTGTCTTAGAGGCGCTGTCTCAGCCGTGGGATACTTTCAGTGAAGATTGTTTGAAGATCAATGTCTGGACAAAGCCGCAGACTGGGGAGAAAGGTAAAGCAGTACTGGTGTGGATTCATGGTGGTGGGTATACGCTGGGGAGTTCATCGGATCCGACTTTCGATGGGCAGCATATTGTCGAGGAGGAAGACGTTGTCGTTGTTTCTTTCAAGTGAGTTTTCTTCATCTTTCTTCGTAGCATGTCAACGCAGCTTACAAGAACGAAAGCTATCGCATGAATAACGTCTAGCAATCGAATGGGTGCGTGACAACATCCACGCTTTTGGCGGCGATCCTTCTCGCATCGCACTCTTCGGACAGTCAGCAGGTGCTCGGTCTATCGATCTCTACAGCTACGCATACACTTCTGATCCGATCGTGTCGGGGATAATCCTCCAGTCGGGAACGACCTTTCTTGGAGCCTACACAAAAGAATCAACAGCAGAAGCCTGGTACAGTGTAACGTCCACCCTTGGCTGCGGAGACAACGCCACCGACCCAGCCTCACAACTCTCGTGCATGAGAGGCAAGACCGCCTCAGAAATTACATCCGCAATCCCACAATCCACCTCCGCCTCCGGAGCCGCCTCGTTCTGGCCCACCATCGACGAAACCCTCGTCTTCTCAGATTATCCCTCTCGTTCCGCGGCCCGGGAATTCATCAAAGTCCCAATGCTCATCGGCAATACGAATTATGAAGCTGGGTACTTCAAAGCCATGGGCTCAGCATGGGATGCTTACCTGCCAGATGAATACTGGGATATCTTCAATCTGGAAATCTACACCTGTGCATCTGCATCAAGAGCGAACTCCAGTGTTGCTGCTGGGCTACCGATCTGGAGATATCGCTATTTCGGGGAGTTTGAGGAATTGGCTTTGACGACGACGCGGACGAGTGGGGCGTATCATGCTTCGGAGATAATACCGCTATTTGGTGCGGTGAACGCGTTTGAGGGTCTGAGGCCTCCGAGAGAATTGGTGGAGGTGGGAAGGTATCTGAGGGGAGCGTGGGCGGCGTTTGCGAAGGGTCCGGAGAGGGGATTGGAGGGGTATGGGTGGCCAAGGTATCGACCTGGTGGGAGGACTTTGCTGGGCCTAGGTTACAATAACTCAGGTACTGTGACTCTGATGGAGGAGAGGGAGTTTGATTTTTGCGAGGCTGTGTAATCTTCGAGCTGTGTGGGCCATGCTTTTCGTGTCTTCGAGTGTTGGTGCGGTGTTTTGATTGCTGTAAGCGAGCCCGCTAAGTGTCCAGGTGAGGGTGATCAGCCTCAAAAATTTCAAGGATACTGCTCTTATCTGCTAAATTCGAAGCTAGAATCCTTCAGCTTTGAAGTCTGAGCTCTCCGATGACTATGCTGGGTGTTTCTTGTTATGTTCCCAGTAACTGCCCTTCAGCTGGGAAGGAGGACTCCTTGTGTCCGTGGACGTCGATGAATCGAGAAGAACTAAGCTTAAAGCTTATTCACGGAGAGAATTTATGCGGCTTAGTGAAGTTTCTTATGGGGATAGATATGGTGAATTTGATAAAACTGGTGGAAGAGGTTAGGTCCAAATATCTTGGGTTTTTGTCTTGGCCCTAGGAAAGGGGCGAAGGTAAGTAACGATCATGACTGGTAATCAGCTTCTGTCGAGTCTGTTGATTAGCATATAAATAGAGTTGCGAAAGTACGGTTGTGGATTATAAGCAGAAGAGGTCACTCTGAAAATTATATTCTGTATTCTCCGTCTCACAGTAGTTGTCAAGTATGCTTGCTGGTAACACTTGCAATTTTACCCTAGAATTGTCCGATCGCATTTTTTCACTCGTTCTCAGATTCCAGCCGTAATATCACTATTGTCTTTGGAGTATGGTGGGTTGTCCTGGATTAGCTCATGGCATCTCACGGTTCACTGGGCATGGCCAAGGGTTGCCGAAGTCATTATCGCAAGCGAGACGCGTCATGGAGTACATAGATGGTAACACATTCTAGATGTAACAATATCACAGCGGCACGAAAGTCCTTGTACCTTCACGTCCAGTTGATGGCGGCCCAACCAACACTGCCAATTCAATACATGGAACTCTTACAATTCCATCTTTGTTCCACCAAGCTTGAACAAACGGCTTGCCTCCTCCAAAGAAGACTTGTCGGGCATGCCTATGAAAACGCACAATCAGTCCGATGAGCCCAATTCATGAGTGGCTAGCGCGGTAGATGGCCAGAGGACAGAGGACAGAGACTGAGTCCGGGGAAGGTGGGTGGGGGGTTGGGGGTGGGATGTAGGCACGTGACATACACAAAAGACATCTCTCCTCGCAGTTGGACTCGCTCTTTCCGCCCTTGCAAGAGCAAGTCACCTTGTTACCGTTGGCGGTACAGGTAGCAGTCTGCTCCGACAGACCACAGAACTCCTTGCAGTCGGCTTCGTCCTCTTTATCACAGCTGGAGCCGGTGACGGAGAAGGACGACGATGATTCTAAGGCGTTTCAGTTCAGGACTACTTGGCAGGGTAGACGGATGAAATGAGATGGACGAAACTCACTGGCCATGGTGGCGACTGGCACTGCGTCAACGGCGACGACTTGTACTGATACTGTGTTAGTACCTAGGTAGGGTAAGGTAGGGTAGGGTAGGATAGGATAGGATAGGATAGGATAGGATAGGGAGGTAAGGCAAGGTATATGGGCTCTCGCCGCTTACCATTTCGGTCGAGTGTCACCACTGACATGGCGGATGTGACAGCCAAGATGGCGGAGAAAGTAAGAGCTGACTTGAAGAACATCATGTTTACGGATCTGTTTGTTTGGATTGTTTCTTGGTTGGTGATGATGGGTGTGTGTTGATGGTTGGATTGATGGAAGGAAGCTGATGATGATGGTGGTGGTGGTGGGTCTTACAGTATCGGGAGGTTGGAGTGATGACGCGCCCCGCGTGCCACACGACTGGTCTTGGCGAACACAAAGCCGAAACGTGACCCTCATCATACCTATCCCTATCCTCATCTACTCCGTACAATACATACTTACATTACTTACTCCTCTTATCCGGCTGTTTATTTCTCGCATAATAGTTTGCATACATCAGATTATTCTCCTACTGTGTTTGATGGACTTCCAGCCCGCCTACTCAGTACGCATTGTTCTCTCCACTAGATTACTCAATGTAGGCATGTAGGACTTACATGTCTGCCTGCCTGCCTACCTGCCGACCTCAGACCTTCTTCCCCTATCCCTCCTTCTCTTTCTGTTTCTCATCCGCTCTCTTATCTTCTTTCTTCTCTTCCTTCGCCCAAGAACCTAACGAGTCTCTAAATACCTCCTCGTCTTCTGTCCCTCTGCACAGAGTATCCCAAGATAACCGGTCTCCAGAAGCTGTCCAAGCCCCCAAATCTCTCGTCATGGCAGTCAACATCTGTCTCCTCTCTTTATGGTACCACATTTAATCCCAGGAAGTTCTTCGCATGCTCTTAAGACCATTCATATGGATGATTGCGGGCATAGAACCCGTAGATAGATGCGAGTACAACGACAGTTCGTCCCATTTAGATGTAGTCTTTCCATGGCTCTTCCCAACGTTATCCGGAAGCCCCATGAACGGTGGTGGCCCTTCGAGGACCTCATCTGGCACTTTATTCACCCTCTGGCCAGTTTCTTTCTGTTAATCATGAGCATCATCAACGTTGGCCATTGTCAGCCAACGACCATCCCATTCCGAGAGTACGGAAGAATGCGAAATCTTGAGCCCGGAAATCCAGACCCATCCCAAAATCAAGCGGCGCTCCATCCAATTTCTCCATTGGCTTGTGGGATGCGGGTCGGTCATGGAATATTGCTGTCTACCCAGAACTCTCAGCAAAACGTCCCGAAGTCGCTCCCAAAGCGTACGATACCGCAGTCTCATGACCTCGCGCTGGTAATTCTGTTTCCCGTAGATCTGGTTGAAGATGTCCTGATCGCTACCTCTGTGTGTTACCGTGTCGATCATCTCGATTGCGCGTATGAACATTTTCCCCAGGTCATGCACCGGTCCTATCATGACACCCGAGCATAGGAAGTGGGAGCGAAAGTGCAGCGGTAGGTGCAGCTTTGGATCCAGTACATCAGTATCAGGTTCATACAAGTCTTTCGATAGAGGCGACTCGATTTGTCCATAGCAGCCGATATCGTCGAGCCTCATCCGGGGGCCCGCAATCTTTCTGCGCAGAGAATACTATGCTTTGAGTGATGCCCTCGGCTGTGACGGCACGCTCTCCGATCATGGCTTTTGTGCTTGCCTGTAAAGACTTGGTAATCCTCGTAAATCGACTCTTGATGACTTCGGGCCCGAATTGGAACCAACTATCAAAGCCATCGGTAATAAGGACAAGGTCATAGTCATGTTCTTGCTTGAGGGTGTCCAGGTAGTCGAGTATATCAGTTACCTTGGCGATGTGAGTCGCATTGGCCTCCCAACCATTATGTTGGAATTCTTGGCCCCAATCGACTTCGGCGCTGTGAAGTTGAGAATCGACGAGGTGAGAATTGCCTTGCATAAATTTTCGTTGGCTGTTGTCGCTGGGATGACAAGATGCATGGGCGCATCTCGAATCCGTTGATTTTGGGTGTCCGTAGAGCTTCTGATGGTATGAGAAGTTGGGGTGTAGTACTGACTTTGAGTGTAACTGACCACTGATTTATCTTTCAGCAATGACTTACCTGTTGGGATGGAAAGCAATATGTCAAGAAAAACAATGCAAGAAAAATTGATGTGCCAGCAATTACGCGCCGCCGGAGGAAATGACGTTGGATCTAGTGAACGACATGCAGAAATCGAGACCCCGTGCCGACATCTGTACCCGTCTCAAAGGAGAGTACCGAGTTTCCGACCAAAAACATTATGAAGGATACGCCTACTCCGGACAGACAAAAAGGACCAAATTTTGAAGTTCGGACGAGATGTCATGGTCAGGGACAGAGGCACTAAAATTCAGGCTAACGGAGTTGTTAATTCCAATGTGGAAAAGATGGCGCTGCACTAGGGGAGCTGAACATGCACCCCAAAATAGGCGTCGTCTAGCATCATGAACATACCGATGTCGATACTGATAAAGACAAATGTGAAGTCTGGGTAAGCGTTTTGCGATCTTGTGTCGAGAATCGAGTACAAGTACAACAGATGTGAGAACTCCTTTCATCAAAGTATCCCTCAAGCCAACTTCTTCCCAACCGCAACAATCAGGAGCCCCTTCAACTGCTTCGGCACCCCAGGACATTTCTCCAAAATCAATCTCGAAACCTCCTCCACATACTCATCAAGCTCTGCCTCGGAATAATCGCTCACAAAGAACATCGCTCCCGGGTTCTTCCCTCGTATGAACATATCGATAAATGGCTTCGGATCCGACACGTCCATGGAAGTTTCAATGATCTCAACATATTCCGAGCTGAACCCGACCGCCTCAAACTCGGCTTTGATGCCATCAACTGTGCCGTAATCTTTGGGGAATTGGAACACCGGAGCCTTCTCGCCACGGATCTTCTTGGCGGCTACTGCCATCTGCTTGAAATTTAACAACTTTGTTGAAAAGCGAGTGAAAGTCCGAAATTTTCAGACGACATTGTCTTACCATCTCCATCCACTCAGCACCAGCACCAAGCGTCATCCCAATGACGCCTCCAGGCTGAAGAACCCGATGGGCAGCCTCGAGAGCCTGTCTACCATTCGCCACTAGATTATAAACCATCGTTCCAGTGATGTGGCTGATAGACGAGTCCTCCACTGCATCGAGGGTTTGAGCGTCAAGCACCCGCGGCTCCACTCGTCCCCAGATCGGGTTCTCGCCTGCCAGCTCACCCTTGATCTTCTGGACTTGTTCTATCATTCCGGCGCTGAAATCGGACGCAATTCTTCTCTGGTCAGCATTTCTATACATATGTCTAGTGCATCTCAGGCACTCACAATCGCGCATCAGGAGGGAGTTGAGAACCGTAGGTTTCGATTAGCTTCCCGATAGTAACCCCTGGTCCACTGCCAACATCCAGGATGGCATGAGCAGATGAGAAGGGGTACGTAATATTCAGCTGTGTGAACAGAATCTCGGTTGGGGCATTGCTGAGGTGAACACTTTTGCTTCCATTGGCGTAGGTGTTCGCGTTGGCGCTCCATTTGTCCTTGTCGTGAATTGTGGTGTTCATTTTGTGATCCCGAGATAAGATATGGAACCAATTAAGTATCTTTTCTGTGCTGAATTTTTGTTGTTTCGAGAGATTCAGGAGCCTATGGAGGAGGCGGTATATGTAGCTGGAGTTGCGGGCTGGCTCGGATACTTTTCGGGTACATTTGTTGAGCAAGTATGAGGACCTTGTTGGGTTTACAGGCCACTCGTAAATCCTGACGAATTGCGTTCAGCATGTTCTCGGATGATAGGTACCTAGTCGCTAGAGCTGTGTTACATGTGGTCGATACTATTTAGGTCTCTAACCACGAAAGAGACTACCTCGCTCCCTCGAGTTCACTGAAGAAAGTTGTCAAGCGAGCCTATCTCATGCTAGCGTAGTTATCTCTATTCGTAGGTAAATTGCGCATTTAAAAGATGGTGGCGCTCTTTCCCTACTCTTCTGAAGCCTCTGGAATTATCGGCCAGTGTCAGCCGACATCGCCCGTTGTTTATTTACAGGGTGGGTACGTAAGCGAGGTCTGCGCTTCAAAGCACCGGGGCACACCGTAGGTCCACATAGTGACAAAAGCATTCATTCCAACTAAGGACATCAACTATGGACAACGAATTATCTATCAAGGTTACATAAGTGTTGATCGATGCTATCGGCATATTATTTATTGATGTGGCCGCGGCAGGTTCCACAGCCTGAGCAAAATTCGACTGTGGTCAACTCTCGGTCACGATTGGGACGCGGGCGGAGCGACCAGTGGTAGTAGTGATAGCGAAAGATCTGGGCATAAAAGTAGAAGTTCCGTCACAAGTCGCGCTGTACAAATAAATTTGCCACCACAATGTACTATTATGATTATCTCTACCCACAAACGCATCGTTTCAACCCTCGCTATTTCTACCTCAGATTATCATTAGAGGCTGTTAAGAGAAAACAGCATTCACACATGGTCCACCAGCGGGACAGGCCTGGTAAAGGCTCAACCAATCCCCGCCCCCACAAAATTGTGTAGTATCTCCTTTGCACTTCGTCGAGCACCCAGCCAGACTCGCCTTGGTGGTCTTCGGTTGCCGGCTAGGTGGGTAAGAGTTCCCGCACCAGCATTCGCGGGCATACTCCGTCCCGGCGTACTTATACCCTCGCCCGGCACAGAAGGTCATGCAAATGTTGTCGGTAAGGGTATCGTCGGCGTAGAGAACGCCGGAAAGTGTGCGCCCCTTGAGTCCAGTTGGATCGTTTCGCTCCTCTGGGGCGCAGCCGATGAAGGAGAATCCCTGGGAGGTCATGTCTGTGAAGGGCAAGGATGAGGAGGTGCCGGCTGGTGGAGTTGACGCAGTTGTTGTGATCGTGGTCCTGGTCGAACTCGAACTCGAACTCGAACTTGATGTTGTGACTCCGGTGAATGTAATGGTCGATGTGGTCGATGTAGTCAAGGTCGTTCCAGTCCCACTTGCGCCAACTGCGACAAGTGTCACTTTTACACAGAACTTATTTGGATCATTCGCTACGGAACATGTAAGCGTCATGCCAATCAAACGCACAATCAGTTCAGATCTTATTGACTTGGGCATACCTGTATTTCCAGGAGGATAGTAACGAAATTCATACGCATTGTCATAAGTGGGCCTCACACAGATCCATTGGCCTGGAGCATGGTTCTGCCAAGTCACAAATCTCAGCTCGATCTGAAGGGCATCGGTCTGCGGGTTGCAGGCGTAAGTTGGCTGGAAGATTGCTCTGGCATCACCACGCTCGGTCATGAACATCTTGTCTGTATTGTCGATATCAGAATGCTCGCCTCCAATAACGGCGTGAACGACGCCTTGCTCAATCACTCCCGCCGTGAGCACGAGGTTTGACGTAGGTGTTCCAACTGGACCGATGTACAGATGTTTATCGCCGCCCCCAGCTTCGAGGAGATTCATGTACAAATTATTAACTGCTGGGTAAGATGCATTCTGGACTTGTATTCTGAATGGCGTGGTGATAGTGTTCGACAGTGGCGTTGCTGGGATCACACATGCTGACGCACTGGCAACGAGAGCCAGGAACAAATTGCGTTGCATATTTCCTGGTTTCATAAGCGACCAGGAAGAGACTCTTTCCTGGCTGAGCCTTTGGGGCAGACGGAAATTTATTCATTTTTACCCCTCACCTGGGTCTCATCAGCTGTCCCTTGCTGAAGCCTCATTTTCCCCATTTCCTCAAGTCGAGGCTCAGGTGAGATTATAGCCCGGAAAGCTGAAAGATGTCCATGCACGACGACCTATGTCCATGCAGGTAATGATCGAAAGTGGATGCTGAGTACGAGATGTGGTTGAGTCGGACAGACGCCTCGGTACAAGGACGGACCCTGATTTGCGGGGGATTTGCGTGCCAAGATCCCCAGACCTCAATTTAATACCAATATGCAAGCCATGCAGCCTCACAAGGAACAGTCCCGTGCTCCCAAACAAATAACAGGGAGGATGCCGTCTTTTTGTCTCACTTCGGCCTTGATTGGGAGACACTGCTATCTCGCTTCGGGAAACCTTGCCCTTTGGCCCTCAAGTTAGTGCGTGTCAATCGATGCTTTTTGTTCAAAATTATCAAGAGCTAAGAAGCTAAACCTATCTGGCGGGTCAGGTCAATCAACACATGGTCATATGATGATTTTCCGAGGCCGTGCAAGATTAGAAAGGTTATCCTGCGTCTCGCCAGGTATTCCTTTTCCGTCACCGCCGAAACATTGCGTGTTTTTTGGAGTCAGCTTCTGAACCCGGTGGATATACATGTTCTGGGCATGTCCCAAAACATACCTTGGTACTGGGCGAAGCAACAAGACAATTAATGAAGAGAACGATGCCGGAGAAGGGAGGTTTAACGGCTCTACAATTCAACTTCTTTATCTTTGACTTGGTAATCTTACCTTCGGGGAAAGCTTCCCGCCCTCTGGTTACAAAAATTTTTGCAACCAATCTTTGCTGAGATCAAAGAATACAAGGCAAAGAATAAAGTTTCACATTATTCTGTCACAAAAAATAGGATAAAAACATTAACACCTGGCTTAATTCTTGTGAGTTTGAAATATCAGCATTCGATTTCAATCCCCTTAAAGGTTTCGACTACATTTCAACCAAAGAATTTTTTTTCCCCAAAAAGCTCAAAGCCACTTTATATATACTCTTCTGACCAATCTAATCTGGGGCTGGGGCTCCAAAACCTGCTCCACAACAACAGTCTGCAACTGAGACATAATCGTTACCACCGTTTTACACCTCCAGTTTCTCCTCTGACTGCTCCTCATTCTTCCACTGTTTTAGAGATTCCGACAATACAATTCGCATCATAAAGTAGGAATCGACAAAAAGCTGTACTCCGAACGTAATACCTAGTAACCAAAACGACACACCACCATTCCATGCGAAAGCTCCTTTCTTGGTTGTATGTAAAGCCGATGGGAGGATGAAGATGATTGGCGCGATGATGTTGATGATTGCGACAAGTCTGGAGACTGGGCGATTTAGTCGTGGATCTTTGATGATAGCATATGCCCACGCAAAGTTCTGTATAAATAATGTTGGCCATGGCATCATAGTCGTGATCCACCACATGTCTGTCATGACTTGCGTAATCTCTGGGTTGCGATCAAGGCGGTAGGTAGTAGTCCCTAATACCATGCCACCCATCATCCACGTGAATATACCGGCGGAGCAAGCTGCTAATTGAGTTGATGCAATGGTTGGGTGGATTCCAGGTATCTTGCCGATCTGATAAGAAACGAGGGCCGAGAACGGGATATAAAACATTCCAGAGCACAGCTGAAGGCCAACAGCTACATGTGCACCTGTCAGGTGATCTTTCCAGAAGTCTCTCGTCTGCTCGGCGGACCAATATGGTTTCATGGGCGCAATGTTGCGGCAGCCACAAAGATGAACAAGAAAAGGACGAAGGAGAAAGCGCCTCCTCCCGCGCTAATCAGAAGAATGACTTTGGTTGAAAGAGCCTTGGACCTCGCAAGGCGGTCGAAGAAAGAGTCTCCAATCATGATTTTTGTGATAGAATCAAATCTCGAAGAAATGGAAGGCTTGGAATGATCTTGATGTGAGGAGGAGAGCTGGAAGAAGATCAGATATTTATTACAAAGCCCTCGCATTCTCCGCATTCTCCACATGCTCCGCATCTCCACAGCGCCGGCTTTTCGGAGGTCCAGGTATCATTTGATATGTGTGTCGAAGCATCGCATCGAAGTCGGCCAAGCTTGTTTTACTGACCCCTGATAGGCCTCGGCATGCTCGGGTATATGGCTGAAACGCGGAAATCCGGCTGGAATATCCGTTCTATTGAGTTGTCAGTCGGCTCGGATCGAACGTAGAACTGGAGCCCGCTAGCGTTATTTCGAAATGCACACCTCACTTGGAAGCTTGAAGGGGTATTTTTCGCAACTTAACCCTGCAAATTGAGTATTTGCTTTTCTGGGATGCAACCGAAGAGCTTATCTTTACTAGTCGTGGCTGAATGTGTGACTTCATGAAACCGGAGATTCAAGTGCATCGGACATTGCCAGAGACCTTCATTGTACTGCCTCGAACGACACGGCGATACTTACGGTCGATTGTCCGAGCGTATCAGTAACATTTCTAAGAAGTAAACTTTAGAGTTCTGGGGAGTGCTTACTCTTCTGTTACTTTGCTTATGATGTAGGTGGGATGTAAATTGTTGAAGGGACAATGACTTACGTGGTTTATCGTAGTGAGTCGGAAGGTGGATCACAATTACAAGTACAGAACCGCTTGGGCTTCTATGTGCATTATCTTCACTTTTACCTCATTGTGAAAATAGCATATTTGGTGGCGTGTACGCTATATTGCTTAATTTCCCCCCTCACATGTTCCCAGCTTGAGTATCGTTTAACAAGGCAACGAAAATGTTCTCTTGTGTGAAAATGAATCGTCATCGGAAATGTTCCGAAAGGACTTTTCTTATTTCCCCTACGGATTACTTGGTCATTGAATTGGCCTGCTTCGGCTATTGCAGGAACGAACAAGTCTGGAAAAAGAAACATTCACCATTTTCAGCCTGTGAAAGTGCCCGTGTCAGATCATTTGAAACTATTCAGATTTCCAGATCTGATGAAACTCAGGAAGTCTTTGGACTTACATGACTATAAATCCACGAACGACTCTCTGCCCACCAGTTCAAGTGCTCATTCTAAAATGTACTCCAAACATTACAAGACATACCCGGGAACGGCAGAGCTGTCTCTGGGAAAACTCATTGGCTAATTTTTATGAGTACGGTAAATACGAGCATTATCAGTCACAACCTAGACAGGTATCTCTTTGGTAGTGCCTTTTATAATTGAAGGATTGGTATTGCAACAGCGCGGTCAGTGAAAACTTGAACCTAAACTTCTTTCTGGCATCGATTTCCCATCGCCACATATTATTCACCAGCCCCTTCCCACCGATATCCATACCAACCAAGACACTCCAAGACACACCGAAGCATTCCAAAGGCTAAACAGCTTCGAAACATCCGAGTTTGAACTGATCATATGAGACCGTGGGCGAAGCTAGTCTTGGCTAGAGCACTTTCTCTGCAGTACCAAACAGTCGACATAGTCGCACCAGGACCAATGATGAGAGCACCCAGAGCAATCAAGGCACATGCCTTCCCAATGCCCACAGTGGTCCGACCCATACGCTTCACATCCCAAACAACCATACATAACCAGACGTACGTGGCAAATTCGAATCCCCAGAAGTCTGCCATGAACAGAGCTCTGAGGCCCTCCCCAAGTGCCTTTGGCTGTGGAGAAAAGTCGGGCCAGAAGATGGAAACCAAGCCGATATCTGGCGTTGTCAAAATTATGGTAACGCAGTAAACATGTAGCGCCAATCCTAGTGCACCAGTGACGATATAGAGCGTCTGGAGGTGCGGAACGTCTGGGAAGGGCTCCTTAGCTTCCCGAGAAACGGATACGAGATTCTGGCGTTTGACGTATAAATACCCAAACAAGCTACACAGAATAGGGACAAACATCGGAGAAAAGTGCCAAAGAGCCTCAAAATTTTGGACCAAGTTCGGATCCTTCCAAGGTATGAACATGAGGATTGTTGGAAGAACGTAACCAATCATGGCCGCCCATATTAGCGTCTTCGCAAATTGAATCGGAACTTCTCGATTGAGTGGTCACCAGTACGATTCAGGTTCCGAAATATACGTGTAGATAGCGTAATAAATTGGCATGTAGATCCCCACACCAGCCCATTGAACCAACATGAGCCAGATCGTGATCCTAGAAACGTGTCATCAGGTCGTCAACTAATAGGGAGAGATTTAGTCCTCACATTGTGACGGGAGTGAGTGCATCGCGCTTTCGATACGCTTCAACAGACCAAACAGTAATAGGCTGAATGAGCATCCCGAGAAAATACATTTGCAGCGTTCCGAAACTTCGGTCCCAATTCTTCAAGCCTGGCATATATGCTGCTGCTAAGAACACCAAGTAATCATCAACAATTTTTAAACCAAGATAATCGAGTTTGAGGGGAAAGTTAGGATCATATGAGAACTTTCCAGTCGTCAAGATGGTTTTGAAGTGGTCCCCAAGCTCGTAACGTCCCACCCCCCCTTTCCGGCCACCCCCCATTCCGGCCGGCTTTTACACCAAAAAACGCGATTTTGAGGTATTAATAAAAACACGAATAATTAATAATATTAAATAAAAATTTTATATTCATATTTCTTATACTTGAATGACAATATTTACAAAAGCAAGTTTAATTTAAATTGTAAATTATTACGTAATCTTAATTTCTAGTTTTTACATACAAAAAACGTCAAAAATCACTTATAAATAACTTTTTAATAAGTAAATAAAATTACTTAAGACTTAAATAATATAAAGTTTATATATAAATCTTAAGGTTTAGAAAATTTTAATATAATTCTATTAGTAATTATTTTCTAACCAAGTAATTAATTTCTCTCATATAAATATTTTGTATAAGGCGTTATAATTCGATTTATTATTTAATTACTATAAAAGGAAAAGTCTTGAAACTCTAGAATATTAAGAAGTTAACTATAATCTAGCTTTTATTACAATTTTAACTTAATCTATTAATAATTACGAAAGTTATTAAAAAATTTAAAAAAAATCGATTTTACACCAAATTTGTTAGCGAGAAATTTTTAAGAGTTCAAATACTTATTTTACAATATTACGTAATATGAAGTAAATAAGATTTTGGAATATTAAAGCCCGAGTAATAAATAATACAAGTTTTTAATTTTAAGATGTTTTATTAATAAATGATCTAATTATTATATATTAGAAGTGGTGAGTTTTGGTGTAAAAGGGTGGCCGGAATGTGGGGGTGGCCGGGAAGAGGGGGTGGGACGTTAGTGGGCAGACCAGACCCACATACCATAATGAACGAATCCAGCTACCAGCAGATAGAATCCAACATAATACTATTTACTTGAACCCCTGGGGTACGGAATACTCAAGAGCTCGTCCTTATAAGGGACTAGTCTCGGAACGGAGCTCAGCTTGGGGCTGTTCAGCTTTTCCGCAAGCGGCATGTTGCGAGAGAAATGGAAGGTGACATCTTCGGCATCGGCCATTGGCAACAAGTAAAAAGCCGAAAATTCATGGAAAGGTGTATCGAGTAACTCAGACCGCTGTTGTTCATGGGAGTGTTCTTTCATAACAGTCGCCCTCTCCTGCCGAGTCGCTTGAGTCGTAGCAAATATATGCTCAATCTGTTGCAGGGTGGACCTAGCACCTTTTGAATTCGCGAGTATACTGCAGAGGGAGTTGACTAGAACTGCTGCCGATTCAATGCAAGCATTACCTCCGTGGCCTGCGATGGGATGGAACTAGAACTTGTCAGTGTGTCCTGATAAGAAGATGTAACTTATGGCATATGTACCTTGTGGGCGGCATCACCAATGGTCATGAGGCGCTTGTAATGCCACTGCTTGAAAACATATTCCTGCAATGGCACCATAACAGATGCGATCTTCTTATCTAGGACGTCCTTGAATTTCAGAGTTGGAGTTATGTTGTCATTCTCTCGTTGCCTGAGTAACTTCGTCTCGTCTTCCTTGGTGTAGAACGGAATTTTGTCGCCATAGGCTCGCTGCGCCAATTTAAAGAAATAAAACCAATATAAACGACCTGCAGGGCCGCCGTTGACGATATAAGATTCATGTTTTCGGAAGACTGAGTTGGACGCGCCAGGCTCAATACCCTCACAAGGATTTGAGATTCCGAAAACGAATCCATAATCACATGGAACGGCTAGAAAAAGCCAGTTCAAGCTCGGTAAAGCTTTTGCAACTCACCTGATTTCTCCTCGGCTGGGATCCAGCCGGGAGACATCTCGTTCGCGATCCTCCACATTTCTCCTCTCACAGAACTATGAATCCCATCTGCCCCAATCAACATATCCCCCCTGTATAAGGATCTGTCAGAAGTTGTGACAACCACTTCGTTATCACTAAAATCATCCCTTTCAACACGTTTGCTGGTGAGGACTTTTGTCTTGTCTTTGATGTTTTCATATAGTACTTGGAGAACCGTTTGACGATCCAAGAATGTAATAGGATAGCCATGCCTAGTTCGAATTAGACCTGAAATCTCTAACTCTCGTGGATCAATTTCACCTCTCAAGCATAGATTTGTGCATGCCTCGAAACTCGGAAATGACCTTGCCCGTCCTATCTCGGAAGTGGAATGAGTCCAAAGGAGGACATTTGGCAATGAGAAATCTTCGTCGTACTGCCTGGATGGAGAACATTCGTGTGAGCCTGGTCGCACCGTGGTACGCCCTTCTTCATCGTCTTAACCTTCACGTTACATTTATAGTCTCAAACTTATATTTGGTTTCTAATAGGTATGTCCGCACACCGATTTTGGATCGAGGGATACAAGATTTCCTAGATGGGAAAGGCGTAGGCTTCGCGACAGTTGATGATGCTTGCACGGCAATGACAAGAATTGCCTCGGATACTACTGTAAATGGTATGTTCGATAGAGACAGACAAGTATTGCGGACTATTCCTGACAATCAAAGGTCGAGCTATAGGCATTGTGCATCGGAAAGAGGCACCGAGCGGTTATATGGACCTTGATCACGATGATTACAAGGAAGGGGACGCTTTAAAAGAATGGCAAGAAGTCATTCTCGATACCGCTCTTCGGCTTGTCTCGTAGTAATATATACTTTCAATCTTCGATAAATTATTCTTTTGTATAACTAGAACAAAGAAAGGAATAACTCGTGGTTTTTATTCTTTAAAAGCTTAATATAACTTAAAACTTTATTATTAAGTTTCAAAGATTAGAACTTTTAAGCTTAAGTATTAATAAACTTAAAAGCGAACTCTTATTTTATATTATATATAGAAGTTATTATAGATAAATATTACTAATTCGGCTTGTAGGTGCTTTCCTCCGCAACTGGAGCCGCGTAGATTACGTGAACTAACCCAGCTTCCCCGCATTTTCTCCAGAACCGTCCACTGCCGGGGTCCAATTATTACTTCACACTCGTCGCAGTAATTAGTTACTACCTTTCGGCCCTTCTCCCCTGAATCAAGCCCATGCTTTCGCTATTACTTGACCCGAAGAGCTTGACGCATACGAAAACAACGAATGAACATCCACGAGATTAGACAAAGCTCGTCCGAAGTTTCCCCCTTGCTAGGAAGTCTAGGGTATTTTGCATACGACAGGACTTTTATTATTCACGGTGCGGGGATCAGTTCTTGCACGACTCTGACGGCGAAGTTCGAAAGTGAAAGGTATTTATTTAAGCGCCTCTTTTACAAATCAACTTTCTCCACCAACTACAATTCCTCACCATGAAGCTTCTTCTCCCTCTTCTTTGCGCCTCAATTGGCAGAGTGGTAGCTGATGTGCCATACAGCCACTACATTCTTGCACCCTCATCTCGAACAATTTATCCTACTGTCGTTCACCAAATCAATGGATCGGTCACCAAGGCATCATCGTTGATTGGCGGTCCTAACGGAAGTGCTTCCTTCAATGGAGTCTCTTCAGTCACCTTCGATTACACTAAAAATATTGGAGGAGTTGTTTCAGTCACCGTTGGAGCTTCGTCTTCGTCGGATGCCGTTATCGGATTGACATATACAGAGTCGAATCTTTGGATCAACGGGCAAGGAAGTGATGCAACTGCGGATGCTGGTTTGGATGAGGTGCTATGGCTTCATGTTGGACAAGGACCTGGAACATACACGGTTGAGAGAAAGCACGACAGAGGTTCTTTCCGCTATTTGAGCTTGGTTTCCAATACCACCGCGACGATTGAGGTGACTGGTGTGAGCGTCTATTTCACTGCTGCGCCAGTACAGGACTTGCTTGGGTATACGGGTTATTTTCACACCAATGATGAGTTGCTGAATCGCATCTGGTATGCTGGTAAGTGACAAATAGGCCTTCCATCTTTGATGCAGCTTAACTGATGATTGTACAGGAGCCTACACGAACCAGATCTGCGCCATCGACCCGAAATGGGGAAACGCACTCGTCCACTTGGGGGCAATTACGAAGGACATGAACATTTCTCTACCAGACACGGTCACTTGGTACAACAATGCGACCATTACTGATGGGCGAACAGTAATGACTGACGGGGCAAAGCGAGATCGTGAAGTTTGGCCTGGAGATATGTCAGTCGCACTTCCAAGCGTCTTCGTCAGCACCAACGACATGGAATCCGTTCGAAATGCTCTCGACTCGCTTGTCAGTCTTCAAAATGAGACGACTGGATTGATGCCTTATGCTGGATTTCCCTTCAGCAGTCTCGGAATAGTCAGCTTCACCTACCACTTGTACTCCCTCATCGGTATCTCGTACTACTACCACTACTCTGGTGATGTAGCATATCTTCAGAGCCAGTGGGGTCCATTCAAGAAGGGTCTCGCTTGGTCTCTTGGTTTCATCGACAGTACCGACTTGATGAATGTCACTTCTGGCGCTGATTGGCTTCGTGTTGGAATGGGAGGTCATGTAATTCGAATCCTTGGACAGTGAATGGTGCGTAGCTGACAAGAGCAGAACATTGAGGCAAATGCCATTCTCTATTACACTCTTAACCAAGCCATCAACTTGGCATCCGTCCTGAATGACACTGCGTCGGCAGCCGAATGGGCGCCAAAAGCAGCTGCCATCAAAGTCGCTGCCAATAACCTTCTCTGGAACCCTACCACAAACCTCTATATAGACAATGAGACCACCACGCTTTCTCCCCAAGATGGGAATGCTTGGGCAGTCAAGGCCAACCTGACTCTTTCTACTGAGCAAAGTACAGCCATTAACACTGCGCTCAAAGGACGTTGGGGAACATATGGTGCTCCAGCTCCCGAAGCTGGAGTCCCTCTCACCATCTCTCCTTTCATTGGCTCCTTCGAGTTGGAAGCTCACTTCATTGGTACCAAGACACAAGATGCACTAGATTTGATCCGTTTACAATGGGGATTCTTGATGAATGATCCTCGTATGACCAACTCGACTTTCATGGAGGGGTATTCTGCTGATGGGGAATTAAAGTATGCGCCGTACAACAATGACCCAAGAGTTTCACATGCGCATGGTTGGAGTACTGGACCAACGAGTTTGATGAGCTTCTACGTTGGAGGCATTCATTTGACATCGAGTATGGGAAAGACATGGACCATTAGTCCCACCTTGGGTGATTTGACGGAGGTGGATGTTGGGTTCAAATCGCCATTGGGATCTTTCTCGAACAAGGTTTCTGCGAAGGATGGTAAGATTTGCTCTATGAAATTCAGTACGCCAGGTGGGACGACGGGGACTGTCTCATTACCAGGTGTGCAAGGAGAGTTGCTTCGTGGTCGTGGCGCAGCAATCGTGAAGTTGGTTGATGGGAAGGC
The DNA here is from genome assembly GCA_020747065.1 of Cadophora sp. MPI-SDFR-AT-0126. Lineage (NCBI taxonomy): Eukaryota > Fungi > Ascomycota > Leotiomycetes > Helotiales > Ploettnerulaceae > Cadophora > Cadophora sp. MPI-SDFR-AT-0126. Next base: position 12,625 of record JAGMVK010000025.1, on the reverse strand, counting down.
TTCGGGGTTAGTCGGCGGAGAATGGACCCTTCGTCTGAACTAGTGTCAAGATCACGTGGTGATCACAATTCCCCAATACATTAGACTCTAGGCACTAGCGAAGCAAGGATTCTCATATACTAGTAGTATTAGCATAGATACAAAAGAAGATTTCTAGTAAGTCTTGCTATTTTCTTTATTTCTATTTTATAGCTATTTATAGTAATAATCTACTATTTAAATAGTATTTTCTTTTTAAGTCTAATCTTTATTATTGTTTTTAGTATTATATTAATAAATTTATTAATTAGTTTAATAGAAATTTCTTTTTTTAATATTAAATATATTTAATTTTAAGTCTTTAAGAGTTTAAATATTATATAAGTTTTAATTTTTTTTAATTTTTTTAATTTTTATTTAAAAATTATTTAAATATTTTTAATTAAATTAAAGTTTAGTAAATAAGAGTTAGTTAATTAAATATATATAATATAATATATAAATTTACTAAATCTACGAGTTTATTATAAAAGAGAAATATTAAAAAAATTAATTTAAATAAATATTACTTTTTATAAAAAGAATTAAAAGATAGTTATTATAATAGTCTAGTATTTATCTAATACAAATATAGAAGATTATAATTAATCTCTAATATTTAAAAAGTAGGTATATTATATATAGAAAAACAATTACTAAGTATAAAGTAAAAATACTATTTAAAGTTAAGTATAAAGCTTCTATCTAATAGTAGATATACTAGTCTTATATAGAATCTTCGTAGTTAGTAGAATCGCTAGGATTATAGCGATTTAGCAATTCTCTAATTACGTAACTCGTAATAGCGTAGTTTTATAATTAGATAGCTATTTAGTCGTTTATTATATATAACTTTTCTCTTGTATAGGTAAGTTCTTAGATTCTATTAGCTTCTAGAAGCTACTCTTTTAGAAATTACTTAGTTCTTAGGAATACGCTAGCTTCTAGAACATTTTCTTCTAGAACTAGTAATCGTCTAGAGGCGTTCGTAATAGTATGGAGGGGAAGACCCCAATCTCCACATGATAAGAGAGTAGTAAATGTATAGTGCATAAGGTATAAGGTTTGCGAAATAATAGATAGACGGAATTAAAAGATATTATATATCTGAAGAGTGCGAATTATTAAGTAAAGAAGGAAGTGTAAAACCTATTAGAGGGAAAAGAACTGTTATTATTCTTTTTAATCTCTTAGGGAGATCTCAGCTTAAGTACAATACTAAGTGCACAGGTCAGGTAATAAAAGTATATCGAGGTCGATCCCCACTACAATAGTTATATATATATTAAGAAATAATTATCAAGTAAATACTAAGACTAAGAGCATCTTAAAGTAATAAGTATTATATCTAAGAACTTAATATACTCTTGTAGTAAATAAGCGAATAATAAAATAAATTTACTATTATTTAATTAGAGTAATATAACTAAATTATTTGATATATTACTTTAATATTTTTATAAATAATCTTTAGAGTTATAACGTTTTTATTTTATAAAAATAATTATTATATATAATAATAACTTTATACAATTAAGAGAGAATTATATAAAAATATTAAAAGTCTCTTAGAATTTATAATTATAAAAAGAAGAGATTATAAAAGAAAAGTAATAATATTATAATTAAATATATATCTATAACTGTGATGGATAGACCGCTTGTCACGTGTGTGTCGCAGATCACGGGACCTAAGAGTCACGAGACTAAGTGAGGTAACTAGACGCGACATTATAATAGGACTAGCGGCCGCGCCTTCTGTACTTAAACTCGAGGCTCCTTTCAAAACCTCTTTCCTTCTTATCTTTTCTACTTTATATTATAGCTATTAATAAACTTCTGTTAAGCTATTATATTAGAAAAGACTACCCTTACCTGTGAAGGTCTTAATATTATTAGCTGATTCCTTAAGCACTTATTAGGCGTAGTTAAGTTATATCTTTAGCTCTCCTCTTTCTCTCTCTTCCTTTTATAGTGTACTTATTTCCTTAAGTACCTTTTAAGCGCAGTCGAGTTATATATCATAGGGTATTACTCCTCTCCTACTATACTAAAACTTCCTCTAGATAAGCGAAACTAATCCTTTCAGAAAATCTAATAAGACTTATCGCAGCTCTTTTAGAGCCCTCTCCTCTACTTACCTATTAGCGTTTCCCCCCTTCTTAATAGTTAACTAATCTTACCCTCCTCGCACTAATAAACCCCCTGCTATTACCTAGTCCTCCCCTTATATTCCCCCTTATCACTAAACTAAAGAGCGCGAACAGAATAATCTTATACTACCTAGCTTACGCTCTAATACTATATCTTTAATAGATAATAACTTCAAAGATAAGGATACTAAGCAGACCTTAGTTATATAGCTAGAGTAAACTTAAAAGGACTTTCAAAAGTCGTTAAAGAAACTAAGTAAGTAATAAGATAAGTAAAATAAGACTATATAGTAAGTCCTTACTCTTCTAAAGTAATTAAGTACTTAGAATTCCCCTAGTAATAATAGAGATTTAAGTAGTAATAACTCTCCTAATAAAGACCCTAGTTCTTCCTATTCTACTAACTAAGTCCATTGTTCAGGTCGCGGAAAACGTTCCTAGGAACTACGTATTAATAAATTCTCCAGTGATTCTAAGGGCTTAGAGTAGTATGCCTAATCCGCGTTAATACTAAGTAAGCTAGATATTAATTTTAACTATTACCCTAACGAAAAGTCTCATATTACCGCAGTATATAACTATACTAAAGAAAATACCTAAGGCTACTTACTACTACGCTTTAAATAAGGAGTAATAGAGCTATTTATTAATACCGAAGAAATAATTAACTACCTAACTAGCATTTATAGTAATACTTTTAAATAGCAAGATACTAAGACAGCTCTAAATAAGTTATAAATATCCCTAACGAAATCGTTTATAGAATACTACCCTTACTTTCTTAAATTAGTTCAGGACACTCGTATCCCCTTTAATAGATACCTTACAACCCGCTTTTACAACTCTCTTTACCTGTTTCTACGAGACTAAGCTATATATAAGTTCACTCTTAACAGAAGTTTTTAAGATTTTATCTCCGCTATAGATTTTTTAAATAAGGAGGTTCGCTATATCTAGGAATAGCGCCGCTAGAACGCCCTTCTAATTCGCATAATACTCTTACCCGCCTAAAACCCTCTAATCCCGTTTCTATAAAGAGGTATAATTACTTTCCCCCTTGTAAATAACACTGCCCTAGCCCCTATAGTTTCCGTACTCCTTTAATTACTTCCTACGGCCCTTAGCGCCCGAAAACCTACTACTTACTAGAACTATAAAAAGGCAGGATATATAGCTAGAGATTACTCTAAGCCTTATAATCCTACTAATTTAAGCGTTTTAGAAATCGAAGTATTAGAATAGTTCTTAAGTAAAGACTTCTTTAAGACTAATAAAAACTAGAAGGAACCGAAAGATATTACTAATTCGAAAAACTAAGCACCTTAAGAGAAGACTCCTTCTTAAGGTATACGATAGATCTTTAGGAAATCGATATACGTTAGTTAATAAGTAGTAAAAGTTTTACTATTCCTTATATATTATTCTATAATAGTATTAGAATTACTCTTTCTGCATTATCTAATTCTAGAGTAAGTGGATTTGCTTTTATTAATACTAAACTTACTAAAGATCTTACTAAGAAGTTTAGTATTACCCTTACTTTACTCTCTAATCCAGCATAAGTAAAAGGTTATAACAGCTAAGCTAATAACATCGCGTTATATACTATCCTTTTAAATATACTAATCGATCGTTAAGTTCAGAAATAAATCCCTTTTATACTATTAGTGTCGGTTCAATACCGAATATAAGCCAAGAATCAAACGTAAATATTATGTATATGTATATCAAGCTTAATAGTATGGAAAATCTGTGTATTTCTAAGAGGGGGCGGGAGATGCCAGACTATATACTACCTCCGAAACGCTACCGAATCGCCTCTATAAGTAGTCCTACCCCTTATTCTAGCTGAGATATATCCTATATAAGCCTGTGGACTAATACTAGTAAATCTTCTTTTAGAAAGATAGTTTCTAAGCGAATTTCTATTATAGAAGTAAATCTCTATTCCAATTATAAAAAAAAGTTGCAAAGAGTAACTATATAAGTAAAGAAGGTAAAATAGGTGTACTAAGTACGAAGCTACAGAAGTACTATAGTCCGAAAGACCTCCAGTTATAGCCTGAAAGCTATACGTCGGAAGTAGTTAATACGGCCTATTAGAAGATAATAGTAAGTAAATAAATACTAAGTGAGGCCATCGCTAGCTATATAAAACCGAGATCTCTCTCTATTCTAAAGCTCTCTTTCCTTAAGTAAATATTAAAGAACTACTTATAAGTGTATAAACCTTTAATCTTAAGAGATATTCGCTAATATTTTACTATAATCCGTACTAAATTAAATAAGTAAAAGTAAGTATAGAAATTCAAAAGAATCGTAAGTAGTTCAGTAGTAAAACAGATACTAATATAAATAGTACCTACACTAATACTATTCGGAGCTCTCGCTACTACCTACTGAAACTACTGTATTTATTACGTCCGACTCCTAGCGAAGAAATCGAACTATATCTACTCCTTTAATAAGCGAGAGAGTAAGAAATACTTATACTATACTAAAAAGAAATCCTTATATAATCCCGTAAGTACCCTCTCTTCCTTTTCCTAATCCTAAATTCTGAACTACTCTAAATATAATCCGTAATTAACCTATTTATAGATCTCCTAGTTCTTAGATACTAAGTACTAAGAACTCACTTATACCCTCGCTAGTAAGGATATTACTACTATCTCTACTACCGCTGCAGCTATTAATACAGAACTCCGGGTTATAACTACTAAGCTACTAAAGACTTAAGATAAGATAAGTTTAGTATTATTAAAAGAGACTCGTGCTCTCTATACTAAGATAGCGGATCTTACTTAAAGTTAATTTGTAAGTAATTCCTTTTTCTTTTATTCTGAATCTTTACTAAATATACTCCGATTCTTATCTAGCTAAAACTTCTATAGGACTATAAGTAGATCCTCTCTTATATAGAGAAGCGGGTTAAGGAGGCTATAGCTTCTATTATATCTTGTTATAGTAGTATTAAGCGTAAGACCCTTATAGGGGATAATAGAGATAGAGATAAAGAAGATTCGGGCCCTTAAGTAAAGAGAAATTAGAGTAGAAGTCGCTTAAGTAGCGCAGGGGAGGAGGAATCTAGTAATACGCTAGTTAATCTAGGTACTACTTACAAGTAGGGGAATAGGCCCTATTTCGAAAAAGCTTCGTAGTTAGTTCTTCGTAGTAGCACTTTCTTTATACTAGTATATAAGAGTAACCCCCTATAGTAAAACCGGCACTTAGTCCTTGTTAAAGTATTATCGTAAGGCCACCTATTAGTGCTTTAAATCAGAGGGTAATTACTTATAAATTAAACTTATTCTCCCTTCTATATCTTAAATACAACTGAAAATAATTATAAGTGATTAATAAGAGTTATAAGGAAATTATAATAAAGGAAAAATCACCCCTTATCTGAAACCTCTCTATTACTCTACTGAATTAGCACTATTAATTCGTGAGCCTAGATTATAAGTTAAACTAGCTTCTAAATCGATATTAAGTAGCCTCTGAACCTAACCCTCTATCTTCATAATTAAGGTATTAGTATTAATTAGCTCTTAAAGAGCTCTATTCAGCGTTATTTTTATTATAGTATTAGTAGGATTATAAGTGCCATTAATCTATTAAATCTCCGTTAACTCCCTACGCTTATATAATTAACGAATTACTATTATATTAATTATTAAACGTTTCTCCTTCGTAGTACTAAGCTTAATAATACACTTATAGAGAGATAGGGAATCTGTATATACTATAGTAAGAAGCTGTAGTAATCTAAGCTTATCTGTTACTATATTAACAGTAGTTCCTAAGGTAATTAATATATCGATTCCTACTACTATAGCATATAGCTCTAAAGTAAGTACAGTACACGTTACTCTCTTATACTTTATAAAGCTTATATAAATAATATTACTAGAGAGAATAAATTCCGTGTCCCCCTTTATTTCTGTTCCGATTACTATTAGAAACCTAATCTAAGAACTTAGATCCTTATTATTAGTAAATAATCTATCGATAAAGATATAAAGTTTAGTATAGCGTAGATTAACTAGTATATACTATAAACTTCTCTCCGTATTATCTATCTGCCATTAAAGGCGTTAGTTTAAAGCTTTAGTGTTGTTAATTATTAGATCCTAATATTACGCTGCCACCGATAGATCAAAGTTAGCTTTCAGTTAGTAAATCGTTATAATATAAGCTTCGTAAGCGTATTACTCTACGTAAGCCTTCTTATAATCTAGTGCTTTTATATTAACTAATTCTAGCCTTACTCCTTGCTCTTTCTATAATATATAAATATTATCTCCGTCTAAAGTAATAGTATATCTGTTAAATATAATAGATTCAGAGGAGAGTAAGACCTAAATTAGCTTCGTTAGGAAATTAGCTTTTATAATCCCGTCCTACTCTCTTACTAAGAAGTTATCATCCCTAAGGATAAGAGTATTATCTATTTATATTTTAATAACTCTAAACTCATAGCTTTCTTTAGTACTAATTAGTAAGTAAGGGTTATATATTAACGTTTTTATCTAGAGCCTTTTCATATAGTACTTATAGTAGGTATTAAACTAGTGATTTTCGGATTTTAGTATACTATAAAGAGGGAGTATTACTATAAATATTATACTAAGGGGGAATTTATTTATGATCTCTTTTAGTAACTATATAAAGATATTCCGAAGGAGTTTTATTATTAACTGGATATAAGCCTAGGTAATATCTTGGATTACTAGACGTATACTGGACCTTTTTCGGACCTAGTTTAGGTGCCTTATAATTATAGCTAGGGAGATAAGTAATCTCTGGCTTACTTATTAGATAGTAGGAGACTAAGTTAATATCTCCTTCTTACCTTTATTATTAAAGTATTAGATAATAAGCCTTGATTTCTTATATAATATTATAGACTCCTTACCCTTTACTTTATCTATTATCCTTGATTTAAAGATATAGTAGCTTCTTACTCTAGGGTCGCCTTTAGAAATCAGTATAAAAATACCTTTTTTAATAAGAGCTTCGTACTTAGTTCATCGGGATTACTGAAATAGTAGGCTAAGTATAATAATCTTACCCTCTACGTGTAGCTTAATTAATAGCTCTTAATCTCTTATCTCCTTCTTAATTAAAAATACTTTAGTATTGTAATTATTATTAATTATTAGTAGTTCTAGGATTAGCTTTATAAATAGGACTTCGATAGCGATTTAAGGGGGTTTCAGTGTAGTTTCAGGGGCTTTTTGGACTAGTAAGCTAAGCTTATAGGTCATATCTGGTAATTTTTCTTTCTTTTATTCGATACTAGATATATCTATTTTAAATAGATGTACTAATATTAAACGAAATATACGTGTTCTACTATTATCTATATTTATTTTATATATTTTACCCTTTATTCTTAAGAAAGTGTATAGTCCCTTTCATCTCTTCTTTTTACGCTAGACTAATACTTAATCTTAAAGCTTAAGATTATAAATATATATTATACTAAAGCTATTACGGGTTACTAGTATATTATTAACTTACTGTTTCATATATATTTAGCGCACTTCTATTATAGCCCTCTTAATAGTCTCTGCACGTTATTAGATAGATGAGTTTAAAGGATCTATTTCTATTATTTTTAGGTAAGTACTAAAAATAAGAAGCGTAGGGATTAAGCTATTTAGTCTAGCTATATTATTAATAGCTTTAATAGCTATTTATAGGCGATCCTTATCGCTTATATTAGGGTGCTCTTCCGTAACGATTTCATAGGTATATCAGAGTAGATAATAATATTATTCTACCTTATTAATTAAGTAGTATACTTTTACCGGGATAAGTTTAGGCGTGCTCCCTATAGCCCTAAGTGTACCCCAAAACTCTATAGAGTTAAAGTTAGTTCTATAGTTATAGATAACAAAGTCAGGGGGTCTAATATATATATCTATCTATACTAACTTAAATACGTTAAAAGTAGCCCGAGCTATAGCTGAATCGGGGCGCTTTCGAAGTAGCTTTATAGCCCTGAATCCTATAGCCTTGTTCACTATATGAAGTATATATCGTTCTCTAAACTATGCAATATTAACGTAAACTATATAGTTAAAGTCTATATTATCTTATAGTTTGAATTTAAACTTATATAGAGCGTCTGCATGTTTCTGGTAGTACTTATATATCTCTTTAACCTGTAACATGATATTGGAATCAGACTTATAGCTAGCTTAGTCTAGTAAATACTGCAGACGTTATACTAATAGGTGGCTGAATTATCTATAAAGCCGATGAATCTCTATCTCTATTAAATAGCACTGGCTAATTATATTGACCGAAGGTTCGATTAGTTAATAATACTGGTCTAAAAGAAGCTATAGGTGTTTCTTCTTTCGTATAATTAAGTACCTCTTATCTCCCTGAATTAATATATTCTGTAGGTTATTATAGTATGTACTTATCTTATCTAGCTGTTATAAATATACTAAAAATAGTACGTCTGTATCTATAATATAGAAGTCTAAAACCCTAACTAGGGTATCTACTGTAGTAACCCCTAGGGAGGTATAAGAACCGGCTCCGAATTAGATCCGACTCCTACCCGATTAACTAGTATTATACTTAATATTCCGAACTTGCTGCAACGCACGTAATTAATTAATACCTCCTACGTTCTTACTAGACGCTCCTATATTAATAAGAAGACCCTGAAAGAATTAATCTATCTATTACATTATATACTTCTCTTCTTAGGGTAGTTTTTGAATTCTACTCTCTAGTATATATAACGCCTTCTATTTGTTAAGCTTTTTTATAACGTCTTGTATATTATATTCTGCCTTACTTACTATAAATACGGTCGTGAAGAAAGCTTTTCCGTCTTTATTCCCGCTATTAGAACTAGTTAATAAATTATTAGAATATAATAAAGTATTAGAATCCTAGGAATCTAGATTATTTTCTTAAATTCCGGGATCTCCTTAGTTCTAATCTAAATCTAATCTAGTTCCCTTAGTATACGCTAAGTAGGCCTTAAAAGAATTGTTAGTTACCTTTATACCTTCTACTTTACACTTAGTAAAGTACTTTACTTTTAACGCTCTTTACTCCTTATTAGAATAATAGCTACTATAGTAATCTATCTTTTTATAGATAATACACCTTATATAACCTAGTTTAGGCTGGAATTTAATTCCATATTTATTACCTACTGAAAACTTCATCCTCTAATCTGAATAAAGGGCTCTTCTATCCGCTACGTAGAAATAATAGTAATTCAGCCCTAACCTGATATATTTTCCTACTTATAGTCCCGACTTATAGGCTATTTCTACACTTAAAGCTATACGAAGGCTATCTATTAATATAGGGAATATAAGTAGTACTCGAAATAACGCTATCTTAAAGAGTAGGTTTTCAGATACTCCTTATATAAGCTTATCACGTAATATCTTATTGTTTCATATATTATTATCTTTAAGGCTAAGTTAGATACTTTATAGTTCTCTAGCGAAGCTCTCTAACTAAGCTAAAATTAGCCTACTCTTCTAGTAAAACTTAGTTTAAAATAACAAGAAAGTTAGGCTAAACTAGTAACTAAGGAATTAGTTAGCTCTCTCCTCTATCTCGAAGTTAGTACGTATTACTTTAATAAGATTATTAAATTTATACCCCTTATTCTATAAGTACTAATAATAGTACGAACTTACTTTATCCCGGAGTATCATTAGAAATACCTAGTACTAAATATTATAGTTAACGCCGGCTTTCTAATAGAAGTCAGTAAAGATATATAGCTTCTTATCTAAGTAGTCTTTAGACTTACTATACTAAAGCTCTTTTATATACATCTTACTAAGGCTTACTAAGGACTTTAATTAGCCCTACGTTAATATATCTTAGATATACTAGGATAGTTATATCTGCTTTATATATAGTCCGTTAAGTCTAGGTCCTATAAATAGGGGCAAAGATCTATCCCGCGGGTATATATCCGGGGTTAGCACTAGATTTAGTAACAGATTCTTATTCAGTCTCTATATTAGTACTATATTTAGGGGTCCTCTCCTAGGGGTAAATAAGAACTCCCTCTTTATATGAACTAGTAGTATTACACTATATAAATCGTTATCTAGAATAGTGAGTTTTATATAAGTAGAGGTAGTAAAATTATCTAAGCTCTAAGATACCTCAGCCCTTAGGAAATTACTTCTCAACTAAATACATTAGTACGTCCCCTCTTCCTCCTTTAGAGAAGTCGACTTAATAGAATCGATTACTACTATTAGTTTATTACGTTAATATAGTAGAAGTACTCTCTAGTAAAGTATTTAGGTAGTTAAGGTTATTACTTAGCGAGTACTCTGAATCTAGTCTAATACTATCTTAGGAGTGTTTTAAATCTATAACCTTAATTAATCCTTTAGTTAAATATTATCTTTAGCTCGTATTATCTGAGTTAATGTAATAGATACTAATACTCTGTCCTATTATACGTAAATACTATTAGCTCGTAATACGTCCTATAGTATGATTCGCTCTAATTTCCTTATCTGGGAAAAATAGAATAGAGACTAATTTCTGAAGTACTCCTAGTAGTCTTAGAAAAGGAACTCGCCCTTCTTACTACTATTACAGAAGAGCTTCCGAAACTCCTGCGAAAGCTTTATTAGATCCTCTAGTAGTTCCTTCACTAGCTTTAGCTCTATCTACACTACTTCCGCTACTTTCTCTTCCCTTTTTACTTTTTCCTCCTAGTCTAAAATAGCTAGTATTTCTTTAGCTATAGTTTATATCTAAATTAGTAATCTTCCGAATATAGTATTATTTACTTAAAAGCTCTTTAGCTAGAGTTAAGTAATTAACTTAACGATTATTAAAAAGGAATCGCTACTATTATTATATATATAAGTATATAAGATTTATAATCTAAACGTGATACCTATCCCTTACTCCTGAATTACTACTCGTTAATTCAGTTTTAAAGAGTTACCTGTTAAGTATAGCTAAGTACTTAACGTTAAAGTCGCTGCTTTTCTTACTATAACTTATCTGCTCTATAGTACGTGTTAACTACTGATTAGTATCGGTTTAATACCGAATATAAGCTAAGAATTAAACGTAAATATCATGTATATATATATCAAGCTTAATAGTGTAGAAAATCTGTGTATTTCTAAGAGGGGGCGGGAGATGCCAGACTATATACTACCTCCGAAACGCCACCGAATCGCCTTCGCAAGTAGTCCTACCCCCTATTCTAGCTGAGACATGTCCTGTATGGGCCTGTGGACCAACAATTAGACCTTAAAAACCACGAGATTATCTTAAGATAAACCTAGATAGCTTACTTTAATATATAGCTTAATATTAAGGACTGATATTTAGTATAGCTTTACAATAAAGATATTCCCACAGTACCCCCGAGACTCTTATATACTACCCACGACACTATACAGCCCCTAAACCCTCGTAATATTCGAGTCACCGACTAGTAAGACGTCTTTCGATAATAAGTAGTAATAGATAAGGAGAACACTACTTAATAGACTTAAGACGTTATTATAAGCGCTACTAGAATTACCGATAAGTAATCGGTGGAGCTGTAAATTATGGACCTACCCTCTTATAAGCCTTAATATATATCCCCTTTAACTACTATATACTACGCTACCTACTAGGTAGTATAGAAGGCATACTGCAGTACTAAATAGCTTCGCGACTAATACTATCAGGAGAATTAAGTAGCTCCTCGCGAGCACCCTACTTAAACCTACGCAGTAAAGACTACTAGCTTACTCTAATAGATAGAAAAAGAACTTTATAACCCTACGCTTAATAAAGCTTATTTAGTTACCCCTACGCAAAAAGTTCCTACTTATTAATATCTGATCCTAAAATAGAGAACTCTACCGAAAATAGATATTACTAAGATTAACGCAGTAGCTTTCCACTATACTCTCCGTTAGAAAGGATCAGAGTTCTTTATAGTTACGTTAAGTAAGATAAATAAAGCTATTAATTAAGTAGCTTAGAAAGCTAAGCTATAAGTACCCCCTACTGAAGAGGAATCATATAAGGATATCCTACGGAAGAAGCTTCCTTCTTAATATTAGAAGTATACTACTATATTCTTAAAGACTACTACTAATACCCTCCCTAACTCAGTACCGGGACTAAACTATAAGATCAAGTTAAAAGCTAAGATTAGCTACAGTTATAGACTACTATATTAATAGAGTAAGGCGGAACTTTAAGTAATGAAAAAATATTTTAAGGAAAACCTTAATAAGGGTTTCATTATCCCTAGCTACGCCCCTTTCACCTGCCCTACTCTATTTATTAAGAAACTAAATAGCGGCCTACACTTTTATATTAACTACTAAAGACTAAATAAGATTACACAGAAAAACCGGTACCTGCTACCCCTAATTGATAAAGTCTTTATATGTCTTGGATAAGCTAAGGTCTTTACT